>OY720350.1:50765403-51456667 GCA_963082975.1 Labia minor | reverse complement strand
CTTATTCTAAACACGAATAAATTCAAATTTCATCGATATCTCAATTATTTTCGTGGATTCATAGAAAAAACGACATTTTTCATTAAGATTTTAGCGAAAATGCTACTTTTTTAAATAGAAATATAAAATTTATGAATTATATATCATTCTTATTTATTTCTTATTCTAAACACGAATAAATTCAAATTTCATCGATATCTCAATTATTTTCGTGGATTTCATAGAAAAAACGACATTTTTCATTAAGATTTTAGCGAAAATGCTACTTTTTTAAATAGAAATATAAAATTTATGAATTATATATCATTCTTATTATTTCTTATTCTAAACACGAATAAATTCAAATTTCATCGATATCTCAATTATTTTCGTGGATTTTCATAGAAAAAACGACATTTTTCATTAAGATTTTAGCGAAAATGCTACTTTTTAAATAGAAATATAAAATTTATGAATATATATCATTCTTATTTATTTCTTATTCTAAAGACGAATAAATTCAAATTTCATCGATATCTCAATTATTTTCGTGGATTTCATAGAAAAAACGACATTTTTCATTAAGATTTTAGCGAAAATGCTACTTTTTTAAATAGAAATATAAAATTTATGAATTATATATCATTCTTATTTATTTCTTATTCTAAACACGAATAAATTCAAATTTCATCGATATCTCAATTATTTTCGTGGATTTCATAGAAAAAACGACATTTTTCATTAAGATTTTAGCGAAAATGCTACTTTTTAAATAGAAATATAAAATTTATGAATTATATATCATTCTTATTTATTTCTTATTCTAAACACGAATAAATTCAAATTTCATCGATATCTCAATTATTTTCGTGGATTTCATAGAAAAAACGACATTTTTCATTAAGATTTTAGCGAAAATGCTACTTTTTTAAATAGAAATATAAAATTTATGAATTATATATCATTCTTATTTATTTCTTATTCTAAACACGAATAAATTCAAATTTCATCGATATCTCAATTATTTTCGTGGATTTCATAGAAAAAACGACATTTTTCATTAAGATTTTAGCGAAAATGCTACTTTTTAAATAGAAATATAAAATTTATGAATTATATATCATTCTTATTTATTTCTTATTCTAAACACGAATAAATTCAATTTCATCGATATCTCACTTATTTTCGTGGATTCATAGAAAAAACGACATTTTTCATTAAGATTTTAGCGAAAATGCTACTTTTTTAAATAGAATATAAATTTATGAATTATATATCATTCTTATTTATTTCTTATTCTAAACACGAATAAATTCAAATTTCATCGATATCTCAATTATTTTCGTGGATTTCATAGAAAAAACGACATTTTTCATTAAGATTTTAGCGAAAATGCTACTTTTTTAAATAGAAATATAAAATTATGAATTATATATCATTCTTATTTATTTCTTATTCTAAACACGAATAAATTCAAATTTCATCGATATCTCACTTATTTTCGTGGATTTCATAGAAAAAACGACATTTTTCATTAAGATTTTAGCGAAAATGCTACTTTTTTAAATAGAATATAAAATTTATGAATTATATATCATTCTTATTTATTTCTTATTCTAAACACGAATAAATTCAAATTTCATCGATATCTCAATTATTTTCGTGGATTTCATAGAAAAAACGACATTTTTCATTAAGATTTTAGCGAAAATGCTACTTTTTTAAATAGAAATATAAAATTTATGAATTATATATCATTCTTATTTATTTCTTATTCTAAACACGAATAAATTCAAATTTCATCGATATCTCAATTATTTTCGTGGATTTCATAGAAAAAACACGACATTTTTCATTAAGATTTTAGCGAAAATGCTACTTTTTTAAATAGAAATATAAAATTTATGAATTATATATCATTCTTATTTATTTCTTATTCTAAACACGAATAAATTCAAATTCATCGATATCTCAATTATTTTCGTGGATTTCATAGAAAAAACGACATTTTTCATTAAGATTTTAGCGAAAATGCTACTTTTTTTAAATCGAAAATATAAAATTTATGAATTATATATCATTCTTATTTATTTCTTATTCAAAACACGAATAAATTCAAATTTCATCGATATCTCAATTATTTTCGTGGATTTCATAGAAAAAAACGACATTTTTCATTAAGATTTTAGCGAAAATGCTACTTTTTTAAATAGAAATATAAAATTTATGAATTATATATCATTCTTATTTATTTCTTATTCTAAACACGAATAAATTCAAATTTCATCGATATCTCAATTATTTTCGTGGATTTCATAGAAAAAACGACATTTTTCATTAAGATTTTAGCGAAAATGCTACTTTTTTAAATAGAAATATAAAATTTATGAATTATATATCATTCTTATTTATTTCTTATTCTAAACACGAATAAATTCAAATTTCATCGATATCTCAATTATTTTCGTGGATTTCATAGAAAAAAACGACATTTTTCATTAAGATTTTAGCGAAAATGCTACTTTTTTAAATAGAAATATAAAATTTATGAATTATATATCATTCTTATTTATTTCTTATTCTAAACACGAATAAATTCAAATTTCATCGATATCTCAATTATTTTCGTGGATTTCATAGAAAAAACGACATTTTTCATTAAGATTTTAGCGAAAATGCTACTTTTTTAAATAGAAATATAAAATTTATGAATTATATATCATTCTTATTTATTTCTTATTCTAAACACGAATAAATTCAAATTTCATCGATATCTCAATTATTTTCGTGGATTTCATAGAAAAAACGACATTTTTCATTAAGATTTTAGCGAAAATGCTACTTTTTTAATAGAAATATAAAATTTATGAATTATATATCATTCTTATTTATTTCTTATTCTAAACACGAATAAATTCAAATTTCATCGATATCTCAATTATTTTCGTGGATTTCATAGAAAAAACGACCATTTTTCATTAAGATTTTAGCGAAAATGCTACTTTTTTAAATAGAAATATAAAATTTATGAATTATATATCATTCTTATTTATTTCTTATTCTAAACACGAATAAATTCAAATTTCATCGATATCTCAATTATTTTCGTGGATTCATAGAAAAAACGACATTTTTCATTAAGATTTAGCGAAAATGCTACTTTTTTAAATAGAAATATAAAATTTATGAATTATATATCATTCTTATTTATTTCTTATTCTAAACACGAATAAATTCAAATTTCATCGATATCTCAATTATTTTCGTGGATTTCATAGAAAAACGACATTTTTTCATTAAGATTTTAGCGAAAATGCTACTTTTTTAAATAGAAATATAAAATTTATGAATTATATATCATTCTTATTTATTTCTTATTCTAAACACGAATAAATTCAAATTTATGCCGAAAAGGGATGGTCATCCTACGATGACCTTTCATAATTTTTACGGTAAAATTAAAAAATGAAATTTTTAAAAATAAATAATAAATTCAATCATTTTATATCATAAAAATATTAAAAAAATATATTATTGATATTTCTGATGAATAATTATTTTTTTATGCCGAAAACGGAGGGTCATCCTTAGATGACCTTTCATAATTTTTATGGTAAAATTAAAAATTGAAATTTTTAAAAATAAATAATAAATTCGTTCATTTTACATCATAAAAATATTAAAAAAATATATTATTGATATTTCTGATAAATAATTATTTTTTTATGCCGAAAACGGAGGGTCATCATCCTACGATGACCTTTCATAATTTTTACGGTAAAATTAAAAAATGAAATTTTTAAAAATAAATAATAAATTCGTTCATTTTACATCATAAAAATATTAAAAAAATATATTATTGATATTTCTGATTAATAATTATTTTTTTATGCCGAAAACGGAGGGTCATCCTATGATGACCTTTCCTAATTTTTACGGTAAAATTAAAAAATGAACTTTTTAAAAATAAATAATAAATTCGTTCATTTTACATCATAAAAATATTAAAAAATATATTAATGATATTTCTGATGAATAATTTTTTTTTATGAAGAAAATGGAGGGTCATCCTACGATGACCTTTCATAATTTTTACGGTAAAGTTAAAAAATGAAATTTTTAAAAATAAATAATAAATTCGTTCATTTTACATCATAAAAATATTAAAAAAATTTATTATTGATATTTCTGATGAATAATTATTTTTTTATGCCGAAAACCGAGGGTTATCGTCGGCCAACCTTTCATAACTTTGACGGTAAAATTAAAAAAATAAATTTTTAAAAATAAATAATAAATTCGTTCATTTTACATAATAAAATAATTATTTTTTTATGCCGAAAAAGGAGGGTCATCCTACGATGACCTTTCATAATTTTTACGGTAAAATTAAAAAATGAAATTTTTAAAAATAAATAATAAATTCGTTCATTTTACATCATAAAAATATTAAATAAATATATTATTGATATTTCTGATTAATAATTATTTTTTTATGCCGAAAACGGATGGTCATCCTACGATGACCTTTCATAATTTTTACGGTAAAATTAAAAAATGAAATTTTTAAAAATAAATAATAAATTCAATCATTTTACATCATAAAAATATTAAAAAAATATATTATTGATATTTCTGATGAATAATTATTTTTTTATGCCGAAAACGGATGGTCATCCTAAGATGACCTTTCATAATTTTTAGGGTAAAATTAAAAAATGAAATTTTTAAAAATATATAATAAATTTAATTAATATAATACAATATAATATAATAATATAATATAATACAATATACAATACATTAATACAATATAATTTTTAAAATTTTTTTTCTAAATTATTTAAAAATATTGATAGTTTAATATTAAATTATTTACTTATATTTCAATAAAAATAATTGAATAATTTAGAATTACATTTATAGACTTACCTATCTTTTCCTCTATATCTCTCTGTTAATATAATATAATATAAACTTTTGAATGACAATTGAATCAGCATTTCATTTAAATTTATTAGATACTATTAATAAAAATGAAAATCTCATCGTTTATTTTTATTATTTTATTAAGATTAATATTAGAATGAAAGAATGAAATTCAATTCCCCCCTATAGATGCACCCCCTTTTAGAAATATCAATTGCAAACATAAAAAACATGAGTTGATTATCATAAATTTCATATATTTTTTATATTAAAAAAGTGAATTTTTACTTAACCCCTGGAGATAGGCAATTAGTGATACGGCTGGACGGCTACACGCCCCACCCACTTTTACCACGATTTTCATATTTATCATTATAATTTTTATCTTTATCATCCAATTTCAATCAAATATTTAATTTCTAATCATCAAATACAATTCTCTATTCTATTTCACTATTTCAAGTGCATTTACTAATAGTTTAAAATACTAAGATTATTATTAAACTTATTAATTCTCTTTCATCTTAACATTCTGGTAATATAGTTTCTGATCAGCATTTTACTTCTATTAATATAATAATTTTTTTTCTTTTATTTTGATATTAATTAATTTTAAACAATAATAAAAATGAAAATCACATCTTTCATTTTTATTTTATTATTATTAGTATTATAATACAGATTCTTTTTTATTTTTATTTATCTGTCTATCTTTTGTCTATTCTATCTATACTGATATAATTTTTATTATAATCGCATGATTTATTTAGCATTCGATATTTGAGTAATAATGATTGGTTGAAATGGATTAAAAGACGATAGGAATTATAATTTAAAGTAAAAACTTGATAAATATTTTTTATTTAATTTAATATTATAAAATTTATTATTAATAATTATTATTATTAAATCAAAGTGATAATACATATATGATAATCGATCGATAAATAAAGTGATACATAAATGTTAATAATTTCTCTTGATAGGTCCTTCTACTTTCTTATTTTATATTAATTGATGCACTACTTATTATGAAAATAAAAAGTTAACATCAGATAAAATTTGGAATTAATAGAAATTATTCAAATCTTTGCAAAACATATACATAATTGAATCTTATAAAAATATTAACTTAATAACCTACATGTAGTGTCATCTATTGAGAATAATGTATACTAAATTATTAGAACTTATTTTTATATTTAAAAAATTGAAATCAAATTCAAATCCATTGCGATTCACACACAAATGATAAATATCTTCTTAATTAGTAGAAATTAAATAATTAATATTAATAATAATACATAAAATAGTTTCTCTATATGATTTTTAAACCAAAGTTCTTGAATCCTAGATGATGTAAGGATCAGGATGAGAATAAGAATGAAGATATTGAAATAAATATTTAATGTTAAATTTAAGTCAATTTCTAGGTATAAAAATTAAAAAAAATATTGGAATTATTTTCCTTTTAAATAGTTTCACGTATTCTTTTTAAGAGAAGAATGTCTATGGCATTTAATATACTGAGATGATAAAATTCATTGAATTTGGAGAAATAACAAAGCTATTACTATAAAGAAATTTATTTTATATAAAATATATGTATATAAACTATTATTATTACTGCAATGAACTTATTTTTTAAAGATAAATAAAAATGAATGAAATTAAATTGAATTATTTATAATTTCTATATTGTTCACCCTACCTATTTTCTTTTTATAATATTAATAGTAGAAATATAATAATATAACTAATAATTATACGCCCAGTGGAATATGTACTCGTATAAACAGTGAAAAACATGGTCTTCAAAGTAAAGGTGATTATTTTCTTGATGTAAGTTTGGAATCATTTATATTAGTGTGAAAAGAGTAAGATTATACCAGCGATTCCCAAACTGTGATGGCACCACATCACGTGTTGGTGCGTGAGATATGCAGTGTTAAAAAATTAATTCTGGTACTTTCAGCGATTCAATCAAGCTGAAATTCTAGATATAGCAGTTTTATACAATTTTTAATCAGGTAAAAAATTATCAAACATATATCTTTATTTTTACGGTCACTTTAGAGGAAAAAAATCAAAACGTTGTAGGTAATGACCCTCTTCCGGTTGAGCTACATTTCTCAAAAGTTGATAGAAAACTACGAATTTTGAATAATGCCCATGTACCAAATTTCATGATTCTAGCTCAAACCGTTTTTCTTGTTAATCTTGTCTACATACATACACACATACACACAAACACATACACTCACAGACATTTTTCTCAACCTTAGTGAAAATGATTCAGGAACCTTCAAAACATATAAAAACATCAAAATCTCAACATCGAAAATTTTCGTGATCGCAATACTATCTCTGTCGAGAAAAAGGTAAACCATTTGTCCCGGTTTGGTGTTTTCGAAATATGGTCACCCTAATTAAGGGAGCCGAGGAAAAAATCGGATGTATTATGGGAGCCGCAAAGTTTAGGAACCTCTGCTATATACTTTTATAAAATCTCATATTAATATAAATTATTTATTTATAAATATAATATAATCATTATTATTCAAAATACTAACATTTACTTAACTGAAATACTTAAAAAAAAATTTTAGAAGGATAATATCACAGACCATCGCTAATATAATTAAGAACTTTGAAATAAGTATATTACAATGAAAATGTATAAAAGATTAATTTTTTAGTTTTTAATTTATCAACTTTATTGGATAATAACAAAAATTGTTAGTTTAAGTGTTTAATAAAATTTTTGTTATTAGAGAAATTTGTAGGTGCCTTAGGGAAGAAATATCAGGATCACAAACGAGTACCTACGCGATACCCCCTTATTATTAATTATAATTTATGACATCGGCAGTATTTATAATTTTTATACAAGTGATTTTTATTATTATTAATTTTTCTTGTAGAGAATAAAATTAACAAGAAAACGTAGCCATGGCCAGATTCCTTGTGGACATATTTCACAAAAGAAAACGACGGCGCAAAAGCAAAATGCTTAAAGTATGCAACTAAATATTTAAGTTGTAAAGGATCGTCGATTAGTGGTCTATATAAGACATTTGCAACATAGAATTAAATCTCATCAAGATTTTTGTGGAAAATTCAATCTAACATTAGATAAGTGGACGAGTTTACGGAAGCGGCGCAATTTGAATATAAAAATCTATTTTAATAAGAAATATATTAACTTAGGATTAGAAAAAATTGAAGGAAGCTGTACAGCAGATAAAACAATTAATTTGGTAAATTCAAAGATATCTGATTTTAACAAAAGTTCATCAGATGGTAAAATTTGGAGGATTGTGTGAATTTATTCACCAATTATGTTAAAGCAAAGGCATACATTTAGCTATAGTAAATGTAATTTATAAGAAAAATAACCAAATCGAAAACGATACCAGTGATAATAGATCCAACTCATTCATCTAGATCATATATTAGATTCATATATCAATTATCATTAAATAACGAAGAAACTCTAGTAAAATTCTTCCAAACACTTGATTTACAATCTATTTCTACAGAAGATGAAAGACTGCATTAATTCGTTATGCTAACGAGATATTTACTCGATTATTATTGGATAAATACGATGATGAGGATAAAATAACAAACAATTCAAAGTGAAGATTCGCCTGAAGAAGATAAACATCAAGTTCTTGATATAAATAATAAATTGTCTGGTGCTATAAGTTCAGTACTTAACAAGAAAGAAAAGAAAATCGAAACAAAAACAAATTTACAAAAAGAATATAACATGTATGAAACAACTGGACACATTACTACAAATCTGCAAAAGTTATTCGATGCTTTAATGACAATCTAGTCCACATTTGATTGAAAGTGAGAGGGTTTTCTCGGTGTGATCCAATTTTTGTTCCAAGGGAAGATAATCTTTAAGCGACATTTCCCTTCATTGCCTCTCGTTTCTAAAAGGTTATTTTCTAAAAAAGTAAAAGAAAATCTGGAGTGTCTCCACTTGACTATCTCGCAATATGTGAATAATATAAACTTATATTAAAAAAATATTTATCTATATTTTTATAAAATTTCTGCAATTATATTTTAATTGAAATAAATTTGTTCACATTGCATTTAGTACCGCATATGGATTTTAAAATTAGAGAGAATGTTGCTTATATGCATGTAAAAAGATAAAACTAATTAATTAGTAAGTAAATTTGCATTTCTCCTGTCTTTCAGTAGTTCAGCAGAAGGAATGGAAAAAATCCCAAACTATGAAGTGATTTTCAAGCGATTCACTATGCACTGTTTTTTATTTTTTTTTTGTTTTGTTGATATTTATTTGTAAAATAAAAATACAATTGCATTTGAAATATATAAAATATATATTTGCTATTTATTTTATTGAATAATATTAATAAAATGAAACCAAGAAAATCCACGCTTTATTATAGAGTATTAATAACACCGCCGGAACTTGAATTTGAAAATTCATTTGATGCAAAAAATGTAGAGATTATTACTGTTATGAATGTTTCCAGATTTACTGTTCCTATTTGGTTGAAAAAACAAGAAACATTAGAGGTGCTTTTTTAAAAAAAAAAAATAATTGCCTTAGAAATTCGTTTACAATATCGGTAGCAACTAATTTATATAACTATTTTATTTTATCCTATGTTTTTAAAAAACATATCACGTTTGAAATTATATTACTATTATTATTATTGTTAATATTTTTTTTTTAAATTAAATATTGTGCTAGTAACTAGATTTTCTATTATGTACCTTGATTTGTGATAATAATTTTAAAACATACATTAGTTGTTTCATATTATTTTTTTTTTTAAATACTGATAATTAGTAAATGCAGATAGCATAGGAGAAGAAAAAAAAAATTTTGAATTTTTAAGGTTGTATCATTTTGAACATTTAATTTACTCAATTATTGACAATTGTTAACCAATATGAATAAAAATATTAGACATTTTGTAAGATTCGAGGATAGAACTAAATACTAAATTTGAGATTTCAAAAAAAAAAAATAATAATTTATAAATTCTAAAAATGTATCTGTTTTTTCCATAATTCTCAAAATAAAATATTAAATCAAAAAATAAATATAATTTATTCTTTAATTCATTATTTTTGCTTAGAATTTTGAAATTAAATTATCATCCTCGAGAGTGGCGCCCGGCCTTTCAGTTACCATTGAAGTAATAAGAAAGAATATAACCTTTAGTCCTGAAACAAAAATAGAATATTTTACTATCTTTATCGATGAATTAAATCAAAAATATAGTTATCCACTTATAGTGTAATTATATATTTATATTTATACATATTTATTGTGATATTTTAAGTTTTTAATTAAATAAATAAGAAATATTTTATATTGTATTATATTCATTTCTTAGAAATTAATTCAAAGATATTATTTGAATATTCAGATAGCTAAAGAATTTTTATTTTTGAAGGAAACCATTCATTTCTGAAATATCTGTGAACCCATTAGAATGGGATTTTGGACCAATTGATATTGGTTCACCTGCCATTTATAAAACGATTGAAGTAACTAATGTTGGCCAATTAAATTCGGTAGTCCACGTTGCAGTTGAAGATAATGAGATTGAATTAAGTGTATTTCCAAGACAAAAATCTGTTCAATCAAATTCCACTTCCACTTTTGATGTTAAACTTGTTCCATTAACATATGGAAATTTTACATTCTTTATCTGGTTAGTGTATTGAATATTATTATCTTTATATATTTATTATTATTAAAAATTGAATAAAGCAATATGAAAAAGCTAATTTACTTTGGGAACGACCCCAAATAAGCAAGTGTACTAATTAATAGAATCAAAAAAAACAAAAACAAAAACCTCTGACTTTGTACATGCTACTCAAGGACAACGCCTATCAAGCCGGTTATGAGGTGTCCTATGATCAGTAGAACGAGTCCTCTCAACCTTTACCTTGATTTTCTTAATCGGAGGCGCTATCAAGTAGCTTTTCCTCAATGTTGTTCCCGGAGGCTGGGTTGACTCCGTCCCATAGACCCCAGCTAGGGAAATTCCCTTGCCAGGACCAGGACTTGAACCCGGGACCATGTGAATGTGAGGCAGGTTCGCTACCCACACACCCAATGGCGCCAAAACAAAAATGAAATTTTCCTTGAAAAGATCTTCTTAATGTTTGTTTATAATAAATATAACGCTTATAATTGATAATATACATATAATTTAATAATTAAATATTTTAAAAGATTTAATAATTAAAAAATAATTGGCAGTAATAAAATTAAAAGTAATGATAAAACAATACCTCCCTTACTATCGTCGGTCGGTAAAAAAATATACACTTAAAAATAGAAAAGAGAAAAAATGTTGTATGTTTGGTTGCGGAATAGAAAGGAGAAGTTAAAAAATGATAAATCTCCAAATATCCACTTTTATAAGTTAGTTTTATATGATATAAACATGATAAATGATAATACTCCAAATTTCAAAATTAAATTTTTATCTATTGAATTGTATTCATACATCTGCTTTTGCCGCTAAAAAAGACAACCTATGCAATAAAATACAATAACATTTACTACCCACTTAACGAATCGCACCAATTCCATATATCTGTGCCTACTTCTCAATCCTCCGCTTTCATCAATGTTTTATCAGGAATAATTCTCAAAATCCATAATCACTATATATCAGTAATTCAAAAATTAGACTATTCCTATGCCATACATATATATATATTATTATATATGCTTCAGAAAAATATTTTATTTTTAATGGAAAAAAATGAACTTTGTCTTTTAAAAAATACATAAGCATATTATTTAGACTCAGGATATTATTTATAATATATATCCCCTTTGGAAATATATTTATTTATATTTAATTATTTATATATATATTATATTATTATAATAAACAAATTTTACTATGATAACTATAACAAGAATTATTGTACTAAATATCAGAAAGGATGTTATTTAGGTAAAGAAAGCCTATAAGAGAATAAGAAACTCTTTGAAATAAAGTGAAAACACAAAAGCTAGTTTGAGAATCTAACCATTTTATGATATACATATATGTACTTTTCTTATTCTAAATTAAAATTACTATTCAAAAATCACTAAAAAAATAATTGCAGGTTTGTTACAACAAGACAAAATATTGGTATAACTATTAAAGGAAAAGTAATTATGCCTAACATGTGTATCTATCATCCAAATACAACGGGAATTTTTACATTAATTGATTTTGGTGCAACTTATATGGGTCTTGATTCAATGGAAATGATTATTTTGCAAAATATATCAACAGAAAATCGAATTGCACTTATTTTAGCTGAATGTGATGAAAAACTTATGGTAATAGTAACTAATATTGTAGAATTCTTATTTAATATCAATAAATATAATGATAATATAAAGTCTTTAAATTTTATTAAAAAATAACATTAAGATTAAACACAAAATTCATTATCATCAACAGTGGTTTTGGATCCAAGCCGGTTAAGCTAGTTAGAGTTGTTGTATAATCAATACAACCATTATTTTGATTTTCTTGATCAGAATTCATTAGTTCGTATTTCAAGTTGTAATCCAATTTTGATCATGTAGACTGACTAGATAAACATGTTGATTATCGTGGAGCACTAATTCATTAACATACATAGAAAGCAATAATCTTTTTTCCATCAGTTAGTTCATCACTGATCATTGTTACAATTTCTAGCACTTGTGCATTGGTTATAAATAATAAGCAAAAGATGATTTGCGTTGTGCATGGGAAAATTTGGCTCATGACAAACCCACACACACATTAAATAGAACATTGTATTTTTATCAAGTTGGCCAAATAATTTTTTTTAGTTCATTCAAAATAGTATTTTTCTTACAATATTATACAAAGTTTTTCAAAAAGTGTCTTTCGGTGTTGACATATTGTTTGACTACATTTTATAAAATTACCTACACACCTTGCACATAAAAATAATTTAATAATTATTAATAATTTAATAATTATTTTTATGTGCAAGATCTCAACGAAATATTGATATAACACATCGTACAAAAAGTCCCGAGACTAACCCAGAGATGGTGCTAGTAGTACCAAAGTAGCCACGTTTCCATAGAGTGCGAACCTCTACATGAAACGTGTAAAAATTTCACCTTGATCGGATCACAGACAGAGACAGATCACAGTTAGAGTAAAGTCACTTTGTAATCTGTTTGAAAAATGGGAAAAAGGGAGTTTCGCGTGTTGGTAAAACATTGTTTTTTAATGGGTAAAAACACCGTAAAAGCCCAGAAATGACTTGAAAACATTACCCGAACTCCTCTCCATCCAAAACAACGATTTGTCGTTGGTATGCTGAATTTAAACGGGGTCGTACGGACATAAACGATGCGGAACGTTCGGGTAGGCCATTGGAAGCCGTTAAACAGGAAAATGTGAGTGAAGTGTTAAAAATTGTAATGAAAAATCGCAAAGTCCGTGAGATTGCAGAAATGACATAGATATCATCTGGAAGCGTATTTACAATCCTTCATGAAAAATTGATCATGAAAATGTTTTTTTTCCAAGTGGGTGCCGCGATTGCTTTCAGTGGAACAAAAATAGCAACGAGTCGACGATTCAGAGCTGTTTATCGCTATTTACTCTCAATAAAAAGAATTTTCTGCGTCGATACGTGACCATGGATGGAACAAGGATACATTATTTCATTCCGAAGACGAAAATGTTGTTTTCGTTGTTAGTTTCGGGACTTATTGAACGATGTGTTATTACTTTCCTTTTTCTTTAATCAATAAAAACAAATTGGAAAAATATGTCAGTTTTTTTTAAAAAAATATATTTATTTATTTCTTATCAGATTTTTTATGTTTCTAGAATCTTAAACTTGCGAGTGAGATACATGAGGAATTTAAAATGTTTGAATTCTTACCCGATTATCATACTATGAGTCCTTTTGAAGGTTTACTTTTATTTATGAAGTAATTATTTCTTATACTTAGTTAGAGGCCGTTTTGCGAAAGGGTAAGGAGAAATGGCTGGCATAACAAAGAAATTTTTATTCATCAAAATTTATAATATCAAATTTTTTTTTCGTTGTTAATTATTTATTAATTTTGTCTTATTTAAATTTAAAAAATTTTAAATATTTTTTTTTATAAACTTTCTTTATTCCTCTCAGAGTCAAATCCCAAAACGGCGCCTAAAACAATTTTATTATTTATGGAAATTAAATAATTTATTTTATTATATATTTTAAAAATAATATAAATAATACTTTTAATTAGATTTAAACCTCAGAAAAAACAAGTAAAAATAGGATGGAAACAAAATGATGATGAAATGAGCGATCAAGAAGAATTTTTTATTTTTGCTCAAGTTATAAGGATTCATTGCATGGATATTAAAAAATTATGTAAAAATTTTTCTTATTTACCTTTTTTTTAACAAAAATGAAAGTATAAATTAAACAAATTAATGTTTCATTTGGAGATTTCCATAATTTTCATGTATATGAATTTCCGTTCTTTTGATAATAAATTCGAAATCCCTTTGTTAATTGATAATGCATTAAAAAAAAATTGGTAGTCAATTTTTTAGTCTTAATGGGTCCAAGACGACTTCATCACCATTGAAAATTAAATAGGTTGATCATGATCGGTTTACTACTAAAACGTATGTTCTCAAAATTAAAATCTCAATTTTAACTTTCCTAAATGTTAAATATTCTGATTGAAAATATTTAAGTATAATTTTATAGAAAAGTTTCTTAGTTGCTATGTCTTATTACTAATTTTAATTTTTTATTCATTTTTCTAAAAATTTTAAGTATTCCAATTCTATATAATATACTAATAATATACTAATAATTTACAAAAGCATATGACTCAATAGACCGGGAAAAACTTTTTCAAATCTTGATCTTAATGGGAAATCCAAAAAAACTAGTACGTATGATTCGAATTTGTCTTGTAGGTAGTAAAGGAAGAGTAAGATGCGGGAGTCAACTATCAGAAACTTTCGAAATTCGGAATGGGTTAAAACAAGGAGACGCATTATCACCAATTCTATTTAATGTAGTTCTGGAATATGTAATTAGACAAATTGGGGAAAAATCAAACGGAATAGAATTAAACAAAAATTCGGCAAGTGTAATTAAAAATAGCGTAGAAAATTTATCGAAGCAGGAAAAGAGGTGGGGCTAGAAATAAATATTGCTAAGACAAAGTATTTAGTAACAGAGAGGAATAGTATTAACACACACACAAAGTCTTAACATACAAAATATAGAATTTGAAAATGTAGAAAAATTTAAATACTTAGGTTCTGTAATAACGAAAGATAATAATATTCGAGAGGAGTTTAAAGCGAGGTTACAATCGGGAAGTGCCTGTTATCATGCCGTAAAGGGGCTTATCGCATCAAAATTATTATCAAAGGGGATAAAAATTAAAATATATAAAACAATTATTTTACCGATTGTATTATATGGGTGTGAGGCATGGTCTATGACCTTAGGAGACGAGAATAGATTTAGAGTATTTGAGGATTCTACGAAGCTTTTATGGGCCAAAGAAAGATGAGGCCACCGGGGAATGGCGGAGACTGCATAACGAGGAATTGCATGACTTCTATGCATCTCCAGATATAGTTAGAATTATAAAATCGAGAAGGCTGCGGTGGGCAGGACATGTGGCTAGAATGGGGGAAGAAAGAATGGCGAAAAATATATTGGGGGGAGACCGAGTGGGAAACGCCTGCTTGGAAGACCAAGGACGCGGTGGGTAGACAATGTAGGAAAGAGAGAGATTGGAGAGGGTAGGAGTTGGATGATTGTGGCTCAGAATAAGAATACTTGGAGGGGTGTGCTTGCTGCGGCCAAGAACTTTCGAGTTCCGTAGAGCCACAGAGATAGATAGATAGATATAATATACTATTTAACTAGTGTGATACCGTTCAATTTGAATATTTTTGATAAGGTAAATTTAAATTTCGAAATTTAAATTTCGAAAAAAGAGAAATGACGATTATTTATTTTTTTATCCGACATTTTATAACACACTAAATAATAAATTATATTTAAATTAAAAAAAAATATATTAATATATTTAAAAAAAAATATTTATTTTATAATAATTTTAACTGATTATAATGGTCTTGATATTGGATCGAAACGCCGAGACATTAGTTGAAAAAGAAGAAAACAGAGTTTCATTTCTAAACCTTCTTTTGCCCACTGGCTACTAATCCATTAAAAATATCTATTATTTTTTTTCATTTTGATTTTCAGTTGAATATCAAACTTCCCGTGTGAGGGAAACAGCCATTGAGGAAGAATTAAAAAAACAATTAGCTGTTATAATGACGAAATGTTTGTAAAAAAATTATTTTATTGTACTATATATGTACAAAAAAAAACATTGTTTTTAATTTGGAAAAATGTTTATTTTTAATAGCACATATGGTAAAATGGAATGTATCTTCATCTATTCAAACAACAAAAAATCCAGATCTTTTTGTAAAACAACAAGAATTAAAGGAACAATTAGAAGAGAAGTTAATTCGAATATGTTTACATGGAATTGTTGAAAGTGCAGCTATTAAATTACAACCAGATGCATTAAATTTTGGTACTAAATATCCTGGTGAATTAAGTATGCGTGTAGTGCTAATTACAAATTTATCGAAATTATTACCAATCTATGTTCGTTATATAAAGATGCATTATCTTGAAATGATACCAGAAGAATTTGTACTTCAACCAAAAAAATCAATCGAAGTGGCTCTTAAGCTTCAACCATGTCTTATTGGTAAATATGATTATAAATACATATTATAAATATATAAATTATATATATATAATTATAAATATGATACGTGCTAAAATTATACAAAATAACAATTTTTGAACGACAAAAATAGAGTTATTGATTTAGATTCTGTTCAAAATAGTTCTTTGAAAACATTTCTAGAATGCAGACTTTGAGCAGTTGCAAAACGCATAAAACCACGCCTCACACTGTTCTCTTTTTGCATTCTTCATCAAATATCTAGCCATGATCTTCTCCTCCATGTGAGTAGCTTCGATACACTCTCCTCAGTCTAAATTTTATGCACATCGGTGCATTTAATTAAAATTGTTTGCTACTTTTGCTAAAATTTGATGGAATATCGTTGCTCAAGTTATTCAGTTATTTTAATAACATTGTTATCTAGTAAGTGCTCCACTCTTCTCATAGGTTGACTAATGCTTTTTCCAAGTGAGAAAAAATTTACACTTTTACATATATTCACAAAATATTTTTAGATAAAACTTTCAGATCCTGAAAATGACTTCCAATATTTTTATGTTTGTTTGTTATTTTGAAATGTTCAATCGATCTGAATAGGACTCATTTTTTACAAATAAATATGAAAAATAAAAAAATTATTGAATTTTTTCTCGAGTACAAATCCTGTTTAGTGATCTTCGTACCCTCTTCATTCATTGGATATTTTTTATTTTTTCGTTATAATTTATGAAAAATATATGTCTTGATATATCAATACTATTTTGAATCAAATAAGTTGACGCGTGGTCAGGTCCGAACCGACCGACGGTTTGAAATAAATTAATTTCCAGCTACAGAAACAATTTCAAATAATTTTAATATATCTATTAATGTAAAATAAAAAACAGATAGGCATATAACATAAATATTTTTAATTTTATTTTATTTATAATATATAGCTGAAGTAGCCGGCGTTGCCGGCGTTACCCGAGGCTGTGACGTCATGAAGGGCTGGGTGACGTCATATAATTTTAAATTAAGAAAAACATAATGAAGATGATTTTTTCCGAGGATAAAACCAATACATTCGTGGTGATATGTAAAAAAAATCTCCTTATGTGAAATTTGGTGCGAAAATAACCCTTCCCTTCTTATCGTCGATCGCTAATACTACCACTTCCGGTTTCCGGATTTGCACCGAAAGTTGATTAATTCATCCCACTGATGCATTAAGTAAATATACCAAATTTCATCAAAATCTGTTAAGCCGTTCAGGCTGTACACATCTATACGGACGGACAGACGGACGGACAGACATCATGCTAAAAATACTTTTTTCTGTTAAGAAAATGCATGATTCGTGGAGATATGTAAAAATCTCCACATGTGAAATTTGGTGTGAAAACAATACCTCCCTTACTATCGTCGGTCGGTAAAAACACCTGCTAAATAATAAAACTTTAGAAATAATTATAAAAATAAAATAAAATAAAAATGATTTAAAAATCTGTAGTAATTTTAATTAAAATGATAGTTGAGTTTATTTTCATTAATTCTTTAATTTGTTGGTTTCTATTCATATTCCTAATCATCCATATTTTTCATTGGGAGACAAACATCATACAAATCTCTATTATTATATGGTATAATAACATTTATATTTTATCTTATAAATAAATTTATTTTATTTTGAACTATAGGAAAATTTAAATTCAGAGTAAAAATTCATCTTCTTTGGTGGACTTGTAAATCACCTGCAAATAATATGAAACCAAAATTAGTTCATTTAAAAACATACTATTTACCAATACAATATGAAGTATTATCTAAAAGAAAATCAAAAGAGCCTGTTTTCAATCAAGGAATTACACCTTTAATCACCAATGAGGTTTAATTTATATATTAAAATATAAATCAATAATTATTTTAATAAATAAATAGATATAAGTAATCTGATAATGAAAATTTATATTAAATTATTGAAATATATATATATATTACTTTTAAATTTAAAACTTTGCGATTTTGAAAATAATAAATAATTAAAATCATTTAATACCAATTATAATCATATTAATAATAAATTAATATATATTTCAAGTAAATATATTAGTAATTTATTTATCAGTGTATGTGCTGGATGATAACGTATATCGATAGATTAAACACCAATTAATTATTAACAATTAACAAATAACTTTATTTTCAAAAAGTCTATAAGTTAGAAAATTAATAAAAAAAATGCGCTAGTAGTTGGCCACTTTGATTCTATGAAAAATTAGTATATGGCCACTCAATGCGCCAATAGTTGCCCATCCAGTTTGAATGCCATATTTTATGGATTTACTTATTTATTTAGAAATTCACAGGTGCATAGACCCTATTTGGACCCTTATATTGTTCCTGAAAATATTTACAGAAATGTAAATTGATCAATATTATAAAAATGATCGCACTAATGGCTCTAATTGCCACTCGACTATCTCGAAATTTGAATTGGATTAAATAACATATATTATATTAAAATTAAATTTAATTATTTATAAATTATAAATTAAAATTAATAGATAATATTTATTAAACCAGCGCATGTTTGGCTCTTTGTTGATGGCCCCACGTAACGTGCTGGTGCGTGATTGTCAGTCAACATGTTAAAAAATTAATTCCGGTACTTTCAGCGATTCAATCAAGCTGAAATTCTATATATAGCAGTTTTATACAATTTTTAATCATGAATCATGAGAAAAACTATCAAACATATATCTTTATTTTTACGGTCATTTTAGAGGGAAAAAAATTAAAACGTTGAAGGTAATGATCCTCTTCCGGTTGAGCTACATTTCTCAAAAGTTGATAGAAAACTACGAATTTTGAATAATACCGGTATACCAAATTTTATGATTCTAGCTCAAACCGTTTTTGCGTGAATAATTTTTTTAAGCGATAAATTCAAAGTTTTAGTAGTTGGCCTAAATAAAGGCCAGTAATTGCCCACCCTGGCCCATTACATAAAAATAACAGTGAGACATATAAATAATTATTGAGTGTACAATATATGAAAACTTTAGGAAAAACTTTGAACTTAATAACAAAAATTTAAAAGTATTTTAACAAGTGATAAGTAAATACTTTGTAAAAGTGCTCCAATACTCCTAAAGGAGATCAAACTTTAATGTAAAATATAAAATTATTTATTTAATATTAAATATATTTTATATTATATTATTATATGAATATATAAATATTGTCCCTTAGATTTAATTTTTAAACTTTTTAATAAAATATTTTTAATGAACATAGCAAGTAATACAGTAATAGATCTATAACATAAATAATAGTAATAATATAAACGCAATTATATTCAATGATCGCACTAATGGCTCTAATTGCTGAAGTGCTTTATAAATTAATGAAAAAAAAAAAATTCAAATATATATTATCTAATCACTTTTCAATAAAATATTTTATTTATTTCAAAGGTTGGACAAAATATATCTGATATAAGATTTGATACAAAATATTCCCCAGACAGTACACGTCCACCATATGCCGCTATTCTTGATATTAAGGATCGCCCTTTGAACTATCAAAAAGATGAGCCATGCCATGATTTGATTGCATTTCCAAATGATATGCAACGTTCATTAAGGCCTTGGCCTAAAGAAAAAAAAATGCGGTATGTTAATATTTGTTTTTTTTTTTTTTTTCTTTTTTTGGAAACTTTTGACGTCTATTATACAGTGGCACCTCGAGTTACTTGTTTAATTTGTTCCGGAATTGGGGTCGTAACCCAAAATGCTCGTATACTGAATCAAGTTTTCGCATAAGAGCTAATCTATTATAATTGCAATTAATTAGTTCCGGACTCCAAAATATTATTATGAAAAAAAATTTATATTCAATTATAAACAATATTATGTATTAATGCTTATAATAACGTACATCTATATTTATAAGAAATATTAAAACAATTGTTTATTCATCTAATATAATTTTCTCGATGATATTGGTTCACAATCATCTCTTAAAGAAATTAGTTAATGAAAACTTTAATTTGACGACTTTTTATCAAAGTTAAAATGACCTTTTGCAGCATTGCCAATAGTTGCTGCTTCAAGAAGATGGTTTTCTTTTACAAATTCTTTGAATATTTTCCACATTAGCTATATTCTTGGATTTTTGATGTCCCCTATTTATTTTTACCAACCGACGGTAGGTTTACATATCTCCAAGAATCATGCAATTTGTTAACCGAAAAAAGTATTTTTAGTATGATATCTGTCCGTCCGTCTGCCCATTGTGTGTCAGTATAGATTTGTATAGCTTGAACGGCTCAACGGATTT
Source organism: Labia minor (assembly GCA_963082975.1). Classification (NCBI taxonomy): domain Eukaryota; kingdom Metazoa; phylum Arthropoda; class Insecta; order Dermaptera; family Spongiphoridae; genus Labia; species Labia minor. Next base: position 51,435,636 of record OY720350.1, on the reverse strand, counting down.
TGAGAAAATTTGGTATATTTAGTTAATGCATCAGTAGCATGAATTCATCATGTTTTGGTATATATCCGGAAACCGGAAAGGGTAGTTTACAAACTATTAATTTTATATTCATTGTCGGAAAATATTTCACTTAAAATATAGTAGTAATTAATAATTGAGTAATTAAATTAAAAATAAAAACCAAGAAAATATAATTTAGTCATTTTAATTCAAGTTTAAAAGTATTTTTTTATTTTGATACTTTATATATATATAATATTATAATGTTGTTTGGAAATTAATTTATTTCAAATCGTCGGTCGGTTCTGTGCCTGGCCACAGCTCATATTTCTTATCTTCCTCCGCTCTCGAAGGAAACTCGTTTAAATGCTTCAATTCACCGACGTTGAAATCCACGATATGTTCTGCAATGAGTTCTTTGATGTCCGTTTCGTCTATATCAAAACTTAGAGATTTCCGAATTACATAATTTCCTCGACATGGTCCTTTTTACGCGTAAAATTCTCTAAGTATCTTTCTAAAACCACACCACAACTTTATCTATGCACGCAGAGTTCAGTGTTCTTTTTGTGAAACCCTGTCATGCTGTCTGGATGAGTTTTAAACAACGTACAATGAAATTTGAATAATATTTATTTATAAATCCTTTTATATAGTATATATTAAATTTATCTAAATTTATATTATATTAAAAAAATATAAAATAAAGTAAGATCTTTTTTAAGTTGTTATTATTATTTTCAAAAATGTCCTAAAAGAATAATTAATTAATAAATAAAAAAATTGGATTACTATACCCTTGATTTATTTATCTATCTCTATTATAATTTCAAATATTGACATTATTTTCTGTGAATATACAAATTTGTAGAGAATATTTTATTTATATATTTTAATATATATAAGTATTTGTTTTTTGAATAATAGTCCAAACTACCAAATTATTAATGGATAATTTAAAATAAAAATATGTTAATCAAATTATTATCTAAATTATTTTCAATTGTATTTTGCCAAATGAGCAAAGTGAAATAAAATTAAAAATTTAAATATATTACGTTTTTATAGAAATAATCTAATTTTCAAAATAAATATTTATTCAATATACAATTGATCTTTAATAATATAAATAAAAGAGTTTTAAACTGAAATGGTTATTTATCATTTATTTTGAACGTTTTAAAATAATAATGCACTTGTTTTAATACAGTCAAATAGTTGATTTATTTTTTTTACCTTACCAGGACAATATTTACAGGCGTTCTACGATATTCAGCACCGATTAATAATGAGTATCAGTTTACTTTAGAAGAAGAAGTTCTTCAAAATAATTTAGAAAATTCAAAAAACTCATTTAATTCATTATTATTACGAGTACAATCAAAGGATAAATTGAATAATGATATGAATCAAGAGTTTTCATTTTCACTTAATGATAAAACGTATAAAATCATAAAAATGATGTCATTACCGCCGTTAAAACAGCTTTGTCTTCTTAAAAAAAGGATTGCCAAAATGAACACGCTCATACCATTAACACCCATGCAATTGTATAATATAAGTGTCCACCCAAAAAGTTTATATTTCGGATTGGTTTGTACATTTTATTATAATTTTCTAAGCTTTATTATCATCTAAATATTTAAATATAGATTTTTAACGAATTTATTCACTTTATTTTTAGGTGGTTATTGATTCTTTTGCTGAGACATTTATTGAAGTAACAAATTATAATATTTTTCCAATTCACTTTGGTTTGTTTTCTTTGGTATCAAATGTCGTGAACATATCTGGAAAAAATAATTTAATTGTTCATGCAAATGAAACACAAAAATTTACGTTGACTTTATTTGGAGCTGCCCTTGGACGTTTTGATAGGTATATTATTTATAAGTAGACACATAGCTTTATTCGTCACACAAAAATGAAATAACGTTATTTAATAGTTTAAATTAATATTCTTTAAATAATACGATTATTTAATTTTGTTCTATAATATTCAATAAAGCAAGATTAATTAAGATATAAAGTCAATACACAAAATCTAGAAATACAAGAAATTAAATAACTTCACAAGAGATAATAATAGTGAAAAAGAATTTTAATTAAGAAGGGTGTATTATTACCAATTATATTAGATGTATATATAATGTAGAAAGGGACATAAGAGAGATGAGAGGAAATAGGATTAGGATAGGAGTTGCTCAGGATAGGGATGTTTGGAGAAATGTAGCTGCTGCGGCCAAGAACTTTTCTGTTCCGTTTGAGTCACAGAGATATATGGATTCATGGATTGATTATATATATGTAAGACATTACCCATAATTTTTTGGGGAATTTTGAGAATTTTTTATAATTTCTATAATTTCTACACTTTTTCCTAAAATTTTTAATAATTTAAATTAATACTTAATAATTTTTTTTTATTTATATTTTATATCTATGATTCAAAATTGTATATGTATTATAATAATATTTTTTATTTATATTCTTGTTATTTTGTTTCAGTCATGTAACATATTTAATTAATAATTGCCATAGTTTTGATTTAATTGTTTATGGCACTGTAATGGAGAAGGTTATAAGTTTACCTGAAGAATATTTTCAGTTTGAACCAATAGGACTTAAACAATGTTTTTATCAACGTTATCTTAATGTATTATTGGTAAATGCATTAAGGGCGGAAGTGGAATTTTATTGGTATCCTGATGAGAATAAAAATTTTGATATCAGACCAATACAAGTATGCATAAAAAAAATTTTTTTTAAATTTATTTTATAATCTTCCTTAATTATTTAAATTCCTTCTACTATATAATTATTTAATTAGTTATTAATTTCAAAAAAGGAATAATATTTCTCAAATAAATTATTTTTATGTAAATTGTAGTATAATATGTATTAATTAAAAAGTATATTTGAAAATATGAAATGTGGATTCGAACAAACTACAAAATTAATTATTTATCTTAATTTATAATAATAATAAAGAGAGATGGCAGAGAGCAGGACTAGGATTTAACTTTTGGAGTGGGAGGATATAGTTAGATTGTGTCTTCAAATAAAAACTTTTCAACTCCAAGACGCAGTGGCGTACCTAGGGGGGGCGGTGGGTGCGGTCCGCACCGGGCAGCACTTATCTTGGGGCGGCATTTTTTATATTTAGTTATAGTTGTAAAAAGTAACTTATTCATTTCATATTTATTTTTTTTTCTTTCTTGAATAATAAATGATTATTATGATGATTATAAGTTTACTATTTGATTTATATAAATTATGATCAACTATATGATTTCGAATATTATTCCTCGGTGTATATAAATGCATTTTAGTGTAAATTTTGAATTCTAATGTTCTAAAGAACAGGATAATAATTATATTTTATTGTATTCATTAAAATTCGTTGAATTCGTAAACGCATCTTTAAGATTTTGTTCGGCAAAATTATCTTCGTTCTACAATGAGTCAATTAAGACTACAAAATCTTGCAATATTGTCAATAGAACAAGAAATTACAAATAATATAAATTTTGAGAGCATTATACACGATTTTTCTAGTATGAAAGCTAGAAGAGTAAATATTATATAAATATGTTTACGAGTGCATACAAATATGTGTAAAAAAATTTACTCTGTGTATTAATTAATATTGATTAAATAACTTAATAATTTATTTATGTGTATTTATTTATAAAAACCACTATTTGATTGACTTATAATAGAAAGGGCGACAAACTGGAGATCGCCACGGGCGGCAAAAGTTCTAGGTACGCCACTGACAAAACGTTATTTATCTATTAACTATTTATTTGAATATATAGATTGTTATGTTTTTATTATTATTATTTATTGTAGTTTTTTATTGTTTTTATTTATTTATTAAATTCTAGTCTTGTCCAATATAGACACTTTTAATATTGAGCTCTGATATTTTAATTATTTATTTATTTACTATTTATTTATTATTTTGTTTATTGGATATATTTTTGATTATATAGATAAATTTTTGGTTGAATGAAAATAGTTTCATTCTTTAGAGAAATCAGTCTGACCCAATTGGAATCAGTCAGGATTCAATATTTTACTATTTGTCTGAAGGACACCCAATTTACCCTGAAGGGGTGGCTTAGTAGAAAATAAAACCGATCACGCATCGAAATTACGGCACAAAAGTTCTAATCTGCTGATATTCTTCTAGTTTCAAATAATAAAATACTAAAAATAAAATAAAAATAAAATAAAAATAAAATAAAATAATAAAATAAAAAGTTTTTGTATTTGAAAATCAAAAACAGTATTTGTATGTTAATTTTATATTTTATTTCATTATATTGATTCAAAAAAGAAAAATAATAATTTCCTAGGTTTTTATAATGTTATTTTTTTCATGTATGTGAACTGATCATGGATCGATGAGATGAGTAAACTGCTAGCATTTATTCACTTTAATTATATTATTTTTATTTATTATTTTATTTTATGATACTTTTTACTGATTTTATTAAATGAATATAAAAGAACTTAAGAAAGGATAGTTATTACGGACCGACGATAGTAAGGGAGGTATTGTTTTCACACCAAATTTCACACGTGGAGATTTTTACATATCTCCACGAATCATGTATTTTCTTAACAGAAAAAAGTAGTTTTAGCATGATGTCTGTCCGTCCGTCCGCCCGTCCGTATAGATGTGTACAGCTTGAATGGCTCAACCGATTTTGATGAAATTTGGTATATTTACTTAATGCATCAGTGGGATCAGTGCCGTCCTAACCACAGGACTAAATGGGCTATAGCCCCAGGGCGATATAGTAAAAATTTATTTTTCATTTTATTTGTTTTTACTTATTTTTAAATTAAAACACTTCTTAAAATATTAAACTGATTTTTATTTCTTCCAAATATGCTGAAAAACGATAGAGAAGGGCAACGCGAAATAGGAGTCCCGACACCCTACCGATCGTACTTTTGTTTCAGTCGCATTTGAACTGTCGGAGCCAGTCGGAGCTGTACTGGAGTTAATATAAGACCACCAATCATATAATAGTTCCGATCAAGTTCTAAGGATTAGACTAAAAACTGATAACTTTTCCGACTCCCATTTGCCATTCTGTGTATTTTCTTAGGAAGAAGGGCGCATTATTTTTAGTAGCCCATGGGCGCCGAATTCCTTAAGACGGCCCTGAGTGGGATGACTAACTTTTGGTCCAATTCCGGAAACCGGAAGTGGCAGTATTAGCAATCGACGATAGGAAGGGAAGGGTTATTTTCACACCAAATTTCACATATCACCACGAATCATGCACTTTGTATTGGTTTTATCCTCGAGAAAAATCATATTCATTAGTTTTTGCTTAATTTAAAATTATATGACGTCATCCAACCATTCATGACGTCACAGCCTGGTCTTTTATAAATAAAATAATATTAAAAATATTTATGTTATATGCCTATCTGTTTTTTATTACATTAATAGATATCTTAAAATTATTTGAAATTGTTTCTGTAACTGGAAAGTAATTTACTTCAAACCGTCGGTCGGTTCGGACCTGGCCACAGGTCAACTTATTTTGCTTTTCATTTTACCTCTTAGATTCTTGCCCTGTTCCATACTTTAATTTATTGACTCACTCAGTGCGTATTTTATTGTTATTCTAAATTCCTCTTTTAAAAAAATTTTTTTGGTCACATATTCTTTGGCATTTGAAATGACTGCTAAGAAATTGTTGAGTTTCTCCCTGACTCCATTTACCAATTATAAAATTAGTTTGTAGCTCTAACGTACAGTTTAGTTTAGTTTTTGAATAAAAATAATAGACAATATTATATTAATTTTTTTCATTATTTCCAACTTAATAATATCCATATTGAAATTTTCTTTTAGGGAATTGTTCCACCAGAAAGTGCAGTCTTTTGTAATGTATATTACACTCCAACGCATGGACATGGAGAATGGACTCAACGCGAATTAACTACAGATTCCGAACGATCATTTATAATTAATGTCCAGGTAATTAATAAACTTTATAAACTAAGTGTCTCATAAATAAAATCGACTGATTAATGATTCTAAAATAAAATTTTCCTACAAAAATTATATAAAAAATATGATTAAGTGGACTATTTTTAACAGATTCATATATAGCAAATATTATACTCTAATATTACAATAATTTTTAATTAAATAAAATAAATATTAAAATTTTCAGGCGAAACCGCAACATTCTCGCATTTTTTTTTCCAATACCACTTTGGATCTTGGTCTTATATCATTAAATATTCCAAATAAGAAAGTAATTCAGTTAAATAACCCAAGTTATCATGATGTTACATTTTATATTGCTAATTCAGATCCTTTTGATGGATTGACAATCAGACCCAGAGATGTAAGATTCAATATATAATATAAATTTTTCTTTGAATATTTATGCTAGTTTTATTACTATATTTGGTTAGAAGGTACTTTATTTACAAAGCTAAAAATATATATTTTTATTATATTATTTATTTATAACATTGATTTTTTTTTTTAATAATTATCAGGATATATTTATATGTATTTTTATTTATTTATTAATTGTTTATTTTTTTGTTATTAGGGTACAATAAGAGCAAGAGGTACATTTACACTAAATATATATTATTGTATTCGAGGTGTAATTTCTTTTAAATTGAATGTTACTGCTTTTTCCGGGACTTATAAGAATATACTTTATGTAAGTTTTTTTTTTTTAAAATAATTAACACTTTAAATGATTATTTGAATTGAATTTTAAGGTTATATTTTTCATTTTATTAAAACTTTTGTGGTTTTTATAATTATTAAAGAGAATTTTATTATTGATACACCACATATTTGTATTATTTATTTATTTAGTTAAATAAATGTACAACGTTTCGACTGCTTATTCTGCAGTTGTAATCAAGTATTGTACGCTCAGTCTCAGACTCAGACTCATCATTTAAGTGACATAATTTTTGCTACATAAGTTATTTTTGTGCTTTTTTATTATGAATGTTAAATTTCCAATTCTCCTCTTTACAATAAAAAAAAATAATTAAAATATCTCAACAACTTTTTTATTTATCCCATTTCAAAAACCGTCAGGTTTGACTGCCGGACCCTGTATATGCCAATCAATAGCTTTAATTCGACTTTTTATTATCTTTATTATTTATTTTATCATTTATTTCTTTTTATTTATTTATATTTCATTTATTAATAATGTAATTTAAGTTTGTTTATTACAATTTAGAAATAATGTTGTTAAAATCATGGTGAAATTAGCATATGTACAGTGATATTGAGAGACTTGGAACGTATTACTTAGTTTTTAGTTATTTCTTATCGGAAAATTAAATTTGTTTGTCGTCGTTTTTGGTTGTCGTCGGTTTTCCTGAAAAAAATTACTTAACGAAGTATCCACTGTATATACAATTGTACCAATTGTAATGCTCAAGATTATTTCATTTTATATATAATTTTATTCTAAATATAGATATATCCATTTACTAGTAGATTTTTTATGAAGGTTTTGTGGGTCACAATTGCAGACAAATTATTTTTGGCAGAAAACTAATATATAATACTATAAGTATCGAAAATGTGGTCTGTAGTTAAAAAAACTAAATAAAAATTAATTACTTATTAAATTATTGAATTATTTTACAAACAATAATGATGTCACTATTATTCTTTTAAAGATTTCGGGTAAAGTTGAATTTCCATTAATAAAAATTACACCTGATACAATACGATTTCCACGAATACACCCCTATGCTTATGACCGCATTGAGATAACGGTTCTAAATAAATGCCAAACATTATCTTATTTACAATTTGGACTCGAAGATTTTACAGAATATTTTTTATCCAGATATGCTGATCCATTTTTTAAGTAAGTGATTTGTTCTTAATTGAAAATTTTTTTTTTTTTTTTAATTAATTTTTTTGACTTTTGGACTTTATGCCTATTTTAACCAGTCTTTCATTTATTTGAAATTAATTAATTAATTCTTAAATCTTGAACTTGGTGAGATTTGATCTCTGAACCTCAAGTTCGGCGGTACAGGAATATAACCTCAGTGTTATTTTCAATTTTTATTTAAAAAGTATGTTCATTAACCAATATTTACAATAGTTTGTTCTTTCAGAATATAAAAAAGTTGAATAAAGTTACTATATTTATAAGATTAAATAGTTTTTTTTTACGATCAACTACTAATTATCTATTAATATTTTATTTATATTTCGATTTTATACTTAATCATATTTTATATTTTATACATATATAAATAGGGCTGTGTCTGTCAATTCACCAGGAAAGGCTAAAATCCTGGAGATTAATGACTATAAGCACGAGGCGATTCTTCAGGTCATATTTAAAATTCATTTGCATTGTATATTTGACCGATTTATTTTATTTTTCTTTAAAGGCATTTAAAATCGGAAGAAATTTTAGAAATGAAACCAAATGAAACAATATCTTTATTTATGCATTTTCATCCAAGAGATGTGGCTACTTTGGCTTTTGAAGTTCCTATTTTAGTAAATGGATTTCTTGGAAAATTATATTTGGATCATTCTGATAATATGAAACGTGGTTTCCTTACAGAACCTCTAACGAATTTGTAAGTTGGAAGAGAAAGAGAGTAAGAAAAGAAAATCATACCGTGTAAGGGGAGGGCCCACGTTCGGGATGCCAGTAGGCCCCTTATAAGGAGAGGGAGAGAGGGGGAGAAGAGGGAGAGAAAATATGATAAAATAGAGGGGAGGGGAAGTGGGAGAGGGAAAAATGGACTTTATGGAATGGAAAAAGGGTTTAGGTCTCCACAGGTAAGCAGGTGGGTATTTTCCTGAAGAGGGAAACTATTACAAGCCCTTGAAGAGTCCGAAATGCATTTCCTCCAATGGTCCAGCGAGGATGAAGTTAGTTGAGCGCCATGCTATACACAGGGTAATGCAAATCGAAGAGACAGGACAATAAGGAGTAGTTAAATCAATTTAAACACGATTATAAATAATAAACGTATAATTATAAGAAGTTAAAGAGAATATTATATAAATTCTCCACCATGGGAGTCACAAATAATATAATTATAATCCAGTTACAGGGATTAATTGAATAAATATAAAAGGATGTTCTCCCCAAACATATGGAATTACTTGAGAACATTAATTTTAGAAAAAAAGGTTACAAAAGATCCATCCAATATGGAGGATCGCCTTTAAACACTAGGACACGCGTCTTTACATAAAGAACGCTAAATAGAGAATAAGAATAGAATGCCAAAGTCATCATTGGCACCGAGGGCCAGTGTAAATCCCTTAGATGTTGCCATTTAATTGTGCAACACCGCCTGGGGTGACTTTGTCATATTTATAATATATAAAAATATACATTCGTTACATCCTCCCCCTCTGACTCCTGATTTCTATGCAATTAACTTCCTTTATAGAGCTATTATTCATATATATATATACTATGTTACATACCACACTAAAACACTTCATTAACAAGTAACACTATTTCTTCTAATATAATCAACCATTTTGGATTTCATTGATAATATGTAAATTTAATAAAAATTCTTTTAAATTTTGATACATACTTTGATATAAGTTTATTACAGTGAAAAATAATAAAAGATTAATTTCTTAGCTCTTAAACTATCATACAGGTCAAGTAGAATTTATGTTTGAAAAATCAGGGATAACACTACCATCATAGTCTAATTTTGGATTTATCTATAGAAAAAATGGCCACTTTAGAAATAGAGATTCATCTTTATATAGTAGTGATATAATTATAAAAAATTTAAATCATAAACATAAATTCTTTATAAGCGACGAAATATTTTTTTTTAATTTAATGTTCCATTAAATGTATTTTTTAATACGTCTTGACTTATAAAGATTTTTTTTAATATTATAATTTTAAGGAAATACACTCCAGATGTCGAATTCCATTATCGTCAAGTGAAATTAAAATTACCTGAACTCCATATTAAAAGTTGTATTTCGAAAACTTTAATATCTTTTTCTCAAACGAATCTTTATTTTAACACAATAGTTAGTAAGTTATAAACAAATATTGTTTTATTTAAATTTTAATAAATATAAATTTATGATATTTAGTTATTTCTTCTACTTATCTTTTTTTTTTTTAAATAGATGTAAAATCAAAATGTGAAGAAATTGAAATAACAAATGAATGTACCACAAAACAAATAATTAGTTTATGTCTCCGTGATATTATGCAAAATGAACCGCATTTTTTGATTTATGATAATAAACAATTAAAGGAACCACTTACTCAAAAATCTTATACATTCACATTGCACCCAGATGAAACAATTACTATCTATGTAAATATTATTTATTTTATTATATAAAAAAATGTTTAGAAACTATGTTACTATTAATTTAAATATCATCATAATTACATATACGAGGTATGAAATAAAAAGATGAGATTAAACATGAGACACGACTACAACAAAATGTTAATGTAGATGCTACTAAACTTGTGGACAACAAGCAGATTGTAAGAAGATTAAAGAAGAAATAAATTTAAGTAAAAAGAAATCTTTTTAAAAAATACACTTTACTTAAAATTGCACTAAAAAGTAAAAAATAAAATCACTTTAAAGTGTGTGCGCTCAAATTATAATAACACCAAATGGAAGCAAATGTTTTACGGTGTTATTATAATTTGAGCGCACACACTTTAAAGTGATTTTATTTTTTACTTTTTAGTGCAATTTTAAGTAAAGTGTATTTTTTAAAAAGATTTCTTTTTACTTAAATTTATTTTATACTTTTTAGTCGTATTCAGCGCTTCTAGAACTGCTATCGCCATCTATGATTGAAATAGTGAACTATTCCATATTCCGCATATGAAAGTTTAGTTAATTAATTACCACTAATAGATAAATAATTCAGTGGATTTTTCAATTGATTCGTGTATTATTAGCAGGAGCAAGCGCGTATGCAAAATTTCAAGTTGATTGAATGACGGGAAGTTGTTGAAATATCGATTATAAAATGCCGCGGACAAACATCCGGACAGAGTGAGTTAAGTAAAAGTGTATAAAAAACATTCGAGTTGGTGTAGTGTATATGTGAACATGTTAGAAGAACTATGAGATATTCGTGATACTATTTCCCTGGCGAGATGTAAAAATTATAAATAAAATGTTTGTACGATTTAAATATCCTGAATGATGCTATTCTGTTTTAGGCCCTATTCTCGTGATCTATCCTGTACTGTAAAAATCATTCAATATTTATATTTTAATTAACTATTTGAAAAAGATGTAAAATCAATTTCTAAAATCCATATCACCAATATTTATTTTTCTACAGGTAGAAGCTTTGAATCGATTTCCAGGAGTGTTTCGTGGTAGAATTCCAGTATTTGTCAAAAGTTATGTAATTAATCCTATATATAGTTATATTGGGTTGTATTCCATTTGCAAATCGTGTTATATTAATGCAATCCCAACAAAAGTAATTAAATCTTTTTAATATAAAAACATTAACTTAATTGTTTTTTTCTTACAAAAAAAAGAAAATTATAGGTTGTTTTCAGGCCTGTTCCAATTCATACACAATTATCAACATATATACGAATATATTCAAACAATTTACAAAAACCATGCAAGCTTAATTATAAAACAACATTTGTGAATTATAATGAAACTAAAGAAGAAATTGATTTTAACCAGTTTTTGAAAATTGAAGTAATAAACAATTTATTATATTATAATTTAATAATAAAGTATTCTTTTAAAATTTAAAATATTAAATTATATTTTTTTTTAGTTTCCATTTGGAATGACTGTTTCAAAACAAATGAAGTGGATAATGGTGAAAGCCACTGTTATAGGAAAGGCTCAAGTAACTTTCACAGCTACATTAGAAATAGAAGTAAGATTTGTTTAATATAATTTGGATTAAAAAATTTTATCATTTGACTATTTAATATAATTTTGCAAAAAATATTGAGCTAGTTGAGATTATGGTTTGAATATGAATTAAAATAATAAATTATTTTCTATAATTAAAGAAAAATAAACTCAAAAAGTACTTTTTTTCCTTATGCTCATGTTTCATAATTTTTGGATTTTATATATATAGTGGCGTAGCGTAATCTATTATTTTGGAGGGTGGGAGGGGGGGCTCTGGGGGTCTCCTCGGGAAAAATTTTTGACAAAATAAATTATTTAATTATTCATAAAGTTTAGACTTTAGACTATACTTATACGTAATTTAAAGATGTTTTTTTTTTTACTTTTGAGTTCTCAGTTACAAAACCTTAATCACTTTTAAATTTATTTTTTACACAATGTTTGGAGGGCGGGGGGCACGTGCCCCTTGTGCCCTCCCGGCCCGACGCCACTGTATATATATATATATATATATATATATTGTAGGAAAAAAGTTGAAGAATAAAAGATAGTTGAATATAAAGTATATATATATATATATATATATATTATATATTATGTTCAAAATATACAGTTACATAAAGATTTCATAAAAGTAACATAAACTTCCTAAATTAAGCATAATTTAACTTAAGAGAAAGCATAATACATAAAGAGAGGCTATATACATAAAAATAGAGCGAGCAGACGCTGATACAGTAAATATATATGTAATCACACCGCCTACAGCGTAAAGTCAATCAACCACATTAGTTACTGAATCAGTCACCAGATCACTCTTAATATAATAAACTCAGACAATCTAACTCTAACAGACTACTAAACTCTATTGTTTTCGCTGAAACAAAGTTTTTGGTGCCACATGTGAAAATCCTCCAGAAACTAATTAAAAAAAAAGATGGAAATTTTTAAATAATTTTGAAATCAAAAATATTGTATTAAATATAATATATAAAATATCAATTATATAATATAATAATAATAATAATAATATAATAAAAATGAAAAATGACTTCCCTTTATTTTATAAAGTGGATATACTTACAATACATATTGCCTTGTACATATCGGTAAAACTGCTATCCTAATTTCACATTTTTTGTTTTAGAACCACTGAAAATTTTTGTGAGCCGAAATATTTTCTTGTATCAATATTCTAAAATTAAATTCAATTTTAAATCTACATAAAAAAGTAAATAATAACAAATTCATTATATTTTCTTGAGCGATATAATACCAGATATAAATATATATTTAATTTATATATTTAAATATTTTTTTTAAAAAATGTAAATTAAAAAAAAAAATTAAAATAATACCTATATTTCAATAGAATGGAGGAATTCATCAATATTATAATACAGAAAATTTACTGTAGATTCAGTGATTTATACGGTGTAATCAGTCATATTTACACTGAGCATCAAATACTGAACGATTTCATTTATTTTACTAGGCATGAATTACTGAGCAATTTAAAATATTTAACCGTGCAAAAAAAAAACAATAAAATACGGGTCATTTGGAATTTTTTACTAGGCAAAAATGTATTAAAATACTGAGCAATTAATTTATTGCGAAAATTAAATTCAATATATGACAAAACAATGTGTGAAAAAGATATCTTTACTAGTGTTTACTCATAACATAATTTGTAAATAGCATTTTATAAATTTAATTTATTTTCAAATAAATCTTATATATTACATAGAACATTATTCGTTTCTTTTAAATATGTAAATGATACAAAAGATTGTGTGGGTTAAGCGAAAAATTATTTATTAGGGTATAAAACTTATACATTTTTGAAAAAAAGTATAATTGATTGCTTAAATGTTAGTTTTATCTCTGAAAAAATAATTTTTCACTTAACTGGATAATCTATAATATTTAAATTCACAATAAAATAAAATAAAAAACACGCATACATACTCACAAGCCCGATTTTTCGCATGGTGGCGACAAAAACTTTGTTACAACAAAGATCAAACACATACACACAAACACACAAGTCCGATTTTTTTCAATTAGTTTCTAGGGGCGCTCACATGGTGGTTTTGTTTCAGACAATTCTAAAGAGTTTGAGGGGCCTGATAATACATATTTATACATAATTAGGAAAATTATTTAAAAATTATTAATTATTTCCTACAATATAAATATATATTATTTCCTGGTTATTTTCATGTTTAATTTTAAAGTATATAAAAATTCACCTGTGCAATCAACCCAAAAATCCCTCTATGACTTTTGGTCACTCAAACTAAGACTCAGAATCCCAAAAATACCCTTCTAAAACGTTCTTTTGAAAATGTCAAAATGCACGCCGAAAAGTCGAGACTAAAACTCGAATCTTACAATTAAACGTGAAAATCACCCTGAAATAACAATAATAAAAACTTTTACAGGACCTAAACAAATATATATATATATATATATATTTCTATCTTAAAACTCTTCATATTTTTAAATATTAATTTTTTTAATAATTATTATAAAAAGAAATTAAGACTAATTTTAAATAGAGCGAAAACGAAGAAGATGGACTGAATTGCTTGATTAATTTAACAGCTAGTTTTGAAGCGAGTTTAATCACAACACAGGCATTTTGTACTTACAAAAATACAAGATTCACAGGAGAAGAATATTCGAGTATAGACCCAGATCACGCTATGATGGTAACAAGTATGAAAATGAAAAGAAGAGAAGGATGGGTGAATATATATTACAATATTAAAGATAATCCACTTGGATAATTTTTAGTAAAAATTTTATTTTTTAAGGTTGAAAATACAAAAACTAATAACGATAATTTTTACATTGATACTATCCCATATTTTCCTTCAATGGATATTGAAGATACAACGTGTTCATTACAACTTACAAGGTATAATAATATAAATAGATTTTTAATAAGAATTATAAAATTAAATATTTTTTATGAAAATGTTTCTTACATAAAATGAATTGAAAAGATTAAACAAACCACTAGACAGTATAAAAGTGCTACATCTGGTAGAAGTATAATTTGGGAGATTCACAATAAGACAAAAAAAGAAAGAATAAGAGACAAATTTTATGTATACTTCTTCGACAAAAATCTACTGATTTACGAAATTATTGTGAAAGTCATTTGAATCTCTGGCATCTTAAACGAGACAAAATACAGCAGTTTTTTTAAATAAACTACTCCAGTAATTGCATAGATTCCATGGTATTTCCCTAACAGACTGATTCATAAAAACATTGGAATAGATTTGATTGAAAATGAAATCAATTAAGTAATACACCTTATGCCACAAAAAACTTTTTAACCAATCAGGTTCATTCGAAAAAAATAATTAAAATACCATGTTTCTTCTTTGTTTTTCTACTTCCTCTTGAACCCAATGATCCTTTTCCTTCCATTCTCTCCTACTTTTATAAAAATTTGTTATATTATTAACTTTGAGGAAAATGGTTGTTAAATAAAATTATAGCTGGAGTGTCTCCACTCACCTATCTCGCAATTTGAATTGGATTAATTAACATAATTTATTATATTTAAATTAAATTTAATTAATTATAAATTATAAATTTTAAAATTAATAAATAATATTTATTAAATCAGCGTATTTCTAGCTCTTTGTTGATGGCACCACGTCACGTGTTGGCGCGTGAGATTTGCAGTGTTAAAAAATTAATTCTGGTACTTTCAGCAAATATATTAAGCTGAAATTCTATATAAAGCAGTTTTATACAATTTTTAATCATGAATCATGAGAAAAACTATCAAACATATATCTTTATTTTTACGGTCAGTTTAGAGGAAAAAAAATCAAAACGTGGTAGGTAATGACCCTCTTCCGGTTGAGCTACATTTCTCAAAAGTTAATAGAAAATTGCGAATTTTGAATAATGCCCATGTACCAAATTTCATGATTCTAGCTCAAACCGTTTTTCAGTAATCTTGTCAACATACATACACATACACACATATACATTTTTCTCAACCTTAGTGAAAATGATTCAGGAACCTTCAAAACGTATAAAAATATCAAAATCTCAACATCGAAAATTTTCGTGATCTGGCGAGATAGTAAAAATGAAATAAATTGAATAAAATATTTAAAAAAAATACCTACAGTTATTTAATATTCAATTTAGTGACAAATTAAAAAAAGAAATATTTAATATTAGATTTGCAATTTGATAAATGTATAGATCTCTTCATGGTTATCAATAAGTAGTATAAATTTCCAAAATGTAAAAATTAAAAATGAAATTTTTAATATATACTAATGATTTAATAACAAATTGATGAATTTTTTTTTATTGTACGTTACTTTTTTTTCAATTAGGTTAATTATTAGATAATATAGAAAATTAGTTTAGATTATTAGACAAAGGGTTTTGAGCGCTCAGCTCCAGACAAAACAAAATTTGACGCCCTTTCATATAATAATATACAAATTTACTGCAAATTTCAAAAAAATAATAATCAAACAAAAATCAAAATTACACAATAAATAAATAAATTTAGTTATTAATTTATTTATTTTATTATTTATTACGTGGATACCTAGTTTCTGAAATTAATGTAACGTAAATATAATATAAATTAATTAATTTCACAACGAATACGCACCAAAACTTTTTTTTATATTTTACTTTAAAGCACGCCAAGTGTTGTTAATGCAAAGTATTAGTGATTACAAATTATATTTTCAAAATAAATAAAAATAAACTTTTTAGATATTACAAAGGATTTGTCTGTATCAATGTTGTATGATAAAAGCATAAAAATTCTTAGGTTTCATTATTTTTATCAGTAAATTTTTGTTTTTGTTTATTAATCTTTTTATGAATCATTATGAATTCTAAATATACAAATAGATTTTTATAAATAATATTAGAAATACTCAATCTGTAAAAATATATAAAATAATTAGCGTAGGGACATTTATTTGGTATTATTAAAGTAATGTCAAATAAAAAATGATAAATTTTAATTTATAAAATCTAAAAAAATAATGAATATAAAAAATATTTTATTTTTATATCAGCCCCCCTCAAAATTTGGCGCTTCGGACAGTCGCCCGGTTGTCCACCTCCTTATTTGGCGCTAGTTGAGGGTTGATTCTCATCATAACCACAGACATGCACAGTGAGTGAAGATATAATTAGTGTCTTTGCTCGGTGTTTAGATGGCAGCAGAGTCCAGTGAGCATTAGAGAGAGGTTCGAAAGAGTAAGAATATGCGCATGTATACAAGCAAATATTTACAAAAATATTATTACATAATAACAATATTATTCTAAAAATAATTTGAAAAACGATAACAATTTTCTTAAGCAAACTATTTAATCTTTTTTTAATTTTTTTTTTAATTGTACAATTTTTATATAAAAAAATTAATCTTTTCCTCCTATAATTTGTAAAAAATTATTATCATTTTTTTTAAAAAAATCAGTTCTAGTTAATTTCTTTAAATATTAATAATAAATAAAAAATTAAATAAAATTAAAATTTCTAATAATGTATATTGACTTTAAAATTGGTTTTTACAATAAAATTTTTAAAATAGTATCCTTATTAATTCAATTATTTCAAAATATAGGAATTACAATATAAATTGATCAAATGATTCATAAATTTTTAATTTCATTAAGAAATATCTCAAGAATATTAATAATATAACTGAACAAAATTAAAGTTCAGGTTAAATTATTATTAACTTTTTTTAATTATTTTTTACATAAGTTATGGATAGAAATTGATATCTAATTCAAATATAAAATAATTATTTTCAAATGAATTTAAAGTTTAACGCTTCCAATATAAAATATATGTATGTTTGGTTGCATAGTTTACAGGTGTATTAATGATTTTTATAAATAAATATGTTTTTCAATACGTTAGAATAAAATATAACTAAGAATTCGGTTAATAATTTTAAATTTCACTAAAATACATATTTAGTAAATTTTAGTTTTAAGTTTTTCTTTTAACTGGTCATAAATACACAATTAATCGTTAAAAAAAGAATTTAAAAATATATATTTTTGCTGATTTCTAGAATTCAAATTTTTTGAATCCAATTTAATTTATAAACATATACCTATATTCATATAGAATATATGGGCCAATGAAAGTTTAAAATCTTATATTATGAAATTAAAGAATTTAACTCTAGGGACAAGTTGAAACAGTTTATTACAGCGATTCTCAAGGTGGGCTCAAGAATATACAACAAAAAATATTTAAAAAAAAACAGATTTACTGACTGAAAGGAAAGCACACAGACATCTTGATACTTTTAGTAATGTTTTACTATTTTTCTTATTTTAATTTTATGATTTTAAATTCTTTTAAATTCTATTAAGTGAAGTTTATAGAAAAGACATTTGAAAAATGTGTAATAAACCCTTTCATTGACGCTCTGATGCAATTTACTCCAGTTCCCCAACCGCTGTTATTGAGCATACTCTAGTTTATAAGAAAGTTATAATGTGTGATAATCATAGCTCCACTTCAAAATAAAAGAATTTCACTTTTATTTGAAATTCATCTTAATCTAGAAATCTTTATAAGTTTAATATAATTCCAATTTTGGTTGGATATTATTAATTTTTGTTTTTATTATTATGTTAGTTCTACATTCAGTCTTATATTCTCGATTTTATTATTTAGTTTATTAATAATTTCTCTTCTAATATAGTTTTTAATTTTCTTGATTTCTATTCAATCGAACTCTTTAAACTATATTATTTTATTCATAATACACTTCTGATATTAAATGCTGATCGTATATATTATATATATTAATAAAGTTTTTTATTTCTAATTTTTATCTATCTGATTAGTTTTTTTATAATATAATATTTACTTTTACTGCTATTTTTTAATTTATATCACTTTCGGTTTGAATAAACAGGAATGAATTGTAATGTTGAATCTTGACACATTTCATTTCAATTGAATTTATTGGCACATTTATATATCAATCTTTCTATAATAGCTTATAAAGTAGAAAATCTTTCATTTTAGAATTATTAATATTTTTTTGGTTAACTTATGTAATATTTTATTAAGTAAATTTTAATAATTAATTAATTTGCAGAAATATATTAAATAAGTAATTTTATTTCTAAATAAAAAATAATTGTGACATCTATTGTATACAACAACGATACTCAACCTGTGGGGTACCAGAATATCCAAGAAAAAATTGTTTAATTGACTTAAAGGAGAGCACACATACTAATAAAACTAATGATTTAAAACCCGAATCCTAAATACTCAGTATAGTACAATATACATACGTGTTTTATACATTTTATTGTAAACGGGGCGATGATAATTATGATTGAAAATTAGGCCATAGGCTATATTGACATTAAGATCGACTTTATCAAAATTATTATAATTTTTTTTATTGATTTGAATTAAAAATGTTTACATTTATTTTATTTTTATTATTTAATAATTATTTATTTTAATAATTATTTTTTCAGACATTTACAAAAAACTTTAAATGCTGCTGAACTTTGGCTTTTTGAACAAGCGTTTTATTCCACCTATAGTTATAAAATACCAGACGATTTAATAATGCGTGAGCCAAAATTAGAATATTCTGGAAAGAAACCAGTCAGACCTAATATTTTTAATTTAATTTCAAATGTATCTAGTTCTGTTAGCCAAGAATTTTTTTTCAAGTAAGAAGAAACTTTATAAAAAACATAAAACAAATAATTGTACTTATCTATAGTAGATGAAATTTTCTAAATTTTAATTTCAAACTTATCGTTACCTATTCTTTAAATATATGTAAAATAAATTAATAAGTAATGGGAAATTTATATTTTTCAATGAAAATTCTTAAAGAAGCATATAAAATAAATGTTAATTATTCTAATGAGAATAAAATTAATAAATAAATCTATTGATAAATCAATTAACCTAAATAATAAATTTTAAAAATTTATCAAAAATTACAAAAATATTTTGAAATATTTTTATAATCCATAAATTTGAATTATGATTGCCTCACTAATATTCTATATTATTTATTGTAGCAAAGTTTATAAAAATGATGAGCAAAGAATAAAGATACTTATAGATTGGTTCGAACATCTAAAAGAATTAATATTAGAATTGGAAGGACAACCTATTCTAAGTCGCCCTGAATATTTTCTTGATTATGAAGATTATTTATTTATAGAGAAAAAAAGCAAAGTTCCCTCATATAGAGTAATTAATTTTTTTGTGTATTAATTGCCCTCTCTAGATTATTATCTTGAAATATATGGTATATACAGGGTGAGGCAGAAAAATCTATTGGATTTCAAATCCCTTTTTCTCAGAAGAGGGAGCAGGTAGAGTAGTGGGGTAAAAACCGTTAGAAAGCCGGTTTTATGCCATTTGTGAGTAGTCAACATGCATTGGTCTGGTGAACATCGTGCTTTTGTTATTGAGCGGTTTATCGAAATAGGCAGTTCGATAATTGCTACACAACGTGCTTTTCGAATTCATTTCGGGCTCGGGCGTCATGATCATGTTCCACATCACGCTACGATTACAGTGTGGGTGTCAAATTTTCGACAGACGGGTTGAGCATTGAAAAAGAAGTCACCAGGGAAATGTTTCCAGGTCGCCTCATTTCTCTAAGAGGTGATCTTGGCTGGCCGCCGCGCTCACCGGATCTCACTCCATGTGACTTCTTCCTTTGGGGTTACCTCAAATCGAATGTTTACCAGCATCGATCAAGGACCCTTCTTGCTTTACGAAGGGAAACTTCGTAGTGAAGAAATTCCTGTGGAAATGACGGTGAAAGTCATGGAAAGCTACCACGGGCGCCTAAATGAGTGTATCCGCTCCCAAGGACGACATTTGAGTGATGTGCTCTTCAAAACTTAAATTCAAAAATGGCATAAAATTTGCGATATGTTAATAAAAAGATATTTTTTGACAAGCTGAATGGTTTTAATTTTATAACGTTTTGAAATCGGATAGGTCTTTCTGCTCCACCCTGTATTTATACCATATATAAAATACAGATCTGGGGAAAATTCAATCATTTATATATATTCCATAGTCTATTAATATTATTTAATCTCAAATAATTCAGATAATTTATATTATTTTTATTATTTATTAAGCATAAATTTGGATCTTTACATCTTCGGGCATTTGATCCTTTTTTGGAAGATGATAACAACAAATGGAGTGATCGACAAGATTGGGCAATACTTTATAGACTAAATTGGTCATTAAATACACTTCATGAAGAGGTTTTGCATGAATATAGTCCTGAAACATGTATTGATTGTTGGAAGCCGATGAGTAGAGACGCATTTTATCGTATTAGTAAATATGCTTGGCTCCAATTAGTATTGGAAATTTATAAAGTCTTTTTTCTTAATAAGGTAAATTAGTTCCTATCAAAAATTATTTATTTATGTATATTATTTAATATTTAAATATTAATAATTACTAGAAAATAATATACAAGATTATTAATCAAATAACTAAGAAATCTAATAGAATAAATATAATACATACTTTTACTTCCATTATCTTTATAAATAATGAAATGCACAATTTTTGTTCCAAATTCTTTTTTGTTAGCTATTTAAAGATGATATCTGTCAAACTTGCTTTCTAGACGCTTACTACAAAGATGTTAATAATAAAATACCACTACATGATATCAACAGGTAATTCGATCAAATAAATTTTATATACTATATAATTGAATTAATTTAAATAAATAAATTTATATTTTAGATATTCACACTCTGAAATTGGATTATTAAAATGGTTACAATCATGTTATGATGAAAATTATATTGCCTTTTCGAAACTACAACAATTAAAATCACCATTAGAACCACGTAACATTATTGATTTCGAAAATTCTCTAGATGATGGTATCGTCTTCTGCATTTTAACATTTACATACTGTCCTTATCTGGCTTACGAATGTTTTCTTGACATATTTCTACATCCATCAAATATCGTACAGGTTTAAATATATCATTCAATATTTTAAAAAATGATAATAACTTGTGTTTAAAGATATATGTATATATATATATATAAATACAGGCAAATCACAATGTTTCAAAAGTAATAGATGCATGGAATTTATTGAAAATTAGTTTTACTATTTTACCATCACAAATTATTTGTCCAAATCCGGTGCTTATGATCATGTTGGTCCATCATCTTTATGATATTCTACCAAGTTTTAAACCAAGAAGGAAAATTTTATTCTCAGCAACATTAAACAATACAAGTTCTAGAAAGGTATTGAATATTAAAAAATATATATCAATTTAGAATACAAATATTTTCTTTTAATTTTATAATATTGACTGATTAGATATATATACTGGAAAACGGCAGGCAGTCAGTGGGTCAGGTGGTGAAGGTTAGAAATAAAAAGTCTGGAGTGTCTCGCAAATTTGAATTGGGTTAATTAACATATATTATATTTAAATTAAGTTCAAATAATTAAATTATAAATTATAAATGAATATTGATAAATAATATTTATTAAATCAGCGCATGTTTAGCTCTTTGTAACGTGTTGGCGCGTGATGTGCAGTCGTGTTATAAAGTTAATTCCGGTACTTTCAGCGATTCTATCAAGCTGAAATTCTATATATAGCAGTTTTATACAATTTTTAATCATGTGAAAAACTATCAAACATACTATATCTTTATTTTTACGGTCAGTTTAGAGCAGTGATTCTCAACCTGGGCGATCGACATCTTAAAGGGGGCGATTATTTGGCTATACGATTTTGGGGGGCGAAATCATTTTCAACTCTAAAAAAAAGGTAAGATGATTTTGCGAACAGGCTTTTTAAACATTTCCTCTTTTTTCAATTTTTTTCAATATGGTTCTAAAAAAAAAAAAAAGATGATTTGCAATCAGGTTCTGAAATTCGATTTTTCAATATGGCTCTAAGTATCACCTAGTGTACCTACCTTATATAAAGGATTATCATGAAATTTTTATCTGTAAAAATTTATAGGGGGGAGAATTAAGAAGCGGGTCTTACAAAGGGGGCGTTTGGCCCAAAAAGGTTGAGAATCACTGGTCTAGAGGAAAAAAATGAAAACGTGGTAGGTAATGATCCTCTTCCAAAAGGGGTACATTTCTCAAAGTTGATAGAAAACTACGAATTTTGTGTACAAAATTTCATTATTCTAGCCCAAACCGTTTTTGTGTAATCTTGTTCACATACACACAGACACACATATACACATACAATTTTCTCAACCTTAGTGACAATGACTCAGGGACCTACAAAACATAAAGAAACATCAAAATCTAGAGTGTGTAAAAATTGGATCTCCACCGATTTCCAGTCTTTTATATTATCTTTTAAGCTGTTATTAAAATTAATGAATGAGATGTGGAGCTCATATCGTTGGTAGTATCTAACCTTTGCAGTACCCATAAATTGGTTCAGTGATTTGTGAAGGGCGTTATGGGAATTGCTACTCTATAATTGGAACACACTAAGCATTTCGTAGATATTTTGTGTTAAATAGTAACGTATCCATCAATCGATTCGATTCTTCTAGCAAAGGAAAACCTAGGAAGATAGATAGCAATGGTGAATCTACTTGTGGGCTAATAAACAATGCTTAACATAGACCCAAAAGGGACGTCAACTTTTCAAAAATAATGAATATAAAAATATTATGAATATATTGTTCAACAAATAAAACTACAACGTATTCTCAATTAATTTTTTTATCAGGTGAAAATAATGTCAGCTTCAAGTTGTGTCTATCGAGTGTATTTTATTGGTGAAAACGCTAAACAATTCTCAGTTCAATCACAACAAGAAACCATTGAGTTAGAAAGCAATCAACCTATAATAGTTAATATTAATTATGATGCACGACATATCGCTAATGCTACAGGTAATTAATAATATTATATTAGAATTAGAATTAAAAAAAACTTCTTACTTTTGTTCAGTTTTATATATTTTTTTAAATATTTCATGAAAAGCAACGTTACTTTTAAGTGGAGCTTATAGTCCTGGAATACGAGGTTTAAATTTGGTTTTTGACCTTATTGGCGAGTCTAATGACCTCGCAGTTTCACAAGAAATGGTAAGATATCCTCTAAATAAAAAAAAGTATTATTTCAGGGACGTCATTTTAGTTTTTGTTTGTGTATGAGGGAATTGAGGAGGGGGAAGAAACAAAAATGAATACAAATGACGACCCTGGATAATTTAATCCTTATAATAATTTAAAAAAAAATTTTCTAATATATTTTTTTTTTTAGAATATTAAAGCTCCATTATATTCTTTTCATAATGTTACTTTGAAACTCAAATCACCCTTTCCTAATGCATGCCTATATGATATATATTTTTCGAATACTGATGCAAATACTTCGAAAGAATTTGATCAGGTAAAATATTAATATTAATTTTCGAAATTGTTTATATAAATTTATGTTATGTTTATATAAATTATATGAAAGATAATATATAAAATCTGAGATCTTTCATATTAGAAAAATAACGATTAGTTATTCCTTTTTACCGACCGACGATAGTAAGGGAGGTATTAAATTCACACCAAATTTCATATGTGGAGATTTTTACATATCTCCACGAATCATGCATTTTCTTAACAGAAAAAAGTATTTTTAGCATGATGTCTGTCCTTCCGTCCGTATAGATGTGTACAGACTGAACGGCTCAACGGATTTTGATGAAATTTTTGTATATTTAGTTAATGCATCAGTATGATGAATTGATCAACTTTGGGTGCAAATCCGGAAACCGGAAGTGGTAGTATTAGCATCGACGATAGGAAGGGAAGGGTTATTTTCACACCAAATTTCACATGAGGAGAGTTTTTACATATCACCACGAATCATGCACCTTGTATTGGTTTTATCCTCGAGAAAAATCATCTTTATTAGTTTTTTCTTATTATAAAATTAAATGAAGTCATCCAGCCATTCATGACGTAACAGCCTGGTCTTGCATATATATATTATAAATAAAATAAAATTAAAAATATTTATGTTCTATCCATATCTGTTTTTTATTACATTAATAGATATATTAAAATTATTTGAAATTGTTTCTATAGCTGGAAATTAATTTACTTCAAACCGTCGGTCGGTTCGGACCTGGCCACAGGTCAACTTATTATTTATTTTTTTTTTTTTTTTTGCATTATGTTCGATTTTTGGCATTTTTTTATATTTTGTTTTTCTTGTTATGGTTTTTCTTTACTGTATATATTTGAAAAGATGTAAAAGTCAATTTAAGACATTATGATTGTTGATTACAGAGTGTTAGTTATTATGTAAATATGTAAATATGTTTTGCTTTTTGGATGTTTTTGCTGTTTTTTTTTTGTCACCACCCAAAGAGGTGGATCGTAATAACATACAGAATTATTGTATATATATTTCTTGAATAAATAATAATAATAATAATATAAATAATAACTAATATTACACAATAAATGTGTTTAATTAAATATTAAAATAAAGACATTATCGATTTCTGTAAAGTTTTCCAATTTTTTTTTTGCAATAATTTTTTTTTGATTTTGTCTAATAATAAAGCATTCTTGTATATAATACTATTATTTTTATAATTCTTATTTCAAAATCCGAAATTGTTCTACCGAGGCTATTACAAATAGCCAGTGGTAGTGATTTACCTTCCTAGGAATTTTTTTGTTTTTTTTTTCATTTTAATAGAATAAAATTAATATATAGATTTTAGTATTTGCAAATGTTGATTCATTTTAGAATTTTAATTTATGGCAATGTATTCGAGTGAAAAAAGTTCCACGACAATTGTATATTCAAGATATTTATTTTGATACATTATCAGAAAGTAGAAGAATAAAAAGTACTCTTAAACCTGGAGTAGCACATATTCATATATCATTTGGAATATTTAATGCTCAAATAAAAAGATTTTGGCTAGCCTTTCTCAATCAAAGCGTTGGTGATTTTATCATTCAGGTAAAATATATTAAAATACAGAATATTTCATTAATGTTCGATCTTAATATGTAAATATTTTTATAAACTTCAGATTAAAATAGAGCCTTTTCTAAACAAGCGGTGTGGAATACCAATCAAATTGACTTTACCAGATAAATTTCCAAACTTACAATGTAGATGCGAGTAAGTAAATAAATTAATTGATCATGATTTATGCTGTACCTTATAATTATTATTGTTAATATTATTATCCGATTTGTTATACTTACTCAGCTGGTAAATTTTCATCTATCTTGGTGACAAAAAAATTAACAAAAATCTTGAGTAAAGTCCATAATAAACATTTATTTAAAATACAAAAACACTACCGATTGATGTACTTATTCAACCCTAATCTCTGCTCAATAAATATCCCACTATGATCGTAATTATCAATAAGATAAACAAAGCATGGTCATGGAAAAATATCAACTGTTCCATCAAAGGCGAAGCACTGTTTTGTAATCCCAAAGAATGACGTATTCAAATTTCGATCAGTCAAAAGCATTGTAATAGCCCCCGCCAAAACGGGCAAGGAAAGTAATAACAACAAAGCAGTAATTGCCACAGATCAAACAAACAAAGGCATCCGTTCTAAGCTTAAACCTTCAGGACGTATGTTCACAACTGTAATTTTAAAAAATTAAATCTAAAAAAATAAAGACCTTCTAACCTTTATTTATAATTCAAAATATTATCAAAAATCATGAAATAAAAATACCTTCTGACCCTTTTCATCCAAAAACTATAAAAAATATTCATAATTCATGAAAAACAAAAACCAGTCTGATAACTTTCATTAGACTTAAGGATACAGAAACAAAAAATACAAAAAAAATGAAATACTAAAAATGTTTTTGCATGACCCGGCTCTGTTTTAAACATTTTCAGGCATGTTTTTGTCGCGATCTTAAATTATCAGACAAAAGGACTGTAATGTATGTCATAAGTTTTTTAGATTTTCACACTTTTATTTATTCTAATTTTATTATTCTAATTAACTAATTAATAAATTTTTAGGACTGTTTGTACTTAATTATAAATATTATTTTTAAATATAAAATATTTTTTTAAAGATGTAGTTCTGAATGTCCTTTATTGATGTACATTGAAATTCCATGTCGAAATCCTTTTCTCTGGGAACAATTATATTCCATGTTCAAGATGACATTGGAATCACATGATTA
The DNA here is from genome assembly GCA_963082975.1 of Labia minor. Classification (NCBI taxonomy): domain Eukaryota; kingdom Metazoa; phylum Arthropoda; class Insecta; order Dermaptera; family Spongiphoridae; genus Labia; species Labia minor. The sequence continues at coordinate 51,408,465 of OY720350.1, read as the reverse complement.
TTGCTTTTGGGATAAATATTTTGGTAACAAAGTGTTTTTTTTTTTTAAATTTAATTATAAAATTTTTTGGATTTCTTGTAATTATACATTGTCATCAAATAATTTATAGAATACGAGGTAGGGTCAAAAAGTTCGCGGAATGGTCGCTTATAGTCAAGTATTTCTTAGCTGAAAGGGAAATTTTTGTTTGTGAGGTTGGCATAACTAGTAGTGAATGTGCTTTTGAGGTTAGCAGGCAGTTGTAGTTGGTTCCGTGCGTTCGGTGTTTAATATTGTAGATCGTAGTTTCTTTCTTTCGTCGGATTGTGCAATGTCGTCATTAGAGCAGCGCGCTGAAGTGGTCTGAAACGCCCAAATAGCTGGCCAAAAATGAAGATGTTGGTGAAACAGCTTGAAATTTTGTAGGCAATAGTTTTGAGAGTCAGGAAATTTAAATTTGACAAAAAAAAATGGCGAATTCAAAATGGCGGACAGATTTTTAGAAAAGTGACGTCAGATTCGCAATTGTATGTTCTCTGGGATTTTTTGAGCCGAAAATTTCGAAATTGAAGTTAGATTGTACGAAAAAAAATGATAAATTTCAAATGATGTGTTGATTTTTCAAAAAATGACGTCATGCAGAGAAAAAGGAGAACAACTATATTATGCATCTAAAATAGGCGACGGAATTCGAGAAAAGGTGAGCTGTTACATTGATTTTACTTCAAATATCTTTCCTTCTTTTGAAAAGTGACAGGTGCACCTTAACGAGATATTAATCGCGCTAACCTGCAGGTACCTGTGGGTCCCATAGGCCCTAGTCTGTTGACGTTCGCGCGCTCGGAAAAAAATTCATAGGAACAAATTGGGCAAAAAGGAGCAATTTTTTCTTCATGATTCTTTATCTATAGACCTTTATCTTTATGATTCAAATGAGATTGTCACCAATGGTCACCAATGTAAAAAATGCGGAATGTTTTTTGAAAAGTTTTTCGTCAGGTTACATTTTCTGATACAAGCGGTTTAAATCAGCCAATATCAATATAATACATGCATTTCTAGCAAACAAAATAAAAAAGTCCATGTACGTACCTCCAGCAACAGTTTCCATGTCGCAAGTTGCAAATGAAACTTTTCTATGAAACGAAACACCAATTTTGACTGAGCTCGAATTTCAGACGTTTTGGGAAATCTCGGGAGAAAGTAAAAACAGCTGACTTTGAGATGTTCGGAAAACTCGTAGAGTCATGGTAGTGCTCTACATTTTCAGCTTTTCGTACATAAATATGTCTTCAACAAAATACCATAAACGACATGCAAAAAAAAAATTTTTCAATTTTCGATTTTTGGCCAGCTTTTTTGGCGTTTCATACCACTGTGCAGCGTGGCAATATTAAATTCTGTGTGTTGCTGGAGAAATCACCCTCGGAGACTCTTGAGATGCTAAAAAAAGCATACGGAAATTCTGCGATGAAGAAAACAGCAGTTTACGAGTGGCATAAGCGTTTTCGCGACGGTCGCACAACAAGCTGATTCGTCAGAGGTGATTGAAAATGCGACGGAGCGGCTGAAGGAACTTTCAAAAAACGGCTTTCAAGAGTGTTTCCAACAATTATATGAACGGTGGAATAAATGTGTAGATGCAGGAGGAGAGTATTTTGAAGGGAAATAATGTAAGAATGTTATAAATATTTTTAATAAATTTTTAATAACCAATTCCGCGAACTTTTTGACCCTACCTTGTATAATCCTAAAATTGTCGAACTTATAGTATCTATATTTTAATATATTGATAATTATAATTTATTAAAATAATGATAATTAAAAATATACAATAAAATTTGTTAAAGAAAAACAATGGGTTGCTTTAGATAGATAAAGTGATATTTATTAGAAATAATTGATCTTTTGATTTGCATTTAATTATAGTAAAATTATTTTCAGCTCCTTCTGAATTATAAAGCATTTAGCACCTGAAGTAATTCGAACTAATTCTACTTTAGCATTAAAATAATATATTTATATTTTAGAATCATCAATAGGTGTGAAACTGTTATCCTGGCTTACAATTAAAGAATCCGATGATACAAGGAAACAGTATATGAGTTTATTTAAGAAAACTGTAAACTATTCTATTGAAGGAAATGTTAAAGATTTATTTGAAATTTCATCAACATTTCAGATTCCAGACGTATATTCACATGAATCTATTGTAAGAAGCTATATTACTAATAATTATATTTATATTATTGTTTTATTAAATAACTTGGTATATTTACATTCAAAACTCGGGATTTGTTTTATCGGAAGAAAAGATTTATAAAAGATATTTCACAAAACGCGACTATAATGATTTGCTTCTGAACAAGTTCTTTTGATTCTTATATACTTTATTAACTATATTATAATGTTAATAAATATTTTATTCCCACTTAATTAAATTTAAAAATAACAGTTTTACATATATATATATAAATATATTAATATATATATATTATTTTTAGAAACTTCCTATCCATTTGAAAAATCAAGCTAAAATTCATAAAAATTATAAATTGAAATTAATATCAGAATCAAGAGCTGAAATACGTTATTGTAAAATTAAAGTTATTCAGGAATAAAAATGAATGAGAATTTTATAAAAATATATTGAAAAGATCAATTAAGTTTTTACATCCATTTAGATATTTATTTGTAAATAAGGATTTTTCCAAATCCAAGTCTTTAAACCAATATTAATAAGTCATCAGAGAGAAGAGAAAATAATAAGATTAATTTTAAAATTAGAAAACAATTTTATTTAAACTTTTTTTTTATCAATTCCATCATATTTTTCATTTTTCTTTTTTCAATTATATGCAATTTTTTTCATATTTACATTTAAATAAATAATGAATAAATTAAAAAATTTACAGTTAAAATTCTAAAGAATAAAATGAAAGAATTAATAGCTAAAAGTAGGTTATATTAAAAAAATAGTTCATTGATTATTTATTTATTTATTATTAAGACATGTAGACCTTATATAAAATAAGTTGACCTGTGGCCAGGTCCGAACCGACCGACGATTTGAAGTAAATTAATTTCCAGCTACAAAAACAATTTCAAGCTGTGAAGTCATGAAGGGCTGGGTGACGTCATATAATTTAAAATTAAGAAAAAACTAATGAAGATGATTTTTCCCGAGGATAAAACCAATACAAAATGCATGATTCATGGTGATATGTAAAAATCTCCACATGTGAAATTTGGTGTGAAAACAATACCTCCCTTACTATCGTCGGTCGGTAAAAATTGAATAATATTGGTTTTATTCACGGATGAGAGAGAGAGATATTATTATTTATGTAAACCGAGACATTTTTATCTCCCGGAGAATTTTTGCGGGGACACTGGGACAGAATACACATAAGAATAAGCAAAATGATCGTATGGGATTTGTAAGTCAGCTAAAGAATAAGAATATTTGATCTATCAAAATTAAAAAAATGTTTAGGAGATCTAATTTTATTTATTTATTTAAAATAAGTTGTACCACATGTTTATAATTAACAAAAATTATACATTAAGTTAATTTTTAAAAAATAAGCTTAACTATATTTTATTTATTTCCAAATATGATTTATCAGTACAATGATAAGAAAAAAATTTGATAATTTATTAATATTAAATTATTATTGAGTATAGATATATTCGATTACAATATATTTATATACATATGAAATAATTTCCATAATAAAAAAAATAAAATATTTTTATATTTGGTAAGTTAAAAAGAAATAATAATGAAAAAGAGTTATATTTTTACAATATATATGATGTTTTTTGTCAAGTTTGCATTTTAATTTTAAATTGAGAAATTATAATAATAATTAATTCTACCTATATAGTAAAATATTTAAAATATATCAAAGTTTAAATTATGAAATTGAATATTTCAAAATGAAAATAAAAAGTTAAAGAAAATAAACGCGATATTCAATTATTTTTTATTATTAATTAAATAAAAAAAAACAATTGAATATTTAATAGGGCCTCCTCCTTTCCCCATAAATTAGCCCTTCCAAGCCTCGCCTTCCGAAATTTAGAAAAAGTAATAATAAAGAAAGTTTGCCTTAAAAAAAAAGATTAAAAAAAATAAGGCGTTTGGTCTGTAGCCTCTTTGAATCAGCTGAGAGTGCCTTTGATTTTTTGGATTTCGAAATGAAATCGCGACATTCGGGGCAACCTGAAATAAAACCTACCTAGTAAGGGAGTGCATAGCCTCCATCTATAGGGATGGAAGGCCCATGCTAATCGAAAAAGCCCTGCGCTCAAAAGGTAACCAACAATTTGTTCCTGTTCAGGCTAATCCCATTTGGGAACTGTGCTGAATTACCTTCCCGAATACCCGTTCATCCAATCCACCTCAAATACACTCTCAGTAATACAAAATGGCACAATTCAGACCTGACATGCAATTCATGCAATCCATCCCTTAAATAATAGCATGGCATTTGTTTTATCCACCCACATTTTATTTATTTATTAATTCTAATCTAATCTATGAATTAGTGGGATGAGAACATGCATGGAGGTAGGAGGCAATCACCTGAAAATTCCTAACAACTATATATATAAAAAAATAGCCACCCTCCCAGTATAACGCATCGAAACCTACTAATTCTAAAACTACCTTTGTCTCTTCTGCCTCCTTCATCAATGCTTCTTCTTGAATGATGTACTCTGAAATTCCCTAATCTCACTAAATTCTGTCATATAATTTAATATATTTCTCTATAATCTAATGAATATTATCAAAAGCAAAAAATCATTGTAATTTAATTCTACTTGCTATATTAGTTTAAACTTTACTTTAAATATTATATTTACATTTTCTATTTTAAAGTGCGCCATGCTAAATAAATAACGATTATTACTTACATTTGGAGAGCTGTATTTCAATCATTGCATCGTCATGAAGGATGGAGAAGATAATCAAGAATTCAAATCAACATTCAGTAGCAGGAACGAAGATGGAAACATGAAATATAGAAGAAGAAAAATAACTTATTAGTTTATAATCAATAAATTTAAATTGAATTAAAAATAAAATTAATAATAAATACGGACCTCGGAGTTAATAAAGGGTTGATATTTCTCGCAGATTAAACTCGAAGAACAGCTCGTAGACTTGAATTGATGTCCATCACTCTCGCCTCGATAAAGAAAAAAATAATTAAGATTAGATATTTATATTATATACAGGAAATAAAAAATAAGATATAAATAAATAAATAATATTAATAGGATTAAAAAAGTGTTTAGATTTTTAAAAATATTATCTTATTTCTGTAATATTAAAATACTAAAATTATTTTACATCCTATATAGAACCATGATTATAATAATTTAGTTATAATACGCATTTAATAGACATATAATAAAAATATCTTAGAAAACATCAGAAAACGAATTATGATTATATTATTAATTTTATGAAGATTTTATTCTGTTTAATTGATATCTAGGTAATAGAAATATTATTCATTTTTCAAAAGTGTTATAATAATATGAAATTGACAAAACAATATTCATATGAGATTTGAAAGGAACGGTGTGAGCGATAATGAGATTAGAAAGAATACTTATATAGAATATTTAAATATTATATTTATTAATATATGAATATAAGAAATTTATATTTTTTTGATTTATAATTATATTATATGAATTTTGAAAATAATCAGCACATCTTCCTATTTTTTAAATAAATAAGTTTTAATAGGATTAATATATATATATTGAAATTTAAAAAATATTTCAATAAATATATTTAAAGAAAAATAAAATTTTGTATATGATTTTTTAATTTTTAAATAATTTTAATTTAACTTTTAATAAAATTTAATTAATGAGATCTGATAGAATATTTAAGATGAATTCTTTTCAAAGATTTGAATGAAAAATTTATAAATTTATTTGGGTATATGAATAAAAAATTATAAAAATGCACTTTATAAAATTTAATTTTTATTGAAATATTTTTTTTTTAAAGTTCATTAATCTTCCTTTTAATTAATAAAAATAAATAATAAAATTACAATTAATTCTTGATTAGCGACTGATTAAGGGATGATTTCAGTGGAGATGCCGCTTAGGGTCTCACTCACACTCAGCAGGGAATGGGAAGGGGAACTGAACTCAACTCGGCTTGCCGGCAGGAGGAGGTCAGTTCAGGCGGCCGAGGGGCAAGGAGAGGGGCGAGCGGGGAGTGGCGAGGTGAGCGCTCTACTGCAAATTATTTCAAATACAATACATATTAAAATAAAATAAAATAAACAAATATTAATTTTTAAAATTAGTGGTGTTTTAGAATACATCTTAAATCGAATCAATAAGTTTAATTCTATTAATTCTATTAAATCAATAAGCTTAATTTTATTCAAAGATCTTGATGAAAATTTAAAAAAAAAATTATAAATATATGAATAAGAAGTTCATTAATGAAATTATCATATTTTGAAAAAAAAAAGCTTGAGTGTCTCCACTCGACTATCTCGCAATTTGAATTGGATTAAATAACATAATATATTATATTTAAATTAAATTTAATTAATTATAAATTATAATAATAATAATCTTTATTTGCCTTTGCCAATTCGGCATACAAATTATACAATTTCATCTTTTACAATAAAAAACAAAAAAAACAAAACACAAAAACATCTAATTTAAATTTAAGAGTTTTTTTCTCCCTTTTTTCTCACTCACAACTCACAAATCTCTCAGTTTTTATTAAATATATACAATCATTGAAGGTTACAATGCGCTTAAATTAAATATAATAACTTCATTATACTTATATACAAACAACAATAACAAAACCCTGCCCGTCCTTTGTCAACTAGGTATATAAATCTCATCGAATTTTTGTTCACAAAATTTTACAGTAACAATATAATAACAATAATAATAATATAATCTTTATTTGCCTTTGCCAATTCGACATACAAATTACACAATTTCATCTTTCACAAAAAAAACAAAAAAACAAAAACATTTAATTCAAATTTAGGAGTTTTTTTTTTTCCTTACTCATAACTCAAATATATTCAATTAAAATATTTATTCTTTTACAAAGTAATGAACAGTTGATCTCCTCTCTATTTGTCATAATAACAATATTAATAAGAAGAAACGACTGAAAGTGGAAAATTCCTCGTCATTCGTTCATGACGAAGGATCTCACCCTCAGTGCGTTCGTAATGAAATTATGAAGGTCTGTCAGTTGGGTCTCGTTCCCTACGTTTAGTAGTATTTCTATATAATTACCCTCGTGAACTTCCTCACATGGATACACATACTTCATGATGAACTCCTTTCTTTGTGAAGATTATAAATTATAAATAATAAATATTAAACCAGCGCATGTTTGGCTTTTTATTGATGGCACCATGGCACGTGTTGGCGCGTGAGATTTGCAGTGTTAAAAAATTAATTCTGGTACTTTCAGCGATTCAATCAAGCTGAAATTCTATATATAGCAGTTTTATACTATTATTAATCATGTGAAAAATTATCAAACATATATCTTTATTTTTACGGTCACTTTAGAGGAAAAAAAGTCAAAACGTTGTAGGTAATGACCCTCTTCCGGTTGAGCTACATTTCTCAAAAGTTGATAGAAAACTATGAATTTTGAATAATGTCTATGTACCAAATTTCATCATTCTAGCTCAAACCGTTTTTGCGTAATCTTGTCTACATACATACACACACACATACACACACACACAGACATTTTTCTCAACCTTAGTGAAAATGATTCAGGAACCTTCAAAACGTATAAAAACATCAAAATCTCAACATCGAAAATTTTCGTGATCGCAATACTATCTCTTACGAGATAGTAAAAAAAACAACGAGGTGGCGTATTAATGTAAATGGTTCAATTTAAATTTAAAATTGTTTGCCGAATGTGATATAATTTTAATTTAATGTAAATATATTTCATAATAAGTTGACCTGTGACCAGGTCCGAACTGACCGACGGTTTGAAATAAATTAATTACAAGCTACAGAAACAATTTCAAATAATTTTAATATATCTATTATTGTAATAAAAAACAGATAGGCATATAACATAAATATTTTTAATTTTATTTTATTTTTAATATATATGTAAGACCAGGCTGTGACGTCTCATGAATGGTTGGATGACGTCATATAATTTTAAATCATGAAAAAACTAATATAGATGATTTTTCTCGAGGATAAAACCAATACAAAGTGCATGATTCGTGGTGATATATGAAAAAATATCCTCATGTGAAATTTGGTTTGAAAATAACCCTTCCCTTTCTATCGTCGATCGCTAATACTACCACTTCCGGTTTCCGGATTTGCACCAAAAGTTGATCAATTCATCACACAGATGCTTTAAGTAAATATACCAAATTTCATCAAAATCGGTTGAGCCGTTCAGGCTGTACACATATATACGGACAGACGGACGGACGGACGGACAGACATCATGCTAAAAATACTTTTTTCTGTTAAGAAAATGCTTGATTTGTGGAGATATGTAATAATCTCCACATGTGAAATTTGGTGTGAAAACAATACCTCCCTTACTATCGTCGGTCGGTAAAAATTAATGAAAAAAATAAAATTATAAAAAATATTTCATAATTCAAATTAGTATTTTAATTGCTAAAATTTTTATAAAATATTGATTGTAATAATAATCTTAATCTAGATATATAAAAAACCTTTTTTTGTCTGGGCATTGCTCAGAATTTAAAATTTTTTGCATATCTTCGCGTTTCATGACCTCTAGAAACCAAAAGTGAGTTCAGAATTTTTCATTTCATTTTCATTAATAAAATATTTAGATCATATTTTTATCTTGAATTTTTTTTATTTATTCTTTATTTATTTGAATATTTCTTCTTTTCTATAATATATAATAATATATAAACTTTGTCAATGTCTAATAAAAAAAAATATTATTTAGTATTTTATGAAGTCAAAATAATTTTTAAAACGTCAATTAAAATTATTAAATTATTACCTATGTTTTTAATTTTAATTTAATTATTAAATATTATATAAAAATTAAATTGATGATATAAAGGAGTTTGTTTTAATTTTTTGACTTTTTTAAATTGGGTATATTTTTTAAATTTGTTTTAAATCCATATTATAATTTATTAAAATGTTTTTTTTATTTATTATGTTTAAAAGATTCTTTTTTATGATGTGATATTAATAAAAAAAAATGTGGAGTCTCTCCATTTGACTATCTCGCAAATTTGAATTGGATTAAATAACATATATTAATTTAAATTAAATTAAATTAATTAAATTATAAATTAAAATTAATGGATAATATTTATTAAACCAGCGCATGTTTGGCTCTTTGTTGATGGCACCACGTCACGTTTTGGCGCCTGAGATTTGCAGTGTTAAAAAATTAATTCTTAAGACCAAGGACGCATAGGAAGGGACGTAAGAGAGATGGAACAAGGGCTCAGGATAGGGACACTTGGAGAAATGTGGTTGTTGCGGCCAAGAACTTTCGAGTATCTTTGAGCCACATAGATAGATAGATATAACATATACAATAATAATATATATAATTAATTTACTGATTAAATTAAAATATATTTTAAATAAGAACACAAAAAGAAATGAATGTTTTATGTTATATACTGATTGAAACAAAATGGATGTAAACCTTTTACTACTTTCAACCAAATACTATGTACCACTCGGGGGTACAGGGGCGGAGCCCCCGTCTAGGTATGAAGAGCGCCGAAGGCGCTCTGAGTAGCTAGTATAATATATACGTATATGATGGTACAAAATTTATATAAAAAAAAATATTAAACAAAAACTATTTCAATTTAATGTTAATGTTCAATAAGAATTAGTGCTGCCATCTAATGCTCATTTCTAAAAATAATATTTCTTTAAAATAAAATTTGAATCGCAATATTTCAATAATAAGCTCAAAATGTTCTTTACTTATTTATTATTTGATAATTAAACCTGATAATGATTAAATTAAATATAATAAAATATTTTTTTAGATAAGGAGTAGATATTTTTTTATTTGATTTTAATAAAAATTATATTGTGGTAAAATCGACCTCTTTGACCTATAAAGACTTAATTCTAATTTATTATATTACCAAAAACTGTATCTATTATTATTTTCGATTTACATTAGATTATTGATAATGAGCTAGAAGATATATATTTAATATATAGATAAATATTTTATTAATTAGATTATATTAAAAATTTAATCATTTTTAATTTATTTATTTATTTATCAATGTAAAAAATTTTTTTTTGGTCTATTATTATTGACTACCTATCGAATAATTATAGTGAATAATTATGAATGGTAAAATAATAACCACTTATAGTACAGCTAACATAATAGACAACGAATCAAAAAAATTAATTAAATTAAAATAAAAACTTAAATTTGATTTCTCTAAGTTAGAAAAAAACGTAAAACTAGATTGTATATCTTTTAAATAAATAAATATCTGATTTAATATATTTATTTGATATATATATATATATATTATACGTATATTATATTTCGCCAAAAAAAAATTTACTGAAGTGATCTAATAAATATAATAAATAATAGAATGACCTTTGAAATTCAATATTATAAAACGTTTCAACAGATTTTTAATGTTACCGGATTCGTTGGCAATATTCTACAATTCGACTTATTATTAGTCATTTATTTAGTATGCTTCACCGATTCGATTTTTTTTTTATTAATAATTTTATTAATATCTTTTTGAATAATAGTATAAATTTTCTTTTAAATTTATGAATTGTAATATTAGTATTGAATGATGATAATTAAAAATTTCGTAAGTTAGATGTGAGTAACGGCTCATTGGATAAATATAAAATGTCTTTTTAGTCTATTTTTTATTTCAGTCAAGATATATATAAGTAGATAGATATTTTTTTTAATTATAGTCAAATAAATAATTTTAGTATATATAATACGATTAAAAGGAAGAAGAAGAAGAAATCCCTAATTTTTAATGAATGTTGTAATTATTATTAAGCTATTATAATATTCACCTTATCAAATAATAATAATAAGTATATTTTGAATTATTTAAGAAAATATACTTTTATTTAAAAATGTAGAAACTATGATTATAAAATTCAACTCTTTTTAATAAATATGTAAATACATATACATATAAATACTTCAATAAACATGAATATTTTTTAGATAAAATGAAAAGTTATCATGTTTTAAATAAAATATAATTGGATGTCCTTAGTTTGATAATTCTATGATACATATTCTATTATTGTCTACACAAGGTCCATATAAAACTTATAATGGGGATAAAATAAACCTTGAATGAGATGAGCTGTTATATATAATGACTCTTTCAAATTCGCTCTGAACATTTGTTATTTTTCTATCAAGTATTCAAATGAAATAAAGTACGAGGGCAATTCACAAAGTAGGTTACGTTTTGAAATTAAGACAAAACTAGTACAGGAAAATGTTTTTTTAAAGAGCAACTAAAATATTATTTTTCTACATAATCACCAAAAAAGTTAAGACATTTATCGTAGCGATGAACGAGCTTCGAAATTCCTTCCTCATAGAAATCCGCCGCCTGAGTGTGGTACCCACCTGGTACAAAACTTATGGTAGCCTAACTTTTGAGAAACAATTTCGAACAATAAAGTACGTGAAATTTGCGAAAAATTAAGAAAAGTTCGGTTACGGTGTTGCCGTGTGAGGTCGCGCATTGTCATGCAAAAACAACACTTTTGAGCTGTTTCCCTCTTCGCTTGTTTTGAATTGCCCTTCTTAGGTTTCGCAATGTTTGGCAATACCTATCAGAGTTTATTGTTGCATCACGTTCCATTCTTGTCGAATTTCTGGAACTCTTGAATGCAAACTTGAATAAATAAACTTTGCTTAAAAATTGTATTATTATTATTTTGACCATGCCGTAATATATATATATATATATATATATATATCTATATATATAAAAAAAGGTTTTTGTCTGCACATTGCTCAGAATTTAAAAATTTTTGCATATCTTCGCGTTTCATGACCTCTAGAATCCAAAAGTGACTTTAGAATTTTTCACGTCTGTCTGTCTGTCTGTCTGTCTGTCTGTCTGTCCGGAAAATTACTATTTTATAGACTCAGAATTGGCTGAACCGATTTCTTTGAAATTACATCACAATATTCTTATATACCTCTAGAGTAACATAGGCTATAAATTTTATTAATATCTTATCAATAACCGCAGAAATTAATTTTTTAAAGTTTATATAATTCTCCGTGTTGTTCATTCAAGAGCAGCTCGCGGCTCACTGTCGGCCTAGCGGAATCATTTCAAACAATGAATTATCATAGAGATTCCCAATCGAAGAATTATTATAATATTTCCCTTTTTATTTTAAATTCTAATATACAAATATCAATTCAATTAAATAATTTATTCTAAAAGTTCTCAATTTAATTAAAATATTTATTAGATCATATTTTTATCTTAAATTATTTTTTATTTAATTGAATATTTCTTCTTTTCTATAATATATATATAATAATATATAAATTTTATCATTGAATAATAAAAAAAAATATTATTTAACCTGAATTAAAATGACTGAATTATATTATCTTTGTTTTTTATTTTAATTTAATTACTCTATTATTAATTAACTATATATATATATATATATATATTATATAAAAATTAAAATATGATGATATAAAGTTGTTTTAAATTTTTGACATTTTTAAATTGGGTATATTTTTTAAATTTATTAAAATGTCTTTTTTATTTATTATGTTTAAAAGATTCATTTTTATTATGTGATATTAATAAAAAATAACGATGCTCTGTGCAAGTCGAATCATGTTGCACATAATTAAATAACAATTGCCAAACAAAGAATATAATATTTTTTAAAATTCTTATATTTAAATATCATTTCAATTAAATAATTTATTCTAAAAGGTCTCATTTTAATTAATTTAATAAAATATTTAAATCACCATTCAATTTTTTATTAATAGGCTTCTTTTTTTATTTTTAATTTTAATAAATTCTCTTTTTTTTGATATGATATTAATAAAAAATAATATTAAATTGTATATAAAAATAAAAATTAGAATATTTGAATTTTTTTAAATTTTAACACATGTAATCAATCATATGCATTAAGAATGGAAAATTTTTAAAATCAACTTGCTATTAAATTCAGAAAAAAAATACTGATATATAGAATATATAGACTATTCGAATATAATTTAAAACTCTTTCTCTCCTTCTATTTTAAATTAAAAAAACGGAGTTTTAAGAAATTTAGATGCCATATGCAACATGGGTGGGTAAATGAATTGGGCTGGAAGAGGAGGCAATTTATAATTTTCTTCTAATTCAGATTTAGGACAAATCGTACAACATTATATCAAATCTCGCTAAGAACATTCAATATTTTTGTACACAAAATATTCAGAGTATTGGCTAAGCGTATCACTCACAATCAGTTTATATTGAAATTTATATAAATTAACAAAGTAAAAATTTTTATTTGTTTAAATTTTATTATAATGAATCAAAAAAAATTAAATATATAGATCACATGATTAAGAGAAGCAAAAAACTTAACAGAAAATAACTGTTGGATGGAGGTCGGACATGACAGAAACTGTAAGCGAAATCTTCATATTGCGACGAATAATTTTCAAATCCCCTAGCACCACAGAATTTAAGTTTATTTTAAGGAAAATAACTATGATCTAAAAAAATTAATAAATGAACTTAATAATAAAAAAAACAAATAAATCAATTAATTTAAATTAATACTATTAATGAATGTATATATTGGTCATTTATCTATAGTTTTATACCGTTAATTTTTATAAATTGTCTCAAGTCTCTATTTTTGCATTTTCTCAAGTTTCATTATAATTAAAAATATTCAATAATAATCTAGCAATGAAAATAAAATACCAAAATGTAATGATCAAGAAATATTATACTCTATTATAACATATACAATACTTATAAACTATAGGCGGAGGAAATATTAGGAGATATCATTGCGGGTTCAGGCCAAATTGACCAACATTAATTAAGATATTTAAATTATGACAGATATTAGGAACAAAACCGCGAATTCAATATTTCTGTTCACTAATTATTTGTAGACTTTAGTAAAACATACGCATAACTCAATAGATCCGGATAAACTTTTTCAAATTTTCAATCTTCAAATTTCTCTTGAAGGTAGTAAAGAAAGAATAAGATGCGGAAATCAATTGTAAAATATTAGGTTACTCAGACGACTTAAATATAATAGGAGATTCGGCAATTGCAATTACAGATAGCGAGGAAAATTTAATGGAGGTTTGAAATTAATAGTGATAAGAAAAAATATTTAGTAACAAAGAGGAAGAGTATTAACATACAAAATCTTAAGATACAAAATGTAGAATTTGAATATGTAGAAAAATTGAATGTAATCACGAAGGATAATAATATTTGAGAAGAATTTAAATCGGGGTTGCAATCGGGAAACGCCTGTTATCTGCAATAAAGAGGCTTATCTCTTCAAAATTATTATCAAAGGGAATATATAAAAAGATTATTTTGCCTGTTGCATTATATGGGTGGGAGGCATGGTCTATGACCCTTGGAGATGAGAGTAGATTCAGAGTATTTGAGAATAGGATTCTTCCCTGCATTTATTGGCCAAAGAAAGATGAGGTCACCGGGTATGAGGGAGACTGTATAACAAGAAATTGCATGGCCTCTCTGCATCTTCAGAAATAGTTAGGGTTATAAAAGGGAAAAAGCTGCGATAGGCAGGGCACGTGGCAAGAATGGGAGAGGAAAAAGATATTGGTGGGAAGACCGATTGGAAAACGTCCGCTTGGAAAACCAATGACGCGTAGGAAGGGACGTAAGAGAGATGGAATAAGGGCTCAGGATAGGGACACTTGGAGAAATGTGGTTGTTGCGGCTAAGAACTTTAGAGTATCTTTGAGCCACATAGGTAGATAGATATAACATATACAATAATAATATATATAATTAATATAGTGATTAAATTAAAATATATTTTTTAAATAAGAACACAAAAAGAAATGAATGTTTTATGTAATATACTGATTGAAACAAAATGGATGAAAACCTTTTAATACTTTCAACCACCAAATACTATGTACAACTCGGGGGTACAGGGGGCGGAGCCCCCGTCTAGGTGTGAAGAGCGCCGAAGGCGCTCTGAGCAGCTAGTATATATATATAAACAAGAAACAAAATTGAATTTTGTAGTACTTATACAAAATTTTTAGCTTCCACTCACTCTCCATCATAAAAAAATAATTGGTACATTTCTGCATATTTATTTATATTTCGGCATCAACTTTTCCTAAATATTTTTAAATTCTTTTCAAGTGAAAGAAAACATTTTGATTAAAGGTTTCATCTAATCGGAATTTATTTACATATATTCACATTTATTTGTAAAATTATAATTACCAAAGACAGGTAGATATGTTTTGCTTAAATGTCAGAATTTAGAGAGAATTTTGACTTTAAAGAAACTGAAAGAGAGAGATACTGAGAGAGTTTGACTAAAGGAGGAAGGGAAGAGGGAATACGATTTTTATTCCCATAAGCATACCAAGGTTCGTTTTCATCATTACTTGTCCTTATTTTAAAGATAATTAAATAGTTTACTCATACAGAAAAAAAAACAATTTTAATGTTTAAACTTTAAACCAATTATTTCAGAAAAAAATGGTGATAATTACAAAATATTCATGTTTTGTAAAATATTTCAAGGAATAATGTTTATACGTAATAAGATATATATATATATATTATATATATATATTATTTTCAACTATATATCACTGTTAAAAATGATATACAAGCATAATTATTTTAAGCACCTTGTTTTCAAAAAAGAATAATAATAATAATAATAATAAATAAATAAATAGACCATATAAAACGCGTTTAATAGACTATAAAGTTGGTTTATGAGATCAATATTCTTTAGGAAAAGTATAAAAATGATATTTATGTAAATATGAGCAAATAATCTACCAAAGAATTTATGCTTTTTACAGTAAAATGAATAAAAATATTAAATAAAGAAAAAATATTTTTTTTACTCTTTGAGTACTATTTGCAAAATAAAATATTGCAATGATAGAAAACCGTGTTTAATGTTTTAAAAGTTCAAGAATCTATTTTGACATTTTTATTATTATATCTGTATGTATTTGTGGGTGAGCATTCTAACGTTTAATTAATTGAAATTTTATTTAAAATAATAAAAATTCAAATGTTTCTCCCAAAGAGGTAACAACCCTTCTCTTCATAATTATATATAATACCATCAAATATTATAAACAATGAAAATAATTAAATAGTTTATAAAATAAACTCTTAATTATAACTTCTAAAATCCTTTCCAATAAATAGAAATAATTATATTTATTTATTGTATTAATTCTAAAAATCTTAATAGTAAAAGTAATTAATAATTAAGAGTTTAATATTTAGAAAAATTTGGAGTCTTCACTTGACTTTCTCCCAATTTGAATTGGATTAAATAACATAATATATTATATTTAAATTAAATTAAATTAATTATAAATTATAAATTAAAATTAATAAATAATATTTATTAAATCAGAGCATGTTTGGCTCTTTGTATATGGCACCACGTAACGTGCTTGCGCGTGATTGCCAGTCAACATGTTAAAAAATTAATTCTGGTACTTTCAGCGATTCAATCAAGCTGAAATTCTATATATAGCAGTTTTATACAATTATTAATCATGTGAAAAATTATCAAACATATATCTTTATTTTTACGGTCACTTTAGAAGAAAAAAAATCAAAACTTTGTAGGTAAAGACCCTCTTCCGGTTGAGTTACATTTCTCAAAAGTTGATAGAAAACTATGAATTTTGAATAATGTCCATGTACCAAATTTCATCATTCTAGCTCAAACCGTTTTTGCGTAATCTTGCCTATATACATACACACACACACAGACATTTTTCTCAACCTTAGTGAAAATGATTCAGGAACCTTCAAAACGTATAAAAACATCAAAATCTCAACATCGAAAATTTTCGTGATCGCAATACTATCTCTGGCGAGATAGTAAAAAGGATAAAAATAAAAAAATACAAAAATCATTACATGGATCATTATAATTCATTTTTATATAGATAAATAATAATACTCCCCCCTAGGATGTCGACTAAACTTATTTAATTATTTTTAAATTCATTGAAAAATTTATTTAAGATCTGTGATTATTTATTTATTAAAACGATTCAAATATCAGATTATATCATAATCTACAATTTTTATTTTTATCTTTAGGATTTATTTATGTCCAGAAAGTATATTCTAAAAATAATGAATTTCTTTCTGGTCATCCGATTGGTGTCCTTGGTGTTCAACAGCCTTGTCTTTTCCGCTTGGTTGGTCTTCAGCATCCTAGACAATAGAACTTGAACTTAAGAAAAAGAAGCGTCTTTCTCTGCTTCCATCGGGAGCTTACAAATAAATAATCCAATCAATGAATTTATTACTATTCCCATACTTCCCTGTTATTAAATAGAAATTGTCACATTTAATCATTAAAATTACAAATCATTTAATCCAAATCGTTATTTCAATGATGACGTTATAACCTTATAATAATTGAGTAATTAATTTTTAAATGAAATCATAAATTACTATCACCTTGACTAAGACAAATATTTTATTTATTATTTCTGGTATGATTTCATGTAAATAATGTTTAAGAATAAATTATTGAAAATATAATTATAACTTTGACATGTAATTGAGTTTTGTAAATTTTCAACTAATTTTTGAAATTGAAATAAAAATTATATTTATTTTAATACTTCAACTATTAATAACTTCATATTAAATAAAACTAAACGTGTTACATTATACTAAAATGATCTGGTTCTGAATCTCCCTGCTATTTATTCATACTATTTAACAGTTGTATGTAATATAACGGAATTTTGTAAATAAAACCACATATTGATATTTGTTATTGTAAATTTATTCAAAAAATACAAAAATATACACAACGTGACGAATGATACTTAATATAAGACCTAGGTAATTTTGAATCTGTAAGCATGTTCCGAGCGCCATCTGGTTGGTGATCTAGGTCTTATATTAAGTATCATTCGTCACTCGTCACTGGACACTCGAACAGTGCAGTCGCTTGATAACGATTGCAGAAGTAGCAATCGAAACGTTGTGTATATTTTTGTATTTTTTGAATAAATTTACAATAACAAATATCAATATGTGGTTTTAATTACAAAATTCCGTTATAAATAAAAACAACCATCAAAGCTTTAATAAGTTGTATGTAATGTTAATTAAAACTACTTCCAGGTATTTAAGAGATTAATTGAAATCATTTTTTTTATATATTTTCATTTATATTTAATTTTTAATTAATATTTTTACTTTTTTATTTAAAAAATGTTAAGATTAACAATTTGGTAAAGTATGCTTTTTTTAAATGTGTTAGGATTATTATTAATTTTGGTTATTTATATCGGCTATTTTGAAATAATGTTTGAAAGAAAGATAATGTAATTTTCAGTAATGAAAAATTGACAATGTTAAGTTGAGTCCCATTCCCAAAATATTACCCTACACGAATCAAAAATATATAATAAATCTAATTTTCTTTCTTGTTTCATATTTCAAATTTTATCAAAATCTGATTAGAAAAAAGAATATTTAATCTCATATTTTCTAAATATAATTAAGAAATTATCAGCACTCTCTCTAATTACTTTTTAACTTAAAAAATAAATATATATTTATTTTGTCATTTAATCAGTCAATGCTAAAATATATGCTAAATATAAATTTAAAATATAAAAGATAAATAAACATTTATTGTTAAAATGTTTGTACAAATAAATAAAAAAAATTTATTCATAAATAAAATAATTGTGAATGTCATCAATTTAATGATTCATTGATAAGTCAAAGAAAAGAAAAAATGAAAAGAAATTTGTTTCAGGCTTGACTGAATCATTTGTTGAGCGATTTCCATTTGGAAACCAAAAAAATAAAACAATTGTGACCTTGTTATTTTGCTATTTATTCTAAACTCATGGCAAAAAAGAAAAAAAATATAAAATTTATAATAATAATACGTATTTTCCAGAGAAAAAAATAAACTAAATGTAAACAGGTAATTAATTTCTGAGATTCAAGTTTATACTAGTTTTATTTACAAAGAAGAATACAGGAAAAATAATAAATTATTATTATATATATATTAAACTTTCAAAATATGTTCTTGTTTAACCAATACGGCGTTCAAACGCCAAAACTAAATTCAAATACCTCCCTTACTATCGTCGGTAGGTAAAAAGACAGATAAATAAGCTGACCTGTGGCCAGGTCCAAACCGACCGACGGTTTGAAGTAAATTAATTTCCAGCTACAGAAACAATTTCAAATAATTTTAATATACGATCTATTAATGCAATAAAAAACAGATAGGCATAGAACATAAATATTTTTAATTTTATTTTATTTATAATATATATGTAAGGCCAGGCTGTGACGTCATGAATGGCTGGATGACGTCATATAATTTTAAATTAAGAAAAAACTAATAAAGATGATTTTTCTCGAGGATAAAACCAATACAAAATGCATGATTCGTGGGGAGATATGTAAAAAATCTCCTCATGTGAAATTTGGTGTGAAAATAATCCTTCCCTTCCTATCGTCGATCGCTAATACTACCACTTCCGGTTTCCGGATTTGCACCAAAAGTTGATCAATTCATCCCACTGATGCATTAAGTAAATATACCAAATTTCATCAAAATCCGTTGAGCCGTTCAGGCTGTACTCATCTATACGGACGGACAGACGGACAGACGGACGGACAGACATCATGCTAAAAATACTTTTTTCTGTTAAGAAAATGCATGATTCGTGGAGATATGTAAAAATCTCCACATGTGAAATTTAGTGTGAATACCTCCCTTACTATCGTCGGTCGGTAAAAATTGTTTGATAAAATTCAGACAGTTTCAAAAAACTTGAACATCAGACTAATGAATTCCTAGTCGTTGTTAAAATAATCAAAATAAAAATAATAATAAAGTTAATGTAAAAAGCAAGTAAACAAATCATTTTTTGCTTTATACTGTTTACAAATTATATATTTAAAGCAATTATTTATATTAATTTTGATATATTTATATACTATTTAGTATTGGTTAATATTGATATCGTCACAATAACAAGATACATTTTCCTAATCTAAATAAAAAAAAACATTTTCCCTAATAAGTAAATTAATTTTTCACTTATTTGAATAAATTAAAGTGTCACTATGTAGTAATGGCACTGATAAGGTAAAAAAAAACTTAGCAAACCGATTTGTATTAAATTTCGTCTTTAGTTGGTATCAATGCCTTATAAAAACAATAAGAGAAAGGAGTTGCAAAAGGAAAGGGAAAAATTAATAGCCTAGTATTATCAAAAGGATAATATATCAACAGTGGTAAAATTAAACAAAAACATATAAGGCTTTGCTTAAGTTACAAAGACAAAACAGACAAGAGAAAGTCATATTGTTTAATTGGAAGAAATCGTCACAATAACAAGATACATTTTTTTAATCTAAATATAATGAATAAGAAGCTTTAAGTTTCCTAGAGAAATGAGAGTTTTATTCTTATATTGTATTTCAAATTACATAATATATATATATATATATATATTCAAATTTAAAGTATGCTAAACTATTACTTTTCTATGTGTGTTTATGAAGATTAATCTAATTTGTAATTTTTTTTTTCATTGAATCTACATGTTCCTCATATATTTTTAAATTTTAAAATCCCGAAAAATTATATTATTTAATATAAATATTGATTCAAATTGACTTAAAAATTAGTTTTTACAAACGTTTTGTTTAATCGTTTGTAATGAGTTACATATAAATATGAAAACAAAAAAAATCTGGAGTGTCTCCACTCGACTATCTCGCAAATTTGAATTGGATTAAATAACATAATATATTATATTTAAATTAAATTTAATTAATTATAAATTAAAATTATTAAATCATATTTATTAAATCAGCGCAAGTTTGGCTCTTTGTTGATGACACCACGACACGTGTTGGCGCGTGAGATTTGCAGTGTTAAAAAATTAATTCTGGTACTTTCAGCGATTCAATCAAGCTGAAATTCTATATATCGCAGTTTTATACAATTTTAATCATGTGAAAAACTATCAAACATATATCTTTATTTTTACAGTCACTTTAGAGGAAAAAAAACTCAAAACGTTGTAGGTAATGACCCTCTTCCTGTTGAGCTACATTTCTCAAAAGTTGATAGAAAACTATAAATTTTGAATAATGCCCATGTACCAAATTTCATCATTCTAGCTCAAACCGTTTTTGCGTAATCTTGTCTATATACATACACACACACACACATTTTTCTCAACCTCTTAGTGAAAATGATTCAGGAACCTTCAAAACGTATAAAAACATCAAAATCTCAACATCGAAAATTTTCGGGCGAGATAGTAAAAAGAAAAGATATTTTGTTAAAATGTTTATTTTATTATTGTGATTTTTTACTCTTTTATCATTTAATTAAATTATTTGTTTTTAATTTGTTCAAAACCCGTAGATATAATAATAATAATAATAATATATATATGTCTATACATATATAATATATATCTGTGAGTTGAGTATAGATATTGAATAGTTAAATAGAAAAATAGGCTAGTGGTCCATTTGTGGATGTTCATGGTACATTTTATATACTCGCTTATGAATATAACCTCAATAAATTTATTATTTTACTTCACCTAATCACATTTAAAAAAAACATCTACCTTGAATGTGTACATATTTTTTCCAAACCAAAATTGAATTAAATTCAGAGTAGTTAATTTTATTCTTTACATTATATTCTATCCAATAAACATTAAGTATTTTTATTTAAATAAAGATTGCACATTAAAATCAACTGAATGACAATAATTATCCTGTCTTCGGCAGCAATTAGCCTATATTCTCCAAAGAAACATTAAAAATATATATATATAATTTTTTTTTCTATATGTATATATACTTATATATATATATATAAATTAAACTTATAAGTTAGCACCTTGAAAATATTATATCTATATATATATTATTTTTAATTGAATTCATATATTAATGTTTGTAGAATTGATCACAAGTGGGCATAAAAATTTTACAGCATTCATTATATATATATATAAAAAAACACGAGCTTTCTTAATTTTCTTATATTTTATTTTCATACATTTTAGATTTTAATTAACAATAATTAATTGAATATTAATAAATAAATATAATTAAATATAAAAATTTTATTTATATTATTATTATATTATGTTTCTTAAAACTACAAGAAATCTTTACATCAAGAAATGTAACATAAAGAAAATAGATAAAAGATTTTATTTAGTATTTTTTTTTTTTTTTGTTTTATTATCGCGATTTTTTCTGAGCAAACTTTCATTTTGAAATGATCCTATTATTCCTATTATTGATCAATTCTTTTGATACAATTTGACAAAATTACATTTTAGATTTCAACAGCTTCTAGAAAGTAACTTTCTTTTTGTAATTAATTCGTTTTATTTTTTGAACTCACCTAAAATTATTCAACGAATTGCATATTAATTTAGGTGATTAAAAATAATTTTAATAAAATTTTCACAAAAACAAAATTTTAATATAGTACAATATGTATTTATTCGTATAAACAAGAATTTATACATATTTATGAAAATAAATAATTAAGAAAGAGAGTAGTTATGAAAAACTAATAAAGCATATAAAGATCTTTACATTTATGCAAATGTTTTTAATTACAATTTTAAATGGATATATTTTATAAAATATAAAGTTGAATTTTATTAAAACTATTAGTTATTATTAATGAATGAATATATGATAAATATATATAAATAATAAATTTATTTTTTTATTTTTATAGTAAGATATTTTTGTTATTTTTCTAATAATATAATAATAGCAATAATAAGTAGAATCTAAAATTAAATTGAATTGATTATCTCACTAGATTAAAAATAGAATCAGTCTATTTTATTTATGGAATATCTTCACTTTATCTAATGAAACTTACATTCAATTTAGCCCCTGCATAGTAGGCAACCAAATTAATCCACTTTTCATTTAAATTTACACGTTCCCGCCGGCTCCATAATTTGTTTATTTATTTTATGTGGTGGCATGAGCCACCGGTGGTACATGCCGGCGGGAACGTGTTAATATAATTTTTTCAACTATATTAAATTCATCATTATATATATACATATATAGTAAGTATGTGTTAAGATGTATTTATTGTAGAAATTTAATTCTAGCGAAACAAATTGTTCTCAATGCTATAATAACAAATATTTTACCACTCATTAACTATTCATCATTTATTTATGGTACATATATTTTACAAAAATATATTTATAAAAATTTTATAAAATTTTTTTTTTAATAGAATTTAAATGTATTTAATATTTTTTCCAAATTAGTTATAAGTAAAACAATTCATCGTCAATTCGTCTCCAGCTTATCTTATTTGTTTTGTTTTTCAAATTTTCCGAATGTATTCACATTCTTGACAATTATGAACAATGTCTCCAACCCATATAGTCCGTGAAAACGTTCAAACAAATGTTTGAGAATCCATGAAAAGTTTAAAATAAACTGATTGATCCTAATATAATAAAATTAAATATAAACGCAGTATAATTATTGTTTAATAATCAAATTTACAAAATTTTAATAAAATTTTTTGTTATTTTTAGGTGAATGAGGAGTAAAAATTAGAAATAATTTAAAAAAAAAACAGATCAACTTAAAAATAAAATTTATTTAAATAGTAATAAAATTTTCATTAGTTTTATAAAAAAATTTATGAAAAACTTAATTAATATAAAAATAGAGAATTATTTTTAATGTTTAAATATAAATTTAAATTAAATTATACTTAAATTATGAATAGATTGGAAAGTGGATTCTGGGAGCATACATATTACGTTTATGCAAACGTACTATATATGTAATTGTTAAAAAAATGTTTTGTTTTGTTTTTTGAGAATTCGATTGATAATATTTTCATTCAATGCGTAAGAGTATGACTACCATTAAAATTTATATTCATTTTTTTAATTAAATTAATTCTGAATTTAATATAATAATTAATTTCTGTTTATAAAAATAAATATATAAGATAATATTCTAAATATAAAAGAACTGAAAGCGAATATTTGGAAAACTATTGCAGTTCTCAAAATCAATTCCATTCGATTTATTTATTTTTCGATCTTAGATAAAGAAAAAAAAAACAAAATAACAAAACTTTTCACGATCACGAAATAAAGATTCTTTTAGAAACAATACTTTTTAAGAGAAGATTTATTTATATTATATTTATTATAAAAATAATGTATAATTTACCATATATATATATATATATATATATATATATATTATAGTAATTTAAATAATTCCATTGACCGTGACATGATTCTTTCTTTATATTATAATCAGATCCAAATATAATAATAAATCAGAAATACTTTTTTATTTATATTCTTACTAAATGCTAAGATAGCCTTCGGCGTTCTTTTTACCTAGACAGGGGGTTCTTCCCCCTGTACCCCCGAAGTGCTAAATAGTATTTGAATAGGTTTTCATTTATTTTATTTCTATCAGTATATTAAAACAATAATTTCTTTATGTGTTCTTATTTATATTTTAATTTAATCAGTACATTATAATTTTAATTAATTATAATATTATTGTATATCTTATAATGGAGTATAATCCTTAATCATTTCATTTTATTTTCATGTTACACTCCTCAGGTACAGGAGGCAGAGCCCTCGTCTATGGGCGAATAGTGCCGAAAGCGGCCTGTGCATCTAGATTATAATGAATTAATAAAAATGAATATATTTATGTGTTAATTTCAGTAATATTAACTTTAACATTGTAATTAAAAGTATTTCAAAGAGTCTCGATGTACATTATTTTTAAAGAACATCCAAAATAAAGAACATTTTTCTTTATTCTTTTAATATTTTTTTTTTTTTGATTCCACCTTCATAAAACTATTTAAGTATATTCATTATCTCTCCCCATAAACTTCAACAAGCTAATGATATGTTCCAGTTGGACAAGCTTTTTTTGCTTTTAAAAACAAAATTCTACCGGGAGGTTAATCGCGAGGTTATAGTGACCGCGGTCAGCCGACTCGAGTTCGAGGGTTCAAACCTCGCCGAGTTCATCGATATATATAAATATAAATAAAAATAAAAATAATAAACAAATCTGAGAAAGCTGGCTAAATGGAGATATATTCCGAAAAAGCCAAAAAAAAAAAAAAAATCTTGAATGTACTTACTACAATCGGCAAAGAGGTAAAACTATATTTATCTAACGCTTGCAGAAATGCGAAAATAAATGGTGGAATAATCGAGAACTGACCAAAAGAGTCCTCAACTCAATGAACGTCATGCAATGTGCAATCAGTTTTAAAAAATGACTCTGATAAAATTGCATTAATAGGGATTTTTAAATATTGAAAATTGTTTATAATATTCCGTTTTCTTAATGAATGTATATAATATATCAAAGAAATTACTCTAATAATCGTATGTATTACATTAAAAAGCAATCAAATTTGACCTTATTTTAACAATACTACAATTTTCAAAATATAATCTATTTCTTGTATAGAAAATGTTATGATTAAGCAATTGACATAAAACATAAATAAAGAAACTAGTCAACATGAATTTTAATTTTTTTTTATTAATGCAAAACATAAAGTAAGACCTTGTAACTGAGAGCTAATAAGTCATTCAATATAATATAAAATTAAATAAAAATGATTAAAAAGAGGGAAGAACTGTGTCAGAAATTGAGTATTTGTCATGTTTCAACGTTCCCCCGAATAATTTCAATTGAATTATTTTTTTTTCCTTGAAGGTGCATTCATCCTCGAGATCATCCTCATTGTCAATAATACTTTTGAGATATATTATTATCTAAAGTAGCTAGGAAGTTTTTTCCCGTGCAAGAAACAAAAGTATTTTATCACCTTGACCTCTCATCTAATTGTTCCATATTTATATATGTACATACAAGTAAATAATAATAGGTTTATATTTGAAATTTTTACACATTAATATACAAAATATATAAATAAATATTTTATTTAAAAAAATAAATAAATATTAAATTTTGATATAATAATTATTAATAAAGTTAGGTTGTAAACAAGTAATTCGATTGATATGGGTCATAAGTCATTTATTCCTAATAACGATCATTAGTGTCTGTTTATTGGGAACATTTGGACCCAATGACCTTAAGTTTAAACCACTGAGCCATGTAAATACAAACGAAATCAAAAACCACCCTAGGCAATAAATTATTTTTGCAAATTATCTATTACTTGTTATATTAAAATAAAAATATAATAGAATTCAATGATAAAGATTTGTTTTAAGATTCAAATTTTATGGGTATGAAAAATTGCAAGGAATAGAAATTTGCATTATTTTTAAGAAAGTATTTCATTCATTCAAGGCAATCCTGATATGGGTATGTGGCGTTGAGGCTTTAAGTGTGTATATGTATGCATGTGAACTGGAGAAGGTGGGGCTGGATGATGGAATTCAATTAAAAATATTATGCATGTTTATTAGAATTTTTGTAGATTAAAATTTTTTAGAAGTATATATTTTTATTGTAGTGTACAATAGTCTAATATATCAAAAATTTATCCTTGAAGAAGGGAGGGGGGTTGGTGCAAATTATTTTATATGAAGAATTCGTGATCGAAACTTTCCAGCCAAATTAAATTTGAAAAATAGGAACACCTATTTCAAGTTTTTTTTTTTTTCTATTTTGTTTTTTGTTTTTGTTTTTGTTTTTTGAAATCATTGAAAATAAAACCAATTTTATCAAAATCGATTGATTATTTATTATGACTTATTTGTTGTTTTAAAATTTGAATGTCAAAAGCATTTTACGTCTTATAATCAAAATACATGAATCCGCTATTTGTTTGAATGTAAATAAACCAATGAAGCTTGGTAATTATTGTTTATAGCTGAAGTTATACACGATCCACGGAAACCAGAAATCCAATGTAATATTCATTCAAAGTTACATCATTGTAAGATAAATATAGATGCATGTCCGGAAAAAAATAGCCGTACAACGTGATTTATTAGGCTGTCACAAATATCTCATCACCAGTTGAACAATCTAACATGATAATCAGAAAACAAAAGATATTATTTATTTATTTTAGATAATTTTTTTTTTTTCAATCTGAGTGCCTGTTTTACATTTTAACAAATAAATTTGTCTAATTAATTAACTATTATTTTCATTCTTGTACTAATTGAATTATAATGCTAATTTAAAAGATAAGTATTTGTGAATATGAGATGGAAGATGTCAAAAAAAAACATTAAACAAATTATTTATCTATTATCTAATGAATTCTAGTTGCAAATGTTTAGGATTGAATTCTCAATTCTTTTGATCCAATAAATTACGATAGCAAGAATTTTAAATCTTTTTTAACGCAACTATTATTTACAAATAAAATAAATAATTACATTTTATTTAATTATGTGAAATTTGCAAAATATGATAATGATATAAGAGAACAAGAAGATAAAAGAATTTGAATGAAGGGGTTCTGAAAAGAGATTTGTTATGGTATTTTAGGCTGCAAATTTTCGGGTTCAGAAACTGGTTAGAGAAATAAGTAGATTAAAACATAAAAAGTACTATACTATACATTACCAAAGTCGATTGTTGTTATCATTTTACAACGATAGTATTTTAAACATAAGGTAAAAATATAAATAAAAGATGAGAAGAATAAAAATATGAGATCATATGAATGACGCATATTATTTAATGATGAATTACAGAACTTAACGCATCATCCAAAACAATTAGAGTTATAAAATAAAGATGATAGAAACACATGGCTAGAATGGGTAAAGAAAGTATAATTAAATCCGGTGATAAAACCAAAAATGCGACGAGATAACAACAAGGCAGGTATAATGGAATTAAGATAAGAATTGGATTGATATTACTCAAAAAAGACCGCTGAAGTAATATAGAGTTGAGGCCAAGCAGCTAAATTACACTACAAAAATAGATAAATAAATTAAAAGAGAAAGAAAATTATGAAAAGAAACCATCATTCGTGATTATTCTGTTAACCAACAGGAGGTTGTAATAAATGGTAAGTATTTAAAAACTTCATAAATATTTCTTTCTAAAGGGTGTTTCTTTTCGAGGTATAGAACTTTAAATTGCAATAAAACAACGATGGATTATTCGATTGACATGAATTTTATTTATACGAAAGATAATCTTGTGGCATTACATTTTATATATGATTTGTGGCATATGACCGCACGGCTGGCTCGGATGTAGTCGATTTTCGATAACTTTTTCCAACATTTGTGGCCGTATATCGGCAATAACATGGCGAATGTTGTCTTCCAAATGGTCAAGCGTTTGTGGCTTATCCGCATAGACCAATGACTTTACATAGCCCCACAGAAAGTAGTCTAGCGGTGTTAAATCACAAGATCTTGGAGGCCAATTCACAGGTCGAACACGTGAAATTAGGCGGTCACCAAACGTGTCTTTCAATAAATCGATTGTGGCTCGAGCTGTGTGACATGTTGCGCCGTCTTGTTGGAACCACAGCTCCTGGACATCATGGTTGTTCAATTCAGGAATTAAAAAGTTAGTAATCATGGCTCTATACCGATCACCATTGACTATTCGGGTCTTCCTCAATGCTTCGCTCTACAGTAGCAATAGCTTCTTCTGTACGCACCGTAAGGCTTCTCTGGGGATGCGAGTTATCATTAAGAGTAAACGTGGTGCGAAAACGTTCCATGGTTAATCGAATTAACTGCTCTGATAGACGATTTTGTCGACGATAAAATAGACGTAGTGCACGATACGTATTCCGCACAGAACCATTATTTTCGAAATAAAATTGCACTATTTACAAGCGTTGTTCAGGCGTGAGTCTATTGATGATGAATTGCCAAACCAAACTGAGAATAAATCACTTGACAGCTGTTAAATCGATCGTCAACTTGAACAGTATATATAATGCCAACTTAAAGTTCTATACCTCGAAAAAAATCACCCTTTAGATAGAGTCAAAAGAATCTGCGGCTACTTGGGAAGACAGCTCAAAGTCCATACAATAGCACGTAGTTACATCTATATATATAAAAGGCAATGTCTGTCTGTGTAGTGTGTCTCGCCTAAACTCAAAAAATACCCGTCCGACTGCGATGAAACTTTCAGGGATTGTTGTGGGCATCCCAGGGAAGGTTTTAGTGTAGTTAAATCCAAAATTAATTTATCCAAAATTAATTTAATTAATAATATTTTGGTAAAAGTCTATTCGTGGTTACCATGGTTACATTGGTTACTTATAAGTAGGTATATACATAAAATTACAATACAATATTTATATATAAATAATATATTATGTGTTTGAATTTTCATTTTAAATTCAATAATTTTACAATTTTAATTCTAATTAATAAATGATTCTACCTAAATAGTAAAATCTTTAAAATGTAAAAATGATTAAATTATATATTGAATATTTCAAAAAGAAAATAAATAAATAATCACGATATTCAATTTTTTTTTAAATTCATAATAAAATAAAAAAACAATTGAATATTTAATAGGGCCTCCTCCTATCCCCATAAATTAGCCCTTCCAAGCCTCTCCTTACGGAATTTGGAAAAAGTAATTAAAAAGAAAGTTCGCCTTAAAAAAAATATTAAAAAAATAAGGCGTATAGTCTGTACGCCTTTTTGAATCAGCTGAGAATGCCTTTGATTTTTTGGATTTCGAAATGAAACCGCCACATTCGGGGCACCTGAAATAAAACCTGCCTACCTAAGAAGATGCATGGTCTCCACTATTAGGATTGGATCGCACATGCTAATCGAATCTATCCTACGCTCAAAAGGTATCCAACAATTTGTTCCTATTCAGGCTATTCCCATTTCGGAACTGTGCTGAATTACCTTCCCGAATGCTCGTTCATTCGATCCACCTCAAATACATTCTCAGCAATACAAAAAGGCACAATTCAGACATGACATGCAATTAATACAACCCTTCTCTTATAATATTGGCATGGCACTTGCTTTATCCACCCACACTTTTCTATTTAATAATTCTAAACGAATCTATGGATTAGTAGGATGAGAACCAGCATCCTTCGATGGAAGTAGGAAGCAACCTCCTGAAAATTTCTAACAACAAAATATAAGTATATTCCAATGACTAGCCCCCCTCCCCCCAGTGTAACGCAATTCTAATTACCTTTCTCTCTTCTGCTTCCTTTATCAATTATACTCATTCTTGAGAGATGTAATCTGAAATCCCCTAATCTCACTAAGTTCTAGAATATATTTCCCTATAGTTTTCTAATTAATATTATCAAAATAAAGAAAATCATTCAATCATAAATCAAATATAATTACTGTTAGGTATGTTAAATTTTACTTGAAATATTTTATTTAGAAATTGAAATTAATAAAATTTATTCCTATTTGAATTTGTGCCATGCTAAATAAATAAATAACGATGATTACTTACATTTGGTGAGCTGTATGAAGGTCATTTCATCATCATCAGAGATGGAGAAGATGATCAAGAATTTTTGAATCAACATCCAGTAGAAGGAACGAAGATTGAATCATGAAATGGAAGAAAAAAAATAACATATTAGATTATAAAATTTTAAAATAGATAATTATAAATTGAATAAAAATCAAATTAATAATAAATACTGACCTCGAAGTTAATAAAATTGGATATAACTCGCAGATTAAACTCGAAGACTTGTATTGATATTCCATCTCACTCGACTGGATAAAAAAGAAATTAAATAAGATTAGTTATGTCATTTAAGAAAAAGAAAAATATAATAGATATAAAAATAAATAAATAACATTATAATGATTGAAGAGGTGTAAATTTTAAAAAAATATTATTTTTTATATTTTTTCAGTAATATTACATTAAAATACTAAAATTCTAGAATTATCCTAGAGTCACTCCATTTTATGAATGGATGAATAAATTCAAAAGTGTTTGAGTGGATTTTAATAGAAATACTTAAAAGTTATTATACTCAATTAATAGTCATTAAAAAAAAAAAAAAAAAATTTTCTACAAAACACCACCAAACTAAAAATCTCTTCTTTCTTAATTATTAAAAAGATTATGGGATGCCACAGTGGAAATAAATTACATTTATCTTATTAAATTCATGAAGATATTCTTCTGTGTAATTGACATATAATAGAAATACCCTGAATTTACTTTCCAAAAGTGTTATATTATAATAATAATAAATTGACAATATAATATTCATTTTTCATTTGGATTCATTTCTATTCTAATTTATTAAATTGCTTTTATTTATTTATTTTAAGAAATTTTATGAGAATTGTTTTTATTATTGATGTTATTAAGTATGAATAGGGATATAAATGCCCTTTAAAGTAGTATTGTATATTTTTTTTTGATAATGTTATTCTAATCACCTGTGCCAATCAATGACAATCAATGATAAAGGCTTATTTATAATATACTATTTCACTTTATTTTTATATGATATTAATTTTATTATTATATTGATTAAAAATTGAATATCATTTTATATTGAAACATTGAAAGCAATGTTGTTCTTTAATATATTCATAAAATTTAAATTTTAAAAATTGCAATGATATTTCAAATGTTAAAATAAATAAATCGATTTAAATATCTATAATAGATTTAAAATGTTTTATTTTCACATTAAAAAAAAAATATTTTAATTATTCGAAGCATTTTCATCGAACAAAGTCTGTGATAAAGCCACTGGAATAAATTGAGATTAAATAAAACTAATTTGAGAAATTTTTCATTCAATTTATCCAAAATTTGTTTTGTTTTTTTTTTAATAGAAACTCCAATAAAATAATAATACGAGAATTGTAGAACAAAATTATTATTAAAGAGGATGAGATGTTGGTAAGTGAAAATATTAACTTGATTAAAATGGAATGGTAATTTACCAAATGATTGATTGATTGATGTTGCAGTGTTATATTCATGGATTCAACACGAAGAAATTGATTTCCACACGGAAATGAGATTAGAAATAAATAAAATATTTTAAATTTAGTTTTTATACTTTTTTTAAAAATAAATAGCGAACGATTTAATAATTATTACAAATTTTTTAAAGAAAATTTAAAAATAATTCTAACATTTTAAAAATGATTTTAATTTAAAAAAATATTTAATAAATATATTTAAAGAAAATTATATCTTATAATTGATTTTAAATCTTTTCAAAGAATTTGATTAAAAATTTATAATTATAAATATATATACATATATAATTTTTCAATGAAAAATATTGAAATATTGTTTTATTTTTTGAAAGTTTACTAATAAAATCTTGGGGTTTTAATTAATAAAATAAATAAATCTTCAATTAATTCTTGATTAGTGAATGATTCAAGGGATGATTTCGGTGATTTCGGTGAATAGGACGGCGAGCGTTTTGCACTGCAAGGGGAATGAGAACTCAATGCGTTCGAGGCATCAGCGCATCGGCCGGCAGGCATGCAGGTGGGGCAGGCGGAGGGGACAGGAGAGGGGCGGGCGGGGTCGAGCGGAGGTGAACATTTTACACAAAGCTTTTCTTGCAATTTATTACAAATAAATATTATATTAATTAAAGAAAAACATAAATATTAATTTTTTTTATAATTAATGGTGTTTTTATATAGATTTTAAATCGAACCGCGATAGAAAGAATATTTAAATTTAATTCTTTTAAGATTTCAATGAAAAATTTATAAAATTTATAAATATAATTAATATATCAGTAAAAAGTTATATAAAATGTATTTTATAAAAGGTAATTTTTAATAAAATATTGTTTTTTTTAAGTTTATTAAGGAAATGAATATATTTTTAATAAGTTGACCTGTGGCCAGGTCCGAACCGACCGATGGTTTGAAATAAATTAATTTCCAGCTACAGAAACAATTTCAAATAATTATAATATATCTATTAATGTAATAAAAAACAGATAGGCATATAACATAAATATTTTTAATTTTATTTTATTTATAATATATATGTAAGACCAGGCTGTGACGTCATGAATGGCTGGATGACGTCATATAATTTTAAATTAAGAAAAAAACTAATAAAAATGATTTTTCTCGAGAATAAAAGCAATACAAAGTGCATGATTCGTGGTGATATGTAAAAAATCTCCTGATGTGAAATTTGGTGCGAAAATAACCCTTCCCTTCCTATCGTCGATCGCTAATACTACCACTTCCGGTTTCCGGATTTGCACCAAAAGTTGATCAATTCATCCCACTGATGCATTAAGTAAATATACCAAATTTCATCAAAATCCGTTCAGCCGTTCAAGCTATACATGTCTAAAAGAACACACAGTGGACAGATGGACAGACATTATGCTAAAGATAGATAGATATATCGTATACAATAATAATATATATAATTAATTTACTGATTAAATTAAAATATATTTTATATAAGAACACAAAAAGAAATGAATGTTTTATGTAATATACTGATTGAAACAAAATGGATGTAAACCTTTTACTACTTTCAACCACCAAATAATATGTACCACTCGGGGGTACAGGGGGCGGAGCCCCCGTCTAGGTGTGAAGAGCGCCGAAAGCGCTCTGAGCGGCTAGTAAATTATAAAACGAGAATAATATGTTTTCAGTTTAATATCTTGTGTTAAAAATAAAACGAAATAAAAACCAGTATTTAATAAATATTTTCATTTATGAGAATTATAATAATTATGTTAGAAATTCAAGGAAATATTTATTTTTCATTGTGAGAAAAAAATGAAACTCGCGTTGTTTTCTTGCTCAATTGATTTTTTTTTTTTTTATATTGAATCCATTTATATATTGCCTCTGGCCAAAAACCATCTTCTACTTAATTCGTATTCGAATATTGATTCTATAAAAGGAGAACATCATTTTCCATTGCGTGTGTATTTATTTATTTAACTAGATTAAATCTTTTATAATAGAAAAAATAATTTAATTGTATTTCTTCCTTGATTGTTATCTTCTGAATGTTTCATTCTGTCAAATTTTATTTTTAGTATTATTAATAAATATTTTTATCGTAGTGGGTTATTTAATATATTTTATTATTATTAAAATTAAAAATTTCCTATTTTAGAGATCTTCTCGAGGTGTGTTTAGAGGGAACATTGTTTATATTCACATCCGGTATTTTGATAGTCAAATCGCAGTTGCTGGTTATGGAACGTTGCTGAGATAAGAAGAGACAATGCATATTCTCAAAACATGGGACTGATTATAAAATTTTTAAGACCCAATTAAACAACAGTTTAGTGGAAATGAGTTGAAATTAGGAAAAAGCCCATATTTTTTCAAAAAAATAATCAGATTTCACAATGAGAAGCTACAAATTGGTAACCATACTGGTTTCTGTCCTACCACGGACGTCAGCTTGTTTTCTTCTGTAGACTTACATAATAATTCACTCAATGCCTAACTTGCTGTGCCCCTGCAATGAGGGTTCTATCCTCTTTAATGAATTCTCGAAAATATGAATAATAATATGCATAGAAATTAAAGATGATTGAAAAATGAGAGATGTTAATTAATCAATTGCTAATGTGCCCGTAAAGCTTATAATAATAATAGTATTAGAGAACAGTAATTTTTTTTTGTTATTTATTCATTTTTTGCTTTTAATATTCATTTCGTGCATATTTATTTCAGTTAATTTTTCTAAAATGAATATATAAACTCATCGGGAGTGTCTAGGAGAGGCTCATTATCCATTGGGAGCGTTAATCGCCCTGTGATTAACACTTGATGGAGGAGGTGTCCGAGGTCGACGGAGAAATAATCTTCCATTACATTTATCTAGGTGCAGTCTGCCGAGAGTCAGTAAGAGGTTAATTAATGATCAGCTCACTATCTTAAAGTCATGTTTTACGTTGGAATTTTATAATTAATTTATCTTATGAAATAATATAATTAAATTATCTCCCTCTTTTTTTCAACCACTTGAGATTAATCGAGACGCAAACATAACCGGTGATTCTCCATAAAACGAGAATTGATCAAACATATTTTCTTAGAATCAATAAAGAAAAAATTTTGTATTTATTTTGATTGACCTCTATATATAAATTATATATCTATAATAATAATGATAACTGTCTTTTATTAAAACATAAAAAATTTAGAAATGAATTCATATTATTTTTAAATTATTTAGTTTTACAATGAGAAATATAATTTTAATTTTACAAAATTAAACATGTTTCATTAATTAATCTAATTTACCAATGAATATTTTATAGATAACAGAGTCACTTCAGACCTAAATCAATTAATATTGATTTCTTTCCAAAAATATAAGATGTTGTTATTTTTTTTCTTGAATTAAGGAAATTAATGATCATAAAATATTAATTAAAATTTGTAAAATATTTACCCTTATTATTGGCATAAATTTAAAAAGTAATACCATGAAGATTTCATGTAGTTTAATGAGATTTGTATCTCGATGTTATATATAAAGTAATATGTATATACGTATCACGGAAGGGGCAAACATTTTTCAATGTCCGTGCCACAAAATTATAAAAAATATTTTTGAAGTAACTAACGTGCCACAAAATTGTCATTTTTTTCTCTACCTGTACCCCTTTTAGCTTGAATATATAATCGAATATTTTTGTATGACTTCTAACTATCCTGTATAAAAGTGTTATAATTTTAAATATTAAACTTTATTCCAAAAAAATATAATGATTATTAAAATATTTGGAATTGATTTTTGATAAAAATATATCTTTCCTAAATTTTTATTTTTTTATTTTTATTGTATGGAAATTCTTTAATTGATTTTAGTTTGTAGTTTTTAGTCGTAGATAATGACAAAAAAGCAAAATTTATATTGGATACCGTGAACCACTTACATTTTCTTGTTTTGATAATGATATGTTAAATTCTAGAAAAAGATTGCGATTCTGGCACTATTCTCCAACCGTCCTATGTGTAAAGTAAAGCTTGATATACATTTTATAAAATTAATTTTTCTTTTTTTTTTAATAAATATTGATAAAATTTACAGCATATAAGAATATTCTGGTAATAGGTGTATTTCATCGCCCCAATCCATTTTGAGTTTTTATAGGTTCACCATCCCTGGTATATATAGATACGAGGGTAGATCAATATCTCCGTGGCTTTTGGAATGAAACACAGGTTTTTGGATAAAAAATCATTTTATTTTTTAACGTAGTCTCCTTTGAGCTCTATACATCCAATTTTTTTATCCCTTCCAAAAAATAAGATTTGTTGAGGACATCTTTGGTCCCGATTCACCCCGTTGTTAGTTCTCTGGTGTATTGTGGGGGACCACGTTCATCTACGGTTACGAAGTGATGCAAAAATTTGGTTTCAGTGATGTTTGTTTGTCACAAAAAAAATAATGCTTAATGAGCACACAAAATTCACTTTTATTGTTTAGTTTTACTATCTCGTAAGAGATAGTATTGCGATCACGAAAATTTTCGATGTTGAGATTTTGATGTTTTTATACGTTTTGAAGGTTCCTGAATCATTTTCACTAAGGTTGAGAAAAATGTCTGTGTGTGTGTGTGTGTGTGTGTGTGTGTGTGTGTGTGTGTGTGTATGTGTGTGTGTATGTATGTAGGCAAGATTATGCAAAAACGGTTTGAGCTAGAATGATGAAATTTGGTACATGGACATTATTCAAAATTCATAGTTTTCTATCAACTTTTGAGAAATGTAGCTCAACCGGAAAAGGGTCATTACCTACAACGTTTTGATTTTTTTTCCTCTAAAGTGACCGTAAAAATAAAAATATATGTTTGATGATTTTTCACATGATTAATAATTGTATAAAACTGCTATATATAGAATTTCAGCTTGATTGAATTGCTGAAAGTACCAGAATTAATTTTTTAATACTGCAAATCTCACGCGCCAACACGTGCCATGGTGCCATCAATAAAAAGCCAAACATGCGCTGGTTTAATATTTATTATTTATAATTTATAATTAATTAAATTTAATTTAAATATAATATATTATGTTATTTAATCCAATTCAAATTGCGAGATAGTTGAGTGGAGACACTCCAGCTTATTCCTTTTCTTCTCAAATAACGAGATAGTCTGCTATTAATGGATGTCAAACAAAAACTAAAAGACTCATCTGGTTCAAATTTCGACAGGAGTTACCTGAAGGTTGCCTCCTTGACAGGAACAGTGTTACCATTTTTCATTTAAGAGTCGGAAAATTCAAAAAATCAAGGACTTATTGACCTGCCCTCGTATATTATATTCACTTTGTTTTGTCTATATTTATTATATATAATATTCTATGAATATTAAATAAGAAACCGGTATGTGTACCTCATGCGTGGTCTATAATTTCAATATAAGTATATATGTATTTACTTTTCTATCTGAAGTGAATCGAAAATAATTGAAAATTAATATTATTAATAAAATATAAATTATTCTCATGAATAATAATAACTAACTGTAAAATTGGAAGCTAATTTTATTTAAAATTTATATTAATCAAATTTTTCGTAGAAATAAATATATTTGTACAAAATGGTGTATTTAAAATTAGATTAACAAATATAAGAGAATATTAAAAAATAAACTTTAATAACATAATAAAATAATTAATATTTTCTTTATTATAATAATTTTTATAAAATAATCAAATATATTGGTCTTATTATATTATATAAATACAACTATATAATAAAACATTAATTATGTTGCGATGAAGAATAAAATTTTGTTGCTGATAAAAGCGTTGAATTATTAAAAAAACTACAATTTTGTTGAATTTTTATAAAGATTTTTATCTTACTAAAATATTTGGTTATAGTTTTTATAAATTGATCAATAAACATAATATATTAATTTATTATTTAAAAACTAAACAATAATAACAATGTTGTTCACTAATTGTTTGTAAATTATATGTGTAATATTACAAAACTATGACCGATCAAACTTATAAAAGAAATATATCAATTGTTAAGAAAATAAAAAAAAAATAATGTTAATATTGTATTTAACCAATTTCTTCCAATGACCAATCAATCTTCTTCCAAGCCTCTGAAAAACTACTCTATCAATTAATAAAAATATATTTATTTTAATAAATAAAGAAATAAAATTTTCTCTATAGCACTCCTGGTCAACCCGCGGCCCTCGGGCCGCATGCGGCCCACCGTGGAAAATTGTTCGGCCCGCCAGTTAACTTTATATTTCTTTTGTAACTTTCATTTCTCGTCTGTATATTCAAAAACAGAGAATATAATTGAAATAATTATAATTAATTAATTTTTTTTATTTTAAATATGTCCTACAATTTTTAAAATACATATTTGATTCCATAAAAAGGAAGAAAATAGTTTGAAATAATATTAATTAATAGACAATATATTTTTTTTTTATTTTAAATTGTTATTATTATTTTTATTTAAAAAAAGAAGTAGAAGAAAAATAATATATAAAAACATTAAACATTAGGCAACAAGAAAGTATTAAAAGTGTTGAAGTGTTATTTTGGGTCAGTAAGGGTTAAAAAGAATAAAAGAAAATTTTATATAAAAAATAGTTGAACATTTTATTTTAATTCGTATGTGTGTAATGGTATAACAAAAGGGTTTGGAGGACTAATATAGGGTGTAATGGCAGCACTTTTGGAAGAGGGAATCCAGCTTCAGGCTGAAGTTCTTGAGATATTGAGGAGGTTAGATTAATCCAAGAAGACCCCGGAACTCGAACAGGTGTATTCTTGCAAACAATATTTCTTGTTAACGATGTTGCCAGAGCTCATATAAGCGAGGATCCGTGGATGGCTAACTGGTGTTCCAAAAGCAGAATTAATGAATACAATAACACCAGCGAAAGATGAAATCCAAGAATCAAGGCAACAATAGATTCAAGTCAATAATGTAGAAAACTGTTAATCTTGTAGCCGGTCCTGATATAAGCGATTATCAGTGGACTGGTGAATCGTGGTCCCTTTTTCCTCCAATCAAGTTCCTACGGTCGGGCCGATTGCTACTGCCCGACTCTTCTCATCCAGTCCATCCGGACGGGACGATTGCTACTCCACGACTGACTCTTTGACTTTCCAACAACCAGTCTCTTCAGGGGAAACGTATTACCATTATAATCTTTTCCACAAATAAAATTTATTTTTAAATAAATAAATTTTATTTTTTTCTTTTATTTTAAGAATTAATGATATTTTTAAAATATCATTACAGTGTTTTTTAATGCATTGTTGCACGTTTCCCTAAAATGCGGCCCCTGTAGCATTGCTCCTAATCAAAGAGGCCCATGGAGTGATTTGGGTTGGCCAGGGCTGCTCTATAGAATATTCTCTTTTGTTGATTTGTCAGTTATTCAGTAAAGTTTATTGACATCTTTTGAAGTAAAGTTCATTATATATATATATATATATATATATATATAATTTCCATATTTAAGAATGGACGGATATGATATAAAAGACCGGGCACTTTCACTCAAATATAAACTATGTATATAGGTATAATATCTTGTCAATAATTATGTTTCGTTTAATTTCTCACGAGATGAATTACAGGTAAAACAATTCCTTATCTATATCGATCAATAAACATAACTTTGTCATGCTCTAGTAGTTTGATTGGAAAATAACATTTGAATAGGACAAATAGATTAGCGGATTTCTCTACCCATTCTCCCTTCTCTCTCTCTCCCTATCTTTGTTTTTGTATTGTTCGAATTTGATAGATGACATTTTAGTATTAATATTTTGTATTAGTATTAATATTTATTAGCAGTAAATCAGAATTTTTGAAAAGGTACTGTGAAGGTTGATACGAGATTTAAAATAATTAGTGCAAGGGATAACAATTTATAATTAATACTTCTAATAAAGAAAAATAACATGGATATATAGATTTAGATTTTTTTACTATCTCGCCAGATGTTGAGACTTTGATGTTTTTTTCATTTGAATCATTTTCACTAAGGTTGAGAAAAATGTCTCTGTGTGTGTGTGTGTGTGTGTATGTGGATATGTATGTAGACAAGATTACGCAAAAACGGTTTGAGCTAGAATCATGAAATTTGGTACATGGGCATTATTCAAAATTCATAGTTTTCTATCAACTTTTGAGAAATGTAGCTCAACCGGAAGAGGGTCATTACCTACAACGTTTTGATTTTTTTTTCTTTTAAAGTGACCGTAAAAATAAAGATATATGTTTGATCATTTTTCACATGATTAATAA
Source organism: Labia minor (assembly GCA_963082975.1). Lineage (NCBI taxonomy): Eukaryota > Metazoa > Arthropoda > Insecta > Dermaptera > Spongiphoridae > Labia > Labia minor. The sequence goes on along the minus strand of OY720350.1, from coordinate 51,367,855 downwards.
TTGTATAAAACTGCTATATATAGAATTTCAGCTTGATTGAATCGCTGAAAGTACCAGAATTAATTTTTTAACACTGCAAATCTCACGTCCCAACAGGTGACGTGGTGCCATCAACAAAGAGCCAAACATGCGCTGGTTTAAAAAATATTATTTATTAATTTTAATTTGTTGAGATTTTGATGTTTTTATACGTTTTTAAGGTTCCTGAATCATTTTCACTAAGGTTGAGAAAAATGTCTGTGTGTGTGTGTGTGTGTGTGTGTATGTAACCAAGATTACCCAAAAACGGTTTGAGCTAGAATGAGGAAATTTGGTACATGGGCATTATTCAAAATTCATAGTTTTCTATTAACTTTTGAGAAATGTAGCTCAACTGGAAGAGGGTAATTACCTATAACGTTTTGATTTTTTTTTCTTCTAAAGTGACAGTAAAAATAATGATAATTTTTCACATGATTAAAAATTGTATAAAACTGCTATAGATAGAATTTCAGCTTGATTGAATCGCTGAAAGTACCAGAATTAATTTTTTAACACTGCAAATCTCACGTCCCAACAGGTGACCTGGTGCCATCAACAAAGAGTCAAACATGCGCTGGTTTACTAAATATTATTTATTAATTTTAATTTATAATTTTATTTAATTTAAATTAATATATGTTATTTAATCCAATTCAAATTTGCGAGATGGTCGAGTGGAGACACTCCAGATTTTTTTATTTGAAAATCTATTTACAAACAAACAAATAATTAAATTATAGAATATTATTTAGAAAAGATGCATTTATAAAAAAAAATATATAAATGTAATTTATGAAATTTGTAACATAAATTTTTCTTAAAACGATCATATCTTATAAAAATAAACAAAAATTATTATTATTTTTATAGAATATATAAATATTGGAATTATACTTAACGAGAGCATTTATAAGTATATTGAATTTACATATTTTTAATCTAATTGAGTTTTATTAAAAATTATAGAATTTTAACTGATAATTATAAATAAAATATTCATATTTAACATATCTTATCTTATTATACTAGCAAAAATTGTATATACTTATATTTTTTTCGAAATATTAAACCGCTCGAAGGATTTTTTTGAAATTCACGCCATAGTAATTTTTATAAAGAATAAGTTGACCTCTGTGGCCAGGCGCAGAACCGACGGTTTGAAAAAAATTAATTTCCAGCTACAGAAACAATTACAAATAATTTAAATGTATCTATTAATTCAATAAAAAACAAATATGGATATAACATAAATATTTTTAATTTTATTTTATTTATAATATATAAGTAGGAGCTGTGACGTCATTAAGAGCTGGGTGACGTCATATAATTTTAAATTAAGAAAAAACTAATGAAGATGATTTTCCCGAGGATAAAACCAAAACAAAGTGCATGATTCGTGCAGATTTGTAAAAAATCTCCTCATGTGAAATTTGGTGTGAAAACAAAACCTCCCTTACTTTCGTCTGTCGGTAAAAATCGATCTGTATTGGGTTCAGTCTCGGGAAAAATCATCTTTATTAGTTTTTTCTTAATTTAAAATAGGTTTAAATGACGTCAGCAACTACGTCAGACAGAGCACTTCCTTAAATACAAAATATTATAAATATAAATCTAATTACGAAATATATATTATGTTATATCCATGCTTTTCGAGTCTATGTTTTATGACTAATTTTTTTAATTTATGTTCTTTTAAATTATTTGAAAGGCCTCTCGGTGAACCAAGAATTAATATTACCAGCCAAATCCGATAATAAGTAATATTTTTTTTTTACCGACTGAACGGCGGCTCGGTGAACCAGGTACTATTTTAAAAGTTACAATAATAATTTTTACAATAGTTAACTAGATTATATTTTTAAAAAATTTTTCTTTTATTGATTCTGTTCATATTTCATTTTTAATATTTCCAAAATAAGTAAATATCAATTTATCTTTAAAGTTTTTATTTCTTTATTTAAAAATAATTATTTAGAAAGGTTTTATTTATAAGAGTAATCTTCTCGTAGTATAATTTTGATGACATAAATATAAAAGAGATGTATAAAAAATATTAAATAAGTGTTAAATTGTTTAATAAATTAATCAATTATTTTGTTTATTTTTGATTGTGGTAAGTGGATGAGATAGAGGGTCTCAAATTTAATGTTGTAAAGTTACGCACGTTTACTAGACAATGGGAAGGAGGAGAGTGGCGCACTGCCAAAGGAGGGAAGAGAAGGGACAAGTAGATTTCTTATTTTAAGCAAATAATGATGATTTGGGAATAAATATTACTTTTGGGTTCATAACGAATGTATAATATATTCACTTTACAATCTGACTATATAAAATCATAAATATATATGTATATATGTCGTATATTTAATCGGGGTTTGAATAATTTGAAAATATTATTTGATTAATGTAAAAATATATTTCTTCTTCCTAGTCGATAACTTCCTGACGGAAGTGTCGTGGCCCTAATACTTCCATGTCCCCACCGTTCGAATTAAGACTGCTATTTTAACATTAATTAATGTAATAATTTTATATGTTAAAATATAATTTGAATTCATGTAGTAAATCTTACAAATAAAAAAAAAATAACAAAATAAAATTTCTGAATTAAATCATTTAGTTTTTAACCAAATTTTATCTCTCTATTTGAAATAGAAAAATATTTTTCCTGAATTAAATGTTCGTTTCGACTCTAAAATTTAATGTAAAAAAATCAAGATTTCCGCTATGTAAATGAAAGTTTAATTTAATTGACTAAGTGCTACATTGGAAATGAAATCTTCAAGATGAGTGTATCTTAATCTTGGAAACAGGTTTTTGATGTTGCTATTAACAAATCCGATGGGAAATCATAACTCACGGATTGTTTAATGAGTAAGAGTGGAAAAATGGTGATCTGAAAGGTATTTAATCACCTCCTGGCATAATAAATAAAATACTAATTTAGTAATTAATCATGCAATAATAGTATATCAACCTTGGAATAACCAACAACGATGTTTAAAAAACAAATATAAAGAATTCAAAAATAATAAGCTTAATACCTCAGAATGATCTCTGAATGTAATTCAGACATTGATAATATAGTTTTAATATATTTTCTTAAATATATATTTTAGAATTACGTAAAAGTTTTAATATTTTATTTTTAAACCTTTATTTATTTGTATTTTTCAATAAATTAATTTTTTCCGAACTGATTTGTTTGTTTTAATTCACATGGAATGAAACAGATAGTTAACAGTATATAGTCATATACATATATATTATCATTAATTGTAATAAGTCTTATAATATAAATTTAAATTTATATTTGTATACGAGGTGTGGTTATTAAATAACGAGACTGCGCGCGCAGACGGCCTCCAGAAGAGGGTAGGCGGGAACCTAATGCACCGTTGTACAGCTGGAAGGGTCTACTATTCCAGTACGAGAACACATGTCTGGCGGTGAAGTAGTTTTTTTCTGTAGCGGTTTAAAATAAACGTGTTTTTGTTCCTACGCCGAAAACGATGTGTGACGAAAATCACGAACAACGTATCAATGTCGAAACTAAGCGGCAATCCATGCACTGGAAGACTCCTGAATCGCCAAGAATCAAAAAAGCGCGGATGTCGAAGTCAAAATTCAAGGCAATATTGATCGCTTTCTTCGACATCAACGGTATTGTGATGACTGAATGGGTTCCAGAGGGGCAGACGGTGAACCAACCTTCCTTACTCCCCTGATCTAGCACCTTTCGACTTCTACCAGTTTCCGAAAATCAAGTCCGCACTAAAAGGAAGCCGATTCGAGTCGATGGAAGAGGTGAAAAGAAAAACGGCAGAGCTTCTGAAAGGCCTAACAAAAAACGACTTCGAACACTGCTTTAAGCAGTAGAATAAAAGGATGAAGCGGTGTGTGGCGAGTGGAGGGGATTATATTGAGGGGGAAAGTTCGATTGTAGCATAATTTTTTTAATTAAACCATTTTTTGTAAGCAGTCTCGTTATTTAATAGCCACACCTCGTATATTACAATTTTCGGAATTTTCTTAAAATCTAAAAATTTTTAATTAAATTGTGAAATTATAGATGATTGAATAAAAAATAAATATCATTTAGAATCTAAAAATTATTTTAGTTTTAGATTTTGAAATTTTTTTTAAATAGAAAAAATATATTTATATATAAAATAAATGATGAAAATATATATAAGATAAAAACAAAATCGAAATTTGTGAACGATGTTTCAAACATCACCGAATTCATAAATTAATTATAATTATTTAAATAATTTAAAAATAAAAACAAACTTAATAATAAAAATAAAAATGTCTAAAATGGCTGAAAAGGGCCAAGATCGCAAGTCTTAAAAAAATTTTTATATAATTGATATAATTTATCTTTATAGTTATTTAAATTAATAAAATAAAACTAAGTAGTCTATAACAAAGCAGAGTAAGCAGTAATTCTTATCAAACTTATCATATTAGTAATGGAAAAAAAATCGGAGACTTTTTCCTATAGACAAATTCAAATTACTCCGGAAATGCATATTGTAGTGACATTTTATTAAGAAATTCAAAAAGCTCATCGCACATACATTTAAGATATTTAAATTATTATAATAAAAATATTATCTTATAGATAACTTAAATATTTTAAATGAACTAATATTGAAATAAAAATATAATCCTGCCTGAAGAAATGAAGCAATAGTAATTTTAATTAAACTATTTCTTTGACTTGAGTATTAAAATGATTATAAGATTTTGAAATTTTATTAAATGACATTTGAAGAATTGCATAATTAAATATATAAGATAGAAGAAAATTTAATAGAAGATTAGTTTAGTAACTAAAATAAGCCAAGGAAGAAATTAATATAATAAGATTTATTAGATTTTAGTAAAAAAAAAAAGAAAGGAAACCAGTTATTGAAAAACAATCGATTCATCCATATGGATGTAGTACGAGTATATTACATGAATATATAAATCTGGTTTTACTTTGAAATTGTAAGAATTTCACTCACGAGGATTATTTCAATTAGTATCTCTCAATGTATGCCTAATCCTGGAGAATCGCTTAAAGGTCAGAATGACTTTGACGAAGGCGAATAAATTCGTGGTGTGCATTGTGAATGATGTGTGTTTTGCGACCCCCCCCCCCCTCTCTAACACACAAAGAATCATCATCAGGCCTTGCTCTGCCTTTAAGAAGGGACAGGTATGTGGGTGAGTGAAACAAATGAATCTGCAAGATCAAAAATAATGTCATCTGTCAAACAGAAACATAAATTGGCTGGTCTGTCATAAATTCATTCAATAAAATTGAAAACTTCACATTTTCAATTTGAAAGATCATTTATAACCAACAAAATAAACTTGGTTAAACAAATGAATAAAAAATAAAACTTAATAAATTTTTGATAATCATCTTTTAGATAAACAGTGCTGAACAAGGATTATTTACAACTGATCACCTATCTGCTATGACTAATAATGTGCATTATATTATTAGATATGGGATCTAAATATAAAACAAGATTACTGAATGTAAAATAAATATTACTTTTTATCATCTTAATCTATTTAATATTGTATGTAATATATAAGGGTGGCTCGACAGTTTAAAACCTTTGATTAAAACTTGAAAAATATTTTATATGTAATTAAAAAATTCCAGATAATTAAATTATTATTGATTTTGTTAATGCAACTTTATTATAGAATTATTTGAAAATTATTTTTAATCTATCATTAATTAAACATATATATATATATATATATAATAGGTGTGTAAATAAGTTCTCGCTGTTTGTACGCTTTAGTTCATTTCTGCGCATGCGCATGCTCGCCCCCTGGGGATTTTTTTTTGTAAACACAGGAGGGTCCTAGCTATAAATTAGAGTTCATTTCATTTTGTTCCGATTAGAATTAGAATTTTTACAAAGCTTTGAACATGTCAGATTTTACCCCAAATAAACGGTTTTTGCGGGGAGTTTTGTTGCACTACTTTTTTCTGAAAAATTCTGCAGCTGAAGCTCACAGAATTATTGTTGAGACCTACGGAGACGATGCCCTATCCGAAACTACCTGTAGAGATTGGTTTCGACGCTTCAAAAATGGTGATTTTGATCTTGAAGACAAGGAACGTCCAGGCGCCCCAAAAAAGTTTGAAGATGAAGAATTAGAGAAGTTGCTCGAAGAAGATTCATGTCAAACTCAAGAGACACTTAGTGATGGCCAATACTTTGAATGATATGAGTGTAACTATTTTTGTATAATAAAGCGTTCATTTTCATAAAAAAACAGCGAGAACTTATTTACACACCTATTACAATCAATAAGTTATCTAATTTGACAATCTATTTTATAACACTAAATATAATATTTGTATAATATTTCATTATAAGTATATATTATTATATTAAAAATTTAACTTAAAAAAATAAATACTAAAATTTATTTTCAAATGTTTAGTTTTAGTAAGAGAGAGAGAGAGAGATACAATTTTATTTGTAAACTTTAAATGAAAAATTGGTATTCTCTTAACTATAAAATGCCTTTCCATATGTCTATAAGTTGAGAGTAATAAGAGAGAGATTAGAGGGTAATTTTTCCCGGATTATTTTCGTTCAGGGATTCCCAACGCAATTAGCATGAATAATAATTTGTTTTTTTCGGCAGAGAACTGAATTTATATGAAAATTAAATATTGATCGTAAAAAGGAATAGGAAGTGAATTAAATAATCCTCAAAACAAAATATATAGTATAATAAAAAATATTAATAAAAAATAATTAAATAAAAATAAAATAAACAAATTATAATTTTCAATAACTTATTATGTAATTTAATCAACTATTTATAAACAAAGTTTTATATTTTATATTAATTAACAGATTTTTTATTAAAATAATAAAAATAAGTTGACCTGTGGCCAGGTCCGAACCGACCAACGGTTTGAAGTAAATTAATTTCCAGCTACAGAAACAATTTCAAATAATTTTAATATATCTATTAATTCAATAAAAAACAGATATGGGTATAACATAAATATTTTTAATTTTATTTTATTTATAATATATATGTAAGACCAGGCTCTGACGTCATGAATGGCTGGATGACGTCATATAATTTTAAATTAAGAAAAAACTAATAAAGATGATTTTATCGAGGATAAAACCAATACAAAGTGCATGATTCGTGGTGATATGTAAAAGATCTCCTCATGTGAAATTTGGTGTGAAAATAACCCTTCCCTTTCTATCGTCGATCGCTAATACTACCATTTCCGGTTTCTGGATTTGCACCAAAAGTTGATCCATTCATCCTACTGATGCATTAAGTAAATATACCAAATTTCATCCAAATCCGTTGAGCCGTTCAAATTGTACACATCTATACGGACGGACAGACATCATGCTAAAAATACTTTTTTTCTGTTAAGATGCATGATTCGTGGAGATATGTAAAAATCTCCACATGTGAAATTTGGTGTGAAAACAATACCTCCCTTACTATCGTCGGTCAGTAAAAAGATTAAAAAACAAAAACAAAAATTTACTAAGAAAAATAATGAAATATAAAAATTTTTATTGCTTTTATCACACAACATTGAAGCAGGCAAATGCTTTTTAATCACTAAAAAGTTTATTTTTATTTATTTAGAAAATATTTGAATGAAGAGCACCAAAGTTTGTTTTGCCCGAGGCTCTCATAACCCTGAAACCAGCGCTAAACCATATATTATTATTGTTATTAATCTTTAATTACTATTGATAGATTATAATTTTTATTAACAACTTATTTCATTCATTTAAGATGTTTTTATTAGTGATACTTTCAGTATATAAAATCTGGAGTGTCTCCACTCGACTATCTCGCAAATTTGAATTGGATTAAATAACATATATTAATTTAAATTAAATTAAATTAATTCAATTATAAATTAAAATTAATAAATAATATTTATTAAACCAGCGAAAGTTTGGCTCTTTTTTGATGGCACGTGTTGGCGCGTGAGATTTCCAGTGTTAAAAAATTAATTCTGGTACTTTCAGCAATTCAATTTTCGATGTTGAGATTTTGATGTTTTTGATGTTATAAATAATATTTATTAAATTATAATTTAATTAATTTAATTTAATTTAAATTAATAAATATTATTTAATCAAATTCAAATTTGCGAGATAGTCGAGTGGATAGTGGAGTGTTTGGCTCTTTGTTGATGGTACCACGTCACGTGTTGGCGCGTGAGATTTCCAGTGTTAAAAAATTAATTCTGGTACTTTCAGGGATTCTATCAAGCTGAAATTCTATATATAGCAGTTTTATACAATTATTAATCATGTGAAAAATTATCAAACATATATCTTTATTTTTACGGTCACACACACACACACATTTTAAAATTAATTTATTAAAATATATATTATATAATATATTATATATAGTATATAATTTAATATATATATATATTCTGAAATTAATTTTAAATTATATAAATATATTAGAAATTAATTTAATATAATTTAACATATAATAATATATTAAAATATTTTATTTTATATATACATAATTTAGTAATACTGATTATTAATGTAAATATAAATAATAATATTTAATATGGCAAATATGTAAAATTTTGTAAAGAATGTATCAGAAGTTTAGTGTCTAACATTCTGGCGTATTGCGCATGCGTATATCTGTCGGGTCGTTTTCGAACGGTCGGGTCGATCTCACCGGTCGGGTCGTTCTCACGCGAGTTCTATACTTTTTCCCCATCCCGCAAAAGTGCTCAACGCCGCTAAAGAAGTTTTCACTTCAAAAATCAAAACGTTGTAGGTTTTGCTACATTTCTCAAAAGTTGATAGAAAACTATGAATTTTGAATAATGCCCATGTACCAAATTTCATCATTCTAGCTCAAACCGTTTTTGTGTAATCTTGGTTACATACATACACACACACACAGACATTTTTCTCAACCTTAGTGAAATTGATTCAGAAACCATCAAAACGTATAAAAACATCAAAATCTCAACATTTTCGTGATCGCAAAGATAGTAAAAAATCATTAAATTTTTTATGTCTTAATCTTAAAAATCTTAATGTAATTAAGTTAATATATTAAAAGTTTAAAATGAAATGTAAATATTCGTTTCCTTTTTAACGAGGTATATAGATATCCTTCCTCCAGTCCATCTTGGCTAATTACACGTTTCCTCCTCCTACTCTTCTTATTTTGTCATTCTCATAACCTCGTCCATCATTATGATTTAAGTACTATTCTAGTGTACTTCACCTGTTTTGTTATTGTATCCGTTAAATCAAGGACGTGACTTTGATAGAACTTTGTTTTTTAAGTTCACGGGGTTAACTAAGTCGTATGCCCTTAAGACACGATCCCCGACTTCAACAGCACAACAAATTCCCTCCCTATCTGATGTAACCTGATCGCTGCCTAACAATTCACATCCGTAAAGATGGCTTGTGCAACCACTAAGATTCACTCGTCTTGATATTTTTATTAATCAATTCATGGGAAATATTCTTTTTTTAATATTAACCTTGGTCCTTGATCTTAAAAAATTTAGTCATCGATTGCTTAGGTATTTTTTACATAAAATAATATTTTGATTGTAATTACCTACATATATAATTTCTTAGTCATGAATTACAAACGACTTAACCTTTTTTTATATATTTCGAAGTAGATTAATTGTAATGGAATTGTGGTGTGTGTGGTGAAATTATTTTCTTCTTTTTAGTGCAATTAAATAAAAGTGTGATTTAAAAAGTTTTTTTATATTTTTACACACTTTTATTTAGTTTCAACCCGTGTCCTGTTCTCAAATTTTCTTAAGTGAAATTGACCCACTTCCCAATGTTCGAATGAGCTGAAATTTCGCATACAAAAGTAACTCTGATGACAATGCAATATTCTGGTTCATCCTAGGTCATGGGTGACCTAGGAGGTATTATTTTTATCAATTAGTAATTACATATTGGATAATATTGAAAAATGTTAATTACATGTATATATTGCATAATATTGAAAAATATGTATGAGAAAAAAAGGGCTGTTTTTAGGGTTTTCCCGACAATTATTCGATTTTTTCTTGCCGTAAAAACCATCCTTGCACTTCAACGAACATTTTAAAAAAAGAATTGTTAAAATTGGTTCAGGCGTTATTGAGTGATGCGGTTACCAACACATTTTGCGATTCATTTTTATATATAAGATTTGTAAATTCTAAGGATTATCTCCTTTTAATTTTTATATTAATTTCATTTTTTATTTTACTTTATATTAATTTCTTTTCATTAAATATTATAACGTGGCAACAAACCTTTTTTCTTTTATTTGTAAAAAAGTGAACCTAACTTTTCATTTGCAGATCCATGTGAATTTGGATTGGATATATTTTCATTTATTTAACTCGTTTACTTCCTTTCTGATCAGGTTATCCAAGACGAAACGCCTAAGCACTGATAGTCAAACGTACTGCTTTCTTTCGGTAAAATTTGTTTCAGGGTTCCTTTCCCAACCAACTTTATTCCAACCCGTGTGAAAGAGTTAAAAATTTCTTTTTTTTTAACTCCTTCACTAGTGGCCCAGGTGATCAGACAGGCTCAACAATATTCTATTTTGTTTCGGCTTGTCCAGATGCGTTATCAAGTAGCTTTCCCAATCTTGATCCCGGAGGCTGGGTTAACTCCGTCCCATAGTACAGTGCTCCGCAACCGGTGTGACGCGGCACACTGGTTTGCCTTAAAGGAGATACAGGTGTGCCGCCGCGATCAAATGAAACTTAGAAATCCGCATATAATATAATTATAAATCAAAAAAATATAAATTTCTTATATTCATGTATCTCCTTTAAGGCAAACCAGTGTGCCGCGTCACACCGGTTGCGGAGCACTGCCATAGTAGACCCCAGTTAGAGAAATTCGGGACTTAAACCCGGGACTACGAGAATGTGAGCCAGCTTAGTTACCTTCCACCCTATGGCGCCTCTCCTATATTATATATTATACTTCAACTAGGATGATTTCTATGCAATTAAAAAATAAATCAATATTTTACAATTGAATATTTAATGTTTTTGTATGTGCAAAAAAAATATAAAATAAAATAATATAGAGAGAATTTAAATTTGGAACAACTAATTTATTAAATTTGATTACTAATTATTAAATTTTATATCTTGTTAAATTTTATAATCTCATATACGAACTAAACTTATTTTTAACTCAGTCATAATTTAAAAATCAAACAAAATTGATGTAAACTTAATTGATTTAATTGATGCATTTAGCAGGTAAGATCTAATAAGAACATATATTAAAAAAAGTTATTCAACAAATGTATAAGAATTTTATACTCTAAAATGAAAGAGCTCATATTAAACTCATCAAAACATTTAATAAATTTATAATTCATTAATATATTCAAATAAAATGTTAATTAATTATTAATTGTTTGTTAAAATCAATGAATGTGTTGATGAGTGTTATGCTAACTTCTTTCAAATGATATTTATTAAGTTGGGAGTACTTTATGAATAGTATATCATTAAACAGTAACCTTGGCAACAACATTGCAGTAAGATGCATTCATAAATATTAAACATCATCACTAAAATATATTATAAAGGTCGAAGATAGAAGTACCTTCCTATTGTTGACCTATTCGATTCTAACATTAATTTTAATGAAAATAATTCCTTGAAAAGTTAAATTGTTACAATTCAAGGTAAATGGAATTAAATTAGTTTTTATGCATGAATGGGGAATATTGGCCGAATGGGTGACTAATAATTATTTTACAATGTCCTTATCACTTTTTAATTATTTTCTCAATATATTTTATTATAATTATATTTTATCTTATATTACTTATTATAATATTAATATATTTCAAATTTCAATGCCTTATTTAAATTATAGGCCAATATATTTATTATAATAAATGTTATGGGAAAAAAAATATTACATTGAAATTATTGAATAGCCCCATTGAAAATTTTTTAAAAAAAAATAAATAAATAAGTTGATTATTTTTCTGGGACATTTGTAAAATTTCTATTCTACGATGAGAAATATTTATTTTTTAAATTTAAGAATTCAGTTGGTGGCTTCAAAACTTAATTGTTTTTTTTTTTTTTTAAATAAATACTTTCACCTGGAAAAGAAAATTTGTTTTAATTTAAAAATGAATGCTGCAACTTGAATAAATTAATTGATTGCTGACAGATTGTTAACAATATGAAAAATAGAAGAAAAATTTTTTTTTTCCTTCCAGACAAAAAATCAATTAAGTAAAAATAGTAGTTTTATTTATTGTTATTTTCTACCCTCTCTAATTACTATAAACTTTCCCTCTCCCTTCTCTTAGTATTATTACAAAGAAACTTGCACTTCCTCTCATGAAATTCCGCCTTTTGGATATCAATTATTTATATATATATATGTATTGTAATGATCTTTTTATATTTTTTTATACAGGGGAAAATTTTAAGAAAAAGAAGGGTTGGTCACAAATGTGTATTGGAAAAGGGTAGACTTTGAATCGGCGTGAACTGCCCCGGAGATCTGGAAAAGAAAAAAATATTAAATTTATATCATTAAGAATAAAAATTTATAATCAGATTTATTATATTTAATGTTTATATATAAATTTTTAAAACCTTTAGATTTAAATGTAAATCTTTAAATTATAATTTTATATACAGAAATTTTTTTATATTTTTATTTATATAAAAAGAAAAAAAAACGTTTTATAAAAATTAAAGAGAAACCAATATTTGTTGTGAAACAAATATTTTTAATTCTTAGATTAAAAAAATTTAAAAAAACACTCCTTTTTGAAAAACAATATTTCTTGTTAATAATGTAGCCGGTCCTTTTATAAGCGATAGTCCGTGGACGACCGAGTGTAATGGTGGTCCTATTTTCCTCCAATAAATTCCCCTGGACGAATGTCTTTGTCTGACTTTTCAACAACCTGTCTCTTCAGGGGAAACGTATTACAATAATCTCTTCCAATGAAATTAAATTTATATTTAAAAAAATAAATTTTATTTTTAACGGATTAATGATATTCTTGGAATATCATTACATCCCCTGTTTCTGATTTAAAAAATTTATTTGGGGAGATGAAAGAGCCCAAAAAAATTTATATATCCAAGAAAAAGAATGATTAAAGTGGATGGTTTCAAGGGTATAATTAGTCAAGTCAAAGTTGGATGTTTAATCGTTCCAGATAGTCATTGGTATACATATAATTATAGAATTAATGATTAAATATAATTATAAAATCAAAATATAATATTTTATGTTTATTTTTATAAATAGTCGTATTGACTTAACACAGGGATTCCTAAAAAGACTATTCTTATTCAATATTAATTCTATAAAACTAAATATCAAATTAACTTCTTATTAAGTTATTAAGTATATATACTACTATTATTGTTGATAAAATCCACAAATATCTCATTACAAGATTCCCTACTATTTTTTAGGAAGAACCTCAGATAACCTTCACTGATAAATTAATTTCTTATTATGTAATTCTATTTTATTGATGTTAATAAGACTGAAAAAAAGAATGAAAAGAATAAAGAAATGTATTTGCGTAGGCGGATGCTTTTTTAATGGTGAAGTTTACAAATAATCTAACATTTATGTGGTAACGACAACTATTATTAACGGAAATTATCTCTATTCTAGTAGGTGGTGTTGCTATGATTGATTGAACCAATCCATACTATTTTTTTTTATTACAGGGATTTACTTATCAAAATCTTTTCAAATTTTTTTTTTTTAATAATGTAAATATTGATCAATTCGACTTGTTGGAGGAGTTTATATAATCTTTACATTGATTTGTTTGAACAATTTCATAAATCGTAACCTAATTTTGAATTCCGACTTTTATCATCTTGTTTAAGTATACAAACACAATTTAATTTAGATTTGCTAAAATGTACTTTTTTAGAATTTATAAGTAGGTAAATATTTATTCTTTTGGTAAATTGGAAATAAATGAACCAAACTGTTAAATAGTATTTATGTATTTTTACTTAGAACATGAATTAAGTAAACAAAAAAGAGATGAAAACGTATCATGGAAGTGGGGATGACCAAAGAGTTTACTGAAGAAGCTCTTGAGACATCAGATTCGTCACAATTAAAGAGATAGCACCCAAAATATTAAAAAAAAAAATACATTATATTCAAATATTAAAAAGACTATTTAAGATTAAAAATTTGTTTGAAATTTTCAAAGTTCAATAATGTTCTTCTAGCCAAACCAATCAATCCGGCCAACCACCATCTTAGTCAAATCAATCTGAATCTCAAGCCATCTAATCTCACGGACCCACCCCAAAGAACCGGACCATCTACCAACGGGCTAACGAAGTGTAAACCTGTTCTAAGAATAAACACCCAAGAGATAATAAAACACCATTGATTCGGGCCTTTAACCACCCCTAAAAGCATCATCTTCCCGAATGATAATTTTAACATGATTTATTATATTACTCTGACCCCTTGATAATAATTAGACTCTAATTAAAAAAATATTAAGACTCTTAAATAGTGATTAGACATGAGAGAAAAATTTTAAAGTATATATGGTTTTCCAGGTTTTCAATTTTAAAGATATGGAAAAATTTTAAATCCTAAACAATTGTATTTACAATCAAAAATAGAATTATATACGGGGTTATTCAAAAAGATGGAGCAGATTGCAAACATGTATTTCTTTAAACCACAAAACTTAGAAACATATTCTAACGTTAATGGATAGAGAAAAGTTTACAATTTATTATTAGCACGGGTAAAATTTCCAATCATGGCCGCATATTTTTATTGGCGCTGTTGTTTGTATTATTTGTGGATTGGTAGTCTGTAGTTTGGCGGCGTCACCACAGGAGAAGTCTTTTTGTGTTCTACAATTGGCAAAACTAGATTCCATTGTTGCAGTTCAGCGAGTATTTCGCCGTCAATTTAATAAACAACCACTGCAAATTTATGAGTGGCATCGATAATTTGTAGAAGATGATTACATCTGCAACAGGAAAAGCACGGGA
The DNA here is from genome assembly GCA_963082975.1 of Labia minor. Classification (NCBI taxonomy): domain Eukaryota; kingdom Metazoa; phylum Arthropoda; class Insecta; order Dermaptera; family Spongiphoridae; genus Labia; species Labia minor. Next base: position 51,352,743 of record OY720350.1, on the reverse strand, counting down.
CGTCCACGCACATCGAACAAGAATGCCAGACACTCTTGAAGATCTACGACATCGCATTATTATAGTGAATTCGATAACCATTGTTCAGCTGTTGTGTGCTGCAAGAAATGAGCTACCGTTTTGATATTTGTTGTGTTACACACGGTGCTCATGTTGAATGCATACCATAATTGTAAACTTGTAATTGAAAAAACTTTTCTCTATCCATTAACGTTATAATCATGAGTCTATCTTTTTGGGTTTGGAGAAATAAATGTTTGAAATCTCCTTTTTCTTTTTGAATAACCCTGTATATTAGATATAGAGAAATTGAAACAATACATTATTTATATATATCCAATTGCAAGAAAAATTGTAAATTATAATTTAATAAATTGTTATTGATTTTGGTTTTAAGCAATTCTGCATAATTTAAAGATCTGAATGCATTGTACATTTTTTGCTTAAAGGACATGAAGTATTTTGTAGACAAATATGGCATAATTATTAGAATTTCCTAAGAACGCATAACTTTCATTGAAAACTATTGTTCTAATAAAATTAAAATTTTTCTACATTCTAACTTAGAAGAAATTAAAAAAAATAATTCCAACAAAATCGGATAATATTTTAATTAGTAGATATATGTACTTTTTATCAGATAAATTACATATGTATATAAATAAGATCTAATTGAATTTCGTAAAGTAAAATTTATATTAATTAAAATGCATTGTGTCCTCTATTTGATTCAAGTGATATACGTAAGTGGTGGATGTCCAGTATTGATTTATCCTTGAAACTGTCAATAAAAAACAAATCGATCATTTACGCGAGTTTTATATTAATACTTGATTAATTAATACGATTAAACTTTTTTTTTTTCAATTTACCTTCAATTAAAATTTAAATTTAATTTTCAATTTATTACAATATAAAACTTTCCTGAAACTTATTTTGCCTAATTTCTATTATTGAAAAAATACTAAATAAGATTATAACTAAAAATAAATTATATTAAAATTTGAAGTAAAATTATAAAATGGTGATATCATATAATTATCCAATTATATCAGTTAGTTTATATTAGTAGGTCAAGAGAAAAAATAATTTTAAGTATAATTTTGCTTTTAAAACTAAAATTTAAAAAAAATCTAATTTTAAAATGCTTGAAAAATACTATAGCTCAACAGTGAGCACTTAGTAGATTTTTATAATTTTTTTGATTAAAAATTATTATTAATAAAATATATTTTAAGATTATTTTATTTTCAAAAAGTAATCAATAATATTAGTACCTACTTATTTAGATATTTTCTTATAATAATTGAAATTTTACATTTAATAAATAATAATATTTTAAAAAATGTACAGAACTGAAATGTCCTATATAACTATTTTATATTCTAATAGTTACGTTACTTTTATTTTCATTTAGTAATTCATACTTGATACTTTATCTTGAATTTCTCTTATCTCTTTGCTTCTCCTCCTCTCTCACACACTCTCTGTCTTATTTATAATTTTGTAATTAATCAATATTTAATCTACCTTGTTATTACAATTTATCTTCAACTGCAATATAATAGAATAATTACATAACTATGATTTAAAAATAATAAAAATTCTGAATATTTTAAATAAAGTATCAAAGGATGAAAAACATAGTTTGTAATTTCATATTCATTAATAATATTCCTGAGTATATTTGATAAATGATTCATTCTGTTTTAATTATGTAAACCATCAACATAAAGGTGTTTAATATACGTATATTTTGTTTTAATATAAAAATTTATAGATTGAGTTTTAGAAAATTAATCTTTTTAAAAGTGTAAAAAAAAATCTTTAAGTTGGACATTAAATAATTTCTTCAATACAATCATTATCTAAATTACGATGTGCAAATAATTATACTTTTTTCTGAATAAATCAAAAATTATAATAAACTATATAGATTATATAAGAAATGTGTTTTAATGTTAGCAGAAAGAGATTATATTTTAATGGATCTTCTCGTAATAAAATTTAAGTACGTAATTTTTCCTCAATTATTTATTATATGAAAATATTACGTTATACCAGTGGCGTACCTAGGGGGGTGCGGTGGGTGCGGTCCGCACCGGGCGGCACTTATCTTGGGGCGGCATTTTTTTATATTTAGTTATAGTTGTGTAAAAAGCAACTTATTCATTTCATATTTATTTTTTTTCTTTCTTGAATAATAAATGATTATTATGATTATTATAAGTTTACTATTTGATTTATATAAATTATGATTTACTATATGATTGAATATTATTCCTCGGTGTATATAAATGCATTTTAGTGTAAATTTTGAATTCTGATTCCAAGAACAGGATAATAATTTTATTTTATTGTATTCATTAAAATTCGTTGAATTCGTAAACGCATCTTTACGATTTTGTTCAGCAATTTTTCCTAACTAAAATTTTTTGATATCAGTTTATAAATGTCATTTCTTTTGAAAAGTTTATATGATTACTTTGAAGTGATATACCAATATTTTATTAAATCATCGATTTTTGTTTTGAAAAGCAGGGCCGGGGGAAAAAATATAAATATAAATTTTGAGAGAATTATTATACACGATTGTTCTAGTATGAAAGCTAGAAGAGTAAATATTATATTTATATGTTTACGAGTGCATACAAATATGTGTAAAAAAATTTACTCTGTGTATTAATTAATATTGATTAAATAACTTAATAATTTATTTATATATATATATATATATATATATATGCATTAATTTATAAATACCAGTATTTGATTGACTTATAATAAAAAGGGCGGCAAACTGGAGATCGCCCCGGGCGGCAAAAGTTCTAGGTACGCCACTGCGTTATACGATATATATATAAAGAAAATATAATAATTTTATTAAGAAATATAGAAATAAATAGGCTCTAATTTGAAAAAAATTCATAAAATTAAATTAAATGATCATAACAAGTTAGAAATAAGTATTTCAAGTATTGTTTTAATTTATTTTGTTAAATATTTATAGTTTGTTGATTAATAGAATGAATGGATTTTTTTTTTGATATAATCAATTTTTAAGAAACAAGAATAAAACTATCGTTTTAAATATATAGTCAATTTCTCTTCAATAAATTTTGAAAATAAAAGGACAACATTAATTTAGGACGAACCTTCCAACTGATTTAAAAGGAATGTATTTAGTAATAAAAGAATTAATTACTATTTTATTATTTTTCAATTAAATATAATTCATGTATTTGCAAAATATGAATATTGATTATTGTTTTACATTGTATTTTTATTAGTGTTTTGTTTCGGTAAAATTTAACCATTTTTCTTAACATTTACAAATAGTTTAAAATCTATTTCTAAACAAAATCACTTGACTTATAGTATAATGAAAATTTTAGTTATTTTCATGCTTTCTCAAAAAAGTGTTGCACTCAAGTTTTTAATCCAAAATTATTTTTATCGACCAATATAATTTATATAATATACTATAATAATGGATATTTTTTTTCTATTTCATTAATTATTGAGATTTTAGTAATTTAAAGTATTGTGAAAGAAAAAATAATAGAAATAAATAAAAAAGTAAGTAAACGATTAAGAAAAAGAATCAAATGAGACTAACTTTTTTGTTATAAAAAAAAAACAAATGGAAACATTTTCCTGTTATTATCACACTAATTTAATACTAAAATCAATCAATAAATGCATTTTTATTATTGCTTATCCAAACGGAAAATCCATTTGAATTCATTTATTTAAAAAAAAATAGAATAAAAAATAAGATAAGTTTTTTTTTTATAAAAAACTATTATATAGATATTCCTTTTTTTTATTGGATATAATATTATTATTATATAAATAGATTCAAGTTAAATAAATAATTTATTTTTGAAAGTAGCCTTATTTATTATTATTTTTTGTTTATAATCTAGAACTGGGTTGGGGTAAAAAGAAATTCATTATGACATTTCAAGTCAGAAACACACACATTGTATTTTTAGCTTTATATTTGTCGTAACAGATCAAACTTAATGAATAGGGGATTCTTCTTTAAACTTCTTCTCTAAACATAGAAAATAGATGAGTGATAGATTTAGTTTAGAGTTTGAATGATAAAAAGTAAAGAGGAAGATGAACGAGAAATGAGGTAAATATGACGATTGTATTCTTAAGTAAAAATACAAAATAGATGCAGCTAATCAAGCGCAATCTTGTTTTCGTCCATTTCTGATGATTTTGATTTCACCCTTTAATAATGCAAGTAATAATAACGTGAATAGGATTGTCAGCATACGGAGCAAATGAAACAAGAAATGGACCAGAAGAGACCAGAAATGTTTTGTCTTTTAGAATACAAGGAACTCGATTGTAGGATTCTTATTCTACTTATAATATAAAGCATTTTATTATCTGTTTGTATCCATCAAAAATTCAGCTTATATTGATAATAGGAGTAAGTCGTTTTGGAAAAGTAATATAATGAAGTAATCTTGTAAGTAATTGTTTGTTAACGAAAATTTGTAAAATTGTTAATATAAAAGGAATGAGCGTAACCATAATAAATAAAACTTCAAAATGAATATAAAAATAAATATTATTTTTTCCCAAACTATATAATATAACACAGCTATCTTGAACAAGACCCTTAGAATAAAGTATTCTTCTTCTATTCATCTTTTACCGCCCCACAATATAGACTCTCAGAAGTTGACTTTCATATCTATTATACTTTGGTTTTTCAATATTTATGTACATTATTTACAATTAATTAAATAATGAGAACTGTTAAAAAAAACAACTAAAATTTGAATGATTTTATTTAGTGTGAAATTTAAAAAATCTATGAATTATTTAGGAAATTAATTAATATAAATTATTTAGGAAATTTTAAATTCAACTTGAGAATTCTTAAATATGATAATATTTAATTATATATAAAATATATATTATACATATTAATAAAAATTATCATGAGAGAGTAGAAAATAATGACACATCTATAATATTAGAATGAATAATAAGAAAGCTAGAAGAAAAGTTGTTTGTGATCATTTCTTAATCTATTATGTTGAATCGTTAGTGGATCAATATTGCTCTTAATATTTTAAATGATAAATACAGCAATATAAATGAAAGTGAATTCAGGTGGTCAAAAACTTAGTTTCCCACGCGTTGGAACTTGTCTATTGTTCACGAATCTTAACATTATTTTGCTGACTGACATTGAGAAATTTTTTTTTATTTTTATTTTTATTTTTTTTTTTTAAATAACGATTTCATCCTTACCTTTCCTTGACATTGAATATTGAAAGTATTTTTATTTTATTTTTAAAATACAATTACATCTAATCATAAATGAAGTAGAATAAAGTCTTTGAAAAGTGATGACATTTTGAGATCAAATTCGCCCAGGACAAACACACACATAATAAATACAATCACACACAGCAAATGTCAATCTTTCGTTAGTAGAGCAAATCGGCGATGAAATTTGAGCATAACTATTTGTAAATAACAAATTAACTCACTTGCCAAGGTAAATGAAATCGAAAAGTGGTAGAGAAATGATTTGATTGAGTAATGAAGAAATTGAAAGGGCGTATCGACTTGAAGTGATAATTAAGGGGCCTTAGGTAGGGGGCCTTCATCCAACCCTTTTTCTGGCCTTTCCTTATCTTCCGATTACAAATGAATTAATGCAAATTGTTGGAATTGCTATAAATAAATTGGAAATAAATTAACAAAAAAAAAAAAAAAAATAGGTCAATGATAATCTTATCTCAGATGGTTATTTATATATTCCCTTTTTTGTTAGGTAAAAGGAAACCCATCTCGATAAAATCATATATGAATAAATATAATAATTTATCACTCTGAAATAGAAGGGTAGGTAGCTGTCGACAAATTAAACTTAAAATTAATAAGAATAATTTTTATTTATTGAATTAAAATATTCAGTTTTGGGTAAATCAATTTTTCCACCATCATCATAAGCTTGGATTTGAGAATAAAAAACCGAAATGCGCATAAAGCAAATATATCAATCAATTTGACAATACATATATATCTAATGGAATATAATATATAAATATTCTTTAAAATATAATAATATTTTTTTTAAATTTAATTAACTCAATTTTTAACTAAATAATTAATTTCATCAAATAAATTTGAATTCTATCTGGTGCAAGGTATGAAATTTTGAAATTTTAATTTAAAAAAATGAATAATTAGATATTGTTGATGATAATCATTTACTAATTAAATTTTTACTAATTATTTAATTGTTTGATTTAAAATTTTTAAATTTATTCTGTAATAATAATTCTACCTGTAACGGACAAAGTATTTATATTTTATTTATTTTTTTTATTATTCTTTTATTTTGTTTGTCTATTTTTCTTATTATAATTTTGTTTATCTATTTTTCTTATTATAATTTTGCTTGTCTATTTTTCTTATTATATTAACAAAGTTATTTTGTCGCATCTTATCTTATTATGCTAGCTAAAATTGTATATATATATATAGCCATGGGTTCTCAAAAACCGCTCTAACGATTTTTTTAAAATTCACACTAGATATACTTATAGTATTTATAAAGAAAAATTGAGTTTTATTGATCACATCTCAGGAAACGTACATTTTCTAAATTTAATAAATAAATAAAAACAATAAAAAACTACAATAAATAATAATAATAAAAACATAACAATCTATATATTCAAATAAATAGTTAATAAATAAATAACGTCTTGTAGTTGAAAAGTTTTTATTTGAAGACTCAATCTAACTATATCCTCCCACTCTAAAAGTTAAATCCTAGTCCTGCTCTCTGCCATCTCTCTTTATTATTATTATAAATTAAGATAAATAATTAATTTTGTAGTTTGTTCGAATCCACATTTCATATTTTCAAATATACTTTTTAATTAATACATATTATACGAAAATTTACATAAAAATACTTTGATTTGAGAAATATTATTCCTTTTTTGAAATTAATAACTAATTAAATAATTATATACTAGAAGAAATTTAAATAATTAAGGAAGATTATAAAATAAATTTAGGAAAATTTTTTTTTATGCATACTTGTATTGGTCTGATATCAAAATTTTTATTCTCATCAGGATACCAATAAAATTCCACTTCCGCCCTTAATGCATTTACCAATAATACATTAAGATAACGTTGATAAAAACATTGTTTAAGTCCTATTGGTTCAAACTGAAAATATTCTTCAGGTAAACTTATAACCTTCTCCATTACAGTGCCATAAACAATTAAATCAAAACTATGGCAATTATTAATTAAATATGTTACATGACTGAAACAAAATAACAAGAATATAAATAAAAAAATATTATTATAATACATATACAATTTTGAATCATAGATATAAAATATAAATAAAAAAAAAAATTATTAAGTATTAATTTAAATTATTAAAAATTTTAGGAAAAATTGTAGAAATTATAGAAATTATAAAAAATTCTCAAAATTCCCAAAAAAATTATGGGTAATGTCTTACATACATATAATCAATCCATGAATCCATATATCTCTGTGACTCAAATGGAACAGAAAAGTTCTTGGCCGCAGCAGCTACATTTCTCCAAACATCCCTATCCTGAGCAACTCCTATCCTAATCCTATTTCCTCTCATCTCTCTTATGTCCCTTTCTACATTATATATACATCTAATATAATTGGTAATAATACACCCTTCTTAATTAAAATTCTTTTTCATTATTATTATCTCTTGTGAAGTTATTTAATTTCTTGTATTTCTAGATCTTGTGTATTGACTTTATATCTTATCTTATTATGCTAGCTAAAATTGTATATATATATATATATATATAGCCATGGGTTCTCAAAAACCGCTCTAACGATTTTTTTCAAATTCACACTAGATATAGTATTTATAAAGAAAAATTGAGTTTTATTGATCACATCTCAGGAAATGTACATTTTCATTATTTATTTCTTAATTTAAAATTATATATGGGTGACGTCACATGACATCCATTTTTATTTTTTAACTGAAATTGTATTAATATTTTTTTTTATTTAAAATATTTTAAAATTTATTATTTAATTTCGAAATAAAATTAAAAATATTTATTTTTAATAAAATATATATATATTTATTAATCTCTCTCAAAAAAAAAACAACAAAACAAATAAATGTCTTTGAAAGATGGTAAAAATATGTTTTTTATTATCAAAATATCTTAGACCAGTGGTTAGAACAATTGTTTTTACTCCCCGAGTTCGAAGGATCGAAACTCGCCGCGTGCATTTTTTTTTTATCTATTTTCATGATTTATTTATTCATTGTTCTTTTATTAATTAAGTTTTAGATAGTTTTATAATTTTTAATATTTTTTCAATAAAATATTATTTAATACATTCAATAATTGTAATAAATAATTAAAGAATTGTATATCAATATTTTTTAAAGGGTAGAGCGAGAGCTCGGTGTCTCAGGTATTAATATTACCAGCCAAATCCAATAATAATGAATCATTTTTTTAACTTAAGTACCGAGCCGAGGCTCGGGGTCCCGGCACTTAAGGTTAAAATGTAATATATGTATATAGATATAATATTTCGACTAAGGGGAGGAACTATCTCCCTCCAAGTTTTTATATTTTTATCAGTTGAGAATTGGCAGTTGAAAAAGATGTATCATCCTTATATGACCTTGTAACTAACACGTCCCGTAATATATATTTATTTTTTTTTTATTATCACACCCTCTGTGTGTGATAAATATTCCTATTACTCCCTGTAATAATAGTGAATTACATTATCTTATTTTTTTTTATTTAAATGTCTTATATTTAATCTGTTTAAATTTTTTTTATTAATTAAATAGTATTAGTGCGAACATTATTTGTTTTCCTTTTCCCTTAATTTTTTTTCACTCTTTTGTATTCTGGGATAAAGACAATTTACCCAAAGTCTGGCGCCCATAATTTACTTATAATACAATTCACATTCATCGTGGGTCATTACAAGTGCCCCATACTTGGATCCTCTTACATACCCAACTTAATTTTTATTTTATTTTGAAAGTAACAAATAAATTTCTAACTGCGTAATACCAACCTCAATTAAATTTGTTCCATTTTTTGTTCTCTTTTTGAATCAAATCGAAGATCCGTATTAAAAAAAACTGTTTTCCTCTAGAAAATAAATAAAAATGAATAAAGATGATTAATAAAAAAAAACAACAAAAACAAATAAATAATCACTTTTACCCAAGGACAAGAGAAGCTGCGTTTCAAACGGCAATCGGGGAGGAAAATCAGTGATTCATTCACGGTATTTGATTCCTTGCATTTAAATATAGGAGATTAAAAGTAATGAACAATTTAAGTTGAAAAGTTGATTGAAATAAATTACCATAAAAAAGATTTATATTAATTTTCAATAGCTGTATCAAGAAATTGTAATCATCAAAAAGGACAGTTCATTAATAAAATAGAAAAATATTTTCGCGTATTTTAATAAGCATAATTATTTATTTATAAAGTTTAGATAAATAATTAAAATGAAACATCATAAATCTTCTTTATCAGTTAAATAAAAAATATATAAATAGCTTATGATAATTATGTCTTCAAAATTATCATCTTATTAGAAATAATTGCTGTCTTACCTAACTGTCTATAAAAATTATAATTCCAATTATATTTCGATTATTATATTTATCTATAGAAAGGAGATTTTTATGATTTTATTTTTTTATTTTTATTAAAATAATAAATTGTAAAAGATGACCTTTTTCACAACAAAATATTACTTTATTCAATCAGAATAAATTTTTTGATGATTATTTATTAATACAAGTAAAATAATTATTAAGCAGTGGTGGGAATCCATATATAAAATACATCCTGTTTCCAGTTTGCTCTGCCAACATTTCTCACTCAATGTTATCTTCTATTAAACCAGTGGACGGGGAACAATGAATCAATCGAGAGTAATAAGGATATTTTATGATTTTCTAATTTACAAACTATTATAATATTTTTAATATAATGTGAACCACCCATATGATCAAAATTGGAAGCCTACTTAAAATAAAACGAAGAGGTCATCGATCAAAAAAAAGATAAAGGTGGAGCGCTGTACTGATAATACAACAACTTTGCCCCTCTAGATGGTATAAAAGTCAGAGGTGTTTTAATATAATGAGTTCATTTAATAGAGAGAGCTTTTTACTTGAAATTTAAATAATAAGATTAATAAAATTTAGAAAATCTTTTTAAAAAGCACCCAATTAAATCCGTAGCATAGAGCATAGAAATGGATGTTTAGTCTTCTTAAAAAATCAATATCTGTGGCTCTACGAAACTCGGAAGTTCTTGGCCACGACAACCACATTTCTCCAAGTGTCCCTATCCTGAGTCCCTGTCCCATCTCTCTTACGTCCCTTCCTACGCTTTCTTGGTCTTCCAAGTGGACGTTTTCCAATCGGTCTCCCCATCAATATCTTTTTCCTCTCCCATTCTAGCCACGAAGTCTTCTCGATTTTATAATTCTTTCTATATCTGGAGATGCATAGAGATCATGCAATTCCGCATTATGCAGTCTCCGTCATTCCCTGGTGACCTCATCTTTCTTTGGTCCATAAATAGTGCGAAGAATCCTTGAGAATAGGATACTCTAAATCTACTCTCGTCTCCTAGTGTCTTAGGCCAAATAATTGTTTTATATATTTTAATTTTGATCCACTTTGATAATAATTTTGATGAGATAAGCCCCTTTACTACATGATAACAGGCGTTACCCCATTGCAACCTCCATTTAAATTCTTCTAGAATATTATTATCCTTCGTAATTACAGAACCTAAATATTTAAATTTTTCTACATTTTCCAATTCTTCCTTTTGTATGTAAAAACATTGTGTTAACCACCTAATTCCACCTCTTTTCCTGCTTCGATTAATTTTTCTAAGCTATCTTTAATTACTATTGCCGAATTTCCTATTATATTATATTTAAGTCGTCTGTGTAACCTAATATTTTAATTTTTTTTTTGTTTAATTGAATTAAAAACACATTCCAGTACTAAATTAAATAAAATTGGTGATAGTGCGTCTCCATGTTTTAATCTATTCCGAATTTCAAAAGTTTCGTAAAAAATCAATCATACAAAAATTAAAATTAATTATTAATGAAACCAATTTTAATTATGTTAATGTTTATTATTTTACTTATTTACATATATATATATATATATATAAAGAGAGAGAGAGAGAGAGAGAGAGAGTTTTACTGAAAGTTCCAATTAATTAAATAAATACATAATAAATAATATACATTTACCTTGCTTTTCAGAACGTAGAAGTAATAGCGATATACGAAAAAATATTTTAGAGTAATGGCTAAGAAGGTTCCCCAACCATTTTATTAAACTATTAAGAATTGATTGTTTAATTTAGAAAAATAAAAAGTCATATTAAGCCCCATTCGGTGAAAGTTAAATTTGATATTAAGAGGACATTTAAGAATCAATGGTTATAAAGAATTTAAAGGATTGAAATCATTTTTACCGATGCAATTTCTTTTTTGTTAACTATTAGTAAGATAATATGTACATATATTTATATGATTTATTTTGAATTTTGATTATAGATTCTGTTTTGCAATCTATAATTAATTATTATATCTTCCAGGTAATTTATAATGGAAAAGAATGATCGTTGAAGTGTATAACCTTGCAGCTTTCTTAGATAAGTTTCACTAATTATAGTTTTAAAAAATTTCATGTATCAATTGGGTAGCTTTATATTAATTAAAAGTTAACATTAAAAATACAAGAAAGTCATTTATCAAATTTAAATTGAAAACATTTATTAATTTACTTTTACCAAAATTATTCATTATATTAAAATTGTTAAAATATAGAATAAATATTTAAATTTAATTGAAAATATATTTTGTTTTTTCTTTTTAGTTTAAAAAATGTTTTGATTAATAAACTATTTTACAACTTAAAATATATTTAATCAATTAATAATTCGATTTCAAAATGTTATTTTTACAATTAAATCAATACTCATATCTTTTAAATAGTGATAAATTTATGCTTTAGTACAGGGGTCTGCAGCCTTTTTTAATAGTCGGGCACACACTTGGTGATACTTAGAGCCATATTGAGAAATCGAAAATGTTTAAGAGCCTGATCACAAAAACATTTTACCTTTTTATTTTTAGGAACCATATTGAAAAAATTATAAAAAAAGTCGAAAATGTTTTAGTAATAATTTAATAATTAGTAATTCGAATGCGGGCACTAGCTTTGTGGGCAACCTGGTTTTTATTAAAACTATAAAAAAATGTTACTTTTTATTCATACATAAGAACAAAATATTTTTCTAATATAATAAAAATACATAAATAAATTCTAATTAAAATTATTTTTAATAATTTTAATAGTTGTGTAATGAATTATTTTAATATATCTAAAACTACCACACAACGAAACATATATTTTTTGTTATTGTTGTTTTTACCGTACATAGTTATACAATTATGGCAGGCACAAAACTACTCAACACATTACTTAGCTATGAATTACATTTATTAATACAATATTAAACTAGGTACTATTTTAAATATATGATTTCAATTCTAAATAAAAAAATTATTAAGTTTAATTATAATTATATATGAAAATATATCTATTTTTACTATCTCGCCAGAGATAGTATTGCGATCACGAAAATTTTCGATGTTGAGATTTTGATGTTATTATAAGTTTTGAAGGTTTCTAAATCATTTTCACTAAGGTTGAGAAAAATGTCTGTGTGAGTGTATGTATGTGTGTATGTGGGTATGTATGTAGACAAGATTATGCAAAAACGGTTTGAGCTGGAATAATGAAATTTGGTATACGGGCATTATTCAAAATTCGTAGTTTTCTATCAATTTTTGAAAAATGTAGCTCACCCAGAAGTGGGTCATTACTTGCCACGTATTAATTTTTTTTCCTCTAAAGTGACCGTAAAAATAAAGATATATGTTTGATAATTTTTCACATGATTAAAAATTGTATAAAACTGCTATATATAGAATTTCAGCTTGATTGAACCAGAATTAATCTTTTAACACTGCAAATCGCACCCGCCAACACGTGACGTGGTGCCATCAACAAAGAGTCAAACATGCGCTGGTTTAATAAATATTATTTATTAATTTTAATTTATAATTTAATTAATTTAAATTAATATATATTATTTAATCCAATTCAAATTGCGAGATAGTCAAGTGGAGACACTCCAGCTTATTTTATTTAAGATAATTTTAAATATTTTTAAAGTTTTTAAGTTTTTTTTTTTTAATTTTAGCTTTAAAAAAATCGTCTTTCTTTTTCATTTATATTTAGTTTATTAGTTAGTTTATTTAGATTTATATTAATTATGATTAATTTATGTATTAAGAAGAAAACTCTCCAGATTTTTTAGTTATTATTTATTATAAACTTTTTTTATAATTAATAAATTAATATTAATATAATTATTGTTTAATAAATTATAAATTATATATAATTTTTCAGTATTTATTATCATTATTTTCTAATTTTTAATAAATTAAATGAAAGTAGTGCGAAATTCCCTCCCTTTATTCGAATAACAGATCAATTTGAAAATGAATAATATATAATTTATTTTATTAAATATTAACTTTTTATTAAGTGCATTCATAATCCAATATTTTTTTTTATTTTTAATTTACGAATTATTTTCTAATAATACAGACAATCGCATTATACCTTTTTCACATTGAGTATCCAGTAGAATAGTTTAGTTAAAGAACGGTTAGCATACGATCTTACTTTTATGGATTTGTCTGTTCGACTTTGAACTTGCCGTTTTTGAGGTGAGTTCAATGAGGATGGCCCTCATCGGAAGGCCGGGGGGCTCATCCCAAACGGAACGTGCAAATGGGGGCCGCGGGGCCGAAGAGGGGGTCACGGAGTGGGGTCCGCTATAAGTAAGCGACGACGGCCCCGCTCCCGAGCCATTTCCACGCATTCGCTCTGGTGTGTGCAGTGAACCGGACTGGCAAAAATTTCGATTCATTTGTCATTTGTAAACAAATCAAACAGCCAGCCATGGGCAGCAAGTCAGGTCAGTGTGTGGCGACCATCCCCTAGGAATATATAATTCATAACCCCTACCACCAAAAATAAACCCTTTTAAGTGATCATGCATACAACAACGATCAAAGAAATCGAATCATCTGTGATTATAGGATACATGTGCTCGTGATTTTAGTGATTATTTAGCATGGCTATTAAATGTTACAAGTGGATTTATTTATCAGTACTTATGTATTATCAAAGAAATACCGTTTCTTATTCCTATCAAAAGAAACAAAATTATTTATTATATAAGGTATAAATAAAGAATATATATTAACAATATATAATTCATAATATAAAGAAAATATTAATAATAATAATTCAAAAAATATAATCAAATTTTTAATGGTTTGCGAATATATTTTATATTTCAAAAAAAAAATAATTGAAAGATATTTATATTAACTTGATGATTTTCTTTTATTTATACCTTTTTATAATTGTAATTTTTTTTTTTATTTTTTATTTTTTTTATTTTAAGGAATCTAATAATTTATTTTTTGCATATAGAACTAAAATGTTCTTTAAAAAATAGTTTTCTTTAATCGATTTATATATTTATTTATAAAAGAAATAAATATAAATATATGTAGATAGATAGAGATATATCGTTTGATTAAAATCTTATAGAAAAAGAACATTTTAATAAAATTATAACTTAAAATTATAATTATAAAGGATATATATAATAATATATTAAAATCTTTAGTATATATATATATATATAGGTAGATAGATATATAGATAGATAGGTAGGAAGGTAGAGAGAGATATAATATAGGATATAATTAAAGTTTATAAGAATAAGACGCTGCTCGGTACTTTAAAAAAATATTGATTATGGACTGTAAATATTGTTTTAAGATTGTTACGAGTTTGGTTAAGAATATTATTAAATTCACATAGGGGCATTTATAATGAATATCCTCCTTTCTACTATTCTTATCTTATAATCTCACTTCTGTCACTTTTTATACTTATAGAATATCAATGAATTTCATTTTTTTTTTTTTGTATTATTGGTTATTAAAAGCTCCCCAATGTTGATTCGAGCCTCCAATCTCGGTTTTGAGAATTTATTCATAAATGTTCGACACAACGAATTCAAAATTATTAATATTAATTCTAGCAATTTACACAAACAAAATTATTCAAATAAATATTTTCTCTTTATTTATATAATAATCATATATGATTTAAATTATTTAATAGATATTTTTAGTAAAAGTTCTAATTTTAATGAATATAAAATAATTTAATATTATTAGATAAAATTTTTGTTCGACAATTTATTTGAAATAAATTCATTCAATGACTCTTTAAATCAGGGAGGTAGGGAGTGAACATTTGGAACAAAACTTGTCGCCTATCTGACGTCACAGCCGCCGTATTGTCTACCTCAAAACATTATATTTTCCATTGATCTTAATGTTAATAGATCATCAAATTTCGGGCCTTTTTTGTGGAAAATTAGGTGAGCAAAAATTTTCTCATGAAGAAAAAACTCTTTAAATTTTATTTTATTTCAACTGCAGGTCGTTTTGATATGCATATATGTATAAAAAAAATTAAATGTTGCGGCAATCATTCTCTTCATAATGCTGATTGTTAGTCAATTAAAAAAAGAAATTATCATTAGTTTAATGGAAAAATGATTACAAAAAATAAAATATAAACAAAAAATATATTTATTAATGTATTTTTTTAATTATAAAAATTATTAATTTAAATAAATTGTTATACCTTATGCTGAAAAGCAGACCTGCTCTACGTTTTTGAATTTTGAATTCTGTGGATATTGTAGGAATGGCATTTTCTTTTCATCAAAATGATTTGAGCATAGGAAAGAATATTCTGTTGGCTTCCGATCTTTCCTCCGGACAGCGTCTATCCATTTCTTCCTTGAATTGCTATCTTTTGAAAATCTGAAAGATGTGAAATATTCAAAATTTCGATTCTATTCCTCAATTTTATATTTAACCAAGAGATCTTGAGAGACTACCAGAATTTGCTATAATTAAGAAAATTTTCTAGGTAGCTTTTTATCCTTTCAGATGAAATTAGCTAAATGATAAAAAAATTTTTTTTTTATTACTTACCAAATTCCTCCTGTAAGTATTCAGAAACATAACTACCTAGAAAATTTTCTAAAATATTATATATACCGTTTTGAAATTTAATCAAAGAAATTCAAAATACATACCTGTGGAAAGAAAATTTTTTCCCAGATTCTTCTTCACGTAGCTGTCTTTTACTTTTATTTACAGTTCGGTTCGTGCATCCATATGCAGAACATGCCATGATAATTATTTTTAAAAACAAAAATAAAACAACTATCTATAACCTAAACCCAGGAGTAAACCTAACCTGGTCTTAGAATCTAATAAAAAATAATTTAATATTAAATACAAATTAAATTATTAAAAACTATTTCTAATTATTAAATATATTAACTAAACTATAAAATAAAGAATAATAACTAAGAAAAACTTTCAAACATACGAGAAAATTTGAAACAAAAATGTATTATGTATTATGGAAAATTCAATGTTTTGATGTAGAGAAAATTGGCGACAAGAATTTCACCCTACTTATTTGGAGCCACCCCCACCACTTAAAACAAGCGTTAGTGTGTCACTTGATACCTCCCTGCTTTAAATACAAGAAATTTAAAAATGCTTAATTTATAATAGTTCATATGTAATATTATGTTGTTTTTTTTGGGTTGGAGAATGATATATTCCTATATATTTTTAATTCTAAAATATTATTAATTTTAATTTTATTTATAAATTAAAATTAAAATTTTAAAATATTTTAAATATAATAAATGATTAATGAAATATTAATAAAAATAGGATTTATGGGGGGAGGCAATTGTCACTGGGACCCGATGTCGTTGCTGACGCCATTTTATTATTCAGAATGCTATGAAAACTAACAAAGATGATTTCTCCCGAGGCTGAAACCAATACAGATCGATTTTCTTTATAAAAATTATCTATTGTGTGAATTTTAAAAATATGCGTAACAAGATAAAATATCTCAAAAATATACAAATACATATACAAACAAACACGTCATCAAGATCTAAAAACTTGAAATATGTTTTGTTGTTATTTATTATAGTTTATCTATAATGCGTTTAGCTTTAATTTTTGAATATTTATATATATATACGTAAAATACGTAAAATATATAAGTAAATGTTTATTAATTAAATTAATTATGTATTTAAGTCAAATTATATTATTATAATTGTAATAAAAAATTTGAAAACTAAGTTTATTTGCGATATAAATCAGTATCCCCGAGTTGCGGCACTTGATATGATGAAAGTATAAAAATCTAACCGGGTTCACAAAAAATTTAGAAATATGAATTTAGATAATTATTAAGGGAATTTTTATCAAAATAACCACAAAAGCTTTTAATAAATACATTAATGAATTTAGACAATGAAAAAAAATAAATGAGCTTAAGTACCGAGGATCAATTATAAATAATCACTTAAAAATAAATAATGAATTAATATGATTACTTTTTAATTATTTGTGTGATTAAATTTAATATATTTATTAATATTTAATAATAAATAAATTTTCATTCATCAATTGGCCTAATTTAAATCTATTACTAAGAGTATTAAAAATTTATAAACGGCTAAAAGAGTATGAATTTGATATTAAAGAATTGTGGATGAATTTATTTGCTGTTTGCAAAAAATGTTGAATTCCGAAATTCCAAAGCGAAATATAACCTGGCACAACATAATAAAATATAAAATATTTACTGATATTGAAAATAAAAAAAATGATAATTAGCGTAAACTTAAGATAGTACATGATCTTTTTATTTAAAGCCCTTTCAATGTTAAATTCATTAATAAAAAGATATTACAAATTTGTAATACATTTCATTGAAAATCCTTTCAATTTCCTCTAAATAAAAAGAATAAAAATATGATTAACTTCCAAGTCTAGATTTCAAATTTTTTTCTTTCGAAACAAACTAAATTATTTTTGAAAAAAAAATAATAATGTCAGTAACCAATCAGATCATTGCAAGAAAATTTATTATTCAAATTAAAAATAAGATAGTAAATAAAAAATGATCTTTTTGTACATTAAAATAAAAAAAAAATTTTAATAAGAATAGATCTCAATTAAATTCAAACAAGAAATAAATCAGATAAATGTTTTTATTCGATATGATAAAAATTGTTGGATCAAATAGAAAAGATTGAAAAAAATAAGAAATCATTAATCAATTGATTTATATCTATTTATTTTGATAACAAATATACATAAGATTCGGATCCATTCAAATAGTAATTTTATTATTTAATTTAAATGATTAAGTATTATATTTGTGATTTGAATTCAAAAAAAATTAATTATATATATATATATATAAAATATAAAATTAATTTCGAAACAAATTCATAGAGATAAAAAAATGTCGAAAACTTCAACTCTATGAGTCATGAGACGGATGCCTCCAGCAATTTTAAATTAAGTTTGAGAGATTGAATAAAAAAAATTAGTTAAGAAACATTTAAAGATCTAACCTATAAAAATATAAATGAATTATTTAATATATATATTTGAATGAAATTAAAATTACTAATAATCGGCTATATTTTAAGATAAATAATTAATAAAAATAATAATTTAATTGATCAATTAATATGATTTTTAAATTTTTCATAATATAGATAGAAAAATATACTTATTCTATTTATAAAATATAGATACTTATGTGTTTAAAAATGGTTCGCTTCCAATATTGTAATTCATCCTTTTTAAATCTTGTTCCAAAATCTTGATGAAAAAACTTGTATTCCTGCAAAAATAATAATATAAACATATTTATCTCACAATAGATCATTTTTATAAAGAAAAGTCGATCTGTGTAATGTTTTCAACCAGCTGAAAAGATATATATTGTCTTCATAAAAAAATGCGGAGTGCACACTGCAAAATCGGGCTTGTGTGTGTGTGTGTGTAAGAACACCGTTCCAGAAGACTCATAAGACTGTCCCCCACCTAACTCATATTGTCTTCAAAAAAAAGGTCAATGCTCTGTTTAATTTTCTCTCCGGGACTTATATAAAAACAATACCTCCCTTACTATCGTCGGTCGGTAAAAAGGTTACTTCCTCTTTACCATTTGAGGGGAAGAAACCCCCTTTATTGGCGATACAACTGATTTATAAGAATTCATCATTAATTTTAATACTATAAAAATTTTTTAAATAAGTTCAAAATGAAAATCTATCCTGAAATCAATATTTATGCTTAGGAATCCGTTGAAAAAAAATTAATCGGAGCAATACAAAAGGAGTTAGTTACTAAAAGTAATTAATCGCTAATTAATTACAATTAATTAATTATAATTCAATTATATTTCTACTATACCTTCTAGGGTTCCATTGAAATATCTATAAAAATTTTCAAAAATCTCTCTCAATATTAAGATGATGAAAAATCGATTTCAATTTGTCAAAAGAGCTAACAGACAGACAGACAGAGAGAAAGACGCCAATTGAAGTTGAGAAAAATCATCTAGATCAATGATTTATTCATTATACTAAAATTGTAAAAGTTTTCCAAAAAAAAACGAAATTATTTTCCGAACAACCTAATTTATTCTTTTTACTTATACCTATAATAATAAAATATTCATTTAAATTATTTAATATAATTTATTGTAAAAATTATCATTTTTATAAAATATTTTTATATATATGATCAAATATGTTAAGTAAATTTGAATATTTTTACATCTTGAAATTATAATCGAGTTATTTTAATTAATTTGTACCATTTTAGGAAACAAATTTTTGATGTTGTGGTGATTCAATTTATTCAAAAACCAAATATTTACAATGCTCAAATATTTATAAATATAAATATTTATACAACAGCCCAATTTTCAATAACCAAAATACATTACAGATGTGACATTTATAGAAAACTCATTTATTATATTAAATAATCAAAAAATTGTATAACAATATTTGTTAAAGGGTCGAGCTATAGCTCACTATTCCAGGTACTTATTTATTACTCTATAAATTATACATTAATTATTTTATCTTATTAGTCATTTCATTAATTATACCAAAGGTATAATTAATAAATAAGTATCTTATAATATACTGAATAGAATATGAATATGATTCATATAGTTTTTTCTTTAAATATTAATAAACAATTTTTGTAATAAAATTATCCAAAATATGGATTATTTATTTATATATTTTGTTTAAAAATTTGATGTGTGATTTATAAATTTAAAAGAGTAAATTTATTTGCCGTGAAATTACGGAGAATAGAATAAATTGTTAAATAACTTTACTGAAATGCTGAGTGATAAAATAAAATTAACTAAATAATAAATCACTAGGCTTTCTAGACCCAATTTACAATAAAGCAATTTATTTATATATATATAATTGAAGGGATAAGGAGAAAATAGGATAGGAATTTTTCGAAGAATGTGGATGCTGCGAACATGAAATTTCAGATTTAATAGCGATACAGAAATGGATTGATAAAAGACATTTCCGATTATTGGATATTATACAAATAATAATTAATTAACAAGAGTATTTTTTCTGCCCTCTTTAAGTCGAGGTGTTAACTTATGTCATTATATCTATATTTAAAAAAAAAAATCTCACTCGATACAAACCATCTCTTTTTTAATTAGGTGATATATATTATATGTGGAAGATTCTATCGTGATCTAGTATTATTATATAACGCTTGTATATTTAATCAAATGCTTAGATGCGTATCGTATTTAAATTATCTAATTGCTCTGATTCAATAAACCTGAAAGATTTCGAAATGAAGCAAAAAAAAAAAAAATAAAAAAAAAAAATAAGTCAAGTATAAGAATCGATTTTAATGATTGATTGGAGTTTATTAATGAATTCCAAATTAAATATCATATGTTTCTCACGAATAGTATACATTTATAACTAGTTTTAATTTAATCGTTGCTTGTTGTATGTTATACTTCTATTCATATATTTCTCATTGTTTTATTGATAATAGTATAAGTAATTACTTTATCTAAAGCCCCGTTATTCCTTTTTACACAAAACTAATATTAACAAAACTAAAACAATAATCCACTTAGTCCCAAGAAAAATGACAATGTTTAGAAAATTGGCTAATAAAACCCTCTACTATAAAAAAATAATATTAAATAAGTTGACCTGTGGCCAGGTCCGAACCGACCGACGGTTTGAAGTAAATTAATTTCTAGCTACAGAAACAATTTCAAATAATTTTAATATATCTATTAATGTAATAAAAAACAGATATGAATACATAAATAATAAATATAAACCTTTTTAATTTTATTTTATTTATAATATATATGTAAGACCAGGCTGTGACGTCATGAATGGCTGGATGACGTCATATAATTTTAAATCAAGAAAAAACTAATAAATATGATTTTCCCGAGGATAAAACCAATACAAAGTGTATGATTCGTGGTGATATATAAAAAAATCTCCTCATGTGAAATTAGGTGTGAAAATAACCCTTCCCTTCCTATCGTCGATCGCTAATACTACCACTTCCGGTTTCCGGATTTGCACCAAAAGTTGATCAATTCATCCCACTGATGCATTAAGTAAATATACCAAATTTCATCAAAATCGGTTGAGCCGTTCAGGCTGTACACATCTATACGGACGGACAGACGGACAGACGGACGGACAGACATCATGCTAAAAATACTTTTTTCTGTTTAGAAAATGCATGATTCGTGGAGATATGTAAAAATCTCCACATGTGAAATTTGGTGTGAAAACAATACCTCCCTTACTATCGTCGGTCGGTAAAAATTAAAATTAATATATCCATAATATTATAAGGATAAAACCATTCCCTTAAAAAATTTAAAGAAATTTATTTATATGACTTCATTTGATATACAAGTAAAATAATTATATATATATAGTTAATTTAGTTAATTCAGTAAATTATAAATTCATAAATATTATTAAGAAACTAAAAAAATGTTTTCACACTTAAATAAATATTAATTTTGATAAAAATAATAAATAATATTTGGTTAAATCTGAATTTTTATTAAAAAAAAAAAAATTAATATAAATAAATAAGAGGTGAATAAAATCAAAAATCAAAAAAATTAATTGTTATAATATGGATTCAGGTAATTATATTTTTTAAAATAAAAAGTTGATTCCTTTATTTTTAGAAAACTTTTTTTTAAATGTCTTTCTTAAAGAATTTGAAATAATAATTGAGATACAAATTGTTTGCTAATTTAATTAGCTCTGTATCTTATAGTTTTTGAGTTAGCAAAATTGTACAACATAAAACAATTTTAAAAAAATATATAATTTTTTAATTGAATGATAATTTTAAATTTTCTAATTTATAAAAATCTGAAGAAATGAATAATAATGAAATCCCTGGCTATAATATAGCGGATATGAAATAAAGACACATTTATTTGGCCTTCGAGTTATTCTTTATCATTAACAACCTATTACGCTATATTTGAATTATCAAATTAGATTTTACAAGGCTACCTGTTAATAAAACAGGCGCAACATGATAAGCGCAAAAATGCGTAAGAATCTTATCTAGAATTAAATAATAGTAAATAGATAGTTTTGAGTAGGCAGACTTATTGTCAGTTTCTCAAATGAGATGTACTACTTTATTTATTTAAGGAATCTAGGTATATTGCATAACCAACATAACGATTTTACCAATAAAATAATTATACTATTAATTATAATATATTTAATATATATATATATTAATTAAGTATCTAGGCTTGATTAAAATTTCAACAGTCAATTATTCTTCTTAAAAGATATTCAAATAAGGGAATTTTGTAAATAAAACCACATATTGATATTTGTTATTGTAAATTTATTCAAAAAATACTTCTGCAATCGAAACGTTGTGTATATTTTTTGTATTATTTGAATAAATTTACAATAACAAATATCAATATGTGGTTTTATTTACAAAATTCCCTTATAAATAAAAACAACCACCAAAACTTTAATAATTTAATATTCAAATATTATTTTTTTATTAATATTGATCTATATAATTGGCATTCCCTTAGACTTAGAGATTGAGAGTATTACCCAGTTCGCGCCAGAACCTATGATTTGATTTTTTCAAATTAATAATTTCTATTTTTTGACTAATATTATTTCTAAATAAAACTTAATTAGGTATTTTGAATTAACAAATAATAATTTTACATTTTCTATATGAGAAATTAAATTCTAGAAATAATTAATATATATAATAAATTAAAACAAATATTTTTACAATTTTTTTCCTAATTTAAATATTTTTTCTAGAGGGAAGAATGTACTTAATTATTAAATTTATCTCTTTTATATTTGTAAAATTTATTAAATGATAAAATTTTATTATCTGATTGTATATCTAAGAATGGATGTTATTGTTTGTAGGCATGAAGGCGTTCTCTATGGACGATGTGACCACATGGGCGTTACTTCCTGCACTTGTTGCTGAATTCCTCGGTACCTTCCTGTTGGTGTTTGTGGGCTGTGCATCATGTATTATTCTCACTTCAATTGAGAGCATTGCGCTGTGTTTCGGTCTCACCGTAGCTGCACTCGCTCAGGTAATTTTTTTTATAATCATTTCAAAATATCAACATTGAATAGGCATAGTTCACTATTTTTTTTTATCTCGAATCTTTAATTAGTGAATAAATTCGATATTCAATCTTCTTAAGTTTCCCTTTCCTCCTTGAACTTATGCAACCGAATGCTCAGTTAATTTTTATTACTATTAATATTGGTATCACAAAAATTTTCGATGTTGAGATTTTGATGTTTTTATACGTTATGAAGGTCCCTGAGACATTTTCACTAAGGTTGATAAAAATGTCTGTGTGAGTGTATGTGAGTATGTAGACAAAATTAGGCAAAAACGGTTTGAGCTAGAATCATGAAATTTGGTATACGGGCATTATTCAAAATTCGTAGTTTTCTATCAATTTTTGAGAAATGTAGCTCATCCAGAAGTGGGTCATTACTTACCACGTATTATTTTTTTTTCCTCTAACTCTAAAGTGACCGTAAAAATAAAGATATATGTTTGATAATTTTTCACATGATTAAAATTTGTATAAAACTGCTATATATAGAATTTCAGATTGATTGAATCGCTGAAAGTTCCAGAATTAATTTTTTAACACTGCAAATCTCACGCGCCAACACGTGACCTGGTGCCATCAACAAAGAGCCAAACATGCGCTGGTTTAATAAATATTATTTATTAATTTTAATTTATAATTTATAATTAATTAAATTTTATTTAAATATAATATATGTTAATTAATCTAATCCATTCAAATTTTCGAGATACTCCAAATATTTTTTTCTAACGAATTATATTATTATTATTATTATTATTAATTATTTATTAATTTATTTAAGAAAAAAGGCATTTATCTTTACACACACGTTTCTTTTGATTTGTTATTTAAAATAATTACTTAAGTAATTTTAAAATGGCATTTTTAAATTATAATAATAATAATAATAAACAACCAACGTGATTTTAATCTTAATTTCATTTTTATTTTCGTAATGAAATTCAAAAATTATAATTTTTTCCATTAGTGGTTGTTCACAAATTTGATTTATTTGATTAAAATGTTTGTCGAAAAATAGCAATAAAGTCCCGCCGCGAAATCCGTTTTCGATCACGAGTAATTGCGCACTCGGCCTGTTCATTTCCTCCTTTGGCCTTGACAAAAAGTTCAATCAAGTATAAATTCATTAGAAAGATGAGAAAAAAGTAAAAAGGAAAGAGAGAGAGAGAGTGAGAGAGAAAGAGAAAGAAAACCAGTCGTTCTATTTTGTAGGCACCACTATAAAATATTTTTTGAACAATTTAAAAAAGTGAAATTTAAAAAAAAAATCATCTTTAATAAAATCCTAAGAATTATAATAATAAAATTAATTTGTATTAGTTAATTCTCAAATATTATAACAAATATCAAATTTTCTCAGAGAATATAAAAGGGCATGCGAGAAAGTTGGGAGAGAATAGGAATTGGATGAAGCTTACTCAGTTTAAGAATTTTTGTTTTTATGCTATTCTACTTTATTGTAATTCGGCATCAAAAATTGTCGATTTTTTTTTATAAAAATAAATCTGGAGTGTCTCCACTCGACTATCTCGCAAATTTGAATTGGATTAAATAACTTAATAAATTATATTTAAATTAAATTATAAATTGATTAAATTATAAATTAAAATTAATAAATAATATTTATTAAACCAACGCATGTTTGGCTCTTTGTTGATGGAACCACGTCACGAGTTGGCGCGTGAGATTTGCAGTGTTAAAAAATTAATTCTGGTACTTTCACCGATTCAATCAAGCTGAAATTCTATATATAGCAGTTTTATACAATTATTAATCATGTGAAAAATTATTAAACATATATCTTTATTTTTACGGTCACTTTAGAAGAAAACAAATCAAAACGTTGTAGGTAATGACCCTCTTCCGGTTGAGCTACATTTCTCAAAAGTTGATAGAAAACTACGAATTTTGAATAATGCCCATGTACCAATTTTCATCATTCTAGCTCAAACCGTTTTTGCGTAATCTTGGTTACATACATACACACACACATACAGACATTTTTCTTAGTGAAAATGATTCAG
Organism: Labia minor; assembly: GCA_963082975.1. NCBI lineage: Eukaryota > Metazoa > Arthropoda > Insecta > Dermaptera > Spongiphoridae > Labia > Labia minor. Next base: position 51,326,847 of record OY720350.1, on the reverse strand, counting down.
GAACCTTCAAAACGTATAAAAACATCAAAATCTCAACATCGAAAATTTTCGTGATCGCAATACTATCTCTGGCGAGATTGTAATAAAGCATTAAATTTAAGAAGATACTAACGATATTTTATTTCGAATACCGGATGTTGTTTAATCAATTTCTATGTTTGAATCAACCACCCTTTGAAACTCTAAACGTCAACTAATTCGTAATTCATAATTAACCAGAATCCGCCTCTATATTTTTTATTCTAATATATATTTTAATTAATAGTGGCAAAATAATATCTATTTTTCTATAAAAATCAATTATTCACATACAAACATTTTTGGACATTTTCGGCGTCTGAAACCTGAATGAAAATATTTTTTTTTTTTTTTGGATTTAGGCGACCGAATCATGTGTCATACGATGTCTAATCGTGTTTAGGCAATCCATTTTAATTTAACAAGCGTTAATCGGGCGGGGAGATCATCGCCTGCGTGTCAGGCATCCATACTAGAAAACTTGACCAGACATTATGGAGACGGTGCTTCGTTCGATGATCGTGACTGAACTTTCACACTTAACATCCTTAAATTGGTTTTAACATCATTCATGACCTGGTCAATTCACATATACATATCTATATATAAATAAATTGTTGAAACAAGTGAAATTGAAAACTTTACATAACTCCTTAAATTTTAACGAGAATGTTTATCATTATCTATCTCATTAATCGAAGTGTTAAAATAATTAAAAAATTATCTTTAAATTTTACTATCTACTAATTCTGGAGTTGGAATTCATCTCCTTCTATTTGGGATGTCAAAAGGATTTCCTCAACTCTTCTCCCGATAATTTAAAATGATTAATCAAATTTTGTTGGTCAGTCATTAGATTTTAGGTACCTATGGATTCTTTAAAATAGTTTAGGTTCTCACTATTAAATGAAATTGGTTTGGCCTATTAATTAATTTATTTTTATTATACTATACATTTGTATATTTGACATCATTGCAATAAAAGTATTCATAATCTAGTGAAAGTAAAATACATATAAAGATAAATAAAAACATATTAATGAATTATGTGTGTAAGAGAGAAAGAGAGAGAAAGTATTTAGGAAAATTGAGTGAACTCCGTTTTTAAGATTACTTAATTAATGAACCTTGAACTGGTTTCATATTCTTACCTATTATTATCAAAATTCCAAAGTGTAATCACCTAGATATTGATTAGATATTTAAGGTCATTTTTAAAGTATCGATAAATATTCCAGCAATTTAATTTTTATGTTACTTATCTATACTTATACTACAGATTTTTTTTTTAATATGAAGTTTTAGTTTTTTTATTTTATGAATATAAATATTGGTGATAAAAAAACACAATTTCAGTTAATTACCATGTAAAAGATAGGGTTATCATCATCAAAGATCCATTATTTGGAGACATCAAACACTTCGAAACGTAAAGATAATTAAATTAAATTAAAATAATGTTATTTTAAGATTTGATTTCATGTATTAGTTTCATTAAATATAAACTTTGCAAAGAGAAAAAATAATAAAAATAACAAAAAATTAGAACTTACCCTATGATTGATCTTTCAATAAAAAAAAGTCGAATTGGCAGTCGTGGGACTGGCCGACAGAAGTGAAAAATTTGAAAGCAGACGGAATGCGCACCAGCTTCACGAGAAAAATGAAATTTATATACGTATATATATATATATATATAAAATTCATAATTATTTTTTTCAGCAAACTGATTATTATTACAAAAATATTAAAAATACGATGTGTATGAATATATATATATATATGTCTGTCTGTCTGTCTGTCTGTGTGTGTGTCTGTCAAATACTCAAAAACTACCCGTCCGATTGCGATGAAACTTTCAGGGATTGTTGTGGGCGTCCCAGGGAAGGTTTTAGTGTAGTTAAATCCAAAATTAATTTATCTAAAATTAATTTAATTAGTAATATTTTGGTAAAAGTCTATTTATGATTACCATGGTTACATTGAAAAATTTACAATAAATAAATAAAAATAATTGGAAATCTTTTCAACTTATTATTTTGATAAATTTTATTAATATTTTTAATTTTTTTTAAACTGCCAAAAATAACATACCCATAATAATAGTTGTAATAAAAATATAAATCACAATGTAAGTAAAATATTGAATCGTTTTATTTATATTGTTTCAATTATTGTTTGAATATTTATTAAATTTATATATAGATTAATTTACATGTTTAAATAAATTTATTTATTGATTCTTAATATTAATAATTCCAATTACTTTCTTGAAATTTTTTTTTATTTAAAAGCATATTCAGCATATCTCGCAAATTTGAATTGGATTAAATAACATATATTAATTTAAATTAAATTAAATTAATTCAATTATAAATTAAAATTAATAAATAATATTTATTAAACCAGCGAAAATTTGGCTCTTTTTTGATGGCACCACGTCACGTGTTGGCGCGTGAGATTTCCAGTGTTAAAAAATTAATTCTGGTACTTTCAGCAATTCAATTTTCGATGTTGAGATTTTGATGTTTTTGATGTTATAAATAATATTTATTAAAAAATTATAATTTAATTAATTTAATTTAATTTAAATTAATAAATATTATTTAATCAAATTCAAATTTGCGAGATAGTCGAGTGGATAGTGGAGTGTTTGGCTCTTTGTTGATGGCACCACGTCACGTGTTGGTGCGTGAGATTTCCAGTGTTAAAAAATTAATTCTGGTACTTTCAGCGATTCTATCAAGCTGAAATTCTATATATAGCAGTTTTATACAATTATTAATCAGGTGAAAAATTATCAAACATATATCTTTATTTTTACGGTCACACACACACACACACACACATATTTAAAAATTAATTTATTAAAATATATATTATATAATATATTATATATAGTATATAATTTAATATATATATATATTCTGAAATTAATTTTAAATTATATAAATATATTAGAAATTAATTTAATATAATTTAACACATAATAATATATTAAAATATTTTATTTTATATATACATAATTTAGTAATACTGATTATTAATGTAAATATAAATAATAATATTTAATATGGCAAATATGTAAAATTTTGTAAAGAATGTATCAGAAGTTTAGTGTCTAACATGTATCAGAAGTTTAGTGTCTAACATTCTGGCGTATTGCGCATGCGTATATCGGTCGGGTCGGTCGGTCGGTCGGTCGGTCGGTCGTTTTGGAATCTCACGCGAGTTCTATACTTTTTCCCCATCCCGCAAAAGTGCCAACGCCGCTAAAGAAGTTTTCACTTCAAAAAAATTATCGGTTTGCAATATTTCAGCTGAAAAAAACAATACCATGTTCAAAAGGAAAGATTTTAGACTTTTTTTGCATAGTTGATTTATTTAATTTTGATATATATATATATAGTAAAATAAACATATTTTAAAAAGACATAACCTTTATACTAAAATTTAAAATATTATTAAATATATGTAATTTTGGCCAATAAAACAACTTATCTGATTCTAAAAATAATAAAAGAATAAAATATAAGTTATGTAATAGCGGGCCTTCTCCTGGCCTGGTATGGTAATGGAACTCATGACGCTATAAATACTTCTCTCAGAAGGACTTCACTGATTTAAGAATCCAACCATTTACAACAATTGTTAATTGGATGTCAATAAGCATTTTTGAATCCTGATAGTGCCAGGACGACTTGTAAAAAAATATACTTGGCCGGATGTGCGTTTTCCTTGAAAGTTTGCGTGGCCAAAATAAATTTCCTTGTAAAGAAATCGCAAAATAATAGAATTCACTTCTGCCTTGAAATGCATGGTTTTATTTTATCAAAAAAATAAAAATATATTTAAGTATACATATATAAAAGCTCCACTTGATGGGAATTTTTATATAATCATTAACTTAACTTAAAGCTTAACAATATTAAATATTACACAGTGTTTTCTTTGAAATTTAAAAACTGAGGTGTTTTTTAATAAATATATATATTGTGACAAAAAAGTTTCCGGAATTTTATTTTGTCGATATTCATAAATACAGAGGTGCAAACGGTCAATAAGGAGTTTTGAGACGGGTCCGTTCGGCCGGAATTTTGGGTAGACAATTCGTGGATTTTGCACGACAATAATCTCATCAAGCCACGATTGTGAACGCATTTAAGGCAAAACACTCGATAAATACCATCGACCAGGCACCGTACAGCCCAGATCTGGCCTCGTTTGACTTTTTTCTTTTTTCTCTTTCTTATAAAAAATGTTTCGAAGATTGGAAGAAGCATTGGCATTTGTGTATTGCTTCAGAATGGGCACATTTGAAGAAGATTAACCATTTTGCATTTTATTTAGAAATTCAGGAAACTTTTTTGTACAATGAATATATTCCGTAAAATGCAATATTATTTGTCTCAATATAGATATCAATAAGTGAAAGTAAAACAATTAGGTCTCTTGAATTTCTTTGATTACTATTTTTAATTTCTGACTATAAAAAAAAACTTGTTCTAAATTCGTTATCTTGTGTCGTCTCTATATATTTTTTTTTAATTCCCATAGTAATTTCGAAAAGAGAGGATTTTTCAGTTGAGCGATGCAGTTAGCCCTGACCAGAGTCTATATTCTGCCCACACATACTAGTGCACGTGCACGCAGACAAGAAGAAAATTTCTCAATTTCCCGCTTGTTGAACGTTCGTTGAATATTTCTTCAGCATTTGGCCGGGGGGCTTGTTTGAAAGCCGTCGGCTGGACTAATGAGTGCTTTACGAGGCGGCCGAAGGCGGGGGCCTTCATTCATATTTGATCATTTAGGTTCATTCACATTCTTCTTTCTTGAAAGTGTAACTTTAACTCCACCACTCACAATATACTTTTTTATCTTCTTGTATAACAATCGGAGGATTTTATTCCATTGAAATTTGATATATATATATATATATATATATACTTACATATTTTCAAAAACTTGAATTTTCTATCATTTGGATTACTATGAAAATTATTTGATAAAAATTAGAATTCAATGTTTGTTTAAAATTAAAAATGAAAAAATCTGGAGTGTCTCCACTCGACTATCTCGCAAATTTGAATTGGATTAAATAACATATATTAATTTAAATTAAATTAATTAAATTATAAATTAAAATTAAAAAATAATATTTATTAAATCAGCGCATGTTTGGCTCTGTTGATGACACCACGTCACGTGTTAGCGCGTGAGATTTGCAGTGTTAAAAAATTAATTCTGGTACTTTCAGCGATTCAATCAAGCTGAAATTCTATATATAGCAGTTTTATACAATTATTAATCATGTGAAAAATTATTAAACATATATCTTTATTTTTACGGTCACTTTAGAAGAAAAACAATCAAAACGTCGTAGGTAATGACCTCTTCCGAAAGAGCTACATTTCTCAAAAGTTGATAGAAAACTACGAATTTTGAATAATGCCTGTGTACTCAAACCGTTTTTGCGTAATCTTGGTTACATACATACACACATACACACACACACACACATTTTTCTCAAACTTAGTGAAAATGATTCAGGAACCTTCAAAACGTATAAAAACATCAAAATCTCAACATCGAAAATTTTCGTGATCGCAATACTATCTCTGACGAGATAGTAAAAAATAATAAAGTTAATAGTTTATATCTGAATTAATTATCTTTAACTTTTCTCAATGGAAAGTTGCAAGATTTTTATATTTATAAAATATCTTATATCCTTCTTATTTTTTTAAGAGCACTTTTCGAAAAAAAAAAACTGTAATAATTACTAAAAGTGAATAAATATTAAATATTAAAAACAGTGTAGATTATCAAATTACTAAAATGTAAATTCAGATTACGTGCCGAGTACCCAAGAAATAAAGAAAATAAAGACTAATAAAAATGTCAATATTAGAAACGCGCGATTTCGTTCGGATTGTTTTAGAGTTGAACATATGATAATTTATATAATAAATATATTTTATGACTAATAAATATGGATTAATAAAAATATCGAAATTTTCAAATAAATAATTCTTTATATTTAGGCAACCAGTACGCAAATCTACATCACAGGAGTAACAAATTGTTTTTAACTAATAGTACTAGTTTTAATTTATTTAAAAAGTGATGAACAATTTTTCTTTCCGGTTTTTCATTCATTATATAATCTTTCGCCAAAAATACTCCAACTGACCAAATTAATAATTCATTTTCTCTATCATAATCATTATTTTTTATTTATTTAATAAAATATTCTTTATTTGATAAATTAAGAATTATTTAATTAGTTTTCTAATTAGTTCGATAAAATCTTTTAGTTCTATAGGCTCTAAAGCAGGGATGTCCAACACGCGGCCCGCGGGCCGCATTGCGGCCCACTCAAAGTTTTGATGCGGCCCACTATCGACTCATTTTGGAGTTAAATTTTAAAGAATTCACAGTCCGGCAAGCGAGGCTATAAAAAAGGCTGCAACATTCAAAAACAAAAAACCACCTCTATCCCCAAAAATCTCCATAAGTTTTGAGACATTTACTAGCTAGGCTTAACATATTCTGGTAATTTTGCGGCCCAGTTAAATATTTAAGTTTGCGATGTGGCCAATTAAATTAAAAGGTTGGACATCCCTGCTCTAAAGTGCTCATCATATGAACTTTAATGCAGAATTCTTCTCCCTCTCGTTCCCCTTCCCAACATATTCTTGGCTAATTATCAATTTCTTTATGCGCTATTCATCGTTTCAGATTTAATTACTCTGTTATGTATACATTTTTTTTTCTAACTAAACATTGATAATTTCAAAGTGTGTTCATGTTTCAAAAAAGCTGTAGTGAATAATTGGTAAAAACTTATATAAATTGCATTATAAAATTTTTATTATATTATTATCGTTTCTAATAATTTCTACTTAACTTATTCTCTATTTTTTACTAAACTTGAACGCATTCACTTAGAAAATTAATAAGAGATTACATTTGAATTATTATTATTATTATTATTATTATGTAATTTATTATTATCTAAAAAAATATTTCTATATTTAGTATCTTTGAATTAAAATTATTTATATAAATTAAATACAAAGATTTTATAAACGATACGCAATATTCTATTTATTTATTAAATAAAATAAAAAATAAAAATAAATAATTGATAGTGAATGTTCTTATATTTTTCTAAAAAATAAATTTGTTAAAATATATTTAATGTTAGATAATTTCAAATATTGGTAAATATTTTGATAATAAGTTAAGCAATGACAGCTGAGACATATTTTATAGCGCTTAGAACATCCAAATAAATTAAGTTTTGCGTAAATTACTTATATTCGTTATTTCAATATTTTTTTAAGACTAATTCTTTTCTATCAATACTTAATAGAAAATTACCAATAAAATCTAATATTTCCATAAATGAGTATAGAAATTGGTTAAAAAATCAAATTTATTCTATAAAAATATATTTTCAATTTAATAATAAATTATATTAGACTCTTTAGTGGTTTAGTGGTTAGCACGACAGTCTACCACACTCTAAACTTGAGTTTGGGCCTAGGGAAATTCAATAATTAATCATTTCTTTTTAAAATCATTGCGTGATCCTCAGGGTCCTTCCACAAAAATTATAAAAAATAATAATGATAAATTATATTAAGAAGACCAATAATTCTTTATTTATAGTCAGTTTAATAAATTTGGAGAGATTAATTTTAAAAAAAAATTAACCATATCGATTCTGGAAAGAAAAAATATACAATATTTTATAAATATAATTGGATTCTCACAAATTTAATGAATAAAGAAATATCTTGAAAATTTTACAAATATCCCAAGAAGTAATATAAGTAATATTGTTAATAATAAATAAATTATAAAAATACTTTGATTATTAGTTGCGAGTAAGCAGGCATGTATGTAGTATTTTGCTTCAGCTGTTATTTTTTTCTATATTTTCGTATCACGATCGTAATATATCATGAAGCAACAATTTTCTTGTAAATTCCGACTAAATCGAAAGCTGCAATCGATAATGATTGATCTCTAAAGTAGAAATATGTCGAGTGGTGGTAGGAAGGCAACCAACGAGTAGGATCCTCCCCAATTACAGTTGGGAGGAGATTTTTTTATACGCTGCAACTAGATCGGAATTGCACAAGGCAAAAAAACGATATTTTACCTAGTCTCTCTTTCTCTATTTTGGTTTGGATTCTAATTGAAGGGTTGAGGGAATTAGACAAGAGCCGTGAGAATTTAATCGAAAACGAGAACAGTCGGTCAATTTAAATATATGCTTTTAAATTTAATGCGTTAATTAGCTGATGAAAGGTTCCAATTTATGTTTTTTCATAGATAGCCTCTTCCATTTGAAATTATGCAATTGGATTTACCAATGATGAACTGTTAATAACTTAATTGTTATATATATATATATATATTGTCGTATATAAAATATAAGGGGGTTAGTATTTTATAAAAAAATATGGATTATAAAATTAGTTTAATTAATTGGTAGCACTCTGGATCGAATTTTGTATAATTAAAAGGGTTATTGAATCCGCGTAGGTTGATATGGGAAATATAAAATTGAATAGGTTCAATATGAAAAATGCTTATATAAAATTACAACTAAAATTATTTATTTAATAAAACTATAAGAATTTAGGTTCCAATTGATAATAAAAGAAATTAAGATGAAATAGAATAATTGAATGGTACCGTAAAAAAAATATAAATATAAATTAAAAGAACTTTAATTTATATTTAAGCAATTGCAATGTTAATTAATTAATTGTTAAGTATAAAAGTGTTAACATTTAGCATGAAAGAAAGGAATGGAGAGTTCATTGGAGACTTTGAGTCTTGATTGTCTTCCTGCGGATTTAGCTGGAACACCTCGTATGCAACGGCATCTCTCAACAAAAGGGGTTGGCCGCGGATGTCCTTCCTGCCAGGAAAAATGTCTCACTTCTCTCAAACCTTGATCAAGACTCACTCCACTATCTCATTTTCACCAATAATCAAACCTTTCCCCCACTTTGAACACATGGATGGGTCCCTGTACATGTGCAGACAACATGTCCCATGACCAATCGTCTTTTTCTTAAATTTAGCACGTGTTCAAAAATGAAAGTTCCAGCTCTCTCACCCTTATATACATAAAAACTGTATTTTTCAGGATTATATATTACAATATATATATACACGAGGGTGGTCTGAAAAGTTTCCGACCTGACCAAGAAAAACGATGTTTTTTCAATTTTTTTTTTGTTTTATTTTTCAAAATTCAAGATAATTGAGACCTGTACGATGTCAGCTGAACATGTGCGAAATATTTTGATAAACCATTTGAATATGGAAAGCTGTGTGCAACTTGAGTGCCGCATTTCCTAACGTTAGACCAAAAATTGCTTCGAAAAACCATTTCTAAAGACAATTTGGCGCTTTAGGCGTAATCCAAACGAATTTTTGCGTCTATTCATAACTGTTGATGAGACTTAAATTAAATTAAATCAAATTTAATTAATTAATTAAATAATTTATTAATTAATTAATTAAATTAGAACACCGTTTTGGGAAATGTATCAGTGTTGATGGAGATTATGTTGAAAAATATAGCAAAAAAATTCTTGGTCAGGTCGGAAACTTTTCAGGCCACCTTCGTATATATATATATATATATATATATATTTATATATATATATTCATTTATTTATTGTTAATAATTTTTGTATTAAAATTATTTCTAATGACTAAAATGATTTATGATAATATCATTTGTTAACATATTATTCTTATTTTCATTCATTGATTGATTGATATTTTAATTCTAGAAAAAATATATAAAAAAAATCTTATTAGAGGTGTATGTAATAAATATTATTATTAAAGAAATAGTTTCGTAATGAAAGCTAATAAGTAAGAATTTTACACAATAAATATTATTAAATTGTATAATGAAAAGGTCCATTACATTGATTTATTTTCAACTTAACTCCTTCCTGGATGAATCATGAGAATACACTATAGAAGTATGAAAATTTATTTTAATTAACATCATTATTCATTACTTCTTATCAATTTTCTAGAATAAAAAGGAAAAATAATAAACAATACTCCCATAAATTTAAATATAATATAATATTATGTTTTTTTAATTAATTTTAATAAAATAAGAATTTCTTCATATATATATACTTTCACTTTTCTATTATATATATTGTATTATATATATATTTATCTATATGTCAGTGATGAGGAGTAGTATGAATTTCCTATTATAAAACCTAAGAAAAATAGTACACTTCATATAAGAATATTGGATTGCTACTATAAGATAGGTGATTTTTCTTAAGTGTGATTAAAAAGATTCAAAGTAATAAATGGACCAATCTAAACTCAAAAGAAATCTGAAGAGGTGCATGCTTTTTCATATCATAATTTAATATTAAATATCAATTTTGTTCATAGATACCATTTTTAATCTTTTATGATTAATAACAATTTGAGAGAGTTTTTTATTTAAAATAAGAAAAAATCATGTTTTTTTAGAGCATACATATACACACGCAAGAATTTTCTCAAGACATAATATTTTGTTATAAAGTAATAAATCAAACCAAAAAATTAAATCCGTTTTAAAAATAACTACATCTCCACAAATACAATCAAATTTTGAAGATTAATACTTTATTTACTGATGTTTAATACTTTATGTTGCCCTTTGTGATAAAAGATTGGACATCCTTCTCTAGAGGAAGGCTTTTTGAAAATTCTTTAATTAAACTCTAATTAATTAATTAAGATAAATTTTAGTCACTATTCTAATTAACAGAAATTAACTTCAATACTGACAGTACAAAACACAAACATATTCCAATAACATAATTTTTTACAATTTGTGGTTATGTTTAGCTTTAAAACACTAAGTTGCTTATACAGAACAATTGATATAAAAAAGTTGTTTGTATGGAGGTTAATTATGAAGACGTTGCTTATATGGTATATTCAAAATTATTTTTTTGGCATTGATGGATCTTAACAAAAATCTTTGGAGCAATTTCTAAGAAAACTGGAAAAAGATCTATGATAACCACATATGAGACACACTCCCACATACATACAGATATATAAACGTTGAATATATTTTTCAAAAATAGGGAAATGTTTTAAGAAAACTTTCATTTAATATATATGATAAAAAAATTATATCGTATGCAATAATAAATACAATTAAGTTAGAAAAATTGAATTAATCAATATTAAAAAAATATGATTTTATATGGCTAACATTCTTGTTGTGATTTTTTCCATCTTAATCACCATATCAAATCCCAATTTTTATGAATTTATTTGGAACATCAATCTTTATGTATATACTTATATATTTAAAGCTAGAATGCTAGTAATTACCTTTAAAGTATTTTTTGAAATTCTATTTAAAATGAAACCTTTACACATAATGAATGGCAAAGTAGAGAGTTTTATTGAAAGTCTTAGCAAAAACCGCAAAAGTTTATAAATAATTTGAAAGTATAAAGAAAACGAAACCTGTGTTCCATTCAAATAAAAGCCCATGACTAATTTTGTATTGAAAATTACAAATCAATCACAGCTTTGAATAAAAATGTATGTCTATAATAAATCGAATAAAATTTTTACAATGATTTGATATATTTTGCAGTGTTAAAAAATTAATTCTGCTACTTTCAGCGATTCAATCAAGCTGAAATTCTAGATATAGCAGTTTTATACAATTATTAATCATGTGAAAAATTATCAAACATATATCTTTATTTTTACGGTTACTTTAGAAGAAAAAAAAATCAAAACGTTGTAGGTAATGACCCTCTTCCGGTTGAGCTACATTTCTCAAAAGTTGATAGAAAACTATGAATTTTGAATAATGCCCATGTACCAAATTTCATCATTCATACACACACACATACACACAGACATTTTTCTCAACCTTAGTGAAAATGATTCAGGAACCTTCAAAACGTATAAAAACATCAAAATCGAAAATTTTCGTGATCGCAATACTATCTCTGGCGAGATAGTAAAAATAACTAATCAAAACACAACGTTCCCATGACAATTTTAAATAATAAATATACTTATAATTTAAAGTGATAAAACAACCCAAAGGACGTGTCCGACACAATTGAAAGTAGCACTATGGTTTTCGGAAACATGAGATGTACCAAAAAACATAAACAGACAGACTGGCATCCTCTTTTTATGTAATATACTTAGATATAATTAAATTTTTGAATTTAATAATTCTAATCTTAATAGTTATTTTATTAGTACTTTATTATTAATTTAAATTTTAAGAAATATAAAAAATAACTGTATAATATATATCTAAGTTTTAATATCTGTAATAAATTATTATTACTTTTTAGATAAGAATATATTTTAAAATAGTTATATAGTCTATTATATTAAATACTTTCTATATTCTTACAAAATAGATATATCTATATATATGATATACACTTTAATGATTTGAATTCAATCTGAACATCAACGCCATATATGAAAATTTGCATTTATGTGAACTATTAAATTTAATAAAATTATATAAGAAAATAGACACAAATTTATTAATTATTCTTCATTTAAAGATAAAAATATATTCTTGGTGAAATCTGCTATTATTTAATTTTTTATAGAAATATTTAAATATATTATAAATGATTAAATTTATACTATTTTATTATGTGTGAAAATATGAATTTAGTTTAATTCAATCAATATAAAAATAGTTTTTATTATCAAATTGTTTTTTTTTAATTATTATCATTATTTTAATTTATTGTTAATCGGAGATTAAGCTCCATTAAAGCAAACTTGATTATTTTAATGTTTAATTATTTTTAATTCGTTTAATCACATTTTTAAATTTATTTTTTTATGAAATTTTTGAACTTGAAAGCTGGATTTATACCTTATTCTTATTTGGACTCTTTAAAAAAAAATACTAATTTTATTAAAAAATAAAAACAAAAAATAAAATACTTTAGAAATTTTTTGTAAATATTGTTCAATAAATATTATAACTTGCGTCTCATTTTCAAAGGAGACACTTTTAATGAATTAATCATATTGTTTTATAATAAATAGTTATCACATATTTATTGAAACCAGTTTAAAGGCCTAAAGTTATAAAATTGAAAATAAAAAGAATATAATTTATTTAATTATGAATTATAAAGAAAACACGGAAAGATCCAAAAAAAAATAGAATAATATTCAATTTGTTGAAATTATATAATGGCAAAAATCACGCAACATGTGTCTATTAATTATTGACGATTTTATATATTTATATTTGTTTGTTTATATATAATATTTATATATAAATAGTCATTTAAAAATTTATAAAAAAAAAACAATAATATTAATTTTGATAATGTGAATGTAACAATGATCAAAATCTGAATTGTATGTTAGATCAATTATTTTTTGGAAATAAAATATGAATAGTTATATCTTATCAATAAAATAATAATTCTTAAAATAAAAGTATTCAAAAATTATTATTGAATATATTATAATTACATTATTAAAACTACTACGTAAAAAAAATTAAAATCAAAATGCACCAGGTTCTCAAGATGGTAACATAAAATCATGTAAATGGTCTTAAAAAAAGGTTGCTCAACCACATACTTATTGTTTCTAAGTCGTATACAAATAATTCTTGAATCACAATAAAGCCATAATCAACAAATCATTGTATTGTCATCAATTTTTTTATGAGAATAACTAGCTGCTCAGAGCGCCTTCGGCGCTCTTCACACCTAGACGGGGGCTCCGCCCCCTGTACCCCCGAGTTGTACATAGTATTTGGTGGTTGAAAGTATTAAAAGGTTTTCATCCATTTTGTTTCAATCAGTATATTACATAAAACATTAATTTCTTTTTGTGTTCTTATTTAAAAAATATATTTTAATTTAATCACTATATTAATTATATATATTATTATTGTATATGTTATATCTATCTACCTATGTGGCTCAAAGATACTCTAAAGTTCTTAGCCGCAACAACCACATTTCTCCAAGTGTCCCTATCCTGAGCCCTTATTCCATCTCTCTTACGTCCCTTCCTACGCGTCATTGGTTTTCCAAGCGGACGTTTTCCAATCGGTCTTCCCACCAATATCTTTTTCCTCTCCCATTCTAGCCACGTGCCCTGCCTATCGCAGCTTTTTCCCTTTTATAACCCTAACTATTTCTGAAGATGCAGAGAGGCCATGCAATTTCTTGTTATACAGTCTCCCTCATACCCGGTGACCTCATCTTTCTTTGGCCAATAAATGCAGGGAAGAATCCTATTCTCAAATACTCTGAATCTACTCTCATCTCCAAGGGTCATAGACCATGCCTCCCACCCATATAATGCAACAGGCAAAATAATCTTTTTATATATTCCCTTTGATAATAATTTTGAAGAGATAAGCCTCTTTATTGCAGATAACAGGCGTTTCCCGATTGCAACCCCGATTTAAATTCTTCTCAAATATTATTATCCTTCGTGATTACATTCAATTTTTATACATATTCAAATTCTACATTTTGTATCTTAAGATTTTGTATGTTAATACTCTTCCTCTTTGTTACTAAATATTTTTTCTTATCACTATTAATTTCAAACCTCCATTAAATTTTCCTCGCTATCTGTAATTGAAATTGCCGAATCTTATATTTAATATTATCGAATATTATATTTAAGTCGTCTGAGTAACCTAATATTTTACAATTGATTTCCGCATCTTATTCTTTCTTTACTACCTTCAAGAGAAATTTGAAGATTGAAAATTTGAAAAAGTTTATCCGGATCTATTGAGTCATGCGTATGTTTTACTAAAGTCTACAAATAATTAGTGAACAGAAATATTGAATTCGCGGTTTTTTTCCTAATATCTGTCATAATGAAAATATCTTAATTAATGTTGATCGATTTGGCCTGAACCCGCAATGATATCTCCTAATATTTCCTCCGCCTATGATTCTTAAGTATTGTATATGTTATAATAGTGAAATAGAGTATAATATTTCTTGATCATTACATTTTGGTATTTTATTTTCATTGCTAGATTATTATTGAATATTTTTAATTATAATGAAACTTGAGAAAATGCAAAAATAGAGACTTGAGACAATTTATAAAAATTAACGGTATAAAACTATAGATAAATGACCAATATATACATTCATTAATAGTATTAATTTAAATTAATTGATTTATTTGTTTTTTTATTATTAAGTTCATTTATTAATTTTTTTAGATCATAGTTATTTTCCTTAAAAGAAACTTAAATTCTGTGGTGCTAGGGGATTTGAAAATTATTCGCCGCAATATGAAGATTTCGCTTACAGTTTCTGTCATGTCCGACCTCCATCCAACAGTTATTTTCTGTTAAGTTTTTTGCTTCTCTTAATCATGTGATCTATATATTTAATTTTTTTTGATTCATTATAATAAAATTTAAACAAATAAAAATTTTTACTTTGTTAATTTATATAAATTTCAATATAAACTGATTGTGAGTGATACGCTTAGCCAATACTCTGAATAATTTGTGTACAAAAATATTGAATGTTCTTAGCGAGATTTGATATAATGTTGTACGATTTGTCCTAAATCTGAATTAGAAGAAAATTATAAATTGCCTCCTCTTCCAGCCCAATTCATTTACCCACCCATGTTGCATATGGCATCTAAATTTCTTAAAACTCCGTTTTTTTAATTTAAAATAGAAGGAGAGAAAGAGTTTTAAATTATATTCGAATAGTAATATTTTTTTTCTGAATTTAATAGCAAGTTGATTTTAAAAATTTTCCATTCTTAATGCATATGATTGATTACATGTGTTAAAATTTAAAAAAATTCAAATATTCTAATTTTTATATTTATATATACAATTTAATATTATTTTTTATTAATATCATATCAAAAAAAGAGAATTTATTAAAAATTAAAAATAAAAAAAGAAGCCTATTAATAAAAAATTGAATGGTGATTTAAATATTTTATTAAATTAATTAAAATGAGACCTTTTAGAATAAATTATTTAATTGAAATGATATTTAAATATAAGAATTTAAAAAAATATTATATTCTTTGTTTGGCAATTGTTATTTAATTATGTGCAACATGATTCGACTTGCACAGAGCATCGTTATTTTTTATTAATATCACATAATAAAAATGAATCTTTTAAACATAATAAATAAAAAAGACATTTTAATAAATTTAAAAAATATACCCAATTTAAAAATGTCAAAAATTTAAAACAACTTTATATCATCATATTTTAATTTTTATATAATATATATATATATTTAGTAATTAATAATAGAGTAATTAAATTAAAATAAAAAACAAAGATAATATAATTCAGTCATTTTAATTCAGGTTAAATAATATTTTTTTTTATTATTCAATGATAAAATTTATATATTATTATATATATATTATAGAAAAGAAGAAATATTCAATTAAATAAAAAATAATTTAAGATAAAAATATGATCTAATAAATATTTTAATTAAATTGAGAACTTTTAGAATAAATTATTTAATTGAATTGATATTTGTATATTAGAATTTAAAATAAAAAGGGAAATATTATAATAATTCTTTGATTGGGAATAGCTATGATAATTCATTGTTTGAAATGATTCCGCTAGGCCGACAGTGAGCCGCGAGCTGCTCTTGGATGAACAACACGGAGAATTATATAAACTTTAAAAAATTAATTTCTGCGGTTATTGATAAGATATTAATAAAATTTATAGCCTATGTTACTCTAGAGGTATATAAGAATATTGTGATGTAATTTCAAAGAAATCGGTTCAGCCAATTCTGAGTCTATAAAATAGTAATTTTCCGGACAGACAGACAGACAGACAGACAGACAGACAGACAGACAGACAGACAGACGTGAAAAATTCTAAAGTCACTTTTGGATTCTAGAGGTCATGAAACGCGAAGATATGCAAAAATTTTTAAATTCTGAGCAATGTGCAGACAAAAACCTTTTTTTATATATATAGAAGATTGAAATTAATTAGATACTTGAGAAGTTAGAGAAATTCCTATTGAGAGATACATACCTAGAAAGGAATTAAGTTAATAATAGTGTGTTAAAATTAAATTTATATTTAACATTAAAAGAAAAACTAGAATCAAATATATTTGTACTAATCAGAGTCAGTGTCTGTTGATATAGCTCATGGGACGTATCAGTCTGAAGATAGCAATGTTAAAATAATGAAATTAATATATTATATTTTATTTATATTTTTACTATTATATTGTTGTTGGTTAATTTAAAATTCAATTCGATTTTTAAAAAACAATATTTTTAATAATAAAAATAATTTAATTAATGTTACATATATAGTAACAATCAGAATAATTGAGCTGAGATCTCTAAATAGATAAGAGTCAAAAATAATAAAATAGTAAAATATAATTAAGGTTAAAAATTAATAATTATTATAGATTTTTCTTTTAGAAAAATTGATTAATTCTATTGGAAGACAAAACGTGTTGGTTACAGCATTTAGTATTTCCTCCCTCTGAAAACGTTTGTAACGCTCTATTTACACGTGAATTTCATCGATTAATTGCTTTGAAGGGACTCAACTTGGACAGATTAATTATGAATTAGCGATTCATTTAATGAATGGCATGGAGAAAGTTTTCCCATTTTCAAGATCACTCGTTTAGTATACTTATGTAATGAGATAAAAAAAAAATAAATGATTAAAAAAAAAATAATAAATAATATTTAAAATTAGGTCTTTACCATTAATCATTGAATTAAATAGATTATACTAATTAACTAATTAGATTTTATATTGGTGAAAAGTAATTATTAAAGTTTCCTTTTATTAATCGTCTAGTCGCCTAGTCATTAGGTGATGTTTAGATAAATCCGATTTCAAGCATCAAACCAAAAAATTCTCAAAAACTACTCCTAATAATAATTTATTGACCATATTGCTGATTTTGAAATATCCAATTTTTACCGACCGACGATAGTAAGGGAGGTATTGTTTTCACACCAAATTTCACATGTGGAGATTTTTACATATCTCCACGAATCATGCATTTTCTTAACGGAAAAAAGTATTTTTAGCATGATGTCTGTCCGTCCGTCTGTCCGTCTGTCCGTCCGTATAGATGTGTACAGCCTGAACGGCTCAACCGATTTTGATGAAATTTGGTATATTTACTTAATGCATCAGTGGGATGAATTGATCAACTTTTGGTGCAATTCCGGAAACCGGAAGTGGTAGTATTAGCGATCGACAATAGGAAGGGAAGGGTTATTTTCACACCAAATTTCACATGAGGAGATTTTTTTATATATCACCACGAATCATGCACTTTGTATTGGTTTTATCCTCGAGAAAAATCATATTTATTAGTTTTTTCTTGATTTAAAATTATATGACGTCATCCAGCCATTCATGACGTCACAGCCTGGTCTTACATACATATTATAAATAAAATAAAATTAAAAATATTTATGTTATATTCATATCTGTTTTTATTACATTAATAGATATATTAAAATTATTTGAAATTGTTTCTGTAGCTGGAAATTAATTTATTTCAAACCGTCGGTCGGTTCGAACCTGGCCACAGGTCAACTTATTTTTTTTGAGAATTAAAATTAAAAAAGAGATGACAAATTAGTTTTTCATTAAAATTATAAAAAAATTAATATTAAAATTTTAAAATAAGTGTATATATATTCAGAGATAAAATTTAATAATTATTAATATTATTTATTTTTATTATTAGAAAATAATTATCAATTGTAGTTATTGGCAATCGTAAAATAATTCATGCTGAAACAAATTGACTGTTTCCGATAAAATCTATGTATACTTTAAAGAGTGTCTCCGTCTCTCTCTCATTATACTTATTCCACGAGTTGTTTGTAATTTTAAAGTATCTTTTTTCTTTTTTGCTTATTACTTCTTTTGCAACAATCGATTCTATACTTGTCTTGTATTTATTATCTGATTACAAGAAATGGACTTTACTATATCTAAAAGACCTCTTGTCTAGCTATTTACAAATGGATACCACCTTTTATAAGATCTGATTGGAAAATAATCATATTGTTCAACATAATGGTCAGTATTTGCTAATCAGAAGGGGTAGAAGCAGTAATAATAAGGTAACCAATTTTGATAACTTGATTGCATTTCAAACCCTTTGAAATATTGTATTGTAATATAAACATATTTTTATTGATTAAAAATAAAATCCTTCAAAAAGAGGCGAGGATAAGTGATCTAGATGCTTGGAAGTTTTTATACAAATTATTAAATATTTAATTTTTTTTTTATTCATAGGATGAAGAAAATTTTATCTTTAACAAATATAAACCAACTTTCTTTTTCATTTCCTACAATTATTTCACAAACTCCCCATATAAGTACATATATTTATATATTTTTCTTCTACATATTTTCAATCATTAATAAAATAATTTTTATTCATCTATTCAAGTTCAAATACATTTTTTTAAAACTTATAGTGGATGACACTTGATGTTAATACTATTTTAAATATCAATTCATTAATTAAATTAATTAATTTTAATTTTATTTGTGAATGTCTCTTATATAAGATGTTTTAGTTAGAAATTAATTTTACATATTTTTTAAATATATATTACTTGTTTTCTTTCATTCTGAATTGATATTTTTGTTATAAGAATATATGGGTACATCTATATACGTATATATTCATATACATATATACAGATCGTTTAAATGATTTAAATTCAAAGGAGGTTATTAAAAAATTAATTTAAATCTTTAATTTTTTTCATTTAAATCAATCTAAGATGTCATTTTATTTTATTTTTCAATCAAAATAAAGAATGTTGAAAATGAGTAGGGGTTTGTTGGCTCCCTAAATACTTTGGGTAAAGAGACTCACGTGATTCTAATGAAACAGGTCAGTAAAAAGCCGGCGGCCAATTGCAAACGTCACGCCAACGCGGCCAACTTGTTTGCAACACTCGCCCCAGGAGTCCAAATCTTCTCCACAACATCTTCCATTCGATTTTAATTAAGATTATTTGTTCATCTACTCTACAAAGAAGCTATAAGATTTTAATATTAATTAATGTTTACTAATAAATTTATTGCACTGGTAGATATTTATCAATGAAGACTTACCTAAATGTAATTGATATTATTAGATTAGAAAAAAACAACGATTGTTTAAAATTTGAAAACTATTTATAATTATGAGACTGTATAATATATTATATTGATCTTTATATGCTGCTTATTTTAAACTTGAGTACAGTTTAATAATAAAGTTAAAATTTTGCCTAAATTTGTTGACTCTTGCAATGTAGGTAAGTTGTAGTGTTGAAAATTGAATATGGTTATTCTACAAAATTTTCAATCAACATTGTCAACATAAATTATTCATTTTTAATAAATCAATCATAATAATATAATCTCATGTTTAGATAAGTTAATAATTTCTAGATGAAAATAATATAGTATGTGAATAAATCATTTTTGAGAAATGTTTGGGAAATTGAAATCTTTATTAATTATACAATTTAATTCTTATTAAATTTTTATTTAATATTTATCTATAATAATTAATAAATAATACTTTATAATGTTTTATTGAATTAAAATAAAATCCATTTTTAAAGTAAATGGAAGTTTCTATTAAATTTGGAGAAAATGTTAACAAAATCGTAATTAATAAATAGAATTGTGGATTTTAATCATTGATGATTATCACCATGTAGCGTGTCGAGGGAAAAAGATGCTTGATTGCATCCACTCAAAATGAACAATAAATTCTGGCTGCAACATCACGGTTCATTAGTTATTTAATTCATGGTCGATTGTATATATTCCGACAAAAGATCCCATTCTGATTTAATTTTCAGCACAAATTGATACATTACAGTATATTTGAATATTATATTACTTTTTAAGATTAAAGAAAATGTTTTTTAAAGTATGAATATTATTATAACAAAATAGATAATATGAAAGTAGGCTTCCTAAACGTCCAGTTTTGATAAGGACAATCCCAGTTTGAAGTTATGGTCACAGCACCCAGCCAGTTTACCATTTTGTCTCGGCCAATTGATAAAGACTGCAGAATGTATGTATTAAACAAAGAAATAGATAATTTGAAAAATTTGTCCAATTTTAATAATAATAATAAGAAGAAATTTTTGAAGAGTTCCCTCTAGATATTATTAATTAATTAATAAAAATTTTGTTGATTTAAACCTCACTTTAAAATTTTGTGGGCTAACGGCAAAATTTACTTGAAAGTTGTTTTTTTTTTTGTCATAATAAGAGTTGATTATCGGCTCCCATTTGGTGAAATCTATTTTAAGCGAATACCCAAATAAGTCGCATTTTATGAAAACAAAATTTTGGTAAGTCTAAATAAAAGACAATCTTCTTGGAAAATTCTAAACCTAATGAAAAAAATTAAATGAGTACTAATTATTAAATTATTACAAAATTTCAATCCATTTATACTCGTAAGAATAGGCATTTACTTCTGATATTCATTATTTTTTTTAATATTTATTTTAAAACAATAATTAATATCTTTAATTATTGTAATTATTTTTTATTTTTGGATTTAAATGAGTTTTTCACTTTCTTTTTCTTCTTCTTCCATCCATCATTAACCAAAATATAGTAGGTATACACTTTTATCGTATACTTATATTCAATCAAACAAATATGACATGATTATCTTAAAAACTATAAAAGTCACCATTAAATACAAATAATAATAATTATTAAATTTCTCTCTATCGCTTTGAGAAAAGATTAATACAATACAATCGGTTAAATCTATAATTTGAATAAAAATAAATAAATACTTAATAACTGGGATATTAAGCAATCCACAACATTTGACATTTAAAAATTGTTTTATTCATTTTCTTTAAGTTTAATTAAATTAAAGTTGTTGTTTTTTTTTATTAAATGAATATTGCCCCTTTATATATTTTAAAAAAATAATATAATTGTATTTAAATTATTCATAAGAAAGAGAGAGAAAAAGACGGGATTCTCGTTATTTTTACTTACACTTATTGTTAGTATAATATTATATTTATATTTCATTCAATAGGTTGTGCTTACTTTCCTCAATGAATGATTTTGGTAAAGATTTTAAAACGTTTGCATTTAAATTGTTTTTTATATTATTATTTTATGCAATAGTCATTTTTATTTAGAAAATATAAAAATAGAATTTGTTATAATATTTATTTGTGATAAATTCAAACTTCTATATTTTTTATTTTAAAATTAGCAAAAAATAATAATTAGTATAATTATTTAATTAATAAATATTAATATTCAATCGGTCAATCATAAATTGTTTGATGCATATGCCATAATTATCTACTAACTATAAACTTAAACCTATTGATAAAAACAATTAGAAAATGATTGAATCATTCATAATTTTGTTTTTCTAATATTTAAAAAGATGCAAATTCAATATTATCTAAAGAATAGCACTTTTTGGAATAAGAATGACTTGAAACGTGGAGATCTCTAAAAAACCTGATATTGGTAGTCAATCGAGATTCCAATTCTTTTACTTTCAAAATACTTATAGAAATTTGTTTCGATTGAAAAGTATAAATAAAAATCATTCATGAGAAGGGAAAGGATTAATAAGGGAATAAATCATTAAAAAAACTTAAAAAAATTAATCTAATTGGTGTGTTAATTTTTTATAAATTAAAATATTTTTCTCAATTTAAAAAAATATTGGTAATTATTATCCTAGAGTATAAAAGGATAATATTGTCCATTTATGTATTTTTTTAATCCAATGAAAGGAAAAAAGAACAGATAACATTCCTTCACATTAATAAGACTACAGTATTATTTTTTTATAATATCATTGAATTAGAAAAGTTGTCCTTTCCAATCATAATTCATAAATGTTGAAGTAAATCAACTTCGAGTTGTGTAGTCAACAAAAAAGTATAATTATGAATGCAATAAGTCATATAGTTCTGACTTTATTTAAGATCATTGACATTTCCAACTATTACTTAATCATCATAACTGATTGCCTTAATAATAATAGATGAAACTATCAATTTTTATCCATAGTTAAGACTAAATTAAAGTTTATCTATTTATGTAAATAAGATTTTAGAAACATATTTCAGATTATAATAATAAAAAAGAGTTATATTATTTAATTCTTCCTATCCATCTTCATATATATCTTCGCCTCTGCCTCCTCACTAGAATCATTGAAAACCCTTTTTGGGAAGGCAAGCCACGCCCATTTGAAATATTCAAACAGTGGAATCCTTGCTCTTTAATTTGATTTGTTTTTATTTGTGTATTTTTGCAAGAATTATATATTTATTAAAATTTTGTAATTATAAATGAGTTTTCGAAATTATAAAAAATTTTTTTATAATTTTGTGGCACGGACATTGAAAAAGGTTCGCCATCCGTGACATAAAACATTCATCATTTGTCTAAAAACTCATATTTTAATTTTTATATAACCAAGAAATCATTTTTTCACTTAAAATATAGTTGTAATTAATAATTGAAACAAAAAGAAAAAATAATATAATTTAGTTATTTTAATTGACGTTTTGAAAATATGTTTGTATTCATAAAACACTAAAAATAATATATTCTGTTTTTTTATATTAGACAATGATAAAATTTATATCCTTCACTTTTAAATAGAAAAGAAGAAATATTCAAATATGTATATAGAAAGAATAAATAAAATTTAAGTTAAATATGATCTAAATATTTTATTAAATTAATTAAAATGAGAAGTTTTAGAATGAATTATTTAATTGAAATGACATTTAAATATTAGAATTTAAAATAACAAAATAGATATTATATTAATTCTTTGTTTGGGAATTGCTAGAATTATTAATTTATAATTCATTGTGTAAAATGAATCCGCTTGGTCAGTAAGCGACCCGAGGCTCTTGAATGAAGAACACGGAATATTAAAAATATTAAAAAATTAATTTCTGCGGTTATTGATTAGATATTAATAAAATGTATAGCCTATGTTACTATAGAGGTATATAAGAATATTGTGATGTAATTTCATAGAAATTGATCGGTTCAGCAAATTGTGAGTCTATAACATCCTTATTTTCCGGACAGACAAACAGACAGATAGACAGACAGACATGAAAAATTCTAAAGTCACTTTTGGATTCTAGTGGTCATGAAACGCGAAGATATGCAAAAATTTTAAATTCTGAGTAATGTTCAAACAAAAACCTTTTTTATCTATATATACATCTAGATTATTAATTAATATAGTTTGCATTGATTTTTTTCTATATATGCAATATAATATTGAATGTATGGTCATTTTATATCTGATCAAAGCAGGGCCATCCAATAAAATAATCTAAAAATTAAATATAACGAATGATAAAAATACATCTTCTTAATGAGATGTTAAAATATATATTTTTTTTAATTTAATGATTTAAAATGCAGAGAGAGAGGTGTGTATGTCTTGTTTATCTATTTCTATCCATACAAGAGTTTAGAGAAAGGCACCTGTTTTACTATTCTTGCTTAATGAAAAGACAATTAATAAAATTCAGTTAATTAAACTATACTTGAAACTAAAAA
The DNA here is from genome assembly GCA_963082975.1 of Labia minor. Lineage (NCBI taxonomy): Eukaryota > Metazoa > Arthropoda > Insecta > Dermaptera > Spongiphoridae > Labia > Labia minor. The sequence goes on along the minus strand of OY720350.1, from coordinate 51,302,129 downwards.
TAATTATAGTCCTGTGTTATTTTCTAATATAAAGAATTCAAATTATTTTTTTATAATATGTTATTTTTTCCAATATTCTTCACAATTTTTTTAGGATTCTTGTAATTATCACTCACAACTTAAAAAAAATATTTAATTTAAAATTAATAATTTTCACTTGGTTTGTCAAATGAATGAGGAAATATAATATTTAAGTACAAATCCAATAGTTTCTCATTCCAATAAATTAGATACCTATCCTAGATAATATTTATTAATCAGCTTAAAACGGACTGGAATCGGGTACTCACAACGCACACATTTCGATTCACACACATACTGGCACACACCTTAGTGCAAAGAGTGCAGACCGTCGATTGGGTTACAACATCCTCTCGTCTGCATAATGAGTGCCGGGATCTGGTTCGAGTGATGTAGGCCACAAAGCCAGTCAGCTTGTCTGCGCTGTTTGGGGCCCAGCAGAGAAGGACCAAAAGAAAATCACCAATTAGGAAATCATACCTGGAGACCATCTGGAAAAGAAAAGAAAATCATTAGTAAAAGAATAAAAATAGAATTTATTAAAAAAAATTTTTAATTAATTTAAATGTCAATTTTACAAATTATTTCTTTTCCAAAGATCAAATTTTAAATTGATAGCTATCAGTTAATAAATATACATACCTATAATAAACAAAAACTGACAAATATATAATTGGGTATCTTTCTTAACGATTAATATCAGCTAAATTCTCAATCTGTTAAAATCATTTTTATCATTTGAAACTATATACTTTTTACTATCTCGCCAGAGATAGTATTGCGATCACGAAAATTTTCGATTTTGAGATTTTGATGTTTTTATACGTTTTGAAGGTTCCTGAATCATTTTCACTAAGGTTGAGAAAAATGTCTATGTGTGTGTATGTATGTAACCAAGATTACGCAAAAAAGGTTTGAGCTAGAATCATGAAATTTGGTATACGGGCATTATTCAAATTTCGTAGCTTTCTATCAACTTTTGAGAAATGTAGCTCAACTGGAAGAGGGTCCTTACCTACAACGTTTTGATTTTTTTTCCTCTAAAGTGAGCGTAAAAATAAAGATATATGTTTGATAATTTTTCACATGATTAAAAACTGTATAAAACTGCTATATATAGAATTTCAACTTGATTGAATTACTGAGAGTATCGGAATTAATTTTTTAACACAGCAAATCTCACGCGCCAACACGTGACGTGGTGAGATCAACAAAGAGCCAAACATGCGCTGATTTAATAAATATGATTTAATAATTTTAATTTATAATTAATAATTAATTAAATTTAATTTAAATATAATATATTATGTTATTTATCCAATTTAAATTGCGAGATAGTCGAGTGGAGACACTCCAGCCAATTTAAATTTTATTTAATTTCATTTAATCATATCTTTAATTTGCATATTAATTAAGAAATATTCAGAATGAAACATTAATACTAAATTTTATAATACTATATTATATTATATTTTCATAAAGATTTTTAAGTGAAAGTAATAATTTTATTCCAAAATACATAAATCAATAAAATTGAACATAAAATATTTATATATATAGGTATATTCATTTTTTAATATACTTATATATATACAGGTATTTATTTATTTATATCTCTATATAAATGTGTACATGTATTAATTAGTTATTTCTTCAAATACATTATAATGCAAATTTTCATTGAATAATTCAAATGTACTCTATTACTTTTCATATTGAGTATATAATATCATTCATTAATCAATATCCAATAGATATTCCCTATAAGAAATTCTTAATCAATGCGCTATTTACTTACTAGAATTCTTTTTTGTAAAGAGGTGAGTACCTGCTCTCATGTCAAGGATAAATTAGGAAATTATAATTATGTATTCTTTTTTCTCTTCTATACTAGATTAAGGGATTATTTGACATTTAAAAACAAGTTTTCTTCAACTTTATCCAAAGAAGTACCCAATAATAATCTTTTTTTTCATATGAATAGTAACAATTGATCTATTTTATCATTTTTCTTGCGTGAAATTTTAAATTGTAATATATATTTAATTTTATTTTTAAAAGTGTAAAATATTTTTCCTCATTTAAATATATATCTCTATATTTTTTACTATCTCGTCAGAGATAGTATTGCGATCACGAAAATTTTCGATGTTGAGATTTTGATGTTTTTATACGTTTTGAAGGTTCCTGAATCATTTTCATTAAGGTTGAGAAAAATGTATGTGTGTGTATGTATGTAGACAAGATTACGCAAAAACGGTTTGAGCTAGAATGATGAAATTTGGTACATTGCCATTATTCAAAATTCGTAGTTTTCTTTTAACTTTTGAGAAATGTAGCTCAACCGGAAGCGGGTCATTACCTACAACGTTTTGATTTTTTTTCCCCTAAAGTGAGCGTAAAAATAAAGATATATTTTTGATAATTTTTCACATGATTAAAAATTGTATAAAACTGCTATATATAGAATTTCAGCTTGACTGAATCGTTGAAAGTACCAGAATTAATTTTTCAACGCTGCAAATCTCACGCGCCAACACGTGTCGTGGTGTCATCAACAAAGAACCAAACATGCGCTGATTTAATAAATATTATTTATTAATTTTAATTTATAATTTATAATTAATTAAATTTAATTTAAATATAATATATTATGTTATTTAATCCAATTCATATTACGAGATAGTCGAGTGGAGACACACCAGCTAATTTTAATATAGCGTCTTCTAAAAATATAATTATTCTTTGACTAAAAATTTGTTGAAGTCTTCCTATGTTTAAATCACTTTGTCAATTTAATGGCAAATGATCTTCATAGTCTTATTAAAATATTATAAGGAAATATACATAATTAATTGATTTAATTATTTAATTAAATTTATTTTTAAATTATTTTTCCAAAAAAATAAAAACGATTAAAAGATGAATTCAGATATTAGCAGAGGACTAAACTAGTTATCCGTTGAATGACCCGTTATTTTAAACCTGATTTTGAGGTTATATTTATTTAGAATTTTTTTTTATGATGAATTATTACATCAAATAACTGATGAATTTTCTTCTTCATTCAACATCGATGTGATGTAATCGGAAATGGGAGCGAACGGAACGCAGAGGCGCATGCAGGGCTAATCTCGATAGTTTGTGGTTTGCATTTGCCCTTTAATAAAAAAAAGGGCTTGCGAAATTTAAATAGGACTGGGCCGAGTCACAATGACGACGGCCGCACCTTAAAAATAAAAAAAAAATGGGTAAAAAATTAAGCCGCCTGTCCGCCGTTCACTTGACGACACTCGGTGAACAACCTCAATCGAGATGTTCAACATTAAAACAAACAATTCTCTCAACGATTGATGGAATATTCTTTACTGGTATTCATAAACTCATAATTGTTTCCTTAAATTTAATTGAAATTTAGTAATTCAAAGTGAAATCTCTATATTAGAGGTATTAACATCATATTATCCATATATATTACAAAAATAATATATATATATATATATTTATATATAAATATAATTTACATATTTTATTCAGGTGAATATTTATTTTTTTATTGTTTTGATCTTGTTTTTTTTGTTGTTTTGATGTTTTTACTATATCGTAAGAGATAGTATTGCGATCACGAAAATTTTCGATTTTGATGTTTTTATACGTTTTGAAGGTTCCTGAATCATTTTCATTAAGGTTGAGAAAAATGTATGTGTGTGTATGTATGTAGACAAGATTACGCAAAAACGGTTTGAGCTAGAATCATGAAATTTGGTACATTGCCATTATTCAAAATTCGTAGTTTTCTTTTAACTTTTGAGAAATGTAGCTCAACCGTAAGTGGGTCATTACCTACAACGTTTTGATTTTTTTTCTTCTAAAGTGTCCGTAAAAATAAAAATATATGTAGGATAATTTTTCACATGATTAATAATTGTATAAAACTGCTATATATAGAATTTCAGCTTGATTATTTGCTAAAAGTACCAGAATTAATTTTTTAACACTGCAAATCTCACGCGCCAACACGTGGACGTGCCATCAACAAAGAGCCAAACATGCGCTGGTTTAATAAATATTATTTATTAATTTTAATTTATAATTTAATTAATTTAATTTAATTTAAATTAATATATGATATTTAATCCAATTCAAATTTGCGAGATAGTCGAGTGGAGACACTCCAGCTTTTTTAAATAATTGTTAAAAATCAATTTCTTTTATAAACAAACAAATTCGTCTTGGAGATTTTTATACTTATTGTTAGTAATAAACTATATATGAATATATATTTATTTATTTATAAAATTATATAATGTCAGTTAAATTTGCTGAAACTGTGTGATTATGAAAATACCTATAATTGTCAAATAAATATTAAAAGATTAATAGTGATTGAAGTGTAGGTATGAATGAACAAATGAAGTAATCAACATATTATATACGCTGATTGGGGTATGATATATGATTCGAAATTAAATTTAAAAATATATATTACGTTTCAAATGGAGCTTAGTCTAACCTTTAGATACAATTAATCAACTTTTCTGTTACCTTCTGAGGATAGGTCCAATGCCGACTCGTTGCAAATTGGCACGATTAGCAAGTGATTACTTAAGGATCAACATATCGTCTATATATTTATTTATTTAGCTATATATAAATATGTACATGTGTATAATCCTACTTATGGTTGATAATCTTTATCACTCATTGAATCTTCTCTTTTGACCTGGTCACAATTGATAGGTGATATTCCTTTTTTAAGATTCCTATATATATGCCACTCAGAAGCCAAACCGTTTAACTCCAATTTTTAAAATATTGTTAGTAATGTAATTTAGGTAATGTAATGTAATCTGCAACATATGAAGTGAATAATGAACTTGATAATCTTATTATTGCAATGCAATATACATTTTTCTGTAATCAATAACCCTTAATTTCCAACAGGGTGGGGCAGAAAAACCCATCGGATTTCAAATCCCTTTTTCTCAGAAGAGGGAGCAGGTAGAGTAGTGGGGTAAAAACCGTTAGAAAGCCGGTTTTATGCCATTTGTCAATAGTCAACATGCCTTGGTCTGGTGAACATCGTGCTTTTGTTATTAAGCGGTTTATCGAAAACGGCGGTTCGATAATTGCATGCTTTTCGAATACATTTCGGACTCGGGCGTCATGATCCTGTTCCAAATCACGCTACGATTACAGTGTGGGTGTCAAATTTTCGACAGACGGGTTCAGCATTGAAAAAGAAGTCGCTAGGGAAATGTTTTCAGTCGCCTCATTTCTCTGAGAGGTGATCTTGGCTGGCCGCCGCGCTCACCGGATCTCACTCCATGTGACTTCTTCCTTTGGGGTTACCTCAAATCGAAGGTTCACCAGCATCGACCAAGGACCCTTCTTGATTTAGGAAGGAAAATTGCTCGGGCAATTGAAGAAATTCTTGTGGAAATGACGGTGAAAGTCATGGAAAGCTACCGCGAGCTAGGCGCTAAATCAGTATATCCGCTCCCAAGGACGACATTTGAGTGATGTGCTTTTCAAAACTTAAATTTAAAAATGGCATAAAATTTGCGATATGTCAATAAAAGAAATTTTTTGACAAGCTGAGTGGTTCTTGTATGTAATGTCAGTATGGATTTTCAGAAAAAAATTATTTTCTCCTTTTTAGTCCGTTAGTAAAACGTGGTTTTTTAAAATTTTTTTTATAAAGTATTATTTTCTACTTTTTAGTCTTCAAATTTTGCAATCGATTTTAGTTTACTCATATTAATTAAATTTATGAAGTATAATTTAAGAAATGAATGTGTACTAAATATTTATATTTATAAAGTTGGGGATTTTATGTTTTTGTGTTTACATCCGACATTTTGAATTTTTATATATAGGAATAATTTTGGATTATTTCATTCAAATTGTAGCAATTAGAAGCTCATTGAAATGATAATATTGTATTGTCATCGAGAGCAAAGCTGTTGGTGAAGTTTCAAGAAAATCCGATGATTGGAAGTTGTCGAAAAATCGATTGCAAGATTTAACGCATACACACAGACAAGAATACAAGTTAAGTAAAACGTGATAAAATGGCATAAAATTTGCGATATGTCAATAAAAGAAATTTTTTGACAAGCTGAGTGGTTTTAATTTTATAACGTTTTGAAATCGGATAGATCTTTCTGTCCCACCCTGTACAAGCTGTGAACTTTGGGTTGCATTTTCTCAGTTTGTTTATTTGTGAAGTTAATAGCTTTGGCCTCTGAGTGGCACATATATATATATATAGAGAGAGAGAGAGAGAGGTGAGGGATTGATATATATATTTATAATTTTCATTAATATATGCAATTTAAATTAACTATTATATATCATTGATACATTGTTGAAAATAAAATATTATTAAACAAACATTGTGTTTATGATAAATTGTTAAATTCAGTGCTATATAATAAATTTTTAATTAATTAATTATTTTAATGTCCAATCTTTCTAATCTTTCTAATCTAATCTTTCTAAATAAGTATACGCTCAGAATTGAAAGGGGAAATGGCCAATAACTATCATTCGCAAATAATTAGTATTTCAATTTATAAATAAGGTATTTTATTTGTTTTTATTTATTTAAATGTTAATTTTAAATTTTTAAGAAATGAAATTTGTAAACACATGATATGAAATCCAGAAAGAAAACAATTCTCTGAAGACAAAAATTAAATGAATATTGCTTATATTTGAAAATAAATTACAATAATAAAAAAGAATAATCAAAAACGAGTTCAATTAATTTAAAATCAAGTTAAATTTTAATTAATTAAGATGATTATAACAATATACCTATATTATATGGAGGTGTATATTGATAGATAATAATTAAGGAAATAAAAAAAATCTTAAAAATGAATACTTGACAATAAATTTTTATATTTGATTGATAATTTTGATCGAAATTTTCTTGTAATATGGTTTGATCTTTTTTTAAAAAATAAGAGATTACATACTTATAATATATTATTATACTACATATTAACATTAAACTATTATTATTGTATAATATATATTATTATATTCAGATTTCACAAAAAGAAAATATTTTCGATATAAATCATAAAAATGAATGCATATACAGTAAATTACCGGAAAATTTTTTATAAATATTTTTTTTATAAGTAAGAAAAAAATTAGTAAACCTAAATTTCTTTATCAATATTTTTAGAAGGCAATCAATCATTTTTGCAAATTTTTTTTTAAATCCCTGATTATAAAATATTTGCAAAATTAGAATAAAATATAGTTTTGGCGACTGGTTAATATATAAGTTATATTCCAAAGCCATGAAAAATGATGTATTGTATTATTTTTGGTAAAAATTGCAACATCCTTGTAAAGGAGAAATTTGTAATCAATCGATGTCTAAATAGAGGGTATTTTATAATTTGTTTTTCAACTGAAGTTTATATTATTTAAATATTGCACATATTCTTCATATAACTGTCCTATAAAAAAATTATTAACACCTTATTTTATTTATAAAAGTGGAGTTAACGAGAAAATCCCTCCTTCTCTTGATAATTAATGAAAGGGACTTTGTTTATAATTTTTTTTTTAAACAAGATCATAAAGTCAAACGTTGTTGCGAGTGTATAAAAAGATGTTCAGAAAATGTATATCAATTCTCGAACAAGGGGCCTCTGATAAGGATCAGAGAACCCGCCTGGGGCTTTCACGTTTTGGAGCCCACACGTGCCCAAAGTGGCCTTAATGTTATTTACATCATATTTGCATTGAAGAGCTACAATGTGCTGATAAATCAAGCTCAGCAAAATCGTAAATCTCGACAAGTTGCATTTCATGTCTCAAATAAATTTTTTTTTATTTTTCACTTTCACTTTTCGATGTATATTAATAATGATTGGTCGATTTTGCATCGATAATGAGAGATACGGGGCTCCAAAGCATCTTCTTTACCATTAGAATTAAATTTTACTAATCAATGAAATTAAATTAAATTTTTATTTATTTGCACCGGTATATACTATATAAAAAGGGTTATTTTCTTTTGCTATTTTCCTTAATGGAAATCCTTTATTTAGTTTGCCATTTAATTCATAATATTATAATTGTAATTTACTAAAGTGTCTATATACGAGGGCAGGTTAATAAGACCGTAACTTTTTGAATTTCCCGGCTCTTATATGAAATGACAACACTGCTCCTGTCAGCAGGCAACTAGCAGCTGTCGAAATTGGAACCAGCTGGGTCTTTTAGTTTTTGTTTGACATCCATTAATAGCAGACTACCTCGTGATTTGATAATAAAATGGAAAAAAGTAAATTTCCATGCAAATTCATTAATTGGCATACGAATTCCGCCCTATTCTCCGGATTTAGCCCCGAGTGACTATTTCTTGTTTCCAAACCTGAAGAAATGGCTCGGAGGAAAAAGATTTGCCTCCATCGATGCAATCATCTCACAAACAAATCTATTTTTATTCTATTATTATTTTTTAGAAGGGATAAAAAAATCAGAGAAACTTTGGGCGAAGTGTAAAGGAGATTACGTTGAAAAATAAAATATTTTTTTTTTTCAAAAACCTGTGTTTCATTCAAAAAGTCACGGACTTTTGGCTTGTGTCAATTTATAATTGTATTTTATATTTGAAAATATTATTGTTCATTACTTTTAATGATTTATAATCTAATTATTAAATTCATATCCATGTCATAGAATTCAATTTAATCCTGGATCATTCACTTTTAATTATAATATATATAATAATGAAATAAAAGTGAATCAAGAGGAGATAATCAAAAAATAAGAATTTTAAAAAAATCTTACAATCATAGTATAAATAAATTGATTTTTCAATACACTATACACTTAAATAAGCAAGTTATTCTCTCTATAACTATTCTTTTAAAATTATAAAGCTATTCAATTTTCAATAGATTTAAATGAAATAATGCATTCGTATATAATTTTCAATTTTGTTATAACCCAATGCACATTAAACCTATTCTAAAATTAAAATAAATTCAAGGATAGAGAAATGATCAATGATAACCGTTTGATTAGCATATGAAATGTATTTGTTACAATATTCGATTGAAGCGTTTAAAATTAGTATTCGTACTAAAAAGTATGAATAAAGGAGACTACATCATCACTATTTCACGTGCTAGACCTTTCGGATGTAAATACATATATAAATTACTTAAGATGTTAACTTGTTTTTGTGTCTGTCGCTTCAAGATGTGAATTATATGACCTTTATATTAAAAAAGCAAACAATTTTTTTTTATAATTTTATTTTCCAAATGTTCATCATTGAATGAGAATTGGGATGAAAATTAAAATATTTTCTTGAAATGATGTTTAACTAAATATTTAAAAGCGAAATTATATGTTGTTTGCGTTTAATGAAATGATTTGAATGAAGATATGATTGTTTTAGATAGGAAAAAATTCAATTATATTCGGTTGATTTTGAAATATATATATATATATATATATATATGTATATGCAATATGCATTATTTATTATAAAATTGGGAAATAAAAAATAAAACAAATAAAACTTTTTAAATAATAAATTTTACTTATTATCTATGTATTAAGTAATTTTAAGTTCATCATTAATTTTTTTTTTAATTTAATTAATTAATCCAATTCAATTATATTTAATTTATAATTTAATTATTTAAATTTAATTGAAATATAAGTTAATTAATCCAAATCAAATATTCCAGATTTTTTAAAATAAATTTAGGTGCCACCACCATATAATTATAATTATCAAAAGCAGCATTAGTCAAACATATGTTAAATAATAAAATATATGCTTTGGTATCAAGGCTATAGATAATAAATTTCATGGTGATGATTTGGTTCTATCCTTGAGATGATATGATAATAATAATAATAAAAATGTGGACTTTTAAAAATTCTGAAAACCATCTTTAAAAGCACATAGATATTTATGAATTTTCAAAAATATATTAATAATTAATATTAAAAAAAATAGTAATTTTAAAATTAAAAAAATGTATTATATACCTATTCAAATTTATAAAAATATCCTTAATTAATTCCTAAAATAATAATAATTGGAATGTTTAGCAAACAAATATTAATACCCTTATCTAATTTCCTTTAAAGTGAAATAAAACATTCGAAAATCTCCCTTATTAAGGGAAAATGATTAAAGATTTAATACATCATTGGATCATATGTAAGAAATAGTATGAATTATTTAAAAGAAATTTAAAAATAAGGGAGATTTTCGAATCTTTTATTTATAATTAAATATAATTAAATTGGATTAATTAATTAATTTAAAAAAATTAAATTTATGGTATAGTATTGTTATTCAATTAAATTAATTAATTAACATATATTTAATTTAATTTTAAAACCTTTACCTTCATTTTTAAGTCAAAATTGAAAAACGGTACTTTCAGGGAATCAATCAGGCTGAAATTCTATATATAGCAGTTTTATACAATTTTTAATCATGTGAAAAACTATCAAACATATGTCTTTATTTTTACGGTCTCTTTAGAGGAAAAAAATCAAAACGTTGTAGGTAATGACCCTCCTCCGGTTGAGCTACATTTCTCCAAAGTTTACGAATTTTGAATAATGCCCGTGTACCAAATTTCATTATTCTAGCTCAAACTGTTTCTGCATAATCTTGTCTACATACACACACACACACACAGACATTTTTCTCAACCTTAGTGAAAATGACTCAGGGACCTTCAAAACGTATAAAAACATCAAAATCTCGACATCGATTATTTGTGTGATCGTAATAATGGCGGGATATTAAAAAAACCTTGGTGGTTTTCAAGATCAGAAGGTTAACTATACTTACATATTATAATCTTTATAAGCTGAGATTAGATAGATTAGTTAAATAAATTAGATAGGTAGGTATATAGGTATATTTATTTAACAATTCAATGTATTTTTTAATCTGATACTTAGAAAATAAAAAAGAGAAATTATGGATGGTTATACTTTTATTTATTCATTCAATTCCCCATAAAATTAATTGATTACATGGACACCTGTCGTTATTTGTTTAGTATCCGCACGAGTGATTTTATCGTTTCCATTTCAATTTCACCTTTGAAACAAAAGTCGCGTTTAATAGGGAGGATTGCTCCGGGCTACTTGAAAAAACAAGTTTACTCTAAAAAAAAAAAAGTAAGATTAAGTTCTTGTACTATGCCGAACCATTACTCATCCCCCCATTTCAAATTCTCCACCTCTCTCTCTTTCTTTCGGTGTTCTTCCCCAAATACTTCATCTAAAGAAAGGTTTGTGATGTAACTAGAATTCTGCGACCGGTCTTGGAACAATAAATTGCTCAGAATCTACCCAAGAATCTCCACACCTAAACCGCATTGCAATTCCCAGAATAGTTCAATCTCGAAATCATATATTTCACTTTTGTAATGGAGATTTATCAAATATATTTAACCAATGAATAAAATCAGAATTTATTTTCTATTGTTTTCTTTTTTTTATTTTTAATTATATCTTAATTTAATTATTGTGTAAGTGAAATTAACTCATTTTAAAATTAAACTGAAAACAAGTATAATATACTTGTCACTGGACGCTCGAACAGTGCAGTCGCTTGATAACGATTGCAGAAGTAGCAATCGAAACGTTGTGTATATGTTTGTATTTTTTGAATAAATTTACAATAACAAATATCAATATGTGGTTTAATTTACAAAATTCCGTTGTAAGTATAATATATTAAAATAATCCTAAAGAATGATTTCGATTAATTAACTTTCTGTTCTCTCAGCCTACAACCGCCTATTCAAAATAAAACCAATCCTTCCATGTTTGATTTCAAAATTATTCCAAAATATAAAAAAAAATATAAATATTTTCGAAATTGAGATATACCTATATATATATAGATCTATATTAGAAATAATAATTATAAACTATTTGATGATTTAATGATATACGCCAGAGGTGTCGAAACTTTTTGGGATTAGGTTTTGCAGTTGGGCACATGAATATGCTAATTTAAAAATTTAATTATTAATAACGTAGGACTAAATTATATTTATAACATTTTATTGCAAATTCATTAGAACTAAACAAATATTATTAATTAATGTGTAATTTTATATTGTTAACGAGATATTAAAATGAAATTATTTTTAAAAATTCTCTTTTTATACAATAATACAATATTTTTAATTTCGATTTAATTACTATTTTATTAATTAGTAATAATTAGTAGTTTGAAGACCTCTGTTCTTAGTCATTCAAACCCATATCATTTAAACAAATACTTTATAAGTCACCAAATTTGAAGAATAAATAATATAAAAAATTGTTGTAAAATTTCCAAATCCCATTTTATGAACAAATTTAAAACAAATTAGCTGGAGTGTCTCCACTCGACTATCTCGCAATTTGAATTGGATTAAATAACATAATATATTATATTTAAATTAAATTTAATTAATTATAAATTATAAATAATAAATAATAAATATTAAACCAGCGTATGTTTGGCTCTTTGTTGATGGCACCACGTCACGTGTTGGCGCGTGAGATTTGCAGTGTTAAAAATTAATTCTGGTAATTTCAGCGAATCAATCAAGCTGAAATTCTATATATAGCAGTTTTATACAATTATTAATCATGTGAAAAATTATCAAACATATATCTTTATTTTTACGGTCATTTTAGAGGAAAAAAAATCAAAACGTTGTAGGTAATGACCCTCTTCCGGTTGAGCTACATTTCTCAAAAGTTGATAGAAAACTATGAATTTTGAATAATGTCCATGTACCAAATTTCATCATTCTAGCTCAAACCGTTTTTGCGTAATCTTGCCTACATACATACACACACACATACACACACACACAGACAGACATTTTTCTCAACCTTAGTGAAAATGATTCAGGAACCTTCAAAACGTATAAAAACATCAAAATCTCAACATCGAAAATTTTCGTGATCGCAATACTATCTCTGGCGAGATAGTAAAAATCTGGAGTGTCTCCACTCGACTATCTCGCAATTTGAATTGGATTAATTTACATATATTATATTTAAATTAAATTTAATTAATTATAAATTAAAAATAATAAATAGTATTTATTAAACCACGTCGTGAGATTAAAAAAAATTAAAAAATTAATTCTGGTACTTTCAGCCATTCAATCAAGCTGAAATTCTATATATAGCAGTTTTATACAATTTTGAATCATGTGAAAAACTATCAAACATATATCTTTATTTTTACGGTAACTTTAGAGGAAAAAAATAAAAACGAAGTAGGTAATGGTCCTCTTCCGAATGAGCCACATTTCTCAAAAGTTGATAGAAAATTAAGAATTTTGAATAATGCCAAGTACCAAATTTCATGATTCTAGCTCAAACCGTTTCTGCCTAATCTTGTCTACATACACACATACACACACACACAGACATTTTTCTCAAACTTAGTGAAAATTATTCAGGAACCTTCAAAACGTATAAAAACATCAAAATCTCGACATTGCGTGATCGCAATTTAGTAAAAATACAGGAGCCTTCTGACATTTATGTAACTATTATTAAAAATAATTTTATAATCACCTAGAGCTTTATATATCTACAAAAAAATTTTAAATTTTTTTACTATTTTATACATCGGTTGAAATTTTTAAATTTTATTTTATGTTTATTCATCTTTCAAATAAGCAAGATTAATTATTATAATTTCCATTAGTTATTTCGTTATGAATTAAGTCATTAAAATAATTATTAACTGGTTTTAAAAATTAATTATAATTATACCTATATCATATATAAAATATAATAATATTTATTAGCCATATATATATATTTATATTTATATATTTCTTTTTAAAAAATTGAGAAACCTTTTTTTAAAGATTATTTAATGTGTAACACGTATAAGTAAAAGTAAAATTAAATAAGTTGACCAGGTGGCCAGGTCCGATCCGACCGACGGTTTGAAATAAATTAATTTCCAGCTACAGAAACAATTTCAAATAATTTTAATATATCTATTAATGTAATAAAAAACAGATATGGATACATAAATAATAAATATAAACATTTTTAATTTTATTTTATTTATAATATATATGCAAGACCAGGCTGTGACGTCATGAATGGCTGGATGACGTCATATAATTTTAAATCAAGAAAAAACTAATAAATATGATTTTTCTCGAGGATAAAACCAATACAAAGTGCATGATTCGTGGTGATATATAAAAAAATATCCTTTGGTGTGAATATAACCCTTTCCTTCCTATCGTCGATCGCTAATACTACCACTTCCGGTTTTCGGAATTGCACCAAAAGTTGATCAATTCATCCCACTGATGCATTAAGAAAATATACCAAATTTCATCAAAATCGGTTGAGCCGTTCAGGCTGTACACATCTATACGGACGGACAGACGGACGGACAGACATCATGCTAAAAATACTTTTTTCTGTTTAGAAAATGCATGATTCGTGGAGATATGTAAAAATCTCCACATGTGAAATTTGGTGTGAAAACAATACCTCCCTTACTATCGTCGGTCGGTAAATATTAAAATATTACTGTTATGTCAATATCTCCACATTGTTATAAATTTATTACAGATTAGTTATAATTTTTTTAATAATAATAATAAAAAAATGACACAATTTTTCATTGACTATTCTTTATAGACAGAAAGAAAGCTTTATAGACATACAAATCAAATCAAATCTTTTCAAAAGATTTAATATAAAGAATTATTAGTGATAATCCATAAGAAATGCCCATCTGTTCGATTAATGAATTGAATGATGGATTTCTTATGTCATTTTTTATACCCTGTAATCTATCCACTGGATTGATATCATGAATGATGATTAATTTTATATTGTATGTACTATTTTTCATTAAAAATAATATATAGGCTAGCGTTAATTGGCAAACTATTTGATTGGTGGGATGTGTAAGAGGACCCTGATTAGTGAAAAAATTTATGCAATCGATGAGAAGACAATAGAGTGGTGAATCATTTGGAAATAGAAGACATACGCCGAGGCCGAATGTGAAGAAAAAAAATTAACAAATAAAAAGAATCATCAAGTTGATTTGTTTGACAGCTTTGTTTATTTAAAAAAAAAACAATGATCATGATATCAAATTAATTCAAGATTGTGTTGTATTAATTTTTTCTCTATCCCTATCCCCCCCTCCTCTCTTTTGTTGTACGTGAAATTTTTATAGTCAATATTCTTGTTTAAACGTGGATTTTTCATTAATAGAATTATTTTAAATTCATCGTCAATTGATAAAAATTTATATAATGAATTTTGGAATTAATTGATTAGTGTCTCTACCCAGAAATTCAGAATTAAATCGAGGCGTTATAAATATTATTTTTGATTAGACAATCTTTTATTCAAATTTCATTGAACAAAAGTTTAAATTACAATTTATAAATCCATAAACATAAATTCTATGAAAATAACTTATAACATTTTGAAATATTTATACCGGTCATCAAAATATTTAAAAAAAATTAAAAAAGAAAAGAATTTTTATTAATAGTGATATTTGTAAGAGGAAGCTTGGTCACAAGATAAATAAATAAGCAGGTTTATAAATCAATGAATGGACATTTATTAATTGAGAAAAGATAAATATATATATATTACAATCAGGGAGGTAGGGAGGGAACATAGAGAACAAAATTTGTACAACACTGATTGAAACAAAATGGATGAAAACCTTTTACTACTTTCAACCAGATACTCGGGGGTACAGGGGCGCTCTTCACACCTAGATATTTAATATATCCTTCATATTTAGATTAGATTACAATAAAAATTTTATAAAAAAAATTATCCTATTTTATTTTTTTTAAACTTAAGAAATTTGAATGATATCTAAGTATAATATTTTTTATTTTGATCTAAATTAAAATAATTTTGATAAACAATTTTAAATACTGAATTAGTTATTATTAAAATATTAATTATATATTATTTTTAACTCTAGTAATAAAATTTCAAAAAATTCAGCTCAAATTAAAAAGAATATACTTATATTTATTCAAATTAATTTAACCTACTTTGTGAATTAATTAGTTATAAATTTATAAATATATTATAATAACATCATATATATTTCATACGTATAAGTATCTTAAATTATTTCGATTTCGATCTAGATCTAGAGAATGAAATATATTTTTCAATTTCCATACATTATAATAAGAATGCCAGCCACCACTTGCATCAATCTATATACATATATATATATATAGGTATATTCATTTTCAAGTTCTTTTCGCCTTTCTTTTAATATTCAACAAATTTTTTATTTTCTTTACATAATAAAATTTTAAAAATACAGAATTGAAAATTTGTTCAATTATAATTTTTTATTTCCAAATCTTTATATTATAACAAAGTATTATTTTAAAAATATATATTGGCCAAAATATAAATTTATATTCCAATAAAATGAAAAGGTGTACAAAACGTTTTAACTTTAACTGATTAAATTAAATTTTCTTTTTTCCTTATGTTTATTTCATTTAACTCATTTAACTATCTATTTATATCTCACAAATGAAACTATTTTGTATATATTATAAATTTATAATAAAACAATTTTATATATTTTAAATACGCCCAGGAAAATCTCTGTACTTGAATTCTGAATTCTATTTTAGTTTACTTATCCATTTAGAAGAAATGTCATTTCATTTACATAATTTTTCAATTCAGAATGAATAAATACAAATTCTTGAATTGTAATATCTTTAATTTAGAAGACAAGCTCAAGATTAAAAAAATTTTTTGGGTCGATTAAGTATAAATTAATTGAATTACAATATAAGTATTTAAAATATTTTTGAAATAATTATTTTTATTAATATTACTAAATATAAATTTTTAAAAACCTAATAATATTATAATACTTATAATTATATATATATATAACGTACTTATAAATAAACTTTGATTTGCTGCATAATTTTATCATTAAGAAGGGAAGAATATCTTTCAAATGGTAGTTTAATGTTGAGAGTATTTACAAAAGGGGGATCGGATCATAGTGGAATCATTTTAGGACTAGTCCAACATTGTACTACAGTCTACAATGTTGAGGATTTAATTTATGTTCATTTATTTTTTAATAAAAATATGTTTTTCATCAAAATTATAATTTTTTAAAAGAATTTTAAATCAAGAAAAACTTAAAAAATTAAAAAAAAATATTTTTGAAGACAAAAAAAGTATAAAATAAATGTGGTTTAATTTAATAATAAAAAGAAGGAAAAATGATTAAATTAGAAAAGTCATTATTATGTTTATTATTATCATTATCATCATCATTATCATATGAAGCTCCAAACTTTAACAATATTATACTTAAATGTTTGTTTTTAAATCGAAAAAATTAAAATAAAGTCGAAATAAAAAAAATAAATAAAAGAATTGTTTTGTAAATATCTACTGTAACTGTACAGTTAGTTGATGTTAGTATAGACATATGAGTATTTGGGGGAAGTGACTTAAAACAGCGAGAGGGGAAATGAGGTTCTTGTGGCCACCTTTGAATTCATTACCACGACAGAAATAGATAAATGGCAAGATTAAATTCTCAATTTAAATAAAACTTGAGACATACGATATGAATAGACTGATAAATTAACAAATTTTGACATTGAAGTATTCGACCGACTTAGTGGATTAATTGTAAATGCATATTTCTAATCGTGATTATCTTTTCATGCTTTTATTAATATTATTATTAAGTTAATATAGTCGCTATCTATTAAATTTTACAGTTATAATTTAGCCAAAATTTGCAAAGTTTTTTTTTCTATCGCTGGCCTTGGCTGAGAAAGCGAGAGCAAGCCACGAAAAAAACAAGCACCAGGTTCGCTTACTGAGCCAGTGACTAAGTAAGTGTAATGTGACGTAATGACGTAATATAGCAGCCTTTCTCCGGGGTTAAGGCCACAGGAAAGTGACCTCATCTTCAGAGTCGTCGCCCTTTGCTTTACGAACACACGGCAAACACCCGAGTCTTGTAGACGATCAAGTATTTTTATTTTCAAATTACTTTTTTTTTTGGAAGCAATTCTTTAATATTTTAATTAATTAATCAATCGGATTTTCATAAAATTGTTTGCTTAAGAAAATAATAAATTTTTATATGAAAAAAAAAACTAAAAAAAAAAAATAATATTTATTCATTTAATATTTTTTTATATTCCAGACCGAATATTAGAAACTTTTCTATTCAGAATATATAATTTTTCAAATTGCAAATAAAAATTATATTTCAATTTAAAAGCAAAAATATTATCTATTCTTTTTTTCTCCTTCTTTCTCAATATTATGGTATAAGGATGCTCCGAATACATGAATAAGAATAAAAAAATCGATATTATTAACTTGAATTACATTTCATTAATGTTATATTCAAAGCTATACTAATCCTATGGGCTTTTTGGGCTACAGCCCAGGGGCGCTGTAACTTAAAGGGCGCCAAGAACGTAAAGATGATGAATTTTTAAATATGCTTAAACTTTTAAACTAAAAATGAAATGTTAAGTTAACGGGAACTTCAATTAATAATAAAATTTTATTTATAACTGCAATGAAATATTAAAAAAACATATTTAAGAATTTTAAGGTCCAGAGCACTATTTGGTTTAAAGCCCAGGACGCCGAAATTGATAAGAATGGCCCTGCTTAGATAATAACTAGCAGACCCGGCAAAGCATCGCTTTTGCATGTGTGTCTGTATCCATATATACGTATGTGATAACTGAACACTTAATAATAATAATAATAATTTATTAAATGAATATAATTGAAATTTTAGTTTTAATTGGACTTTTTTTTGTTTTTTATTTTTATTTATTTTTATTGGAATTATTACAAATAATAATAAAAATAATAATAATAATATACCGTTTAATACGTGAAAATAATAATAATAATAATAATAATTTATTAAATGAATATAATTGAAATTTTATTTTTAATTATTACATTTTTATTTTTATTTTTATTTTTTTGTTAATAGTTATTACATTTTAATTAACAGTTTTCGGAATAAGTATATTCTCTTATTATAGAGATTCTTATTGTTTATTTCACAAGTCTACCTACATTATTTCATTACCATTGTATGATTCAAAATAAAATTCAAAATATTTAATAGGACATGACATGATCTTAGTATTTTTCCCATCCCAAAATATTTGCTAATATTATATGTTGGAGTTCCAATTACCTGCATATTTAATGACAATTTCAATGCTGAATATGCTTTTAAATAAAAAAAATTTGAAGAAAGTAATTGGAATTATTATTATTAAGAATCAACAAATAAATTTATTAAATATACATTTAAACATGTAAATAAATCTATATATAAATTTAATAAATATTCAAACAATAATTGAAACAATATAAATAAAACGATTCAATATTTTACTTACATTGTGATTTATATTTTTATTTTTATTAAAACTGTTATTATGGGTATGTTATTTTTGACAGTTTAAAAAGAAATAAAAATATTAATAAAATTTATCAAAATAATAAGTTGAAAAGATTTCCAATTATTTTTATTTATTTATTGTAAATTTTTCAATGTAACCATGGTAACCATGAATAGACTTTTACCAAAATATTACTAATTAAATTAATTTTGGATAAATTAATTTTGGATTTAACTACTCTAAAACCTTCCTTGGTATGCCCACAACAATCCCTGAAAGTTTCATCGCAATCGGACGGGTAGTTTTTGAGTTTATGGGAGACAGACAGACAGACATTCTCTTTGATATATATATATAGATTAATTAATATTGTTTAGATTTACAAGATATGAATTAAGAAAAAAAATATTTTCATTATCCTATATAAGTCAAATAATATCTAGAAATTGATAAACATTATTTTAACCGAGATTTTATTGTTAAATCTCACTAATATGTATAGTTAAACCGACAAATAAAAAATAAAAAAAAAATTATCAAAAGATAAATATAAATCCAAAATGTGATCCTTAGATAATCATAAGGCCATAAATCAATCGATTATCATATAGATCATTATCGATTTCAAAAGTTAATCATATTAAGGAAAAATTAAAATTTTATTTCATTTAGTTCTTAATTTATTAAAATATTATTGGTATTCAGTTTTATAAACAGCACCACTTTCATTTTCTGACATGATCAATCTTCACTTATCTACATAGATTCCTGCCACCCCTCTCTTAATCAATAGTCTTACTTTTCCAAAGATTCATTTATGAATTGATTTTTACTTATAATCATGCCATCTTTTTTTTCCAAGAATAACTTCTAAATTTTAGATTTAAAAGCTGCAAAAAAAAAAAAAATCACGGCAATTTTATAATTAATTAAAAAGATCTTGAAATGATTATTGATATTTTAGTTTTAGAAATAATAAATAATCTCTCAATAGAAATGTTACCTGTATATCAAACTTGCTTATTATAAAAATTTATTAAACATAAATTTCGTTTTAACATAATTAAAAATTTTAAATTTTAAAGTTTATAAATTTACAAAACACATTTGAAGAATACTTAATCACATGAATAATATGAATTATAAGCCCATCATTACGGGAATATTTATCGTAATGGATTAGTGAGGGGAGAAAGGGGGAGGGGTGGAAGAAAGCCCTATTTCCATTCCCACACATCATCCTTCACTCGCCTGAGGCGTACAGATAATCCGCTACTTGTCATTTTCGACTTTAATTAAAACCAACACAGTCTACATAATTTATGCCACCCAATAAATCGAATTATGAAATACAATCAAACTTATGCAACTGGAAGGACTCTTATTTTTTTTTTTAAAAATTAATTAGTAGTAAAATTGCCCCCTCCTCTTGCGTCGATGTGGCTCCCGTGGGAAAGGACGCTCTGTCAATCATGTTAATTCATTTTCTCGACTTCTTGATCGAATTGTTAGAAGTGGACTGTCGTAGGAGGGGTTTATGCCCCGGGGCACCTTTCAAAGATATACCCCCCGTCGGCACTTAGCGGCCTACAATTGCCTCTACTTATATAATCCAAAATCGATAAGAATGTCAAAAAGGCGGTGGCTCTATCGCAATTCAAATAAACCTCTTTCAAAGAATTTGAACCAATTGCCTTTTAATATTTTGTGTCCGATAGCTTATATAAATTATTCGGGAATGTCATTGAAACAATCATAAGTTTATAATAAATAATAGACAAATGGAATGAAAAACATATGCATAAAAATGATATCATTTTTGAATAATAGAACAATAGCCATTACAAATTAAGTATAATTTCAATTAATCATTCTATTTCAAGGAAGAGTAAATATTCATTTATTATTTATTAAAATTAAAAATTAAAATTAAAAATTTTTGTTATTAATTATAATTTACAATTTTTATTATTTTATTTTAATTTTTTTATTATAATTGATTGAAAATAAGTCAGTATTATTGATTATTTATAATAAAATTATGATAATAATTCTATGATTATATATAGATCATGACAAGATAAAAAGAGAAAGCTCATTGGAAAAAAGCTACTAACAAACCCTCAGATTGTTTCTACTAGGATTATAATTAAAATTATGACATAAAAAAAGTGTAACAATAAATTTTTCATGAATTTATCAACAATATTCAAAATAACTTTAAAATTACACTTATTCGAGTTTAAATGAATAATTAAATATCGATATATTATTAGAAATATACGTAAGTGAAAATAAAATAAATTTAATTCACGATAAACATACATTTTAGAATTTGTTTTTTAATGAATTCAAAAATCCATAATAAATAATAACACATATTAAAAGCTCCTGCTCTAGCTTTTTTGCTGCCCCGGACAAAAAGACAAATTGCCGCCCATTTAAACAAAATTATTTTTTTATACAGAGCAAAAGTTTAAGGCGAGTAAGATATTGACAATAATTATTTTACAGAATTTGACCAGTATCAATGATAAAAAATTGATAATATTTTTACTTTTACTTTTAGCCTTTTAAACTGAACAATTACCAAAAAATCAACAAATAGATATTTTGATTAACTGATTATCAATAGTTTATGTCAATAACGGCCAAAATGCCGCCCTTTAGATTTGCCGTCTCAGACAAATGTCCGGGTCAGCCGGACCTGGAGCGGGCGCTGATATTAATATTATATTGTATATTAAAAATAATAAAAATGTATATAAGTATAATTTGCGTATTTTCTTTATTTATATTTTAAAAAAAAACAATCTTTCTAAATTTTAAATAATTTTCTAGGAGAAAAATAAAATTAAAGAACTGTAATTACATTCTATTTTCTTAATATTTTTTTATTTGCAATTAATGTTTTGTAAAAACTAAAATTATTACTGTAAATTTTAAGAGTGATGATTTCAATTTCTAGTATGTAACTTCATCAAGTCGTTAATAATTTTTAAAATAATTTTTTCCTATCATTAATTAAGCTTAACACTTCTCACTGATGATCAATGTATCCACTTAATTACTTAATTAATTACTTAGGCACACACACACACAAGCTGTTAATAGATTTTACTCTAAGAACGACGACGATTAATTTTTTAATTTAATTATTTATTTCAAAATTAAAATAGTTTTTTTTGTAATTGACAAATGTTTTTTCATAATTAATTTCCACATATGTTTTTAATTTTTTTTTATACTTATCATATTGATAAATATTAATAATGAATGGAAAATACTTTACAATCGTACTAAGTTTTAATAAAATATATTATATCATATTAAAAGATATATCCCAATAAAAAATATTGTACTTGTATGAATTTAAAATTTGGTGATAAATACTACACTAACTAGTGTAGAGCTAATAGAGAGTTTATTTTATTTTATTTATTAATTTGTTTATTTTATTGACCAACATTCAAATTTATTTAAAATTAATAATTTAATCTTGAATCTAAGCGACATTCGGTCCCATTAATTAAGTTCGGCTGACAAAGACTATAATAATTAGTATCCTGGTCAAAAAGTTTAAATTTTAAAACTTAAAAAAACTAGTATATTAAGTTGCTTGTATTTCACTCTAAAGCATTCTACTTCAACACAACATTAGACAAAATTTACAAAAGCATCACTCCAGTGGCGTACCTAGAACTTTTGCCGCCCTTTTTATTATAAGTCAATCAAATAGTGGTATTTATAAATTAATGGACATAAATAAATTATTAAGTTATTTAATCAATATTAATTAATACACAGAGTAAATTTTTTTACACATATTTGTATGCACTTGTAAACATATTAATATAATATTTACTCTTCTAGCTTTCATACTAGAAAAATCGTGTATAATGCTCTCAAAATTTATATTTATATTTTTTTAGGAATAATATTCGTAATTATATAGTTGATCATAATTTATATAAATCAAATAGTAATCATTTATTATTCAAGAAAGAAAAAAATAAATATGAAATGAATAAGTTGCTTTTTACAACTATAACTAAATATAAAAAATGCCGCCCCAAGATAAGTGCCGCCCGGTGCGGACCGCACCCACCGCACCCCCCTAGGTACGCCACTGCCTCACTATCTGTCAAATCTTCATAATGTGAAAATTTGACAGTTTTAAACTCTATTGTTCTCGGTGAAACAAAGTTTTTGGCGCCATTTGTATTCGCAAGTTTTATACCCTAATAAATAATTTTTCGCTTAGCTGGAAATCCTGCAATCTTTTATGTCATTTACATATCTAAAATAAACGAATAATGTTCTATGTAATATATAAGATTTATTTGAAAATAAATTAAAATTATAAAATGCTATTTACAAATTATTTTATGAGTAAAGACTAGTAAAGATATCTTTTTCACACATTGTTTTGTCATATATTGAATTTAATTTTCGCAATAAATTAATTGCTCAGTATATACAGTTAATACATTTTTGTTCAGTAAAAAATTCCAAATGACCCGTATTTTATTGTTTTTTTTTTTTTTTTGCACGGTTAAATATTTTAAATTGCTCAGTAATTCATGCCTAGTAAAATAAAATCGTTTAGTATTTGATGCTCAGTGTAAATATGACTGATTGCACCGTATAAATCACTGAATGTACAGTAAATGTTCTGTATTATAATATTGATCAATTCCTGCATTCTATTTAAATATAGGTATTATGTTAATTTTTTTTTTTTTTAATTTACATTTTCTAAAAAAATTATTTAAATATATAAATTAAATATATATTTATATCTAGTATTATATCGCTCAAGAAAATATAATGAATTTGTTATTATTTACTTTTTTATGTAGTTTTGTAATTGAATTGAATTTTGAAATATTTCGGCTCACAAAAATTTTCAATGGTTCTAAACAAATAAGTTGACCTGTGGCCAGGCTCAGAACCGACCGACGGTTTGAAATAAATTCATTTTCCAGCTACAGAAACAATTTCAAATAATTTTAATATATCTATTAATACAATAAAATGCAGATAGGGATATAACATAAATATTTTTAATTTTATTTTATTTATAATATGTATATATGTAAGACCAAAATAAAAACTGACAGCTTTTAAATATTAAAATATAATTTATAATTATAATAATTTACTAAACGATCACTTGTAAAACATTTCTTCATTTTTATTTTAAATAAATTTTATAACATAAAAGATAAAATATTATTTAAATTTTCTTTATCAATTTTTTTTATTTATTTATTTTTTTTTTTCAATTTTATAATAATCATTTCTATTCAAATTAAAGAAAAATATTTTATAACAGCCGCTTAAAGAAATGGTGATATCGCATTCTATCTATATTTACTTAAGTTATAGACCGTTTTGACTGGTTGGTAAATTTAACGTTATTTAGCTATTTGATTTGCATAATATTTTCATTTATAGATAGAAGGATTAGATGATGAAATGTACCATAATTTATTATATTTTAAAGTTTTTCCCTTTAAAAAAAATACCTACTTCTTACTAATTTTTTTATAATAATTTTAAAAATATTATTTTATTATTGCATATTAAGTTAAAAAATTTCACTCATTTTTTGATAATTATCAAACTGGTGAAAAATTTTTATGAAATTCATTTATTATAAAAATAATACCATATTTAGAAGTTTGACCTAGATTATTTATTTAATTACGAAAAATATGATATTTCTATTAAAAATATTATTTACAAAGATAACAAATGGCGAGTGGTGATCGAGAAGCAGGTTGTGTGGTGTGATAAATTAATATTGACAATATTATAAAATATTGTGTCAATATCTTTCGAAATAACCTCTGTGTTGTCACAATAATATAGTTCATTTTATTCCATATATAATTGTCTGCCTTAAGTTTATGCAACCGTTCTATCTACTTTTATACCAATCATATACTATTGCTATAGAGAGCAAATATATAATACATATATTGTATTGTATTATATATTTTTTATATATCATATATTTATAATTATTAAGGGAATTTTTATTAAAAGACCACATTGTTTGTACAAATTATTTAATAAACTAAAATAACTGTACAACGTTTCGATTGCTTATTCTCCAGTCGTTTTCAAGTATCGTACGATTTGAGATTCAAGCGGACTGACTCATGATGGGTGTTGCCAGCTCTTATATAGGTAGTGATATTGGCTCCAATTTTTTAATTTCGATTTTAATTTATCCTTATCATTTTCCCCAATAGGTAGATTTCTCATTAGCAATTTTAGTTTTCTACAGAATTTATCCGTTGGATCTTTTTTCTGTATTTCATAAGTAGAAGAATTTAAAATATTCTCCATTTTTTGTTTATAATCCACTGTATTCATTACAACAGTGGCGTTACCTTTGTCGGCAGGGATAATCTTTAGAGTCACCGTTTCTAATTTCCTTTAGAGCACAAGAAGAACAACAAATCATCTGACTAATTAATTTATTTATTTGTCTTTTAATTTATTTATAAATCAATTGGAAAAAAGTCTAAAATCGTTCTAAAGAAAAATTGTAAATTTCTTATTAGCTATTAAGCTCTTCGAATTATTATTATTATTATTTTATAAATATAACGATAATTTCGTTCCAATCTTCTAACTAAAGTAATTGATTTTATCGCTAATTGGATATGTTTTAATGACTTTTCATTATATATAAAAAAAAAACCATGCAATTAGAAAGAGATAACTCCCAATCGAATTACGGCCTATTAGCCAATACCCATGTCTAATTGATTTATCGATTGATCGGCGAAGATCATAGAACAATCTAAAATCGAATGAAGAAGAGAGGAAGATGTTGGCAAGTGTAAAAAAAGAGAGAGGCAAAGGGTGGCACTCAACGAAGTCTTTCCGCCTTAATAACCTGTCAAAAAAAAAGATTTGTCTTTTTAAATTAAGGGCACGCACTTAGGGTGATGTAAGCATAACTAAATTACAATGTTTTACATTTACAGATGTAGAGTGGAAGGTGGGTGAAGGTGTCAATAGAACAAAACAAAAGCTTTCAATTGAGATTCGAGCTAAAAGGTTAAGCAAGCGCCTTCAGTCTGTGGGAGGGCTGAGCCCCTTGCAACACCCGGGGCGAGGGCTTCCAGCCAAGGTTCCCCCTCCTCCCTCTTGTCATTCATAAAACGGTCCAATCTTTATATTAAATCAATTAAATCTTGTATATTCAAATTGTAATATCTCTAAATCATGAAAGCCAATACAAATATTATTAGATAATTATTAATTTATGTATTGAAATAAATAAAATGATGAATATTTTTGTCATTTTCTATTGACTAGGATAGTACTAAAAAAAAAATCTGGAGTGTCTCCGCTCGACTATCTCGCAAATTTGAATTGGATTAAATAACATATATTAATTTAAATTAAATTAAATTATTAAAATTATAAATTAAAATAATATTTATTAAACCAGCGCATGTTTGGCTCTTTGTTGATGGCACCATGTCACGTGTTGGCGCGTGAGATTTGCAGTGTTAAAAAATTAATTCTGGTACTTTCAGCGATTCAATCAAGCTGAAATTCTATATTTAGCAGTTTTATACAATTTTTAATCATGTGAAAAATTATCAAATATTTATCTTTATTTTTACGGCCACTTTAGAGGAAAAAAAATCAAAACGTTGTAGGTAATGACCCTCTTCCGGTTGAGCTACATTACTCAAAAGTTGATAGAAAACTACGAATTTTGAATAATGCCCATGTACCAAATTTCATGATTCTAGCTCAAAGCGTTTTTGTGTAATACACATACACACATAACACACACACAGACATTTTTCTCACCCTTAGTGAAAATGATTCAGGAACCTTCAAAACGTATAAAAACATCAAAATCTCAGCATCGAAAATTTTCGTGATCGCAATACTATCTCTGGCGAGATAGTAAAAAACAACTTTAATTAACTAACAAATTAATGGAAATACCAAAGAAATTAAAAATAAATTTATTATTTTGAATATTATTGTTATTATTATAGTTCTTTATTTTATTTATTTATTTTTTTGAAAATGCAACATAATATTATATTTCAAAGTATTTATTGTTTATAAACATAAAATATCGGAAAGATAAGAAGATTTCAAGCCAACGGCGACATAAAGTGGGTCAAAATGAGAGGGACTTTGCCCGCAGGCCCCTTTACAACATTAATAGATAGCACTGAAATACTCAATAAATATAATTTTTAATTAAAGTCATATTAAAAATTAAAAAGATTACGTTAGCGACTCGTTGGAACATTATTAACTATACAGTATGATATAGTAGTAATTTAATTAGTTTTTTTTATATCACACAATAAAAACAATTAAAATCTAAAAAAAAATTTTTCCATTTCATATAGATTTCGAAATTATGTGACCATTTTTTTAAAGATTTATAAATTATTATTTTATTTTTTATTTTAAAATATTTAATCTCAAAAAACGAATTTTTTTATTTTTCTATTTCTCCTTATATAAAATACATATCAATAATATTTTAGATTTAGTTTTTTAGTTTAATTCTCAATTGTCTTAGCTTTATTATTTACAGATCATTATTTAATTAATATCTCAGAAATTCAAATTCTTTTTGCAATTATCCGTTAAATTATTAATGAATAAAAATTAATTGAAATTGGTAACGTTTCATATTTTAAAAAGTTATTTTTGTTATTATTAAATGAAAACGTTGTTTTTTATATATATATATATATATATATAAATTTTTTTACATTTTTCCAGATTCTACCAGTACTTATTAAATAACTTTAAAAAGATTAACAAAACATGCCAATGTGGTAAACTAAAAGGGCAATAATTAATTTAGAGATTTTATTTTATGTAGGTAGTTAAATTGATTTATTTGAAATTAAATCTTAGGTATGTTGTATGAATGAATACAATGTATGTATGTATAATGTACATATATACCTAAGTACATACACACACACGAATAAGATGTATAAATATGTTATAAATATATAAATTTATTTTTTCTAATTTTTTTCTATGTTGTTAAAATATAAATTAAAGCTTTAAAATGTTATGTTAACAAGAAGAATTTTCAATTAAACTTAAAGAATTTCACTTACACTTAAATTTATTGTCTCATAAAAATTGTTATTTGCATAATAAATTATCAATTAAACGTAATCAAAATTTAACTATATAAGAAAAAAAAATTTAAATAATGAATGATATTTTAAATAAGGTAATTGATAATTAAATTTTAATTAAAAGTTAAAAATAATAATTAAATAAATTATATATATATATATGCGATTTCTTCTAAGGATGAATCCGCCTATCGCATCCCGCTCTCCGGGAAATTTTAAGTTTAATATTTATAAAGCTATTCTCAAAGGGGTCCATGTGGACCCCCTAGGGGTCTATAGGACTTCATGGGGGGTCTATGATCACCAAGGGGTCTATTGGGGGTCTATGGATGTCTCTTTAGTAAAAAATAAATTCAAAGGGGAGATTTAAGAATAAAACTTAGTAATTTTAGGCCAAACCTAAAAGAAATCGCACAAAAACGTCAAGTCCATCCATCACACTAATATTATAATTTTGTAAAATATTAATGTTTTTTTACCGACCGACGATAGTAAGGGAGGTATTGTTTTCACACCAAATTTCACATGTGGAGATTTTTACATATCTCCACGAATCATGCATTTTCTAAACAGAAAAAAGTATTTTTAGCATGATGTCTGTCCGTCTGTCCGTCCGTCCGTCTGTCCGTCCGTCTGTCCGTCCGTATAGATGTGTACAGCCTGAACGGCTCAACCGATTTTGATGAAATTTGGTATATTTACTTAATGCATCAGTGGGATGAATTGATCAACTTTTGATGCAATTCCGGAAACCGGAAGTGGTAGTATTAGCGATCGACGATAGGAAGGAAAGGGTTATTTTCACACCAAAGGAGATTTTTTTATATATCACCACGAATCATGCACTTTGTATTGGTTTTATCCTCGAGAAAAATCATATTTATTAGTTTTTTCTTGATTTAAAATTATATGACGTCATCCAGCCATTCATGACGTCACAGCCTGGTCTTGCATATATATTATAAATAAATTAAAATTAAAAATGTTTATATTTATTATTTATGTATCCATATCTGTTTTTTATTACATTAATAGATATATGAAAATTATTTGAAATTGTTTCTGTAGCTGGAAATTAATTTATTTCAAACCGTCGGTCGGTTCGGACCTGGCCACAGGTCAACTTATTTTATTATGTGTTAAATTTAATCATTAAAAATATAGATATAATTATTGATATTTCAGTTTTTTCAGTTTCTTTCTTCTATACAATTTCCCCTCATTTTCCTATTACTATGTGTTTTAAAATAAGTCGTCTGTGGTAGGTTTTGCACACACACAATTATATGTATATATATATATATATATATATATATATATATATATATATATATATATATATATATATATATATTCCTTAGGTAGGGTGTCTATGAAATAAATAAAATTCCTACAGGGGGTCTCTCTATGGAAGAAAAAGTTTGCGAACCCCTGATTTCTAGGATTAATATTTAGAAATAATTGTTTTCCATGTTGCTGTCATTTAGGTCATTAAATTCAATGAAATGGAAAAGAAACCCAATTGAAAGACGACAATTAAAGTGTCCTTAATTTTGTATATCTTTATTTTTTTATTTTCAAAGTGGTTTTGATGTTTTTTTTTATTATTTTTTAATTATTATATTTATATTTTTAGAATTTAAGAAATGTTACTCTATGATTTAGTTTCATATTTCATTAAATTAGTTAATATGAAGAAATTAATAATCTGGTCAATAACAATCTATTGTTTTTAAGAAATTAAGAAAGAAAAAGAAATTTCAGTATTACTTAATTAAATATATCATAAATAAATAGAAATAAATTTATTTTGGCTTCCTACAGTTTTGTGCAAATTATAATGTGAACATAATATTTTTTTCTTAAACATAATTTAATCAAAATTAAATTATTGTGATCCTATTCATTCGTTCAATAACATATGTATAATAAAATAAAAAAAAAAAAAAAAATTTTTGTTTTCTTTGAAAGTTAAATAATAATCAATCATATTTCTATCTATAAATTATTGTTATAAATTACCTACTATTCATGTTACCTTTTTTGGTAACTTTAACATTTAATTTTGGTACAATTTAAAATTTGTTCTGCTTGATGATCTTTTTTCCATATAAAGCGATATCATGAAATGTTTAATATCATTAAAATGAACATATGTAAAAAAAAAATAATAAAATAGTTTAGAATAGATTCAAAATACTTTAAATTTTCTTGATTGATTATTATAACAAATTGATAGCTTTAACATTAATACATCAATCAAATTTAATCATTCTACTCTTTATTTTACTTTTATATATATATATATATATATATATATATAATAAATAAAAGCAAAAAAAATGAGCTTTTATCTAAAATCAAAATTATTAATGAGTTTTAAACTTTTATAAACATTGAAAATAAAATATACCAATATAATAATTCCACTTTCTAAGTACAAAATAATAACCATTAAGATTTTATCAAATTATAATTAAAAACCTCATAAAATATCTCTTTACCTTTTTTAGTTAATAAAAATAAAATACTGATTTCTTAATCAATGATAGGATTCATTTTCATTCTCGAGCAACTTTAAAGCTACAATAAAGTTGTCATATAATTTTCATGAAATTTGTAATAATAAAATAAATATTTGTGATTAACGAAAGAATATACTATGTATATATGTAATTGTAGTATATATGATTATGATGATTAGAATGAAATAAGGAATTTATTTCAAATTATAAGAACCACGATTAAGACTCTTTCCGAAATAGGATTTTTTTAATGAACTATTTTTTGTGAATCAAAACCCTCATAAAATGAATTCAAATTAGATTATAATGTAACTCACGAGTCTTTGAATAAAATACCAAGAAATTAAACCTAACGCAGGAGTTTGTGTGTGTGTGTGTTGGGGTGCTTGGCGATCTGAAGATATAAGAGGGATATAACTACTATTTCTTTACTTGTACTTTTAGTACAGCGTTACCAACCCAACAAATTATTGAAGATGTTTTAGATAAAGAACCAAAGATTTATTTAAAGAATTTATACATTAGTTAATTATTATTGGATATTTGCGTTAAATTTAGACATAATTAAATTTATTAAAGAATGATAAGTCAATTTTTTATTTCTTTGATATCATATTTTTCACAATTGCTTTTTGACACCCAGTTTATTGTTTATTTTTGATTTTGGTATATCACTTTATATTTATTTTTACATATAGCTTATGTGAAGTTATGTTTTTATCTTTTGAGTAAAAAACTTTATTATCTCGCCAGAAAATTTTCGATGTCGAGATTTTGGTGTTTTTATACGTTTTGAAGGTCCCTGAATCATTTTCACTAAGGTTGATTAAAATGTCTGTGTGAATGCGTGCGTGTGTGTGTGTGTGTGTGTGTGTGTGTGTAGACAAAATTACGCATAAAAAGGTTAGAGCTAGAATAATGAAATTAGGTATACGGGCATTATTCAAAATTCCTAGTTTTCTATCAATTTTTGAGAAATGTAGCTCATCCAGAAGTGGGTCATTACTTACCACGTATTTATTTTTTTACTGTAAACTGACCGTAAAAATAAAGATATATGTATGATAGTATTTTACATTATTAAAAATTGTATAAAACTGCTATATATATAATTTCAGCTTGATTGATGCCCTGAAAGTACCGGAATTAATTTTTTAACACTGCAAATCTCACGCGCCAACGCGTGACGTGGTGCCATTAACAAAGAATTTTAATTTATAATTTAAAATTAATTAAATTTAATTTAAATTTAATATATGTTATTTAATCCAATTCAAATTTGCGTGATAGTCAGATGGAGACACTCCTGATTTTTGGTTTTACAGTTATTTCAACAGTAAATATCCATCCGCCATTATATTAAAGTAAATACATTTGTAAAGTATAATATTTGCTATCAATTGTCGCACGGTCTATGTATATTAGCAATTTATTTGACATGAAGAAAACATAAGCAACGATTTGTATTTTTTTTTTACTTAATCTTTGTTTTTGTACATTTGGTGTATTAATACCAATGCTTATCTATAAATATAAATGAATAGAAAGATTAATGGTATTACTGGCATCATAGTATGTGTTATTAAGTTCAAAATGATTAGAGACCACTGATGTATTCAAATGTTATATCTCTAGGTGCTCTCAAGAAAAATAAGTTGACCTGTGGCTAGGTCCGAACCGACCGACGCGACGGTTTGAAATAAATTAATTTCCAGCTACAGAAACAATTTCAAATAATTTTAATATATCTATTAATGTAATAAAAAACAGATATGGATATAACATAAATATTTTTAATTTTATTTTATTTATAATATATAGCTGAAGTAGCCGGCGTTGCCGGCGTTACCCGAGGCTGTGACGTCATGAAGGGCTGGGTGACGTCATATAATTTTAAATTAAGAAAAACATAATGAAGATGATTTTTCCCGAGGATAAAACCAATACATTCGTGGTGATATGTAAAAAAATCTCCTTATGTGAAATTTGGTGCGAAAATAACCCTTCCCTTCTTATCGTCGATCGCTAATACTACCACTTCCGGTTTCCGGATTTGCACCAAAAGTTGATCAATTCATCCCACTGATGCATTAAGTAAATATACCAAATTTCATCAAAATCCGTTAAGCCGTTCAGGCTGTACACATCTATACGGACGGACAGACATCATGCTAAAAATACTTTTTTCTGTTAAGAAAATGCATGATTCGTGGAGATATGTAAAAATCTCCACATGTGAAATTTGGTGTGAAAACAATACCTCCCTTACTATCGTCGGTCGGTAAAAAATATAAGTTGAAATCGTTGAGTTTGGCTTCAAACAATCGTATATAAATTTTTTATATAGAAGATGTTTACAAATAAATAAAAAAAAATAAATAAATTAGAGTGACAAGGATGCTTTTTGTTTAATCTACCCATAATTTATAAATGTAATCGTAAGTGAAAGTAAAAATCGTGCACGCTGTTGTTTTATTTTGAAAATCTAGTAAATCTCTTCTGATGACAATGCTACTACTTTTATGTTGGTGACCTTTCATTTTTGTTTGTATGTTTCTTTATTTTTTTATTTATTGTATTTTAAGTATATCACATGTGCAAATGCTATCAGGTCGGAAAAGGATCTCAACACATGAATATAGTCTCGGGTTGCCTTCGTTAGACCTCAAAGCTATTGCATCACCTGTATGCTCTCAATTGCCAATTCCAAAGGTCATTAAACCACAACTTCTTGTTTTTTATTTTGTTAATTACAATCAAACATTTAATTTTATTGAACTTGGCATTTTCGATAGCATCATATAAGACTCGCAACCGAGATTAGCCCTTTGAAAAATTTAAATCTTTTTCAACCTTATTGTAAAATAAAAGTAGTAAAATCCTTACGAAATCAACATTAACAGGTGCTTGATCATTTTTTTTTTCTTATTTCTATCCAATTTTATCCCTTATTTAAGTTATAAATTGAATAAATATATCTATAAATCTCTTCTTTATATTATCTTAAGATTTCATCAATTTTCTTTTGTATTATAACTTCGAAATAATTTACATAAGTTTCTTATTTTATCTCATTAATAAATTAAAATTACTAAATCTCCTGATCTAGAATATTATCAAAGAAATGCTGTATAATAAATTCGAATGGAATTTTTCCAAATCAAGATAAAATAAAAAAAAATGACAGATTAGCATTAAAATTTATTTAAAGTGGTTCTCAAAAAATTACAGGAGCTAACCTTTGATTGAAACAAACTCTTGATAAATTCTTTGATATTAATTAGTTAATATTAATTAATTAATTTTAAATTTAATTTCTTTAGTCTTATAAAATAATAATTTTATATTTCAACAATTTTGTAAACCCCAACATGTTATATAATATAAAAGGTCATTATCAGTTAAATAAGATATTATTACTATTGACAAGTGCTATATTCTACGTTTTGGCACATTCTTTAAAATTAATATTAAGACTTATTTATTCACATATCCATCATTGTTTATTTTTTGCAAGTCTTTAACTAAAATTGTATCGAAAAAGTGAAATGACGTATTGTATGTATGAGGGATATGGCGTACGTTTTACCTTATCTTAACATTTAAAAATTGAATCCCCCAAACAATTTAATAAGACGAGCCAAATATTCATAAATTGTATAAATATATTATTTAAGTTATGTTTCTTTTTTTAATTTTTAAAATTTACCTAAATAAATATTTAAACATTTCAACTTGATATTAATTTTTATTTTTGTTTTACATGTAATTTCCCATAAGCAATATCCCTCACATGGGATCCGCAATATCATCACTCTTGTTAGGGATATTGCCGAAAAGTTGACATTTTTTATTTTTGTAAATTTTAGTAGTTATTATTTTAAGAATAAAACTACAATTTTTGATGTGAATATTTAATAGGCCTAGAAACTATTAACATCAATAATCATGTTATAATACCTATTACCAATTGAGTTTTGGCAAACGAATTGTGTGTCATATTCCTCGGTTTTACATTATCTGAAAATACACCCATCTCTTTATCAAATTTTTTGAAATGATTAAAATAGTAAGATATTTTCAAATATTTTCAAAAAATATATTGTCTAATAGTAATATTTTTTTATTTTGATAATTTTATATCTGAATTATTTTCAAAATATAAATAATTGTTTTTGGTAAAAAATTATTTTTATAATAAGAGGTAAAAAATATTTACAATAAAATGTCTAATCTTTATTTATTAAAACACATTATTGTAATTTCATAAATAAATTTTAGACTTAAACATCTGGGAATGCGCAAGCTTGCATTGCCAAAACGAACTTAAGTTCGGATTAATTTAAGTTATAAATAAGTCAAGATTAAATATAAATATTATTGAATATTTTTATTTATTAGTGTTATAAATAAAAATATTAATAAATTTTTTTTTATGTTCACTGGAATCGATGATTGTCACGAATAAATATAAATGACGTCACTATAATAAAAAATATTAAAAATTTCAACTTTGGACGCAATTTTGACCATGTTCCCGAGGGGGTATCAAAAAATGAAAGGCACTTTACATTACTACTTTTCGATGCTCTTTCCGTATCTGAAGTCAGAATTTCAAAATTTTGAGTTTGATGTCGGACAGAACGACAGACTGAACGATTTTATAAACTCACTTAAGTTCGTTGAATATATATCAAAAAGTCAATAAGTAAATTCATATCAATATACCTAAACTTGCTCTACACTTAAATAGTATTGTCAGAGATAGTTATTATTTTATTTTTAATGTTTAAATAAATTTAACATTCTATAAAATAATAATAAAAGAAAATTTTTGTAATTTTTCTGATTAGAATCTAGAACATATGATTATTATTAATTGATAAGAGATTATTTAGAAATTAATAATTAATTGAATAAAGGAAAGTCGTGTGGAATGGCGATTTAATGTTTTTTTTTTATTTCAAACATTCATTAATCAAAATAAATAGAAAGAAAATGATCTCTATAACATTTTCTACCACGTTTGTTCCTTAATATGATTTCAAGTAAGGACCTAATTTGAAGGACTATAATCTATAAACAACCATTTCAAAATATTCAACAGGTGTGTTGTTTTTTTATTACAAAGTGAAATATTATAATTGAAAACTATTAAATTCGCATTGAGTTCTTTGGCGACTAAATATTTCAAATGAAAAATAGATATGATTATGAATTTGCAAGCAATTGATAATGTCATCAGTGAAACCTTAATTGAAATAATATTTTCTAATAATAATAATAATTTCTGTGATAAATTTATTAAGAAATGACTTGCAAATTTTATTCAATGTCTAGGTAGAGATACATGGACTTTAAGTGAATAGCTCTGATGTCTATGATATTATTTGATTGCATACTTGATTGAATAAAAAGTAATTTTTATAAAATATATCTACATAGGAAA
This sequence comes from Labia minor, assembly GCA_963082975.1. Classification (NCBI taxonomy): domain Eukaryota; kingdom Metazoa; phylum Arthropoda; class Insecta; order Dermaptera; family Spongiphoridae; genus Labia; species Labia minor. Next base: position 51,265,468 of record OY720350.1, on the reverse strand, counting down.
GATCATATGGTTAGTATACTTATAAAATTTTGATTTAAATATATATAATAATATATATTTATACCTATATATAAAATAAGTTGACCTGTGGCCAGGCGCAGAAGCGACCGACGGTTTGAAATAAATTAATTTCCAGCTAGAGACAACAATTTCATATAATTTAAATGTAACTATATTAATGGAATATAAAACAGATATGGATATAACAAATATTTTTAATTTTATTTTATTTATAATATATAAGTAGGAGCTGGCTGTGACGTCATGAAGAGCTAGGTGACGTCATATAATTTTAAATTAAGAAAAAACTAATGAAGATGATCTTTCCCTAGGATAAAACCAATACAAAGTGCATGATTCGTGGAGATATGTAAAAAATCTCCTCATGGGAAATTTGGTGTGAAAATAACCCTTCCCTACCTATCGTCGATCGCTAATACTACGACTTCCGGTTTACGGATATACACCAAAAGTTGATCAATTCATCATACTGATGCATTAAGTAAATACACAAAATTTCATCAAAATCCGTTGAGCCGTTCAAGCTGTACAAATCTATATGGACACACAGTGGACGGACGGACAGACATGATGCTAAAAATACTTTTTTCTGTTTAGAAAATGCATGATTCGTGGAGATATGTAAAAATCTCCACATGTGAAATTTGGTGTGAAAACAATACCTCCCTTACTATCGTCGGTCGATAAAAATGTTTATATATAATTAAAATTGTCCATTGGGGATTTTTATAAAATTCATATATTAGGAAGTTTCGAGGCAAAAATTCGATCTGATTAAAACTCATTTATAGGAAAAATCATTTTATGTAATATTTTTAAATTGATAACAGGTATCAATATTAAATCAATCAAAATATTACAATAATTCAAGGTGAAAAAATTTATTATTTAATATAATTATTATTATATGGATGATTTAAAAAAAACAATTAAATTAAAATGATAGAATTCAAGAATATCTTATTTCAACTAAAATATATAATGAAAATCATCTAATAATATTAAAATAATTAAAAATTTACCTTTTAAAATAAAATAAATTATTAGCAATTAAAATAAAAATGTATATATATTTTAAAATTCTGAGTGAGAATTGTTGGAATTATATTAATTTTTGTATTCACACATTGTCTAACATGTATGCACAAGTTCTATCATAGGCAATAGATAGAGTGACCATATTTCGAAAACACCAAACCACCTTTTTTTTTAGAACTAAAATGAAAAAATTTTGAAAAAAAGTACGAAATATGTCCTAAATATTTAAAAAACGGGACAATAAACTGTCTATCTACCTATCGTCGATGCTAAAAATACTTTGAAATACAATTATTCTAATTTTAAAATTTCAAATAAAAAGATATAATAAATAGATGTCATATCATAAATGGCTTGTTAAACTAATTATGAAAAGTTTAAATAAGATAAAATAAATAAATAATTTTTTTTAAATTAAAAAACATACCTATATCTTATTATTATAAAAATAATATAATTCCTATTGACAAATCATAATAAATGAAGGCTAGGGAGCTTACACACATTTGCAATAGAAAAAAATTAAATTATTAAATATTACTAAATTATATAAATTATAAATACGTAGCTAAATCCAATATAGTGTTACATGTACAATTATTTATTCATAAAAACATCTTAGTTAATTTTTGATTATATATTAATACGAAAATAGAAAAAAAAACAAGAAATAAGTAATCTCTCCAAATGAACAAAATATATATAAAAGCATTATTTTACCTGTCATTCTGTGAGTTAGGATCATTGCCGTTGAACTAGCAACTGTGCCCTGCTAATTGATAAATTCACCGTTATGGCGATTTCATAAAAAACAAAACATTTACCAATTTTCCCGGAAATTTCTATCACATTTTTTATCTTAATCTTCTTTTATAAAAAAAAATAATAATATTGAAAATTTAAAAATATATTTTATTTATAATCAGAAGATTCTTGAAATCTTTTAATTAAAAGATAAATATAATATATATAATATAAATAGGATTGTGAGAGTATATTTTAAAAAACTATTTTAAATAATTTCTTCTTAAATAAATTCTTTTAGGTATATAGCCCTCTTAAATATATAACTTTTTATGAATTTATAGGAAATAATATTTTTACTATCTCGCCAGAGATAGTATTGCGATCACGAAAATTTTCGATGTTGAGATTTTGATGTTTTTATACGTTTTGAAGGTTCCTGAATCATTTTCACTAAGGTTGAGAAAAATGTCTCTCTGTGTGTGTGTGTGTGTGTATGTGTGTATGTGTGTGTGTGTGTATGTATGTAGGCAAGATTACGCAAAAACGGTTTGAGCTAGAATGATGAAATTTGGTACATGGACATTATTCAAAATTCATAGTTTTCTATCAACTTTTGAGAAATGTAGCTCAACCGGAAGAGGGTCATTACCTACAACGTTTTGATTTTTTTTCCTCTAAAGTGACCGTAAAAATAAAGAAATATGTTTGATAATTTTTCACATGATTAAAAATTGTATTAAACTGCTATATATAGAATTTCAGCTTGATTGAATCGCTGAAAGTACCAGAATTAATTTTTTACCACTGCAAATCTCACGCGCCAACACGTGACGTGGTGCCATCAACAAAAAGCCAAACATGCGCTGGTTTAATATTTATTATTTATTATTTATAATTTATAATTAATTAAATTTAATTTAAATATAATATATTATGTTATTTAATCCAATTCAAATTGCGAGATAGTCGAGTGGAGACACTCCAGCTAATTTAATATACAAACTATTTATAAATTTGTTGACAAGAATTAATCAATTAATGGAGGAGGGAGTGAGGGTTTATCTATTTTTTAATGTTTCTTTGAATTATTAAAAACATTTAATTAATTATATTAAAAGTTGCATTATATAAATTATTAAACTTCTGATATATAGTAAAATGAGTTAATAAGATGAGGCATTTGGAATGGTGGCCCGAGGCAAATAACACTCCTTCCCACTAAAATTTAGTCTGTATCAATAGTTACATGAAAATATAAAATGTCAAGGAACAATATTTTTAAATAGATTTAAATTTTGATGAGATGAATACAAATATAATAATGGTATGATTGCAGGAAGTAATATTAATTATTATTAAATCTTTTATTATTTAATTAAGCCCCTCACTCCATTACATTGGCGTCTTTTAAAGATAATAATACATTAAGTTTTCTCCTCAGCCTATATGAATTTATAATTAATAGATATTTATTATTTCTTTCAATGTTATGTAGGCTTTCCTTTTATACTCAATCCTTTATACTATAATTATAGTAATATTAAAAAACAAAGATTAATGATACTTACCGTAATGAGGTTTCTATATTTCGGTTTTTATTTCAAGGTTTCAAATTGAAATAAATTTGCTCTTTTGCTATTAAAATTATTATAATAAGTATTATATTAATAATAATATAAACACAACTAAGCTTAATAACATCCTCAATAAAACTAATTTATATAATTTACTCTATCATCAAAATCTCAACGTGTTATTAAATTTTAATATTAATTATGTAAAAATTCTTGCTCTTTAAGACCTATTGATCTCTTTCTGTAAGCACTTTGCCGCACCAATCACATTCCTCCAACTATACTTTTCCTGAGTCGTGAATCCTGATAAATTTAACTCCTATGCTTCCCAACTCCCTTTATTCTCTTTATATTGTTTTCCACGATACTTTTCCGACAAACAATTTACTTACTAAATTTCCTCACTCATTTTAGTCTCATTTGTTCTGCCCATTGCAAACCTTCACGATTTTATGAGATATCGGAGTTGCATTTAGCTTATTTAAATTATTTGATATTGATTTTTCCTCTATCAATAAATATTAATAGAAAGTTTTGTTTTAAAAATAGCTATTTATAAATTTTTATATTTTTTGATTTTTTAATTATAATAAATATATTGAGTACATATATTAAACATTTAAAAATTATTATTCGATAATATTATAGGATTTAAAATAAACAATATAAAAAAAACATTTAAATACATACAATAGAGGAAAAAAGTTATAATATTATCTATATATATAAAAGGGAATATCTGTCTGTCTGGCTCGCCTAAACTCAAAAACTACCCGTCCGATTGCGATGAAACTTTCAGGGATTGTTGTAGGCATACCAAGGAAGGTTTTAGTGTAGTTAAATCCAAAATTAATTTAATTAGTAATATTTTGTTAAGTCTATTCATGGTTACCATGGTTACATTGAAAAATTTACAATAAATAAATAAAAATAATTGGAAATCTTTTCAACTTATTATTTTGATAAATTTTATTAATATTTTTAATTTTTTTTTAAACTGTCAAAAATAACATACCCATAATAACAGTTGTAATAAAAATAAAAATATAAATCACAATGTAAGTAAAATATTGAATCGTTTTTATTTATATTGTTTCAATTATTGTTTGAATATTTATTAAATTTATATATAGATTTATTTACATATTTAAATGTATATTTAATAAATTTATTTGTTGATTCTTAATAATAATAATTCCAATTACTTTCTTCGAATGTTTTTTTTCTTTAAAAGAATATTCAGCATTGAAATTGTCATTAAATATACAGGTAATTGGAACTCCAACATGTAATATTAGCAAATATTCTGGGATGGGAAAAATACTAAGATCATGTCATGTCCTATTAAATATTTTGAATTTTATTTTGAATCATACAATGGTAATGAAATAATGTAGGTAGACTTGTGAGACAAACAATAAGAATATCTATAATAAGAGAATATACTTATTCCGAAAACTGTTAATTAAAATGTAATAACTATTATCAATTAATAAAGTATAAATAATTTTCCAACAAATAAAAATGTAATAATTATTAACAAAAATAAGCTGGAGTGTCTCCACTCGACTATCTCGCAATTTGAATTGGATTAAATAACATAATATATTATATTTAAATTAAATTTAATTAATTATAAATTATAAATAATAAATATTAAACCAGCGCATGTTAGGCTCTTTGTTGATGGCACCACGTCACGTGTTGGCGCGTGAGATTTCCAGTGTTAAAAAATTAATTCTGGTACTTTCAGCAATTCAATCAAACTGAAATTCTATATATAGCAGTTTTATACAGTTATTAATCATGTGAAAAATTATCAAACATATATTTTTATTTTTACGGTCACTTTAGAGGAAAAAAAATCAAAACGTTGTAGGTAATGACCCTCTTCCGGTTGAGCTACATTTCTCAAAAGTTGATAGAAAACTATGAATTTTGAATAATGTCCATGTACCAAATTTCATCATTCTAGCTCAAACCGTTTTTGCGTAATCTTGTCTACATACATAAACACACACATACACACACACACACAGACATTTTTCTCAACCTTAGTGAAAATGATTCAGGAACCTTCAAAACGTATAAAAACATCAAAATCTCAACATCGAAAATTTTTGTGATCGCAATACTATCTCTTACGAGATAGTAAAAATAAAAAATAAAAATAAATTATTAACAAAAAATAAAAAATAAAAATAAAAACTAAAATTTCAATTATATTCATTTAATCCATTATTATTTTAGTATTATTATTAACTGTTCAGTTATCACATACGTATATATGTAAACAGATACACATGCAAAAGCGAAGCTTTGCCGGGTCTGCTAGTATTTATATATAAATATATACTAAAATAAAATGGGTTTACAAGAATATTGTGTAAACTTAAAAAGAGCATTCGTTTTCATAATCATAGTATAATTAAAGATTTATTTTTGTAAAAGTTTTCCTATAAATCAAAAATTAATATTAGTAATTGTGATTTATTTAATAATTATAAATTTAAATTTTTAGGATTACTAAGAAAGATGAGTAAAAATAAATGTTCACCTCGCTTTTTAGTCCTGTAATTCATAATTATATATTATTTTAAAATATTTTAAATGATATTAATTGTTTCATCATTAGTATTATGATTAATATAGTATTACTTTTTTAATTGTAGATATTTGGACATATCAGCGGATGTCATATCAATCCAGCGGTAACAATTGGCGTTTTGGTTTTTGGAGAGATTAGCATATTAAAGTCTCTTTGCTATATGGTGATTCAATGCATAGGCGCTATTGCTGGAGCAGGACTTCTCTCCGTAAGTATTTTTCAATTATTATATTTATTTATTTTTTTTTTTTTTTTTTTTTAATAATTTTTTTTGGGATTGGCATATGGCATACATTGGATTACGTAAGATCTCATCTATTAAATATCTACTCCTATTTTTGGGTTCTACGTTATTTTTGACAATCCCTTATTTTTATTTCCAGGCTGTGCTTCCAGAGAAGAGTGAGGTCTTAGGTTTGACGAAATTGAACACTGAAATTCATGATTGGCAGGGCTTGATCATCGAAATCGTTATTACTACAATATTAGTGTTAGTGGTTTTAGCTGTTTGCGACAGCAATCGAACAGATATCAAAGGCTCTGCACCACTTGCGATTGGCCTCTCCATTTCAGCTTGTCATTTTGCATTTGTAAGTGAAGTTTTATAATATTAGATAGCGATAATCTACAAATTAAATACAAATTATAATTATATATTACTACTCAAATACGTAATTTTAAAGTCTATTATTATATAAATAATAAATGATAATAGAATATAATCATTTAAAATATATTTAAAAAATATACCCAATTTAAAAAAGTCAAAAATTTAAAATAACTCCTTTATATCATCGTATTTTAATTTTTATATAATATTTAGTAATTAAATTAAAATAAAAAATAAAGGTAATATAATTTAGTCATTTTAATTGACGCTTTAAAAATTATTTTGACATCATAAAATACTAAATATTTTTGTTTTTATTAGACATTGATAAAATTTAAATATATTATAGAAAAGAAGAAATATTCAAATATAGGTATAAAGAATAAATAAAAAAAAATTCAAGATAAAAATATAATCTAAATAGTTTATTAAATTAATCAAAATGAGAACTTTTAAAATAAATTATTTAATTGAAATGATATTTGAATATTAGAATTTAAAATAAAAAGTTAAATATTATAATAATTCTTTGGTTGGGAATCGTTAGAGAAATTTATATTCGTTGTGTAAAATGTGAGACCGCCTGGTCAGTGGGACTCGCCAGCACAGACTATCCAGGCTCTTGAATGAACAACACGGAGGCTTATATAAACTTTAAATAAGATGACCTGTGGCCAGGTACGAACCGACCGACGGTTTGAAGTAAATTAATTTCCAGCTACAGAAACAATTTCAAATAATTTTAATATATCTATTAATGTAATAAAAAACAAATATGGATACATAAATAATAAATATAAACATTTTTAATTTTATTTTATTTATAATATATATGCAAGGCTGTGACGTCATGAATGGCTGGATGACGTCATATAATTTTAAATCAAGAAAAAACTAATAAATATGATTTTACCGAGGATAAAACCAATACAAAGTGTATGATTCGTGGTGATATATAAAAAAATCTCCTCATGTGAAATTTGGTGCGAAAATAACCCTTCCCTTCCTATCGTCGATCGCTAATACTACTACTTCCGGTTTCCGGATTTGCACCAAAAGTTGATCAATTCATCCCACTGATGCATTAAGTAAATATATCAAATTTCATCAAAATCGGTTGAGCCGTTCAGGCTGTACACATCTATACGGACGGACAGACATCATGCTAAAAATACTTCTTTCTGTTAAGAGATATGTAAAAATCTCCACATGTGAAATTTGGTGTGAAAACAATACCTCCCTTACTATCGTAGGTCGGTAAAAATTAATTTCTGTGGTTATTGATTAGATATTAATAAAATTTATAGCCTATGTTACTATAGAGGTATATAAGAATATTGTGATGTAATTTCATATAAATCGGTTCAGCCAATTCTGAGTCTATAACATCCTTATTTTCCGGACAGACAGACAGACATGAAAAATTCTAAAGTCACTTTTGAATTCTAGAGGTCATGAAACGCGAAGATATGCAAAAAATTTTAAATTCTGAGCAATGTGCAGACAACAACCTTTTATATATATATAGAATAGTATATATATATATATATATTTAAATGTCAAATATAATAAAATAATACTTTTATTAGAATAGTAAAGTTTATTCATTGGAAATTTATTGGAATCGTTTGATAATCATGAAAATAAAAGTATATGCCTATATATTATAAATAATAATTAAATATAGTCAGTCTGTCTGTTTCATGTGAAGTATGAATCAAAAAAAAGATATGTGGAAATATTGAAATTAAAATATTATATTTCATTTATTATTATTATTATTATTATTATTATTATTTTATTAATTGAAAATTCAATTTTCAAATTCAATCGAAAAAAATTCCATTTATATAAATTGGTATGAATTTTAGGTAAATAAAATTCTCTTCTATAATTATAGCCTGAAAAACACCCATTTAAAATAGAGTTTATTTTCTAGTCATTTGATAAATCGAGTTGAAATATTTGTGAATGTGTTAATTATTCATTAAAAGTAAGGTTTATTGAATATTTGGTAAATTTTTTTAAAAATATTGTTTAATTTGTAAAAAACAGAACATAATTGAAGTAATGGATTATTTAATTTTCTATAATATATTATATTGACCCTGTTGAATGAGAGTGAATATTTTTTATTTAAAATATGATTTTTGGGCATGATTATGTTAAAGAGAACTCAACCAGAATATATATCAATAAATAGTGCAAATTTTTATTCGTCATTTCTTTTATTAAGATCTTTTAGATCAATCTCTAATTATGATTACGAAAGAGTTAAGAGATCTTTCTTTCGTTTTCTTATTTTGTCCCTGAATCAAGTTTATATACTTCTTAATTACTTAGTGGAAAAGTGAAAGGTTAATGGCAGCCAGGACAATGCCCTGATGCTGTCACCCAGGAGAGTTGCTTGCATTTATTTGCATCAAGGGCAGGTAGGTAAAAAGATATCGGAGCTCATCAATGAAGGAGAGATGAATGGATGAATTAGCTAACCCGTTCTCATCAGTAATCGACATTGATTAGATGATTTTCACACGCAACTTATCGTTTTTAAGTTTGTTTTGTAATCGTTCGAGATGTTAAAGGACCTTTTACTAATATGGAAACGTTATTAGGTCACTTTTTTTTTCTTCTAGGTATAGTGTAAAGCAATAATCCATTCGATATATAATATACGACGATATATTGCAGATATATTAACTATAATTGATAATCCTTAATAAGGATATATAAAATAATAGATTTGCTTGAAACTGTATTAATCCATATATAATATATATTTTCAATCAATATACATCGATTAATTAACATTTTAGATTGTTGTAACATATTTAAATTAAAAAAATATGTGAAACAGATGTACAATATTATGATTAATAGAATTAAATAATCCAAATTTAGGGTAACTTAATATTACTGCAGGGTGACTAGAAGGTGAATATGTTACGAAATTAAAAGGCATGAGAAAAATACCTTAGTAAATTCATTTTTTATGATATTTTGCAAATTTTAATGAATTTTTTTTATTAATCAAACAAATTAATTTAATTTAATTTTATTAATTAAAATAAAAATAAAAAATTTATTTTTTTAAATAATATAAAATTTTCTCCCTCCTCTTCTCTCTTCATAGAAAAAATATTTTTCATTCTTTTTATTAATCAATATACTAGCTTATCAGATCGCCTTCGGCGCTCTTCTCACCTAGACGGGGGCTCCCCGAAGTAATACATAGTATTTCGTTGAAAGTCTGTATGTAAAAGGTTTTCATCCATTTTGTTGCAATCAGTATATTACATTGTATTATCATATCTTTTTGTGTTCTTATTTAAAAGATATTTTAATTTAAATAGTAAATGAATTATATATTACTATTGTATTTGTTATATCAATCTATCTATCCCTGTGGCTCTACGGATCTCGAAAGAAACCCCCAAACCTGAGCTATAACCATCTAACTCCTACCCTGTCCCATCTGTCCCACGTCCCTTCCTACATTGTCCACTCACCACGTCCTTGGTCTTCTCAATCCCACAGGACGTTTCCCAATCGGCTTTTCCAAATATATTTCGCCGATCTTTAATCTACCATTCTACCCATGACCCCTTCCCATCCCAGCCTTCTCTATTTTATAACCTTAATAACCTTAACTATATCTGGAGATGCATAGAGGTCATGCAATTCCTCGTTATGCCATCTCCAACATACCCCAGTGATCTCATCTTTCTTTGGTCCTTTTGTCCTGCGAACAATCCTAATATCAAAAATTCTCTAAATCTACTTTCGTCTCCCAGGAACATCGACCCCCATATAATACAACAGGCAAAATAATTGTTTTAAATATTTCAATTTTCACCAATTTTGATAAAAGTTTTGATGAGTTAATCCTCTTTACAAAATGATAACATACGTTACCCGATTGCGACCTCGATTTAAATTCTTATCTAATATTATTATCCTTTGTAATTATAGAATCTAAGTATTTGTATTTTTCTACATTTTGTATGTTAAGACTTTGTGTGTTAATAATGTTTTTCTCTCTTACTAAATATTTTGTTTTATCCCTATTAATTTCAATCCCCATCTTATTTCCTGCCTCAATTCCATCATACATTACGTGTATACATAAGTGTCGGTTAAGTGAGAAATTTCTTTTTTTTTGTTTCTATGACAGCAAAAAAGTAAACAAATTACATACATACCAACACTCTCCTTTATATATATAGAAGATAGATAGATTAGGGTTAGTTATTATTATGATATTATAATCTTATATGTAATACTATATATATAGATATATAGATATATAGATATATATTTTTATTTATAAAAAAAATCTTGATTTATTTGCAATTATTTTCCAGATTAACTTCACTGGCTCCTCAATGAATCCCGCTCGGACTTTCGGCCCTGCTGTCATTTTAAATGAATGGAATGATCACTGGGTAAATGATATACGTTTTAAACCTTTCATTCATTTCTTCATCAAAGTAAAGAGTTTAAATTTGCCCTTTGACATCAATATTTAACAACTAATATTTCATTTTGATTTCATATAGCTATTTAAATTCATTTAATACCTGCTTAAAATTTTTGATAAAGTTTTAAAAATTACCTATCTATGTCTGATGCAATTTATTTTATGTTTTTTTATTAGTAATCTAATCACGTACATATATATATAAAATAAATAGATTTTTCACTTTTTTTACCAGATGATCTTTAGGGACGCAATTATTATTAATAGACAATTATTCGGTCAAATAATGAAGGGAGTTATTGTGTGGGTGAAACGAGGCAATTGTCTATTAAGCTGGCGTGTTATAGCATTCCTTTTATAATAAGTATAAAAATCGATAAATTTATACAGTGATTTATACCATATTACATCATATTTATTTATTATCATATGGTAATTTTATTATTATTTTATTTTTAAATTATTTATCAATCAGAAAACAAATATTTTATATTAAATGATTGATATTAAATTTAACATGAGGCGATTATTCAAAATATCACTCTTCACAGGGTTCTATCTTAGAAATCTTAAATATTTAATTACATTTGAAATTCATTTTAAACCAATTTAAAATTGAAAAATTATAATTAAAAGGATATGAAGCAAAAAGTGAACTATTTATTTTTTATAATAAATTTTAAATATATATATCTATATATATATATATATAGATATATAGATATATATATTTAATAATAAATAATTTAAGATGAAATGATAGTATCCACCTACAAAAAGTTAGCAAATTGTTTCATCCATTCATGGAGAAAAGAAATTGCACTTATTAAATTGAAATTAACCTAATTTTTTGAAAGGTTTTCTTCAAACATTTCTATTAAAAGATCTCTTCCTTTAAAAAGATAATTGTGAAATTGAATCATAATAGTTTTCATAATACTTAATATATAGGATATACATATATATATGTCTCTAAATTAAATTTTGCAAAATGTTCTAGTGTGAAATTGAGAATAATTACTTTAAAAAAAAATTATGATTATTATGCTTATTTAATATTATCTTTTTTAAACAGTTCGAAAGATTATTATATTTTATCTTAAAATTTCAAGTAATTTTGTCTATATTTTAAGATTTTTACTCTCAACATAACAATTCAATGATATCATAATAATATTTTAAGTACATAGTTATCAATAAAGGTTTTTTTACGGTGACTAGTAGTAAGTTCAGAATATTGCCAATAACGAGATCTAAGCAATGGTTTCTTAAACTATTTGGAGGGGAGGACTTAATATTTTCGAAAATTTTGTAAGATCCATTTAAAACATAAATTTTGCAAGCAAATATTTTTTTAAAGAAAACTTTTCGATAATCTTTTACTTTGAACTTAATTCTAATTTTTTAATGTTTTTTTTTTTTCATTTAAATATATTAATTAACCAGGAGCTTAGCCGCGAGGTTAGAGTGACCGGTCCGCCGACTCGAGTTCGAGGGTTCAAACCTCGCCGTGTGCATCGATATATTAATATAAATATAAATATAAATATAAATATAAAATATAATAAACAAATCTGAGAAAGCTGGCTAAATGGAGATATATTCCGAAAAAGCCAAAAAAAAGTATATTAATTAATAAATTAAAGTATCAAGATTGATCAATTCTCTCATGTTTCAAATGGAGACACGACCAACATTTTATCAAATTTTGATTTAGATAAATATGTCAAAGGTATTATTATCAGTCATGGGCATTTTATATCACAAATTTATATGAAGACTATATTATTATTTATATCGAATTTGAAACAGTTATGAAGGCAATGGTAATTTTATTTATTTTAATTTTTTTTTTTCCTTCGTTAAAATTCTGACAACTATCGTAAAAAAATGTTTTCTATTGTGATTAACCTGAATCGTTATTTATCTAAAAGTAAACTTCAACTACTCATTGTATAAATCATTAAATTATTATTATTATTTTTCTTTCTTTTTTTTCATGACTTTACAACATGATTCATTTGTTTTTGTTTTGTTTTTTATTCAGATTTACTGGGTTGGTCCACTCCTGGGCGGATCATTAGCTGGCATCTTGTACCGTTTTCTGTTCCAAGCTGGCAAGGATGATCCAGACTCGTACGATTTCTAATCTTTAAAGACTGAGTTTTTTAATTTAATTCAATTTTAATTAGTATATATATATGATACGGCTGAATGAATCTCTAGGATGTTTAAAATAATTACTCTCAGTTTGGCACACTACCGTTGATTTAATAACCTTTTTTTCTTCTTTTAGATTTCATTAATCATCCAATTTCATCGTGGAAAATTCAATCCAAAGAAAGAAAAAATAAAATAAAAAACAAAAAAAAACAAATTAATATAAAATATATATTGTTATTTATAAATATATTTATTTAAAGGAAGAAGAATTTATTTATTATTTATACGATTATAATAATCTTTTGTTAAATTATTTAATAATATTTTTTTTTATAATAAAATATTTTCTGAACAATCAGCGTGTAGATGTGCTTTGAGAGCTTAATTTGAAGAGTAGAGATTTTCCTGCTTTCGCACGAAAAATCATAATATATTCATTCATTCATTCATTCTTGTTGGAAGCATCCATGTCTTCTTTTAAGTGCTTTTAGTGTCTCATTGTTTGTACATAGTTTTTCTTTTTAAGTTACACTGAATGTGTCGATGTTTTGTTTAAATATATATATATATTTATATTATTATATCATATCTACATTTCATTTTTCTATTTGTAAAAATAAAGTTTATAATGTAATTATTAATATTAAACATGACGCAAATATAATATCAATTTATTTTTTAATATATACATATATATATATATATATCTATAGATATATATTATTTATAGGGGATGATTTGTTAAGTTGGAATTCGTTTCTTTAGAATTCATTTTTAGATTATTCACGGTAATTTTTTGTTTTATATATATATATATTTTAATAATTAATGTCATTTAAACCATTTTTGCATTCCCATCATATTTGCGTTAGTGGGATTTGATGAACTTTCACATCCATTACAAGTTTAATCAAATTATAAAACAAATCCTCTGACTTTTGTACGTCCTACGCAAGGACAACGCCTATCACGCCGGTTATATCAATGTGGTGCCCTATGATCAGTAGAACGGGCCTCCTCAACCTTTACCTTGATTTTCTTGATTGGAGGCGCTATCAAGTAGCTTTTCCCTAATGGTGATCCAGGAGGCTAGGTTGACTCCGTCCCATAGACCCCAGCTAGGGAAATTCTCCTGCCAGGCCCGGAACTTGAACCCGGGACCATGTGAATGTGAGGCAGATTCGCTACCCACACACCCAATGGCGCCTTATTAATCAAATTATAATATACCAGAAATAAGTTTTTTTTTTTTTTCAAATTTTATTCTTATTCAAATTGGTGTATATATATATATGAGCCGTTTTTTTTGAAAGTGGCCTAACTCCATTTATCTTCAAATCGAGATATTTAAGGGTTTACGTTTCAATGAATTTAAAAATATACGTATAGGATCCTAATTAGTCTTACTGCTTAAGAATGTCTAGGGGTGTTAAATTTATAGTTCCTATTAAAATAGTGACAATTATTAAGTGAATAATTTACGTTTTCTTATCAAGAATGAGTTGGGCCACTTTCAAAATTAACAACCATATTTATTATAACATTTGAAGGTGCCCAAATCCATTTATCATAATGTATGATGCTTCAAATTGAATTTATTAAACCAGCGCATGTTTGGCTCTTTGTTGATGGCACCACGTCACGTGTTGGCGCGTGAGATTTGCAGTGGTAAAAAATTAATTCTGGTACTTTCAGCGATTCAATCAAGCTGAAATTCTATATATAGCAGTTTAATACAATTTTTAATCATGTGAAAAATTATCAAACATATTTCTTTATTTTTACGATCACTTTAGAAGAAAAAAAATACAAACGTTGTAGGTAATGACTCTCTTCCGGTTGAGCTACATTTCTCAAAAGTTGAGAGAAAACTATGAATTTTGAATAATGTCCATGTACCAAATTTCATCATTCTAGCTCAAACCGTTTTTGCGTAATCTTGGTTACATACATACACACACACACACACACACACACACACAGACGGACATTTTTCTCAAACTTAGTGAAAATGATTCAGGAACCTTCAAAACGTATAAAAACATTAAAATCTCATTATCGAAAATTTTCGTGATCACAATACTATCTGGCGATATAGTAAAAATCGGGTAATTATTCAAGTAAACACATTTTGGTGGATTTGGATAATACTTTACCAGTGGGTTCCTTTTGCAATTCCAAATAAACTTTTCTTATGAAATTTTTTCATGCTTATTCTAGTTTACGAGATAAAAATTATTAAAATTTGCATATAAATCCATTGATATTCTATTTAGCTAGCATGTTTTATTCATTTGACTACCAAAAAATCTTTATTTTAATAATTTTTATCTCGTAAACTAGAAGAGGCCCGAAAAATTTTATAAGAAAAGTTTATTTGGAATTGTAAAAGGAACCCCTGGTAAAGTATTATCCAAATCCACGAAAATGCGTTTACTTGAATAATTACCAAAAATCGATTTTTAAGAGCAAAATCTTATACCAAATGACTTTATGAATGTCTTAGCCTTAACAACTCTGCTCGATTTAAACTGTCTCTCAGTCCATTCACATTATCAGTTCCCGTCCTTGTTTTCGTTTTTTTTTTTTTTGTCTATAAAATACGTTTCAGTTGAAATTTTTGTCCATTATTTTAACAATTTTTTGTTTTATCTTTTAAGCGTCATTCCATTTAAATTTCTTAATGTCTATTATATTGCTTTTTTAAATCGATATCTGTAAATCATATTTCATATTTACCAGACTTATTTTTAATTTAATTATAAATTTTTGTTTAAGTCCATTTTAGTGTCACGTTGATCAAAACTGGAAATTTTACTGTGAACAATAATTCTCGATTGGATAATTATTAGAAATTTAAAGAGGGACCCAATTTTCCTACACGCGAAAGTTATTACTCAATTTATTTATAATTATTATTCTCTCTCTAAATTCTATCATAAATATTTTTTTATTATTTTATTGTTTTATCTAACCTAAATATTCAATCATCAGCATAATTTTATTATTTTGTTTTAATTTTATTCAAAATTTAGGCTTTTTCATTGATTCAATATCTCATTTTATTGACAATTTTTATAAATAAAGTTGTATTATAACTTTATTATTCATATGTGACAATATAATAGGTGAAAAATATATAAATTTAAGATTTAAATGACATAATTGCCAACTGACTTCTTGCTTAGTGAACTACCCTATAATATTTATATTCATTTGCATAAGAATAACATAAATGATTATATAATATAATATACAGCTTCATAAATCTTATTTGAAAAAAAAAATATTTATTGTGTAACTTTCGACACAATTTGATATCAATTTAGATTAGCTGGAGTGTCTCCACTCGACTATCTCGCAATTTGAATTGGAATAAATAACATAATATATTATATTTAAATTAAATTTAAAATTAATTATAAATTATCAATTAAAATTAATAAATAATATTTATTAAACAAGCGCATGTTTGACTCTTTGTAGATGGCACCATGTCAAGTTTTGGCGCATGAGATCTACAGTGTTAAAAAATGCTGGTACTTTCAGCGATTAAATCAAGCTGAAATTCTATATATAGCAGTTTTATACAATTTTTAATAATGCGAAAATTATCAAACATTTATCTTTATAAAAATAAAAAACGTAAAAACGGTCACTTTAGAGTAAAAAAAATCAAAACGTTGTAGGTAATGACCCTCTTCCGGTTGAACTACTTCTCAAAACTTATTAGAAAACTACAAATTTTAAATAATGCCCATGTACCAAATGATGATCATGATTCTAGCTCAAAAAATTTGCGTAATCTTTTCTACATACACACACACACACACATATACACAGACATTTTTCTCAACCAGGAACCTTCAAAACTCTGGCGAGATAGTAAAAATGAAAAAAATGAAACAAGTTTACTAAATAATATACTTA
This sequence comes from Labia minor, assembly GCA_963082975.1. Lineage (NCBI taxonomy): Eukaryota > Metazoa > Arthropoda > Insecta > Dermaptera > Spongiphoridae > Labia > Labia minor. The sequence continues at coordinate 51,248,297 of OY720350.1, read as the reverse complement.
TAATATTTAATTTTGGATATACGAGAATTACATATTGAACAGGAATAAATTACTCTATTGTAGTGTCATTGATCTTAGTTTATTTCTGAAATGTTTCATATTTAAAAGGATTGAAAGTGATGCAGTTTAACAACGAATTATATATATATATATATTAAGTAAAATTAGCTGGAGTGTCTCCACTCGACTATCTCGCAATTTGAATTGGATTAAATAACATAATATATTATATTTAAATTAAATTTAATTAATTATAAATTATAAATAATAAATATTAAACCAGCGCATGTTTGGCTTTTTGTTGATGGCACCACGTCACATGTTGGCGCGTGAGAATTGCAGTGTTAAAAAATTAATTCTGGTAATTTCAGCGAATCAATCAAGCTGAAATTCTATATATAGCAGTTTTATACAATCTTTAATCATGTGAAAAATTGTCAAACATATATCTTTATTTTTACGGTCACTTTAGAGGAAAAAAAATCAAAACGTTGTAGGTAATGACCCTCTTCCGGTTGAGCTACATTTCTCAAAAGTTGATAGAAAACTACGAATTTTGAATAATGCTCATGTACCAAATTTCATCATTCTAGCTCAAACCGTTTTTGCGTAATCTTGTCTACATACACACACACACATATACACACACACATACACACACACATATATACACACACACACACATACACACATACACAGACATTTTTCTCAACCTTAGTGAAAATGATTCAGGAACCTTCAAAACGTATAAAAACATCAAAATCTCAACATCGAAAATTTTCGTGATCGCAATACTATCTCTGGCGAGATAGTAAAAAGAATGTATTTAGGACAATAATAGGAAACAAAAATGAAAGATAAGATTATTTTGCATTAATTTTCGATTTATATAATAATTTATACGATAATCTAAAATTTATCAGACAGTAAATGTATATAGAAAAGTGAGCGATTCATGTTCATAGAAAAATAAACGGTTTTTATAATATAATGAGAAGTTTTTTTATTTAAAAAAATATAAACTATTTATATAAAATTGTATATATATAATGTCTTTAAAATTAGAAACATATTAAGAGCGATTATTGATTTGTATCCAAAAAATAATTTCAAAATTTAAAACCATTTTCCAAGACTAAATAAAAAAAAACAAAACAAAAATAAATCAAGGTTTTTATTATTTTATTCTAATATTATACTAAACCTTTTAAGAATAATTAAAAACAGAATTTATTAATTATATTTTTGTATTATATATCAAGAATTAAATAATATTTAAATATTTTTTTATTTTATTTTATGTATTAGCAAAATTACTGTATATCTATTGTATTGCATATTATTCAAATTTATATATATATAAATATAATTTTAAATTCCTTACTTGTAAATCAAATAATTATCATTTCTATATTTTTATGTATATTTTAAAACAAATTAATATTTTATTGAAAAATATAAAAATAATGTGTGTACATATGTATATTTTTATTGTAAAAATTCTCAGCCAAAAGTATGACTTATTTATGTGTAATTAGTAGGGCTCAGATTTCGCCCTATTTGCCTTTTTTAATTTATGACTTAAGATTTAGGCCAATATGATATGTATTCCTTACATGGAATTCTGAGTAAAAGAAGAGGCATTTGTTAGTGCCTATAATGCCTATTTTGGCCGATTCTGGGTTTTTTGTGCTTATTTCATCTATAAATGCCCTTTTTAGTGCCTATTTTAAGTTCAAATAGCCAATTTTCATTTTTTACGAGCTATACATAGCCTAAATTTAATTGTTTTTTTTTTTGAATAAGCAAGAAAATATTTTGAAATAATCATTTGTCGCACCACGTCGTCTCATCGCCACTTAGCGGCTAGATCATAGGTTCCCAAACTTTTTTGTGTCGTAGACCCCTTGCCATGTATTTCGGTTTTAGGGAGACCCCCTATATTGATTTTTTGTAAAAAAATTTTACCTTTTTTTTTTAGAGCCTTATTGAAAAATAAAAAATGATTTAAGAGCCATGTCGGAAAAACAATTTACCTTGTTTTTTAAGAGCCATGAATTGTAAGATAGTATAATGTAAATAAATAGTCTTGAGATCCACTAATGTAGACCCCCAAATTCATTTCATGGACCCCCCAAATTTTTTATTCGCTACCGTAGACCCCTTGTAGGCTACCATAGACCCATGGGGTCGATATAGACCACTTTGGGAACCTCTGGGCTAGATGAACAAATTAAAGCCTATTTTGGGGAGTTCACCTAAACTATTCTCATTGCAACCAGTAAGACAAATTTGTAAGAGACAAGCAATGCCGAAACCAAAATCAACCAAACAAGTCTTATTTCGACAGTGGATAAAAGGTGAATCGAATTTTACAACGGATTTAGCCCATATAAAGTGTAATTTCAATAATATTCCTGTAACCATTACAGAATTCGAAACAAGAAATCTCTCTTGGATTGAGTCTGTAAAAATATTCCAGACATTTCAAGAAAATATCAAATAAGTTGACCTGTGGCCAGGTCCGAACCGACCGACGCGACGGTTTGAAATAAATTAATTTCCAGCTACAGAAACAATTTCAAATAATTTTAATATATCTATTAATGTAATAAAAAACAGATATGGATACATAAATAATAAATATAAACATTTTTAATTTTATTTTATTTATAATATATATGCAAGACCAGGCTGTGACATCATGCATGGCTGGATGACGTCATATAATTTTAAATCAAGAAAAAACTAATAAATATGATTTTTTTCGAGGATAAAACCAATACAAAATGCATGATTCGTGGTGATATATAAAAAAATCTCCTTTGGTGTGAAAATAACCCTTTCCTTCCTATCGTCGATCGCTAATACTACCACTTCCGGTTTCCGGAATTGCACCAAAAGTTGATCAATTCATCCCACTGATGCATTAAGTAAATATACCAAATTTCATCAAAATCAGTTGATCTATACGGACGGACAGACGGACGGACAGACGGACAGACATCATGCTAAAAATACTTTTTTCTGTTTAGAAAATGCATGATTCGTGGAGATATGTAAAAATCTCCACATGTGAAATTTGGTGTGAAAACAATACCTCCCTTACTATCGTCGGTCGGTAAAAAGCACCTGGCCCTATTGCCTTCCATCTCACAAAAAAAAATTGAGAAAATAATGAAGCGGAATCCTGGTAGGACAATAATAGAAAGATTAACTAGGAATTTAGGAGGGTATAGTTGTACAGAAGAAGAAAATTTAACACGATCTGAAATGGCTAATTTAAAATTTAGTCCATTAACCTCTTGTGAAGTTAAACGCACATTTTCAAAATATAAAACAATTCTTTCAGATAATAGAGCATCTTTTACCAGTGAGAATCTTGAAAAATATAAAATAATAAATTGTAATGTAAAATATTTAAACAAATAAACATATTTTAAAATTTCCCTCAATATTTTTCTATTATTTTCTCTTTGTTTTTAAAATACCTTTTTAATTGCCTATTATTACAATAAATGCATTTTTAAGTGCCTATTTTAATAATTTTTAGTGCTTAGTCTGCCTATTTTAAAGATTTTTAGTGCCTTTAAATCCGAGCCCTAGTAATTAGGTAATTATTCACGTAAACGCATTTTCGTGGATTTGGATAATACTTTACCAGTGTGTTCCTTTTGCAATTCCAAATAATCTATACTTATGAAATTTTTTCGGGCCTCTTTTATTTTACGAGATAAAAATTATTAAAATAAAGATTTTTTAAGTTTGACAGATTAGTTATGAACGGCGAAATGTGCCATTAAGAAATGTTTCTTTGACTAATTCACTAATTAATCACTTGAAAATTCACTATGAAAATTAAAAAATTAATTAAATAATTTTCTTATATCTAAACTGAACTTATAAAAACCGAAAATTAGTGCGCCCTCTGGCAGTCCAACGGATAAAACATGCTAGTTAAATAGAATATCAATGGATTTATATGCAAATTTTAATAATTATTATCTCGTAAACTAGAAGAGGCCCGAAAAATTTTATAAGAAAAGTTTATTTGGAAGTGCAAAAGGAACCCACTGGTAAAGTATTATCTAAATCCATGAAAATGCGTTTACTTGAATAATTAATTACCTGTAATTATTTTTAATTTTAAAAATGTATAATTAGAAGTCTTCCTATAAAAATTGATTCATTAACTTTTTCATCATTTTATGTGGAAATTAATAAAGTTATTTTTATTTTCTTTTTCTTTTTTTTTAAATTGTAATTTTTATAGTAGAAAATTTTCTGGTCAATGCAATTGTAATGATGAAAGTTTACGAGTGTAACTGCACTTGTTGAAGACGTCAATGTCAAGGTTGTAGAGAATGCTTCACGCTTGGGTGCTCCTCCTTGACACACACATACACAGACACCACCAGGATATCGCCTGACACAAACACCTTTTTATCTATCTACAATTAATTAATTCACTCTTACAACAAAGAGCGGTTTTATTTTAATAGGAAAATTATTATACCGTTTCAATTTCTCTGTCAATATCAATATATTATAAAAATAGTTAACCTTTCTATTGAGTTCATTAAAACTTACTCACTGTGTATTACAGTATACCAGATAATGAACTTGATAGTTTTAAAGTTCTTTACGAATTGTTTGTTTTAGCTGGGTCGATTATTTTTTATGATTATTCTACATTCTACTTATACTATCTTTTCATTAATCCACTAAGAAATTATTTTTTAATATAAAAATTTTAATAAATAAGTTGACCTGTGGCCAGGTCCGAACCGACCGACGGTTTGATGTAAATTAATTTCCAGCTACAGAAACAATTTCAAATAATTTTAATTATTATCTATTAATGCAATAAATAACAGATATGGATAGAACATACATATTTTTAATTTTAATTTATTTATAATATATAAAGAGACGCTGGCTGTGACGTCATGAAGGGCTGGGTGACGTCATATAATTTAAAATTAAGAAAAAACTAATGAAGATGATTTTTCCCGAGGATAAAACCAATACAAAATTCATGAGTCGTAGTGATATGTAAAAATCTCCACATGTGAAATTTGGTGTGAAAACAATACATCCCTTACTATCGTCGGTCGGTAAAAATTGAATAATATTGGATTTATTCACGGATGATATTATTATTATTTATGTAAACCGAGACATTTTTATCTCCCCGAGAATTTTTGCGGGGACACTGGGACAGAATACATATAAGAATAAGCAAAATGATCGTATGGGATTTGTAAGTCAGCTAAAGAATAAGAATATTTGATCTATCAAAATTAAAAAAAAATTTAGGAGATCTAATTTTATTTATTTATTTAAAATATAAGATGTACCACATGTTTATAATTAACAAAAATTATACATTAAGTTAATTTTTTAAATAAGCTTAACTATATATATTTTATTTCTTTCCAAATATGATTTATCAGTACAATGATAAGAAAAAAATTTGATAATTTATTAATATTAAATTATTAATGATAATAGATATATTCGATTACAATATATTTATTATATTCATATGAAATAATTTGCATAATAAAAAAAAATAAAATATTATTATATTTGGTAGGTTAAAAAGAAATAATACTGAAAAAGAGTTATATTTTTACAATATATATGATGTTTTTTGTCAAGTTTGCATTTTAATTTTAAATTGAGAAATTATAATAATAATTAATTCTACCTATATAGTAAAATATTTAAAATATATCAAAGTTGTTGTCTCTTCTGCCTCCTTTATCAATGCTTCTTCTTGAAAGATGTACTCTGAAATTCCCTAATCTCACTAAATTCTGTCATCTAATTTAACCCTTTGCACTCCGTTGTCGCCACAGCGGCGACAGTGTAAGGCAATCATATAGCTCCGGTGTCGCCGCTGTAGCGACTTTGTAAATTAAGCTCCTACTCCGTTGTCGCCGCAGCAGCGACATGGAAAGAAACATTGTTTTTATTTTAAATATAATATAAATATTTAATTCAAATATTCTATAATTCTTCATCAAAATCTATACTCTTGGATTTTACAAATAATTGCGTTAAAATTATAATCATTTTTTTATATTTTTCCTCAAAATGGAAGAAAATAATTTCAATGCAATTGATGAATTCTCCGAAAGTGAAGATGAATTCGAATTTGAATATACAGCGACAATTTGTCTGAAATTAATATAAATGAAGATCATAGTGATAGTGATACTTCTGGCAGTGATGTAATAGTCCATCGAAGTCGAAAAGCACGACCTATTGAGAGTGACACCGATGACAATGCAAGCATCTCCTCAGAAGAAGATGATTGGGTCAGTATTACAGAGAATGGATATATGCCCAAAAGAGTAAATTTTTCAATAGGGCAAAAAGTAACAGGCCCCCAAATTCCCTCTAATATTTTTGAACCGATTCAGTTTTTCAAACTATTTTTCTCAGAAAAACTTGTAAATGAAATAATAAAAGAAACAAACAGCTATGCAAAATCCTTGTTGAAATCAAAGAATATATCTGAAGACTATATGGCAAACATGGCGCGATATAAATAAAGATGAATTCTGGGCTTTCATTGGACTTATCCTAAATATGGGTACAATGCCTGTTTCTAACATGTAAGAATATTGGTCGACTAGATATAACAGTAGAATCTCTTTTTTACTATCTCGTAAGAGATAGTATTGCGATCACGAAAATTTTCGATGTTGAGATTTTGATGTTTTTATACGTTTTGAAGGTTCCTGAATCATTTTCACTAAGGTTGAGAAAAATGTCTGTGTGTCTGTATGTGTGTGTATATGTATGTAGACAAGATTACACAAAAACGGTTTGAGCTAGAATGATGATATTTGGTACATGGACATTATTCAAAATTCATAGTTTTCTATCAACTTTTGAGAAATGCAGCTCAACCGGAAGAGGGTCATTACTTACAACGTTTTGATTTATTTTCCTCTAAAGTGACCGTAAAAATAAAGATATATGTTTGATAATTTTTCACATGATTAAGAATTGTATAAAACTGCTATGTATAGAATTTTAATCGAATCGCTGAAAGTACCAGAATTAATTTTTTAACACTGCAAATCTCACGCGCCAACACGTGCCATGGTGCCATCAATAAAAAGCCAAACATGCGTTGGTTTAATATTTATTATTTATAAATTTATTTATTTATTATATAATATATATTATATTTATATTTATGTATTTATTTATTATATTTGTTATCTTATATATAAAATTCTCGTGTCACAAAACTTTGAAATCATACTCCTCCGAAACGGCTTGACCGATTCTTATGAAATTTTTTATGTATATTCAGTAGGTCTCAGGGCATGTCAGACTTCCTTTAGAAAACCGCTAATTGGTAAGGTGTGTCCAGGAAATGCTAATTAATTAAAAATAGTTTAGTTACCATACTAGCTCATAGAGGCGCTGGTGGCAAAAATTTGAAATCTTATATATACCCTTATAAGAAGCTTCCAAACAAAAGCGGTTCCTGGCCGAGCAAGCTAGCGCGTCTTCTTATGACTTTGCACCCTGAGTTCGAAACTTGCAAAGGCACATTTTTTTCTTTAAGTATTATATATTTTTTTTTAAAATTTATTAATTTTTATTATTTTAATATTTTATTAAATTAAATTTTATTATTAAATTTTATTTTATTAAATTAAATTTTATTTTTTAAATTATAATATTAAATTTTATTTTATTAAATTAATAATTATGTAAACTATATAAAATTTGAATTTTCATTCATTCATTTAAAATGATATTAAAATATTCCTTTGAAATATAATAAATAATTAAATTAATCCCTACTAGGGCCTCGGGGGGGGGGGGGAGAGGTAACTTTCTCTTTTTGGAAAAACCCATATTGCCATCCCCAGTTCGACTATCTATATATAAAAAAAAAGGTTTTTGTCTGCATATTGCTCAGAATTTAAAAATTATTATAATATTTCACTTTTTATTTTAAATTCTAATATTTAAATATCAATTAAATTAAATAATTTATTCTAAAAGTTCTCATTTAAATTTATTTAATAAAATATTTAGATCATATTTAACTTAATTTTTATTTATTCTTTCTATATAATTGAATATTTCTTCTTTTCTATTTGAAAGTGAAAGCTTAAAAAAACTGAATATATTATTATTTTTAAACTTTTATCAATACAAAAATATTTTCAAAACTTCAATTAAAATGACAAAATTTTATTATTTTTGTTTTTGTTTCAATTATTAATTACAAATATATTTTAAGTGCAAAAATGATTTCTTGGTTAATTAAAATATGTTTTTTAGACAAATGATATTACGAGATGTTTTAAATTTATGTCTTTTTTATATTGAGTATTTTTTTTTAAAATTAAAATTTGTTTTAAATCAAAATTATTGTATTCTATTATATTTTTTTATTAATAGGCTTCTTTTTTTATTTTTAATTTTTAATAAATTCTCTTTTTTGATATGATATTAATAAAAAATAATATTCAATTGTATTTAAATTTAAAAATTAGAATATTTGAATTTTTTTAAATTTTAACACATGTAATCAATCATATGGATAACGAATGGAACATTTTGAAAATCAAGTTGGTATTAAATTCAGAAAAAAATACTGATATATAGAATATAATAGACCATTCGAATATAATTTAAAACTATTTATCTCCTTTTATTTTAAATTTAAAAAAACGGAGTGTTAAGAAATTAAGATGCCTGGATAGGTAAATGGGCTGGAAGAGGAGGTTATTTATAATTTTCTTCTAATTCAGATTGAAATTAATGGTGATAAGAAAAAATATTTAGTAACAAAATCTATATACAAAATGTAGAATTTGAATATGTAGAAAAATTGAATGTAATCACGAAGGATAATAATATTTGAGAAGAATATATATATTTAAATCGAAGTTGTAATCGGGAAACGCCTGTTATCATGCAGTAAAGAGGCTTATCTCATCAAAATTATTATCAAAAGGAATCAAAATTAAAATATATAAACCAATTATTTTGCCTGTTGTATTATATGGGTGGGACGCAAGGTCTATGACCCTGGGAGATGAGAGTAGATCCAGAGTATTCTTTCCAGCATTTATTGGCCAAAGAAAGATGAGGTCACCGGGGAATGGCGGAGACTGCACATCGAGGAATTGCATGACCTCTATGCATCTTCAGAAATAGTTAGGGTTATAAAAGCGAAAAAGCTGCGATAGGCACGGGACGCGGCTAGAATGGGAGAGGAAAAAGATTTTGGATTGGAAAACGTCCGCTTGGAAGACCAAGGACGTGTAGGAAGGGACGTAAGAGAGATGGGACAAGGGCTCAGGATAGGGACACTTGGAGAAATGTGGTTGCTGCGGCCTAGAACTTTCGAGTTCCTTAGAGTCACATAGATAGATAGATAAAACATATACAATAATAATATATATAATTAATTTAGTGATTAAATTAAAATGTATTTTAAATAAGAACACAAAAAGAAATGAATGTTTTATGTAATATACTGATTGAAACAAAATGGATGAAAACCTTTTACTCGGGGGGGTACAGGGGGCGGAGCCCCCGTCTAGGTGCGGAGAGCGCCGAAGGCGCTCGGGGCAGCTAGTATTTATATAATATTTATTATATAATATATTATGTTATTTAATCCAATTCAAATTGCGAGATAGTCGAGTGGAGACACTCCAGCTTATTTTCTGATGTATTACAAGAGCTCGATTTAAACAAATATTTTGGATGCTCCATTTAAAAACACCTGACTCGGAAAGCAAATCTCAAAACTCGTATACAACGAGCTAGTATTTTTTTAGATTATATAGACTCAAAATTTTCTGAACACTTTATTCCTGGTAAAAATATTTGCGTAGACGAATCCATTGTAAAATTTAAAGGAAAAATTTCTTTCATTACTTACAACCCCATCAAGCCAACAAAATGGGGTATAAGAATCTATGCAATGGCGGATTCTGAAACAGGATATATCTATTCCATCTTACCTTATTATGAAAGTATTACATCAGAAAGTCTTATTCGTTCAGATTTACCAGTCACCACTAGAATTCCGCTGCATTTATATCAAAAGCTGCTAGATAAAATCCTGGAAGCACAGGGTTACCATATGTTTACTGATAGATATTATACCAGTATAACTTTAGCATAAGAATTAATGAAATTGAAATGCCACTTGACTGGTACTATAAAAGCTAACAGAAAAGGCATCGCGACCTTTCTTAAAAAAACCCAAGTTTTCGGATAAGAAAACTTTTGTTAGTAAAATAGGAAAAATTATGTTCTTAGCCTGGAAAGACAAAAGGATTGTCTCACTTTTGAGCACTTGGAATGATGCTGGAATGATAAATTCAAAAAGAATTCTTCGAGGGGGTACGGAAATAGATATTAGAAAGCCTAATGTAGTCGTCAGTTACACAAATTCTATGGGCGGTGTAGATCGAGCTGATCAATATGCATCTACCTATTGTTTTTTGATAAAATCTCTTAAGTGGTGGAAAAAAATGTTTTTTTGGGGCATGGAACTGTCTGTAATTAATTCATATATCTTATATAAAATTGAAAAAACAAAACGAAACGAAAAACCATTGACACATTTGAAATATGTGAAACTGTTAGTCGATCAACTGGTTAATAATTTTCGACAAGAAAAATCTAGAGCCTCTACCTCTTCATCTGAGTTCAGGTTAATCGGAAAACTTCATGAAATGCGCAAAGGTAAAAAAAGAGATTACGTTGTTTGCTCCAATAGACAGAAAAAGGTGAAAGACGAGAAACGAGTGAATACTGTGATACTTGTCCTGATAAGCCAAGAATGCACCTTGGGGATTGTTTTGCAAGATACCATAAAATAAAGAAATTCAAAAAGTGATTTTTATAAAATATATTGTATTTTTATATTTTCGTAATTATATTGTATTAATAAAGCATATTTTTTTAGTTTATTCAGGTTTTTTTTTAATGAAAAAGCAATTTTCAATATTCAACTGAGGCGCGCTCGCGCCATTAAAAATAGTGTGGAGTAGCTGATAGCCCATAGTGAAAATGAATCGGAGTTGCTGCTAGCCCATATTAAAAATTGCTCGGAGTGCAAAGGGTTAATAGATTTCTCTATAATCTCCTAATTAATATTATCAAAAGCAAAAAATCATTGTAATTTAATTCTACTTGCTATATGATATTAAACTTTACTTTAAATATTATATTTCCATTTTCTATTTTAAAGTGCGCCATGCTAAATAAATAACGATTATTACTTACATTTGGAGAGCTGTATTTCAATCATTTCATCGTCATGAAGGATGGAGAAGATAATCAAGAATTCAAATCAACATTCAGTAGCAGGAACGAAGATGGAAACATGAAATAGAAGAAGTAAAATAACTTATTAGTTTATAATCAATAAATTTAAATTGAATTAAAAATAAAATTAATAATAAATACGGACCTCGGAGTTAATAAAGGGTTGATATTTCTCGCAGATTAAACTCGAAGAACAGCTCGTAGACTTGAATGGATGTCCATCACTCTCGCCTCGATAAAGAAAAAAATAATTAAGATTAGATATTTATATTATATACAGGAAATAAAAAAAATATAGATTTTTAAAAATATTATCTTATTTCTGTAATATTAAACTACTAAAATTATTTTACATCCTATATAGAACCATGCTTATAATAAGTTATAATACGCATTTAATAGACATATAATAAAAATATCTTAGAAAACATCAGAAAACTAATTATGATTATATTATTAATTTTATGAAGATTTTATTCTGTTTAATTGATATATTATAGGTACCTAATAGAAATATTATTCATTTTTCAAAAGTGTTATAATCATATGAAATTGACAAAACAATATTCATATGAGATTTGAAAGGAACGGTGTGAGCGATAATGAGATTAGAAAGAATACTTATATAGAATATTTAAATATTATATTTATTATTATATGAATATAAGAAATTTATATTTTTTTGATTTATAATTATATTATATGAATTTTCAAAACAATCAGCACATCTTCATATTTTTTAAATAAATAAGTTTTAATAGGATTAATATATATATTGAAATTTAAAAAATATTTAAATAAATATATTTAAAGAAAAATAAAATTTTGTATACGATTTTTTAATTTTTAAATAGTTTTAATTTAACTTTTAATAAAATTTAATTAATGAGATGATAGAATATTTAAGATTAATTATTTTCAAAGATTTGAATGAGAAATTTATAAATTTATTTGGGTATATATGAATAAAAAATTATAAAAATGCACTTTATAAAATTTAATTTTTATTGAAATATTTTTTTTTAAAGTTCACTAATCTTCCTTTTAATTAATAAAAATAAATAATAAAATTACAATTAATTCTTTATTAGCGACTAATTAAGGGATGATTTCAGTGGAGAGGCCGCTTAGGGTTTTACACACAGTAGTGAAGGGGAACGAATGGGTTCGAGCCGGCCGGGCGGCAAGAGGAGGTCAAGCCAGGCGTTGGAGGGGCAAGGAGAGGGGCGAGCGGGGAGTGCAGAGGTGAGCGCTCTACTGCAAATTATTTCAAATAAAATACATATTATATATAATTATAAGCTTTAGAAGCTTTATTTATTAATATCGTTTTGTATTTATAAAGAATATTTTTTAATTTTTTGTAATATTAAGGAAATAAAAAATTTCACTACCTAAAAGCAGCTGGTTTTTCCAAACGAGGAAGGTAAGCTTAAAGCAAAATTAAAATAAAAAAAAATTTAAGATTAGCAATGCTTAATGGATGGTTCGAAACGATTTCACCTTCTCGAAGGATTGGATTTACACCTAAGTTCCAGCTCAAACATGGTGCATTCCAGAAAAAATTACTAATAAACTAGAAATGAAGAAAAGATAGAATCAAGAATGATTAAACTGAGAATGATTTTTCTGTAAGTGCTTGATAAAATCTATATTATATATTTCAAATTTATAAATAAACATTCCTGCAATTTCCTGTAAAATAATTTTATTGAAATCAATATTAAAAATATTCTGTTTTAAAAATAAATGCAACTTTATTTATTTTGTTTTCTATAAATATTCTATAAACTGCCAAATTTTTTGGTGTGAAAACAATACATCCCTTACTATCGTCGGTCGGTAAAAATTGAATAATTTGGGTTTATTCACGGATGATATTATTATTTATGTAAACCGAGAGACATTTTTATCTCCCGGAGAATTTTTGCGGGGACACTGGGACACACAGAATACATATAAGAATAAGCAAAATGATCGTATGGGATTTGTAAGTCAGCTAAAGAATAAGAATATTTGATCTATCAAAATTAAAAAAATTTTTAGGAGATCTAATTTTATTTATTTATTTAAAATAAGTTGTACCACATGTTTATAATTAACAGAAATTATACATTAAGTTAATTTTTTTAAATAAGCTTAACTATCTTTTATTTCTTTCCAAATATGATTTATCAGTACAATGATAAGAAAAAAATTTGATAATTTATTAATATTAAATTATTATTGAGTATAGATATATTCGATTACAATATATTTATATTCATATGAAATAATTTCCATAATAAAAAAAATAAAATATCTTTATATTTGGTAAGTTAAAAAGAAATAATAATGAAAAAGAGTTATATTTTTACAATATATATGATGTTTTTTGTCAAGTTTGCATTTTAATTTTAAATTGAGAAATTATAATAATAATTAATTCTACCTATATAGTAAAATATTTAAAATATATCAAAGTTTAAATTATGAAAATAAAAAGTTAAAGAAAATAATCGCGATATTCAATTATTTTTTTATTATTAATTAAATTAAAAAAAAACAATTGAATATTTAATAGGGCCTCCTCCTTTCCCCATAAATTAGCCCTTCCAAGCCTCGCCTTCCGAAATTTAGAAAAAGTAATAATAAAGAAAGTTTGCCTTAAAAAAAAGATTAAAAAAAATAAGGCGTTTGGTCTGTAGCCACTTTGAATCAGCTGAGAGTGCCTTTGATTTTTTGGATTTCGAAATGAAATCGCGACATTCGGGGCAACCTGAAATAAAACCTACCTAGTAAGGGAGTGCATAGCCTCCATCAATAGGCATGGAAGGCCCATGCTAATCGAAAAAGCCCTGCGCTCAAAAGGTAACCAACAATTTGTTCCTGTTCAGGTCACTCTTTCATGTCATTCCAAAAAAATTGAAGGTTTGTCCTCTACATATACAAAAAATAAGTTGACCTGTGGCCAGGCGCAGGAGCGACCGACAGTTTGAAATAAATTAATTTCCAGTTACACAAACAATTTCAAATAATTTTAATATATCTATTAATGTAATAAAAAACAGATATGCATATAACAAATATTTTTAATTTTATTTTATTTATAATATATATGTAAGACCAGGCTGTCACGTCATATAACTTTAAATTATGAAAAAACTAATAAAGATTATTTTTCTCGAGGATAAAACCAATACAAAGTGCATGATTCGTGATGATATGTAAAAAATCTCTTCATGTGAAATTTGGTTTGAAAATAACCCTTCCCTTCCTATCGTCGATCGGTAATACTACCACTTAGTAAGATATACCAAATTTCATCAAAATCGGTTGAGCCGTTCAGGCTGTACACATCTATACGGACGGACAGACGGACGGACGGACAGACATCATGCTAAAAATACTTTTTTCTGTTAAGAAAATGCATGATTCGTCGAGATATGTAAAAATCTTCACATGTGAAATTTGGCGCGAAAACAAGACCTCCCTTACTATCGTGGTCGGTAAAAAATAATATAGAAAGAATGAATGGGAGAGGATGAGCCCCCCTCCCACAAAAGTAGCAAAATAAATGCTTGGTTTGTATACAATGGCCCAGATACCAATTTTTCTTAAATATTTACGAATAAATGAAGTATAAATATTTATACATCATTCAACATCAAAAAATATAAAAATAATTTAAAATCGTATAAATCACATGAATTCTACAATATTAATGTAGAAACAAATAATATTTTGAATCCAATTTTTCAAAAATAATATAAAATTTTTATAAATCTTAGTTTTAACTTAAACAGGAATATTTTATCGTTTGTACTTTTACCACTATAACGGTATTAAGCTGATCATATAAATATTTGTCCTAGATTTAAACATCAATGAATCGAGGTCGATAGCAACCTTTATTGCTGTTTCGTTAAATACTAATTACAATATAACATTTACTAAAATAGATAGGTATAGTTTATTTTTCTTCTCTTATGGATGGAAAATATATCTGTTATTTTTCTAGTTTTATCATCCAATCAAGTAAATTAAAATATTATCTTGTCCTATTCTATTCTTTAAATTTAAACATTAATATCTATTAAATCCCATAATGTCTCTTATGTTATTATATAATACTCTCTTATTATTTTCGAAAGTATTTTGATGAATGTCCGTGACTTTTTCTCAAGGGAAACCTTTATATATGTGTAAATATATTAAAACAAATATAAATTTTCCAATAGATACTCAACCTTTTAATTTTAATGATATATATATATATAATAAGTATTACCTATCATTTTTAATTAATTGGAAAATCTATTGAAAAAATATAAAACTTCTTAAAATAAATGTTAAAAAAACTTCTGCTAAGTATAGAATGTCATTAAAAAATTGATTTTAAAGAAATTATAGTCATTATTTAATACTCTACCTTTATTGGCTGATTAATTTGAATAAAGTTAAGTATCAAGTTTTCAATGAAGAATTATATAATATATAACTGAAATATATGAAATTATTGATTTTATTCAAATATTATAAAAATTAATAGTACATTTTAAAAATAATTTAACATTTTATTTATAATTTAATAAATTTGTTTGATCATTATTTTCAAATTTTAATTGAAATCTTTATTATTATTTGGTGCTTAAACATTTATTTAATTATAATTTTTTAAATATTTATTTTTTAATTAGAGTAATTTAATTTTAATAAATTAATTTTAATTAATTAATAAATTAATTTTAATTAATTAATACAGTATTCATGTGGTATAAACGTAAATTTTAACTTTAACTAATCTGGTTCGGACCACAGGCCAACTTAGAGTCAGTATCCTAAAATTTCCATCGGAAAAACACTCTTTAAAATGGCGTCAAGAGTCAAATTTTACAATAAAACTTGAAAATATCCCGGAAATAACTTTTCATAATATTAAAAACTTTTACAGAAACTCAAACCAGCATATATATATATATATATATATATATATATGTATAGTGAGAGCAACTTAATTAGACAAAGTTAGAAAAATGTGTAGAGATAAACTTGTCTAAGTACATGTGAAGACAAGCCAAATGTTATTCTTATTTAGCTAATTTCATCTGAAAGGATAAAAAACTACCTAGAAAATTTTCTTAATTATAACAAATTCTGGTAGTACCTCAATATCTCTTGGTTAAATAAAAAGTTGAGGAATAGAATAGAAATTTTGAATATTTCACATCTTTCAGATTTCGAAAAGGAAGAATTGGATAGACGCCGTTGGAAGATTGGGATACTCAAATCATTATGATGAAGAGTGTTTTGATAGAACGTCGCTAGTATATGTTCGATTAAAAGAAAATGCCATTCCTACAATATCCACAGGATTCAACATTCAAAATCCTAGACCCGGTCTGCTTTTCAGCATAATGTATAACAATTTATTTAAATTAATAATTTTTGTAATTAAAAAAAATACATTAATAAATATATTTTTTGTTTATATTTTATTTTTTGAAATCATTTTTCTATTAAACTAATGATAATTTCTTTTTTTAATTGAGAGAGAGAGAGAGAGACTAATCATCAGCATTATGAAGAGTATGATTGCCGCAACATTTAATTTTTTTTATACATATATGCATATCAAAACGGCCTGCAGTTGAAATAAAACTTTAAATTTTATTTTTTCTTCATGAGAAAATTTTTGTTCACATAATTTTCCATAAAAAGGGCCCGAAATTTGATGATATATTAACATTAAGATCAATAGAAAATATAATGTTTTGATGTAGACAATATAGAGGCTGTGACGTCAGATAGGCGACAAGTTTTGTTCCAAATGTTCACTCCATACCTCCCTGTAAAATATATTATTTATAATATCATAAATATTCAAATTTAAATTAGAGAAAATTTAAAAAGTAAAACTTAGAGAAAGTTTAAAAATTGTCCAGAAGGTAGCACTACTAATTTAATAATAATAATCTCCTGTAGAGAGCAGTGCTAAATAGTTATTACAAGATATTTTGAATTCTAATATTTAGAAATCTTATTTAATCACTAAAAAATATAATAATAATAAATATTATTTACTTAAATCGTTTATGTTTATATTAGTATTATTATAAACTCGATTCACTATCAATGTGATATTAGAAATTGTTACAAAAATTATTCATTTCTATATTATTATTTTCAAGTCATTGAGAATTTCAAATAAATCAATAACCTGATATAAAACAGGACCAATAGATGGCAGAAAGATACACTTTCTTAGTAATTTTGTTTTTTAATTTAAAATAATTCTTTATTACTATAAAGTAAATAAGTTAAGAAAATTATATAGCTAAGAAATTTTAATTACTATTATAAATGTTAATATTTTTATTTTTGGTTCACTACTATTTGTAGATAACATTAGGCTAGACATGTGGTGGAGCTAAGAATTATTTTTAATTCAATTACTAATATTCTAATTTATTATTAATACAAATCGACAAAGAATCGGAATTTTCATCAAACACTTCATTGGAAACTTTCTTTTATGACCAATATTTGTTTGAAAAATAAAAATGTGGATGTACTGATGTTAGAAGACATTAAATGTTTAAATAATACTGAATAAATACAGTCAAATATAATCACTAGTAGGGTTTCTTATAAATATTAAGCTTTTTCTTTAATTAAAATCCATTATTTGAATTTTAATTAAAATTAAGAAATTTTTAATTTAATTATAAATTAAGTGGAGAGGGATAGAAAAACTCATATTTTTATAATTATTTTTCGATGTTATTATATATTAATATTATATAATTATTATTTGATATATTTGATACTTTATAAAAAATCTAGTGGAACAAATAATTAGAATTTTGTTTCTAAAGATTTTAATGAATACAAAAGCAATAATTCCAAATTAATAATAATCAATAGATTTATCATTTGCATGATAATTAGATAACTATTTAAAAAACATATTTTAATTTTAAAAGTAATCATGTTTTCTTAATTAATTTTTTCTAATTAAATTTTAACAATTTAATTAAAATATTATGTTATTAAATTAAATAAAGTAATTATAAAATTATTACTTACAACTTCATAATATTAATAATGTTTTCCCCTATAATATCTAAGCTATATTTCTTGAGGAATGAAATAAGTGTAAATTATATTAAATAACAAAAATTGAAAGGGGAATATTAATTTATTTAAAGAATAATATTCTTTAAATTTATTATGCTCAAATAAATTTGAAAAAATATTGGAATAAAGTATAAAAACAAAACTGCAAAAAACACATTTTCAGATTATAAATTTTATAGAAAAATTGGTTGTAAGGAAACTGCAAATAATAATAAAATACATTTATATTTAATTTAATTAACATTTTATATTTATATCATTCAAAGAAATAAACATACACAACAATAAATCACAAATAATTCAAATTTTATTTTAAATATTGAAAAACAAAAAACAAATATTTTATTTATATTATAATATAGAATATAACCAGAACCTTTTGAATATTTTTGTAATTAAGAAAAATTAAATGTGGAATGCTTCAAAGGAATTTCACACATAAATAAGTTTAAACAATGAAGTGTATATATATATATAGTTTTTTTATAATTGAAGGAAATCACCCAACACCATATATTTTTTTTTATAAATATATAAAATTTTTCATCATTTATAATATGTATATATATATATATGTAATATATTAATTTGTAAGATTAACCTTATATACAATAAAAATAATTTAAAAAAAATATGCTATAAAATGGGTTTAAGGAACTCTGGGTAAATTTACATAAGCAAAACCTTTACATATTACTAAAAGATTACTTTCTCTCTTGAAAGGTAAACAGCCTTGAAATACTCATAACGTGGGAGAGTTGTCGTATAACATACTTTCATTTGAAGAATTCGAAGAAAAAAATCTTATTTTTATAAATATAATTAAAAAATTAAATCAAATGTTGAAGTTCATTCTAATTCAAAATTTTTTCTATATTTAATGAATTTCCAAAAGTAATAAATATTTTGATTTAAAAAAAAAACAAGTTACAGGAACTGATTTAGTATATTAATAGTAATAATAAAATTCAATAGTTTTCAATACATTTAAATTACTTCATAAATATTTTCTTAAAAAGAATTGATATTCATAATTTAATGTTGATGAAATTAAATAATTTTTAAAAAATATGAATATATATATATATGTATATATATAAATAGAAAAAAATTCATTTTAACATTTGTTCTCTCAAATAAATAAATAAAACAGATATCTACATAATTTATTCACAAATATACAAAAGATAAATTTCATTATGATAAATTTAAATACATATATAAATATAATATACATTAATAATATATAATATTAATTATTTGATTTTGAATACAGAGTTCCTTATTATATACCTATATATAATATATATACAAATATACTATTAATATTTTATAATATAGCTTGATATAATGCATCTTAAACATAGCAATATTAATCGATGTTTTTATTAAAAAGGACGGGAGAATATTAAAAATTCATACACATTGTATTGTCATTTATAAATTATTCTTCATAATATTAATTAAAATAAATGCAAATAGTAAAATCTTATATTGTTTAAATAATATTTAGTTTTTTACAGATGAAAAAAATAAATATCATTTAAGAAATATTAAAATAAAAAAATGAGTAAAAATTAAGTCATTGAAAATAAAACATATCAAAAATTAATATATATATAAATACTTGAATTAATATTTTGAATTTTAAGAATAAAATATTTATTAAAATGTTTGTTGAAATGAATAGGCTAGCTAGCCAATATGCGATTCTGTTTTGGTAATTTACAGCAATTCTATTTTGGACCATTTAAGATTCGCCAATTGACTAGAAAACATCGATTAAATTTTAAAATATCACAAATTCAAAAATTATAGAAATTAAGAAAACAAAGGAAAAAAAAATAATTAATATATTATTATAAGTGAATTTCAAAATATCTAGGAAAGTGAAGAGTATTTTTAAGGGAAAATCAAATATAAATAGATATTTATATATAATTATATCTTAATATTTTCAAAATAATACAATTAGTTTCAGTCTAAATAAACAAAAAATTTGGAAATATATAGAGAAATGATAAAATAAATACTATATTTTATATTAAATTGATATCTAGTCATAGGAACCTTTCTCTATATCTGTTCAATGGATTTAATTGAAATCTTGTTAAAGTAAATGTGAAACTTAAAAGAAAACATCAGTAATTTGAATGAAAGCCATTCGTGCCATTGGATACAATGCCGTTACCATTTCTTTCATTATGTTCATCTAAATGGAAAGGAACAGTTAGCACTTTGTTGTTAACATAAGATTTTAAATCCTCCCCAGCATAGGACACCATAGGCGATATTTCACAAACAATATTATCCCTGGAAATTGCAGGATCAAATTGGCCACCAGCCTCTTCAATGTACTTGGCATGCAAACGATAAATCGACTGACGAGCGGTTGTTGGATTATCCTTATCAGCGTTGTCTGCATTTTTTAAAGCACTGAATTCGGTATCCCGATCCACTTCCCATGTCACGAAATTATCAGCAAATTGGAACACATCGAATACAAATTTTTCCATTTTGATTCCGTTTGGTTTATCCGGTTTTATCCTCTCCCCTTCTTGATTCACAAAGGGAATTTTCTTCTTTGCCACATGCAATTTAAGACATTTCTCATGTTTATTTATAATACGAATCAAGAAATCACTGGTAAAAAAATGATTGCATATATTGCCTGCATTGAATGTGAGTTGTCCATCGGCATTTCGTTTTTCCGCTGTGCTTTGCGTGATTTCACTGTATTCGACCACCTGATACTTTCCATCCACTTGGCAAACAACGCCCACTGCTTCGGTTGGGAATGCTTTTTCAACAACTTTAGCTCCACAATCACCACCTTTTTTAATACAATAGCCGATAAATACAGGATCAGCCACTTTAACTAAAATATTATCAACACTGTGAGCATGAAGATATTTCACACCTCGCCTTTGAATATCGTCGATGATATTTTTCTCTTTCAATGCTCGATATAAACCTCCATTGCCATCGGGTGCTTTGGCAATCTTACATTTGGTGTCCATGATAATTTTCCCGTCCAAAGTGAAGCAAGGCAATAAACCCTGCTCAAATAACACTACATTTTCTTTATGGAGTCCAAAATAATGATGTCGCTCGAAAAATTCAATAGTAGGTTCCATCGTTGCTTCACTTGTCATAATATACCATGTGATATGATTGTATTTTCCAGTATGCTTGAAGGCAAGTTTTTCAAGTTTTTTTATTCTTTCAGCTTGAATTTGAAAGAGCGTTTTATGGGATGGTAAACCTACATCGTACATACCTTTGGGGTATTGAACCCCGAGCCGAGTGCCTTGGCCACCTGCAAGAAGAAGGACTCCGACTGCCCCTTCTGCAATTTTATTCAACCCTTCAGATTCATAAGAGGCCAATTCAGTTTTGGATGATCGAGAGACAGCACCATAAGATTCAGGTGAAATTGGGTTTAAGAGGTCATCCAGTTTCTGTTGATCTTCACTCATGGATTCAAGACAACGATTAAAATAATAAATCACTTCGGGGATATTTACTTCTTTGATATCTTGAATTAAAATATTTTTTTCTGATTCATTTAATTCATCCCAAAATTTTAAAATATGTTCTTGGTTATGAGCAACCAACTCATTTTTCAAATTCTCCATTTCAGATGACATTCTTGATCAATTAATACAATACAATATAATAGAAAGGGAAAACTTAAAAGGTTAAAATAAAAAACTGAATGTTAGTGGGCATTTGTCTGATGAAATGAACTGGGAAAAGTTGTAGACAGTCCATGTTTATAAGTCGCTCCCCTCCACATCACTCCCCAGCTGATTGCATAGATGTCTGATTCTAATGCATTCACAACACGCGTAAGAACTCAAGGTAGCGTGGCCGAGCGGTCTAAGGCGCTGGTTTTAGGCACCAGTCCGAAAGGGCGTGGGTTCGAATCCCACCGCTGCCATAAATTTTTTTATTATTAAAATAAAATAAAATAATAATTTATTATTTTTAAATATAATTTTATTATCTATATACATAAAAAAGAATAATATCTATTATTATTATTATTATTATTAATAATAATAATTATATTTATTTAACCAAAAAATAGAAGAAATAAAAAAAATTATAAGTAAATTATTAAATTTTATTTTTTATAATTGTAATTTTTTATTTATATAACTTTGAACTATAGAAAATTTATTGAAATTATTAATTTAATTATTTTTTCAAGTGTTTTATTTATACAATAGTTTAATTGAAAAAATAAATTAACTTTATTACATTTTTTTTAAAAAAATTAAAATAATAAAATCAACAAAAAAAAGGTAAATATAAAAATAGATCATTAAAGAAATTTTATTTAAAAATTATGTTTACTAAGTTTTAAAGTTAATATTTCTTTTTGTTTTGAATTAGTTTAAATTTTTGGAGTCTACAACTAATAAGTATTTTATTTCATTTTGGTAAAGAATTTCATTATAGAAAAAATGATAGCTTTACAAAGAAAGTTATTTTCTTTTGCCAGAAATGATAATATTCAATGATTGAAGGTTTGTAAAATTAAAAAAACACAACTTGTAAGTGGTTTAAAATTTATTTCAATACATTTTTTGGATACAATAACTATACAAGGACAAACCAGTGGAAATTGGACCCCGACAGGGGCACAAATGGAGTCGGGGTGCAATTTCTTTCTCCCGGTGTCCTCTAATTGTTTGATATTGAGATTAGCTAAACTAAATTAAGTGACTGTAAAACACACGATAAAAGATATAATTTTTAGATAAAATTTACTTTCAAAATTATTATATTAAAAAAAAGTATATTATATATAAATATAAATATATATATAATACAATAAAATATCAAATTAAATAAATTATTTTTTTGAAATATAAAATCTTCAAATTTTAACATGATCCACGCAAAAATTACAATTTTTTTAATCTTTAAAATAAAAACAATAATTTATAATTACACTAATATAAGATCACATAAATATTAGTTAAAAAAATTAAAATTTATCTTTTTTTTTCATTAAAAAACTTCAAATTAAATATATCACAGTTTGATGTGGACTTTTTTTTTTAAAACTTTCTTCTTTTGAAAGATATTTAATTAAAAATAAATATCTTTAAATACTTTAAAAAAATTATCAAATACGATAAAAAGTTCATAATTTGTTAATTATCAAAGTTTTATATACGTTAAAATTAAAGCTACCTTGATAACGTTCAGGATTTTTACATCAAGTTTATTACAAGAGATTTTTTTAATTATAATTTAAAATAAGGGAGAAATAGCATTGTAATTTGTGTTTGAGAGATCAAATACAGAGAAATAGGCCCTTAAATGTATCACATGATAATTCTATTATAAAAATAAATAAATCCTGATCAATAGTAAGTAATATCTTTTTATATAAATAATTACAAATAAAAATGTAATATGTAGATAAACATTTTATGACTGTAAAATATATATATATATATATTTCTTTTTTTAATTAAAAATGTTTTATCTTTTTATAAATATTAATAATGAGAAAATCTTTTAATTTATTAATTTAGTTGTATTTAGTCTTTTTTTTATATTTTGGTTCTCAAAATTCAATTACTTTCATGTTAAGTATTAAAATACCAGACATTTAATAATTTCTAACTATTTCAAGTTTCAAAATACTTAAATTTACACGAATACATCAAATTTCTCATTAATCAGTATTTTATTAAAATTAAAATTTTTTAAATTATTCAATTCCCGGTTTTCTATTAAATAGATTATTTCTTATAAAAAAATGGTTACTAATTTTGTTTGATTCACTTTGATTTTGACTAATTTTATAATGTATTTAAAAAAATTTTCATACAGGAACATTTACAAAGCTAATTCAGCCCTAACTTATCTAAAGAGTTAGAGAGAGAGAGGGAGAGAGAGAGAGAGAGATAGGAATAACGGATTTGAGTGTTATTAGATATAGAACTAGATTGCATAAATGATAGTGACCGTACCGTGGAGGTAATCATGATTTTTTAGAAAGAAGACCCTTCTTTTTTAGTTGTTTAAGAGCACATTTTGCTGCTGTACATTTAGCAATTCTATAATTGCGTCCGATTCCTTTGTAGGATCCTTTTCCAAAAACTTCTACAGTTACACGAACACGACGTCCATCAGCAAGTTTTTCGGGTTTACTAAAAAATATAAACAATAACTAGATCAAACCATATTCTTATGTTTCTAAAGACAATCCTTGGCCTTTGAAGGCTACTTTCACATTCACTTTAGCAAGCAAGAAATGATTCAATGAATTTGAGCGAAAGCTTTAACCAGCATCTAAAGTTCGAGACTGCCAATGATGCAATCGATTATTTCATAAAGAGTTTGCAAGAAAATGTTAAAAGAAAAATTAATATTCATAAAAGTTAAAATGATATTTTTAAAAATAGAAACAGGAATAATAATAGATTAATCTAAATTTAATTCTACTTATATGAAATCATAATTAAATATATATAAATAAATATAAATAAATGATTTATTACAAATGATCTCACCAATTTTAGAAAAAAAAAAAAAGTTTTATAAAGAAAATTTCATCATTTTTTTCATCATTTATTTGTATCTTTATTAAACCGAAACGTATCGGAAGTGAAGCAAAACTATCGATCGTTGAAATGTAACATCGTAATTTAAAAAGAAAAATATAAAATAATTATTTCTTTAAATATTTATAACACTAGTGATAATTAGAAAAGTAGAACTACTTCTCCATACACTATTTTCTTTTAAATTGGCTTTTGACTAAATTGTAGAGATCAATAAATTTGATTAATTTCGTGCTTAAAGGTGAAGAGAGATGCACAGAAAAAATAATGTGGGTGTTGGTAAAGCAATCAATTCTGAAGAATTACATCATCAAAATTATCGAAATGATCAGGTACTTAATCTAATATCGTGTTCCAATTACTACGATATCATTTCTTGACTGATAAGAATTAAAAAAAATAAATAAATAGATACAAATATTGTCCCTATCTGAGAACCATGAGAAATGCGAATCAAATTTGTTACATATTCTTATCTTAATGTTAGAAAATAAAAAAATAATATACTTTATTTTTAATTATAGCCATTTCTACTTTAAAAAAAATGTTTATAATGAAATGAATCTTGTATGATCTTAGAATGGGATAATATAATGAGGTACTGAATGTTCCTAATAATTTGACTCCATTTGAAAACAATAAAAAATCTCAAAAAGGATATAATCTTAAATGAACTTTGGGTAGAGAAAATGTAATGTAGATTGTGAGGATGGAATACAAACAAAGAGATTACGTAAAAGCAGATAGATTAGTTTTAGATCTATTTAACCTATTTAATTCTGTTTTAAATTTGTAATTTAATATTTATCAATCAGTTTAAATATCATAGTACAAAAGGTAGCTTTACTTTAATGAAACAATAAGAACGTGCATAATAATGATCAATGTTATAGATCACTTACCCAAATTTTGCTGTCTCGGGTTCAAGTTCTAAAAGATCTCGAATAGGAGATTTAGGGACGTTCGTACTAAATTGTTCTGAAAAATAATTTTATTTATAAACAAAAAAAAATAATGAAAACAATCTTATTTAAAAATATTTAATATTAATTAATTAATTTTAAATTTGAAATGAAAACATGTTTTGAATATGAAAGAGAATTTAAGCCATTATCAATGTCAACAGTTAATATGTAATGTGACCCTGAAGTTATTCAATTTTTTACAAATATCACCTAGTTATCTTACTTTAATATGCATAATAATTTTTTTTTTTTCAAATTTAAAAATAGTTTTTTTCGAAATAATTTTATAAAATGATTAATTGAATGAAAGTAAATTGAACAAAACCCTTATTAACCACAATTATTATTAAAGATGAATAATATAAAATATTTATTATATTAATTGTTTAAAAATTTATTTAAAAAAAATTAGAAAAATCTATTGTCTTTCAAAGATAAGGTCATCCTCCTTTTATCTATCTTTCTATCTTTAATATAAACATTATAATTTACCTATTTCTTGTTTCATCATTCGATAATAAACTCTCCAAACTGCATCTAAGGACATCCCACTATCTAAAAAGATAGCTCCAGCAACTGATTCAAAAACATCACCAAGAGCTTTTGGTACTTCAACGTCTTCAGCCTCTTCACATTCTTCTTCTTCAATTAAATAATACTGTAATTGCATAACATAATGTTGGTTGGAAAGATTTCAAATATTTCAAATATTCACATAAATGTTATATAAATATCCTAAGAAATTAAATATGAAATAATGATCATCCTTCTCGAATAGGAATTTTTTAATACGAATTTTCAGCAAACAATAACAGCCAATAAAATAACTACATTTTGTATTAAATTATATTCAAAATATAATATAAAATAAAGAATCTCTGGAGTATAATACATAAGCCCACAGCTATATCCATGGTTTACAATTGAAAATCAAAAATTTTTTATTATTCATTTCATCAAATTTTCTTGTCCTTTTTTTTTTGTTTTGTATTGAGATAGTTATAGTGTTTTTTATTTTTTTTTTGATCATAATGTAAAATCAGTGGAACTTTAAATCAGAAAGGTTCGAATAAAAAAAAAAAAGAAAAGAATGAATCAAAAAAGACCTGTTATTATATTTAGGTAATAGGAATGCTTCAGACATAACTAACTATTCAATGACTCAGCTTGATAATAAAAATTTAAGATTCTAAACACACGAGAGAAGATTCAGCTTTTTTCTTTTGTATTTTTCTTTTGTATTGAACTTTATTGTAAAATAGAAATTTAAATTCTTTATTTTCTACATAGATCAATTTTTTTTAATTATATATAGATATCTCATAGTTGTATACCTTGAGCGCTACTCCCTTTCTCAATATAATTATATATATATATATATATATATATCTTATATATAAATTTTAAAGAAAAACACTAATTCATATTCAAAATGAAAAATTTGTTTTTAAGAGACTCTCTTTCATGTCATTCCAAAAAAATTGAAGGTTTGTCCTCTACCTAAATATTTTTATACAAAAAATAAGTTGACCTCTGGCCAGATCCGAACCGAGCGACGGTTTGAAGTAAATTAATTTCTAGCTACAGAAACAACAGAAACAATTTCAAATAATTTTAATATATCTATTAATTCAATAAAAAACAGATATGGATCTATCATAAATATTTTTAATTTTATTTTATTTATAATATATAAGGAGGCCATGGCATCATGAAGAGCTGTGTGACGTCATATAATTTTAAATTAAGAAAAAACTAATAAAAATGATTTTTCTCGAGGATAAAACCAATACAAAGTGCATGATTCGTGGTGATATGTAAAAAATTTCCTCATGTGAAATTTGGTGGGAAAATAACCCTTCCCTTCCTATCGTCGATCGGTAATACTACCACTTCCGGTTTCCGGATTTGCACTAAAAGTTGATCAATTGATCAAACTGATGCATTAAGTAAATATACTAAATTTCATCAAAATCCGTTGAGCCGTTCAAGCTGTACACATCTATACGGACGGACCGACAGACGGACAGACATGATGCTAAAAATACTTTTTTCTGTTAAGAAAATGCATGATTCGTGGAGATATGTAAAAATCTCCACATGTGAAATTTGGTGTGAAAACAATACCTCCCTTACTATCGTCGGTCGGTAAAAAATCCATCAATTATGATAAAATCATTTATATATAAGATAAAAAATCACACAATCTCAGTCTATTGAAGAATTAGTTATAGTTGACTAGACTATATAATTTTTATGCTATATTTGTTGCAAAAGAAAAAAATTAAATTTACAAGAACAATTAATTTCTCAACAAATTCCTATAAAAACAATTATGATATAAAATCATTATCATTTCATTGAAGAATAAAAATAATAGCCTCGTGTTATTAAAAAATTAATTAAAATTAATAATAATAAAAAAAAAAGAACTATAATAATAATAATAAACTTTCTTCTATTTTCTATTCTAGAATTACTAATAAATATATAACCACCTCTTCACTAATTGTATGTCCATTTTCTTCTTGAATTCTGACAAATCGGTCAACTACATCGCTAAGACCTGGAGATAAATGACGGAAGTATTTGTGGAAACCGTAACGAACGGCCAGAGAAGCGAAGATGGTGTTGTTTACCAATGCAGAGCGGAGATCGGTTAAAGCTCCTGGAGAATGTTGTCGCAGATCTTCGTAAAGATGTCGAGTGATCAAGTAATCTGAACACATATACATACAAACATATATTCAGGTCTATAGCCATTTTTTTGTTTCACAAAAGTCAAGGTTAAAACCTAAGCTACTTTGACATTTTAAGTCTGGAGAAGAATATTAAACTCAACTTAAATGGCAAAAACATTTTACAACTGGTTCTCCACAAGACACAAAGAAAATATAATGTTGATTTTGGCAATAGCAAGACTTTCACTTATACAGAATTAATAAAATTAAGAAAATAAATTTCTTAAAAATTATTTTTTTTATTATTAACTCCAAAGATTTTATATTTAAAAAAATAAATAAATTTAGTCATGATATTTACTCCTAAAAAATCAGTTAATAAATTAAAAAAATTGCGAATAATTAATGTAGGTATGTTTTAAAAGACAAGTAATTATTTAAATTATATGAACTGTCTTATAATACGAGTAGTTAATCCATTCAAAAATTAATAAATTCTTAGCTGCTGATAGAGAAAGATTTTGGTTGCAGCAACCCCATTCCTCCATCAATAGCTATCATGGGCTATCTCTCTCGTTTCAATTCTTGTTCTTTCCCAAATTTCCCCCAAATTCTCTTTTATATTGTTTTGAGCTAAGTAGCTTCATTTCATTACACATATTTTTAAACATAAACTATTTAGAATAAGGTAAAAAAAAATTATGCTTATTATATAAAAAACATCTGGCTTTTGTACATCCTATGAATAGACAGAGCAGATCAAGTCGGTAGAGGTATAACGGGTCCTCTCAACCTTTATCTGGATTTTCTTGATCGGAGGCCGCTACTTTTTATTTCAAATAGCTTCTCAGCTGGAAAGAAAATTCTGAGTATTGCCCCAAGACTGCGTGGAGTCTTAATGCTTATTAAATAGTAAATAATTTTAAAAATAATATCCCTTTTTAATGAACATAAAAATTTGGTTTTATAGATTATAATTATATAGATTAGCCATATTGAAAAATCGAAAATGTTTATGAGCCCAATCGGTAAAAAAAATTTAATCTGGGATGGGGGGGGGGGGAAATTACGAATAAATTACCTAATTGCCCGCATGCAATAGTACTGCTGTTGCTATTGTATTAAAGTAAACAGAATTGGGATAAATCGGATACATTTTACAACAAAGTTTTTAAAATTTGCAGAAATAACCTGGAAATAACTCAATTTTAAATTTCCTTTAAATAATTATATGTAAATAAATATGACATATGACGTAGCCTTTTTCCAGTTTAATATATGTAAATTCTAAATTGTGATACTTTAAATTTTTTAAGTGAGCCTTAATAAACTCAAAAAGAGCCACGGTTTGGCCACCGTTGTTATAGATTATTAATCAGCACCAGTCGTTTCGGAAAACAGTAATTTAGCTTTTAGATTCGATACCAATATTTGAATTTCATATAACAAGACCAGGAAACAATTGTCTATAAAATTTAATTTCTCCAATAATTTTAATAATCTTAATGATTCGAGAATAAAGAGATTAATTAAAAGGGATTTAATATTAATTGAAAAAGATTTCGCTAACTTACCAAGAACAGCATCACCAAGAAATTCAAGCCGTTGATAACAGTCTGTGAGTTGATTTGGGGCATAAGAAGCATGAGTAAGTGCTTGAAGGAGATAACTTCGATCTTGAAATCGATATCGAATTCGGCGTTCAAATGCATCATAACCATCGAGAAGGCGTTCTAATTCCGCTTCGGGACAAAGGATATTGCGAAGAAGGGGAGATTTTGGTGATGAAAGATGACCATAACGTATCTGATATAAAATTTAAAGAATTCAAATATACAAGTTAGTTTTTAATTAGATCTTATAAGAAAATAGAAAATAAATCAACATCAAAATAAAACTAAAAAATCTGGAGTGTCTCCACTCGACTATCTCGCAAATTTGTATTGGATTAAATAACATATATTATATTTAAATTAAATTAAATTAATTAAATTATAAATTAAAATTAATAAATAATATTTATTAAACCAGCGCATGTTTAGCTCTGTTGATTGCACCACGTCACGTATTGGCGCGTGATATTTGCAATGTTAAAAAATTAATTCTGGTACTTTCAGCGATTCAATCAAGCTGAAATTCTATATATAGCAGTTTTATACAATTCTTAATCATGTGAAAAATTATCAAACATATATCTTTATTTTTACGGTCACTTTAGAAGAAAAAAGAATCAAAACGTTGTAGGTAATGACCCTCTTCCGGTTGAGCTACATTTCTGAAAAGTTGATGGAAAACTATGAATTTTGAATAATGCCCATGTACCAAATTTCATCATTCTAGCTCAAACCGCTTTTGCATAATCTTGGTTACATACATACCACACACACAGACATTTTTCTCAACTTTAGTGAAAATGATTCAGGAACCTTCAAAACGTATAAAAACATCAAAATCTAAACATCGAAAATTTTCGTGATCGCAATACTATCTCTGGCGAGATAGTAAAAATTAAAATATATTACATGGCAGGTATTAAGAAAAAGTGACTTTTTCCCACACCCTGGTCAACTGTTCAGGTTTTAAAGGTCGTTCAATATACAAATTTAAAAATAGGATAATATTTATTTTCAAAAAATGTCCATTTTATTAACATTTAAAGTGGGTTGAAAATCGATCCAATAAGGAAAATAATCAATTTATTTTATTTATTATATAGTATTATATATTCATATAAATACCAGATTACTTTTAAATCTTGAAAACAGATTAAAAGTATTTACATGTCAGTTTCGATTATCAAATAAACTAATCCGAGTAATCATTTCATGTTTTAATTACTTTCAACAATAATAATACTAATATAGAAAATGATAAATAATTAATATGATCCTTATGAAATAATATTTACCTACTTATAAAATGGATTAAAGTGTTTATCCGCATTTATTTAAAATCCTATTTTTTTTAACTCATCTTTATATAATATAGCTAATTGAATTTATTTTTATTTCTTCTGATCTATAAATAGAAATATAGAAAGGAAATAGGTAATTTAGAACAACACTTTAGAATTATCGTTAATAACATCTCTTTAGATTAATTCATTTATGATCAAGATTATAGATATAAAATTAAAAAAAAAAAAAAAGTAGATTATATTTTAAGTTTTCATATAATACAAACATTATCATTCAAGAATGAATATAAAAAAAATCACTGAATAGTACCAAAGTACTAGAATCAAAGTTTCTGATTAAAATACAAAAATATAAATATAGGTTTATTCAATTTTGTATTTATTTCTTTGTTACAGATAATTTCAGAAGATATTCCTATTAAAATTTTAAATTCGAATTTTTAGTCTATTCGAATAGTTTAATTACTTTTTTCAATTATATATTAAAAAGAGCAAAAAGTAGAGATGTTTGAAAAACTTAAAATTTATTATTTTAAATAATAATTGATAATGATTGATAAGTATGAAAATTTCAAAGTAGAAATTAGATATTATTAAAATTTCATAAAAAAATCAAATGAAATAAATACAAATTTGTTTAATGTAAGAAATATACAAGAATTTGATTAAAATTCACAATAATAAAATTATTTTTATAAACGATTCAGTCAATTATTTCATATTAGATATTATATGATAACAATTATCTAAAAAAAATTAATAAATATCTATATAGGAGAAGAGGAATTGAAAGGATAGAAAATAGTAGTAGACAGACACGCACAGAATAAAGACAGTTGGAGGAACATGAGAACGTCAGAAGAATCATAGAAGAATTAAAATAAAAATAAAATAAAATACAATTTATATTCCACATTAAAAATTTTTAAATAACATTTTATACTCCTTATACATATAATATATTCGAGAAATTCAAATTATTCTATTCTTTTTATCCCTAATTATTTACTATTCTCTCATTGATTCATTAATTAATTGACTAATTAAGATTATCAAAATTTATTTGAATCTTCTCAATATGGTTAAAATTTAGAGTTTATTTTTATAATAAATTAATTTAAATTTTTATATATAATTGATCGTTATACTTGATGAAATTAAATTTGTTAATTTTAAATTGAAAAATTGGTAGTTATCTTCAAATTTTAAGAAAAATAACACTAATAGATTATATATCTGTATGTTAACATCTATTCACGTAACAAATTAAATTAATATATATACTTATCAAGAACGGAAGGCTAAAAAATCATTGCTCATCCCACGCACAATGTTTTATCATAATTTTTTTTAAACAAAGAAATAAAAAATACATTATATATTTCGAGAGCGTTATTCACCAAACAACTTTCGATTACTATATTTAGAATTGAAATTAGTTTACAAATGAAAAAAAAATCAGGTAAAGAAGTCTCCACGATTGAATTCCTGAGGCTGCTTTTCGTTCTCAGGTGTGGTGCGGCTATGGTATAATAATTAATCTTATGTAACAATATTATGTAGGTCGTGAAAAAGTAACTTCTTGTGAAATTAAGATAAATCATTAAAATATTCAATATTTGAATATCAATATAAACAAAGCATGTGTCAAAATAATTATCTACAGAAGAGTATAAATAATTAAAAATAAATGTTGATGGTAAAAGAGGTCACACATGAAAAATAATAAATGAAATGAAACGATTGCGTTACAGATGAAGAGATTGAATATAGTAACTGGATAATAAGATTAATAGAAAAAATACAAATGTTAGATTAAATAGAAATAAATAAATCAATAGAACGGATACTTTGTTAAGAAATTATATAATTATATATTATATAAAAAATCTCAATTAACTTAAATTAGTTAGATGACTAAATAATGTTAGAATTTTGTTTTATGAATCAAACATTGGTGAGTTCCGCTTGTTTTATTCAAAAATTAGCCTAACTAGAATAATATTCACAAAAGATTATTTGAAAATGAAAATAAATATTAAGATACTAAACAATAGATAGATTTCCAAATCTATTATCCAATTTATTGAGTCCAATGGTTAAATATCTAACAGTTTTTTTGTTTAATAAGAATAAATTCTAAATTATCAATAAATATATTTAAATAAATACATTAATCTGGGTTTCTTGTATCTTTATTAATTTGGATGAAAGAACAAAATTTATATTCTATCTAGATATGTTTCAAATATAAAAAAGTCGTCCAGCAAAAAGTTCATCTAACCTTAAAGAAATGATATTTATTAAAATTAATATCATACTTTAACTAAGCGGAAATGAACTTTTACGAGATCAATTAGAAATAATTATAGAAAGTTAAAGTGTTGTTTATTGATTTTTCTCAGTCAAAAATTGTTTGTTTTTTTTTAAACGTAAATTTAGAATTTTGTGAATACCTTTAAAATTAATGGATTATCATTCTATTTCAATCATTAGTTAATTATTTGAAATATTTAGTATTCTCCTATATTAAAAATATATTCAAATTTTACTAGTATATAGTACTATTAAAATTATAAATTACTTTAAACTTTTAATTATTTTCAATACTTTGAAATAACGTTTTAATTCTAGAGTGTATTCAAAATAAAATATGTGCGTGAAGCTAGCGCCGCCATTTTATAATTCCCGAAAAAACAAAATGGTGCTATGTTGTGCTACGTTGTGCCGCAAACGCCAGTCGCCCATCTCAAAAAACAAACCGGAAAAAAATCGATTTTTTTGCTGGCACCGCCATTTTGTTTTACCAAAAAAACAAAAATTGTGCTGGATACAATCTTGGCTACTAAACATTGTGCCGCAAGCAGAACAACTCTGGCTCTTTCCGTTTAGGAGATAAAAAAATATCCAAATTTAATATTATAAGACATCGTATGAAACCTCTTATAACTTTTTCAGAGTGATAGATAAATAAATTCTGCGAGTTGTGCTTAGTTGTGCTGGTTGAATACAACAAAGAATCATTCATTAATAAAATAAAAATAAGTTGACCTGTGGCCAGGTCCGAACCGACCGACGGTTTGAAATAAATTAATTTCCAGCTTCAGAAACAATTTCAAATAATTTTAATATATCTATTAATCTAATAAAAAACAGATAGGCATATAACATAAATATTTTTAATTTTATTTTATTTTTAATATATAGCTGAAGTAGCCGGCGTTGCCCGTGATCGTAATAAGGAGACTGACGTCATGAAGGGCTGGGTGAAGTCACATAATTTTAAATTAAGAAAAACATAATGAAGATGATTTTTCCCGAGGATAAAACCAATACATTCGTGGTGATATGTAAAAAAATCTCCTCATGTGAAATTTGGTGTGAAAATAACCCTTCCCTTCCTATCGTCGATCGCTAATACTACCACTTCCGGTTTCCGGATTTGCACCAAAAGTTGATCAATTCATCCCACTGATGCATTAAGTAAATATACCAAATTTCATCAAAATCGGTTGAGCCGTTCAGGCTGTACACATCTATACGGACGGACGGACGGACGGACAGACATCATTCTAAAAATACTTTTTTCTGTTAAGAAAATGCATGATTCGAGGAGATATGTAAAAATCTCCACATGTGAAATTTGGTATGAAAACAATACCTCCCTTACTATCGTTGGTCGGTAATTATCAAGATTAATTATTAAAGATTTTATATGAAGTACTTTCGGGACTTCACGTTTTTGTATAAAGCGTTTGTTTCAAAAAATAACTTTCTTAACCTTAATATTAATTCAGCTGATGTCAAAATGTTTTCATGACATTATATATGCTTGTGCTTTCTTGCACAAACCATTCCCAACTTAAAACCTTAAAAATTTGATTTACTGCCGGCATTAGCATTATCCGGTATACACCACAAGGAGGTTGCTCGGTAGGATTTGTATATCATAGTGGCCCTGAGAAGGGCCTATTGTGTGTGTGTATATACATTCAAGCAAATTTACTGGTCAGAGAAATTCTAAATGGCAAAAATTTAAAGGAATTCCCTTTTTTCAATATGTAGAAAGTATTTTGTGAACTATCAATGGAATCACACCTGTTTGGTAATGACATTTTTTAAACGCAAGTTTGTTTTTCCAACGTTACATAAAATTTAATTTTAACGCACTTAGATAAAAGGTAAGCCAAAAAATATTTTCTATTCTTTAATTATTTGTATTTTTTTAAATTTTGTTGGAAAAACAAAATGGCGGTGACTGCAAAAAAAAATCGATTTTTTTTTCCGGTTTGTTTTTTGAGATGGGCAACTGGCGTTTGCGGGGCATAACGTAGCACAAACTTAGCATAACATAGCACAATTTCGTTTTTTCGGGAATTATAAAGTGGCGGCGCTAGTTTCACGCGCATAAATAAAATTGACATTAAAAATAATAATAGATAAATAAATATATATTTGAAACAAAATATTTAATTTCAGCACAAATATGTGGTGCAATATCCAATGTTTTTTCCTCAATATAGTTTTTTTTTTAATACATATTAGTTCACCAAGACTGAATTTTAATTCACGGAAATTAAAGCTATTTTGGATATCATTGACAATGTTAAATATTAATCAATTACTACTCACTCAGAGTACTAGTAAAACTTTAAATTTTAAAATAAACTAATCACGAGGAGTGTTACTTTTTATAAAACTTATGAAACGTACTCCCAGTTTATTTAATATTGAAAAAAGTTGTTATTTTTGTCAATAATAATTTAAATACAATTTTCATTATTAATTTTTTGTAGATTTAGTTATGTTTCATCTATGATCATGTTTATTAAATTCATTTATATTTAAGTTAAAGATGTAATATTTTTAGAAAAATATAAGTAAATATAGCATAAGTTAAAAATGTTATTTAAAAAAATATATATTTATTTTATTATAATAATAAGTTTTTTAAATAATTTTTCATTTCAAAGTAAAAAAATTCTCTCTATTTAATTAATTTTTTTATAAAAATGTCTTTTATTGATTTATTTTATTATTTTGGTGGTTTTTGGAAAAAATCAATTAAACGGAATGTCTAAATAATTTTTAGAAGTTCAATTATTGATATTTATCTAAGTTTCAACAAATTAATTTATAATTAATGTGTTTCTAGACACACACACACACACATTTTAAACTTAAATATATATTATTTATAGAACCAAGACTAGCAACCGGTAAAAAATATTTGTAATAACATAATTAAATAGATGATCAAATTAAATTCCATAGATTGAGTATAATGGAGGAATATGGTTGCTGCCACTTAAAGAACTTTTGAGTTCAGAGTTTGGAAGTGTAACAAATATAGAATTATATTTCACTCTATAAAAATATTGTTTTCAATTAAAATCTATTTTGAAAAATGATTATTTTTAATTTTGATTAAATGAATGGAAAATAATAATATTTGCATTTAGCTTTGATAATTTATTGATGATTTTTAATCTTATTATTTAAATTATAGATAACGTTAAAAATAAAAACTTGTAAGATGTTTTAAAGTACTAAACAAGATAACACACACACATTCTTTGATATAATTTAATTATATTCATATCCATTAAATTAATATATTATAATAACAATTTTTTAATTATCAAGGAAAACGTGGATATAATTAAAAAATTACAATCCTAAATAGAAAGAGATTATTTGAGATGAGATGAATCCAGAGTATCAGTTGTTTTTCGCGTTCAATAGGCCTCAACCAGATTAGTCACTAAATAAAATAATGATCTTATATTTCAAACATTTTCCGAAAAAGTTTTTGTAATTGTATTTCTAATTTTATATATTATAAATCGAAAATAATAAATTCAGATAAAATTAATTAATAATACATAATAATCTGCTCTTCTTATTTTCTCATTCATCAGATCTTTTTAAATATTTTTATTAATATCAGTCAAAATCAGAAAAAAAAATATAGTTTTACGTCTAAATTAAATCAATTTTAAGATCACAGAATGACAAAATTTAAATTTTAAATTTTTTATGATAAAAATATTCGTCTAAAACTATCTGTATACTAAAGATTTCGATTTTTTGACATATTCTTCCAAATTGGCTTCTTCATTTTATTCAAATTCAAAATTAACAATAAAAGAGAGTTTTATTTTCTTTAATTCTTTATATTAAAATAATTTTAAATAAATTTATAAAATTAATGGTTGGGCTATTAAAACAAGCAGTAATTTATAAATAAAAGAATTTTAGAGAAATTAACGATTTATTTCAGGTTAATAATTAATAATTAAAAGTGTTTATTTATTTTAAATTTTTTCAAATGTAGTATTATTTTTAAATTTCATATATGAATTCCACTTTATTTAGACAGCATATAAATTTCAATTCCTATTTAAAAATTTACAAAATTTAGGAATTTAAATTAATGAATTTTTCTTAAATTTAACATTACGAAAAAATTTAAATTCTCAATATTATATACATAAATGTATATAAAATTATTTTATAGAATAAAAATATAATTAAGTATAAAAACAACTTTATTATGTCACGTTTTCTAATTTTAGAACAAGAAATGAAAGTATTTATTTAGATTGATAAATATTTATAAATTTCTTTTTTATAAACAAAAATATTTGAAAACAAAAAGCAGGACTTAAATATTCTATAAAATGAATATAAACATTTGCTTTCATTGAAATAGAATCTTTTATTATATTCGTATATTAAAATATAAATAAAATTTTAATTTCATTATTTATTAGTACTACTATTAAGAGTTAGATATTTTAATATATATACACACACACACATACGTCAATTAGAAAAACACTTTTTGGAATCAATTACTTGAAACGTGAGGTTCTGTCAAAAACCGCATATCGAGAGTTAATCGGGATTACAATACATTTACTCTCAAAAAACTTAGAATTTTTTTTTAAAAGTAATTACTACACATTTCATTTGTAAATCTAAAAACTGATTAATTTTGCATAATTGAATCACATTCAAAATAATTTCATTGAAATTAACATCAGTATGATTTCAATCAATATTTTGTATTTCTCTACATATGTTTATATATTAATCAAAATAATTTCGAGAGTTTAAAAGGTGTTTTACTTTAACTAAATTTAGGAAAATGTCATCTATTTGAGGATAGATATTATTCACAAACATATATTATGTTATAATAAAATGACAATTTCATATTGATACGACTTTTCATTTAATGTTTATTGTTATTGGATCTTGAGAAATAGACTTTCATAATAAATCTATTTTGTATTAAAATGAAGATTTTATCATCAAATAAGTTTATCTTTGTTATATTATTGATTAGATTTAATGATTATAGATTAAGCTCAATTAAGATTATAAATAATCTTCAGCATTTCCGTTTTTAAATAGATAATATTTTTCTTTATATGATGTTACATTACTAATTGAATTAAAAAGATCTTAAATTTATTTTATTTTAATAAACAATAAAAAAAAAACAATAATTATCAGATAAATAAATCTACAGGAAATCGTATTTATATCCTTATAACATTTAATTTCATAAAGTTTGTTCTTTTTTAATTCAGGTTCATGTGAAATAATATCAAATAAAATGATAATATAAAAGGTTTTCAGGAGAAAGAGCATTGGAGAAATCTTTGAATAGAATTTTTCTTGAAACTTAACATTGACATTGATTTTGAAGGATTAGCCTTCTAGATATATAAATGGCCAAGAGAGGGGGGGGGGGAATGTAACAAAAACAAAAGATAAAAAACGAAATATTTTATTTTCATGTAACGCAATGATAAATATTGAAATTTTACTTTGAACTAAAAATTTGATTTTTTTCAAATAATTTTCAGGAAAAACATACATAGGGTTTTATTTTAACTTTTAATTCGTACTTACAAATATTTTTAAACATTTTTAGAGTGAAAAGAATGTATTACTTTAATTTAAACTCTTTAAAATTAAATTTATTTAAAAAAATCAAATTTTTCTAAGCGTTCCACTTTTTTTGCACCTCAGTGTATATAAGAGAAATAATTGTCATATGAATAATATTTATAAATCAAAATATGAGTGAGTATATGAGTTTTCACTATACATGATCCTCCTGTGGTGATAGGTAAAAATTTCCAAATTATGGAATAAATTTTTTTCAAAGAAAAAAGAAAAATGAAATTGATTCTCAAAAATGTTGCATATAAGAACTAATATATACAAAACACATAATATGAAATATTAATGATATTTTTCAAATTATAAACAGTTGATTTATTTTAAATTAGTTTATAAAATCCAGATTAACAAAATTTGAAAAAGACTATATTTTAAATAATTTATCCTCTACTTAAAAATTCTATTTATTTAATTAAAAATCAATCACCTTATCAAAGATTAGAAATATATATATATTATAGATAGATAAGCTATCGTTATTAACTTTTATAATTATTTAAAGCAAAAAAAAAACATGTATATATACATATATATTATAATGTTAATAAATAATGTTGATGAATTGAAATTTCTTTCCGGTTCATTCAAAAAATGTTTTACGCTTTGCTAATTTTAAATTATGAGAAAAATTAATTGTTAAATTTTAAGTTTAAAAAAATTCAACTATAGAATAATTTAATCTATATATAAATAATAATAAAATTAATGGATCAACTTAGATTAGTTATTAATAATTATTGGGAATAATTTTCTTTTGCATTATTTTTACAAAAATTTCTTTAAATCGAAAAAACTTGGGTGAAAAAATTCGATAAATTGTATTCGTCTATTATTTATTTAATTATTTTCATTAAGTTTATTTTTTTAATTTTCCACATAATTATTTAATTTAAAATCAATATATATTGAATTTTCTTCTTTTCAATATGTTCTTATAATAAAACATATAGATTCTCTTTTGTTTAAAGAGTGAATTTGAAGAAACTATCAATTTCAATGACAAGGTCATGTTTATAAAAAAAAGGTAGAAATATTCACCAAAATTTTTTAATTTTAGAAAATAAATATATATATCTATATAGATATATATAAATATACATTAATTTAATAGTTGAATAAAGCAATGGATAAAATTAATATTTTTTCTAATTATTATATAAGTGAGAGAAATATATTTAAAGTATTTCTAAAGATGAATTGATTTAAATATTAATATTATAATAACATAAGGATTAATAAAATATATGATAAATTTTTCAAATGTGGTTGTAAATATTTTTCCTTATAATATTTATATCTTCTTCCAAAAAAAGAGAGATAGTTACAAAGATTTTTCCTCACTTGACCCGATACTTTCTATAACATTTATGAATAAATTGTAATTGTTAATTTTATATTCAATAGATTTGGAAATTTATTCATTCATATAAATTTTTAATATCAATTTAAAAATATCCATATTTTTCTTTGTAGAGAGAATAAATAATAAAGGTGGAAGTGTTTTTCTAATAAATTTACAGTTAGCTATTATGAAAGTGAAAATGTAAGTAAAAAATAAATATACATATACATATATATATATATAATTGAGTTGGATTATTTTTGAGTGAGTAAAATGATCGTATACAGGAATTGACAAGGAGAATGGCGAGGTCACGATTCCAGAAGATAGAGGGTTGGCATACGGAGCGCCACGCCCGATATTCAAGTGGCTAGCCTTGGCTGGTGTGACAATCCACCAGGCAAACTAACGGATTGCATCCTAACCAAGGACGTCGACGTCCGAAAAACGGACAACGCTACAATTGCTTTGCCAACGGAGCACCGCGTCAACCTCCACGTTTGATCATAGAAAGTCCACCGTCCCTTTTTTAGCACGAAACGCGGAATCTATTATCTAATAAAGGGTTACTAGATACAACGAAGGCATGTCTGCACACAATAGGATACAGCTTGATCCAGTAATTAAGAAAAAGATTACCCATGCAAAGCTTTTCTATCATATTCCTCAAAATTAATTATCTATGGTTCATCTATAGGAATTTAATTTAATTTCTATTAAAATATCGAATTTAAATTTTTAGGTTGAATATATATATATATAAATGAAAATAA
The DNA here is from genome assembly GCA_963082975.1 of Labia minor. Taxonomy (NCBI): domain Eukaryota; kingdom Metazoa; phylum Arthropoda; class Insecta; order Dermaptera; family Spongiphoridae; genus Labia; species Labia minor. The sequence continues at coordinate 51,206,596 of OY720350.1, read as the reverse complement.
AAAGTACCATATTAGATAATTTTAAAAAAATATAAATAAATTTTTTTTTTTTTTTAATATGAAAATGTTTATTTTATTTATTTTTCTTATGCATAAAAAGTGCAATAAAATTAAAATAGTTTGTACTTATTTGTATGTGATTGGATTTTTATCTTTAAGCAATTAATTTATTTTTTTTTTCTTAATGATAAGATAGAAATAAAGAACTTTGTGAATAATATTTTTATTTATTTTTTATATTATAATAATTTAAAATTCTATTTCAAAAATGAATTTCTGATTAAGGAAGAAAAGTTGAGTAGTTTGATGGCTGATGGGTGTTAAGAGATCAAAAATAAACTTTGTTCTTTAAATCTTATTTCATTGCATATTGAAAATGGATTATAATTTTTTTTTCAAGAACGAATGAAGGTGGATTCAATATTCTATGCCTTATGTCTATACTTTTCGTTCAATAGATTATAAAACCCAAAAAATATTTTGTTTAAAATTTTAATAAATATAATGAATTTGAAGATTTCTAATTTTTTTTAACTATATAGATTCAAAGTAAGACAAACAAAATACTATCTGATATAGTAATAAAGAAGTTTTCCTTTTAAAATAGATTAAATTCTGAAAAAGAAATTAATAAATTAAATTTAAACATGCGGAACTTTAATCTGTGTTAATCCTTTATATAAAATATTATACAATCAAATTATTTTTTTAATTGAATAATATTATAAAAAAACAAATGAAAAAATCATTATCATAAAAATGTTTCTTTATTATTCATTGATATACCTATATTTTTGTATATTTTAAACAACTCAAAGGAAATTCAGTAGTGAAACTAATTAATGGAAAACACTTTTTCTATTAGGTTTATATAATGTTTGATTGCAATACATGAAATATAGATTAATAATCTGCATGCACTAATGAACAAAATTAAGAGGTTTCATTTGCATTTTTATAACTTGGATACAATTGTACAACATGAGAAGTAAGAAGATTTCTAAGCTCTATTTCTTGGTGTAAATCATATCCTACGCTTTCACTTTAATATATCATAATCACTTTAAATTTTGCAATAAAAATATTTTTTATTTTAAATCAACACTTTAAATTTAGTAATTTCAACTATTTTGTCTGTAGTATGAGATTAATTTTTATAAAGGATATTATCTTTATTAATTTATTTCTAAATCAGTTTAATAAACTTTTATTTTGATATATTAATATGAATGAAAATCGATAAAAATTAATTTTTATCAAATAATCAGTTAAAAGATGAATGAATAATGATTCTCCTGATCATATATATATATATATTTAAATGTTTATACATTTAAAAAAATTAAATCAAAGAGTATGTCTATCTTATCATAGTTAATAAATTTCTTATGTACACAAATTTTATTTATATTAAAAATAAAAAAAGTTAAAATTAAAATAAAATTGAAATGTTATATATATAAAATTTTTATATTAAAATGCAAAAAATTTATTTCTTAATAAAGAAATATAATTATTCAATTTCCCAATAATATATAGTTTCTATTTTATCATGATATATTATTAAATGTTTCATGTGAGTTTTTTAGTGAATATTATTTTTTTTTTAAACTAATGTTCGATTTTTTATTTATTTAATTAAAACTACTTCATTAAACTTGAAAGAGCTCAACTATTTTTAATTTTTATAATAAGAATTTATTTATATCAAAAAGTAATCAGTTTTTTGTTAAGGTGAAACTTCAAGTTGTAGAAATGACTGGAGTTCTAGTTAAGCTTTAGTTAAGAGATTAAAATAGTATATAAATAACAATCTTATCTTACCTGCATATTTGTTTCACTATCGGAAATAAGAGTTCCCACAGGACGTTCATCTTCAACTACTTTAACTTCTTCCCGTGGAAGAACACAGATGCCCAACCATGCCATGAAAAGGAGAGCTCCTCTAGGGCCACAGGAAATTAAATAAGCTCCGATAAGTGCTTCAACACAATCAGCTACACTTTTATCAGGAATACTATGTTGAGTTATTAAATTATATGGAATAAAGCATGGAAGGGATTCAAGAGCAAAATCATCCGGACTTTCTGCTCTTAGTTGATCACCACGTGCTCGAACCAATTGGCAAATTTCTTCTCTTGACATCGCTTTTAAAGCTGGTAATTCTGCTTGGTTCCAATGACTTGCAGGTACTCCATGTTCAATGAGAGCTTGTTCTAATTCTTTAGGAACATAATAGCAAGGAGGAAGCCAATTATCATGAGGTTCAAATTTGGAAGCAATCATGCTTTCACCAAAAATCTTTCGTCTCCCTAAACGATAAAGATTAAGATTTGACACTTGTTTACTTCGAAGATGACTTAATTTTCCTTCATGAATAGTGTCATAGGTACAATAGAGGTAAGTAGTAATTGCATATTTTAGAAAAGAATCTCCAATAGTTTCTAATCTTTCTAGATTGATACCATCATTAGCGTTGGACATAGTCAGGGCTTGTAGTATAACACTTGGGCTAGGTCCAGGATGTCCTTCTAATTCAGGTTGCGAATCAAAACTAAAGGTAATACTAGGATCAAAATCATCTGAATAATCATCAATGTCAGAAGAAAGTAAATAATGATTTTCAAGTATAGTTTCAGAAATATTATTTAAAAATTTATTATTTATATGAACTTTCATACCAATTTGAACTAATTCGATCAATTTTGGGTCAGCACTACAACATTTGGGTATTTCAATCAGATCATCATCTAATTCCGTAGTTTTCCCTTTAATTATACCATTTTTTATATTAATATCATTTTTTGCAAGTTGTTTTAAAGGAGATAAATTTATATTTATCGGACAAAATCCATTTGTTAAAAGGATTTGAGTATTTGATAATTTATTTGGGGAATTTATGCTTATAGCTTCTTCTATATTATTATTTTCTTGAAAGTCCTCTAATATTTCTCCGTTAATTAATTCTTTATTATTTACAAATTCTGGAGATGAACACTTTTCAATTTCATCTTCTTTTTTTCTAATTTTTCTGGGTGGTAAAGGAATTTCTTGATTTGAAGAAATAAATAATCCTGAACCAAGAATTTTCTCTTCATTTTCTAAAGTAGCTTGTTGAAATTTTTCAACATAGGCTTCTGTTGCGCGATCAAGTTCTTGATCACTATCCCATTCCCATCCTGCAGCCGCAGCTATTGCTTCAGCTTGAGCTGCACCTTGAGCAACACCTCGTCTTGCAGATTCTCTCCTTTCACGTTCTTCTGTTTGTCGTTCATCTTCTATTGCTTCAGCAACATTGTCACTTTTAAATTCAATGCGTAATCCTTGAATATCATCTGATGCTTCAGACAATAAATCAGAACTTGAATCGTCTGAGTCATAAGAATAAGGATCAGGATCGTATCGAGTGATAGTTGTTGATATCCAAGAGCTAGGAGAGCCATAACGAACTCCATTTCCATTAGGAAGGGAAGAAATCTGGCTTGGTTGCAGTCGATTCGCTAAGTCATCGTCACTCCATCCTAACTGACTTAGCTCGGATTCTTCTCCAAGAAGGGAAAGATTAGCTGGGAGTCCCATGCCTGGTATATAATCTTCTGGATCAGGCATTTCTAATGTACGATGGGCCATATCATTAGACCAAGTTCCAATTTCCATCCAATCACCTTCTTTTTCTTTTTTAGATCCATTTTTCTTACTCTCTTCCTCATCATCTGATTCAGTTTCGGATTCTTTATTTTTCTTTTTATATTCTTTCAAATCTTTATCATTCGAAGGTTCATCAATTTTTTTTTCTTCGGAAATTTTATTATTTTCCTTAGACTTTTTTAAAACCTCTGCCAAACTCCAACCAAAATCCAAAGGTGGCCATTCAAAATCTATAACAAATAATCAATATAAATATTATTAAAAAATCTAAAATAATTATAATAATATTTTACCTTTTTCGAGATGTTGAATACCAAGAGCAATAGTATCTGCAACTTCGCAGCGTATTTGATCTGCTAAAAGGAGAGCATTTATCCTATAAAGTATACAAGGTAAACAAACTGCTTTACGCCACAGAGAAGCAGGAAATGGATGAACTGTACAAAGTTCTGGCACTAAAATTTGTTTTTGTTCTAAATTCTCACGTTTAGCCCTTTTCGTTTCTTCACTCGAAGTTGGAAGAGCTACACCTTTTCTATTGACATATCTGACAAATAAAGATATAATGTATATCGTTTTTTCTTTATATTTATATAATATTGAGTAGAAATATAATTGATTATATACCTAGGAGTAAGAAAATTTAACCTAGCCGAAGTATGGTCAACATCCAATAGAGGTTGACGACTATTTTGAATTTGAATATTATATTTTTTGAAATAATATTCGTCAAAGGTTTTATATTCAGAGCCTGGAAATGTCGATTTAGGATTCAAGTGAAGACATATTTCAGCCACATAAAAATACTAAAATTATAGAAATAAATATATTTTATCATTATAAAATAAAATATTATATAATTTTAAAATAACAAACTTGTGGTTGGTCCTGATTTCGATACCAAGGCATAATTACAGCATCAAGATATTTAGATGGATCAAAAGAAAAATTCTGACGAGTTTCTTCAGAAATTGGTTGTGGCTTAACATCTCGATTTTCATAAATCTGTTCTAAAAATTCCCAATCCACTTCTGCTGGATGATCACCATCTTTTCTTGTTGGAACAATGAAATAGGAATTCTCTGAAGCTTTAGGATCAAACGTCATTAAATACTTTTGTAGGCGGAGTACGCTTGTGAATGTATAATTTAGAAATGTAACAATTTTCTCAATTTTTTCTTCAGTTAAGACAATTAATGAATTGGTAAGTTCCAGTTTTACACTGACCTCGCCAGAGCGAGTAAAAATAGGAAAAGGACATAGCTAAAAAGATAAATAAAAAATATTTAATATATTATATTTATGTACTTGTTAATAATAAAATAATGAGATTTGAAAATTTATATAATTTTTGAATGTTTGAATTTGAAAAAAAGTTTAAATTGATTTTACCTTTGGAATTTCTTTAAGAGTGAGAATACCAAATCCTTGAGATGATTCTTCAGGTGGGTAAAGTTTTCGTCCTCTTGTATTTTGCTCTTCAGGTAAAGGACAAGTCAGAATCATACTTATTTGATATAAAAATGTGTATTTTCCAGAGATTGGACGACAATCTGTCAGAGCATTGGCTATCTTTTAGAACAAAATATAAATAAAAATTAGTCTTATTTTAAAAATTATATAAAAATCTTTCCAATTAAGGGATCTGTTTTCCAATGTAATAGTCAGATCAGAAAATTACAATTTTGTAGCTTTCAAGAAATTTATTTTTTATTAAAATAAAAATTAATGAAATGAACTGACAAAAGTTGATGAGGATTCACAGATCCCTAATTTTTACAAACCCTTTTATAATAGTATTGCCGTCGTTTGGTTGTCCCTGGTCTAGGTTCATTAGGATCTTTGGGTTCCAACTCTTCAGCCTCATCAGGTTCCAACTTCCACATTGATTCATCCTCTTCTCTTAAACGGAAAGTTTCTTTGCTTACAGGAAGAAGATTATCATCAAGTTCTCTAATTTCATGCAAAGCTCGGCATGCTTCAAGGGCTGCAATGCGTCGAGCAAGAACTCGTGTGGGCATAGGAGCTCCCTTGAAAAAATAAATAACTTTAGGTTTAAAACAATTATTTTTTATACTATTCAAATTCTTACAATGATTGATTTTTTAAGGGGAGAATTTATAGGAAGTCTTAAAGTGCAACGATAGAAATTGTGACCTTGAATTTCACAGGAATCCATTGTACAAATTGGAGTAAGGCGAGTAAAAGTATCACTAGGTAATTTGGCACAATACCTGAAATATTATTAATTACCTCTAAATTATTATTATTATTATTAGATAATTAAAAAAATATTAATAAAATCAAATAAATATTTTAAAAATAAATTAAAATTAAGAAATATATATTTACCTATTAAGTAAAGCAACAGCAGTAGCTAAATTTACTGAAGATTCAGTGGTAGATTCTTCAGGGCGATATGTTTCAACTAAATCAGTACATTGATCTGCTTCTGTTTCTTCATCATCAGGTGGTTCACGGTTTGCGCATTTACGTAAAAGCATCTAGGATTTAATTTTTTAAATATATTTATATAAAAAGAAAATTAAATGAGATTATTAATTAGATTAATTTAAATTTTACCTGCTCTATTTCAAAATATTGGGCAAGTTCTTTTATAAATTTTTGTTTTTGTTTGGATTCAATCATACATATATAAAGGGCATCATGTGCGCGGGCACGACCTTTTGATTGAACATAAGATCTATATGCTTTTGGTACATCGAATCTAATAACTAGATTACATTTCGGAATATCAATTCCCTCTTCGAGCACTGAAGTTCCAATTAATAAATTACATTCTCTCATACGAAATCTACAAAGAACAGTTGCAGGTGAATTGTTAAAAATATATAATTTTTTTTTATAGTAAATAAAGGAAATAACCTCTTAAGAACATCTTCTTGTTTTCGATGCTCTGCTTCGGCTTCTCGAGTATCTGTTAAAGGATCTGCTGTCTTATCAATTGTATAACGAGCAGCGAGAAATGAAAGATCTGGATCAGATCTTTTAACCTCCTAAAATTTTAGGAAAATTGAGAAAATAATTATTCAACGCCCACTGATCTAAAGGTGATTAATATGTTAATAACAAGTTATAATTTACTTACATTTAATAAATGAAAAATAATTTTAGCTGTGAATTTATTTTGGACAAAAATAATTCCACATAAAGCATCTGCATCTTCTTGTAAATATGAACGATTTTGACGAAATGAAGGATCAAAACGGGAATATCGGCATGAACCGAACCCTCCTCGACGACTATCTTTACGTCTTCCATAAAAAGGATAATCAAAAGTATGGTCATATGGATCAGTATTAGTACTAACCGAAATTAATTCTTTATATATTTTTTTTTCAGTTTCTTCTTCGTCTTCACAATCAGAAGAATCATTATTATCAGAAACATTTATAATTTCATCATTATTTGTTTGTAAAATAAATTCAATTTCTTCTAAAAAATTATCTGTTATATGTCGATTATTATTATAATCATTTAATAAAATTAATTTTATTAATTCTAAACGTATAGCTTTTTCAATATTGTCAAATTTATTTTTAAAGCTTTTTGATATAATTTTAGAATTTAAATTATCACTGGATAAATCTTCCGTTCCAGAAATTAAATTGGGAATGCTAGAAATTGATTGACAATCTTGAAGATCATTCTGATCATTGGATTGATTAATTTTTGGGAAATTCAATTCTTGAGGTAGTTGGGTTATCACATGATCATTTGGGATTTTCTCCATGGATTCTGAACTATCTTCTAAGGTGACCTTCATGCCTATATCGTTGACTAGAGGCCCATTTGAGCTCAATCGTTGGTTGCTTTCATCTTGATTATTTAAATACAATTCGCTACATTTGGAATTAATTATAGTTTCTAAATTATCATTAGATTTATTACTTATTCTATCAGAAATATTGTCTAAGAGTGGTATTGTCGAAGAAAGAATTTCTGTATTTTTAAAAATTCGAACATTTGTAAATAAAATAGGATCCGTGTCAAAAAGTGAAGGATCAGTTTGAGAAAATGCATTGCGTAATGGTGGGCGTCCTTCTAAAGCAATCATCTCAGGATCATTCTCAGGCTTGAAATGTTTTATAATTTGTAATAATCTTATAACTTTAGGAGATGAAAATATATAAAATCGATCTTTTTCTTCATATTCGCGAAAAAATTCATCACAGATTGCTCTAAAATCATGAAGGTATTGTTAATAACAAATAAAATTAAGAGAAAATTTAAACAAAATTTAAACAATAACTTGAAAAATTACTTTAAAACTTAGTGAGAAATTGATTTTCATATTTTGTGATTTTTAGTCAATATCTGCATACTATTAAGAGATAATTATAATTGTATTCATTTTGTTAAATTAATTTTAAAAAAAATAAGTAAGGGGAAATTATATTTTATGCTATTGTAAATTATATTTGACTAAAACAGAAATATACCTAATTTTTACCATAGCAGTTGAGATCATACATAATAAAAGAAAATGTCGTTCATATGGTGTTTTTACTTTAAGTTTTTCTAATTGTATTAAAAGAGCCAAAGCAGCCCGATCAGCACACCATGGTCCTATAAAATTAATTTTTTAATTATTTATATATTAAATAAAAATATATTCAAGAAAATTTACCTAAAGTATGAAGTATAGAGAGAAAATCGTCAAGAATTCGATAAGGATCAAGTTTAGGATCAGGTATGCTTTGAATTTCCTCCTGGAATTCATCTTGATAAAGTTCCGAAGGGTCATAACGATGATCATTAAGAAAATTCTTAATATCTTCTACTTGTTCTTCTAAGAGACGATCTAATTTTCCAGGAGAATGAGGAGCGCATTCAATGACAAACTCTTTAGGTCTTGCAGAATACCTTGAAACAATAAAATAATTTTAAAGAAAAAACGTTGAAATAAAGATTTAGTGTTCAAGTTTGATAAATTGTAATTTTAGTATTTATTCTGTGTTATTTAAAAGATTAGAGATTGTTAACTTAAAACTTAATTATATAAAAATAATTAAATTACAAAGAAATAATAAAAGAAAATTCAATAGATACAATAACAAATATATTTATTATTATACCTTAAAACAGATACAATATCACTTGCAGTCTCTGCTGCACTATGTAATGTAATTTCAAGCCTATTAAGTTCTCCTTCAAGACGACTTGGGTCACAATTTCCATTTAAAAGAGGAGCAGTCAATCCCAAAACTCGAGGTCTCTCTTCATACTTCATATAATCTTTCATTATCTAGATAGAAAAAATTAGTAAATATATATAGAAATATATAAATTTTGTAAATTTTATTACCTGTCTCATTGGATGATCTTTAATTGCTTTATGACATTCATCTAATACTATTAAATTTAAATTATTTAATAATAAAAAACCAGATTCGATTATATGCAAAAATATTTCACTAGTCATAACCAAAATCTAAAAAATAAAAAGTGTAAATAGTTATTAAACAAATATTTCAAATGTCATTTCTATTTGAATTTTGTTTTACCTGAAAATTTACAAATTCATTTATCCAATCTTGATTATTGTAATCTGAAATTTCTTCAAAACAGGTGAATTCTCCAACAGTGAGATCAGTTAAATGCCGAATGTATGAAGCTTGTTGTTTTAAAAGTGGTAAAGAATCTACCAGATAAACACTTCGTTTTCCTCCATCTATAAAAGATCTTAAGGCAAAATGCATATTTTATAAAAATTCACTTAAAAGATAAGCTTGTGAAGAAAATTATGTTATTTTTTTAATAAAATATAATTTTGATTTTATTGAGTTGAAGACTTTAATTAAAAAGCATCTTTGTTAGATTTATTTTAGTGGAAATTAAAAGATAACAATTAAGAAATGGCCTATTATTAGTTTTCAAAAAATGTTATATTTCATTCTTTCGTTAAAGGTTAAATTTGCAAATGTTTAGGGTATTATAGATTCTTCACAAATAACACTTCTATGAAATATACATAAGAAATAATTTGCGTTCTTAAGAGATAATGAAGTGTATTTAAAACAAGAATCTCTTTATTAAAGGATAATTAATTTTTCCTTTTTAACATTAAAATTTGGTATATATTTGTATACATATATATATATATATTAAAATTGATATTCAATTTCAAATAATGTAAATATAAATAACAAAGTTTGAAGGACTAATGTATTATATTTAATAAAATGTATTAAAACAAGACTTACTTTCTTACACTATTTGCTAACTCTTGAATGAGTTTAGTTGCAATAAATATTTTTCCTTGGCTGGAGCCAAGGCAAACAATAATATTTCTTTGTATGGCTGCATCAAGAAGCTCCACCTGATTAAGTGTAAAATATATTTATTTAAGAGTATAATTAAGAATGGTTTTTTTTTTAATTACCTGGTATTCTCTTGGAGTAAAAGATTTGGTATATACATTGTCATTAAAATGATAGGCCATTCGAAGGTTATCTAAAAGTATATAAGAAAAAAATATTTACTGCAAATTCAAAATTTCTTATATAAAATCATTTTTAATTTAAATACCTTAAGATTTATATTTCAAATGAATAATAAATACATATCAATAAATTAACAATAAAATTAACTAATGAATAATGTTTTTGATGAACAAATTATTGAATACAAATTATTCAATGCAATATTTTATCTTGATAATTATTTTTCATTTTACAAAATTGATCAAAAAAAAAAAATATAATTGGAAATATCAACAGCAACAGAAATCAAGTTAGCTTCAAATTTGAGACAGAAAAAAACATAGATATAAGCAGAGGTCAAACTTAAAATAAAATTTAAGTGTTCGAAGTTATAAAGTAAAAAGTGACTAAATTTTGAATAAATATATTAAGAAAAATTATTTGATTGATAATGTTGATTTCTATTAAAACAGTTATTGACAGCTAATGAATTTGAGTTGACAAGAGAAATTATAACGCCTTTCTAGCTCACTTGGTGGTTAATATAAATTTTGGAGAGCACCATCTCAAAAAAAACTTAAATAATAAATTTATATTTACTTATTACAGTACTTATGCTAATGAATTTGAATTGAAAAGAGAGATTATAACTCCTTTCCACCTCCTTTTTTTTTTTTTTTTTTTTTTGTTTTTTTTATAGTAGGTGAAATGCTCTTACTCACAAGGTGTCGGGCTCCGTGCTAGACGATCTACCGACTAAAACACCTACTTCTATTTTATTTTCCAATCCTGTTTTCACTATAGGAATCGCCTTTCGGCATAGCGTCTATCTTAAATTTAAGGATTATTTTTTCGTTTTCAACGTTTTTCTTTTGATTTAATTATTTCTTTTATTAAATTGTTAATAAGACCCCATTTCTCTTTACTTGTTATCATCTGGTCTATTAAATTTTCTATGGAGATCTCAATACCTATACGATTTTTTATATCCTCCCTCTTCGATTTCCATCTTTCACAGATAAACAATGTATGTTCTGCGTTGTCTTCTATGTAGTTGCAATTCGGACAAGTTGCCGTTTCTGTCCTGCCAAATTTATACAGGTAGCTTTTGAAGTAACCATGATCCGACAGTGCTTGTGTGAGATAATAATTTATCTCCCCGTGTTTTCTATTTAACCACGTTTTAATGTGGGTCCACGTCCTGTCGTATCTTCATCCCGCCTCTCTTGCCACCTGGCCAATTATCTTGTTGAAGCGTAGTCGTTTTTTCTGCTATTTGAAAAAGAATATACGAATGATCACTGAGTGATTCAACTTCTAGGACTTTCCATCTTATAATCCTGGCTAGCTATAGTTAAATCAAGAATTGATTTTGAATTTCCTTTGTGAAAAGTTGGATTGTTCCCAACATTTATAATCACCAAATCTAGTCGTGTGATAAATTCGCCAACCAGTCAGCCTCTCCAATCGAGACGCCCCTCCCTCCCACATTGGAGATTTGGCATTAAAATCGCTGTAATTATAATATGCTATCCTGCCATTCTAACACTATCCTCCAACGTAGAGAGTCCCTCTTCAAATTTGTCCCTATTATCGTTAGGGGAAAAGTAACAGCTATAAATTTTTAAGTCTTCACACGACAATGCTATAAACCCCTTGTCGCTTTCCTCTGGGTTACTTATTTTCTTGAGAGAGTTAACAATCACTATGGCTCCTCTTTTGCTCTTATCCTGGTGCCAGACATTTTGGTCTGTTCTTCGATACTGTTCGGTGAGAAGAAGAAGAAAGTCTGCTTGTTGTTCTAGGGCTTCTACCTCCCTTGGTGGTTAATATAAATTTTAGAGACACCATCTCAAAAATAAACTTAAATAAAATGCAGTGAAATTTATATTTAAAAATAAAAATTAAATTTGTATTTTATAAATTTCAATATTTTATTCACAGTTTTTTGGGAGGTTGCAGCTAAACTTAGGGCAATATCCATTAGCCTTAGCAAAGCTTACTACGAGGGTTTACCCAGTCTTGCGAACGAACTTATTTCTAGCCTTTAATCATTTTATTTTTATCTATTGAGATTTAAATAATTTTATTTTAAAATTAATGGTTTGACTAAAAACCGCTTTTGCCTTTGGATTTAAGAAGAGGCGCGCTTTTATTTTATTAAAATATTTGAAAGTAATTTGCCTTTTCACTTGAATACCCCTAGCTGCCCCTAGCTAGGTCTGTGACCCCTAGTGTTTTTATCAGTTTTTATTTAAAGCACAGACCAGCACAGACCATCCGAATTAAATTAAAATTAATTATTTGTTCAAAATTTCGCGAATTAGCTCCACTAAACATTATCGACTGATAATTTCATATTTGTAAATAAACCTAACTGAACCTAACCTTAACTTTAAAATTTAGAAAAATGAAGTTCCTTCATTTTTGTATTTTGTTTTGTTATTTTCTATTTGTTCTGTCTAGCCAAGAAAAAGATTCAAATTCTAAAAAAAAGTTACAAATAGGCGTTAAGAAAAGAATAGAAAATTGTAAAATTAAATCAAAAAAAGGAGATTTTCTTCATATGCATTATACAGTATTGAGAATTATAATAAATATGTCAAATATCAATAATTAATCCATTTTCTTATTTTAAGGGTACTCTAGAAGATGGTACTGAATTTGATAGTAGTATTGGAAGAGGTCAACCATTAACATTCACTTTGGGATCCGGTCAAGTTATTAAAGGATGGGATTGGGGTCTTATTGGGTAAGAACTCATTTACAAATTAGATTAAAGTATATTTTTTATTTATCATGAGCTTTCAATTTTAGAATGTGTGAAGGTGAAAGAAGAAAATTAGTAATTCCACCTGAATTAGGATATGGCACTTCAGGAGCACCCCCAAAAATCCCCGGTGATGCAACCCTAATATTTGAAGTCGAATTAATAAAAATTGAAAGAAGAGACGAATTATAAATTTATCTTATAGAAGTTAACATAATTTTTAAAAAATACTCTATTTAAAATTTTTAAATTAAAGAGAAAAATAACACTATTTATGTCTTAATAAAATGTTACATTAATTATCCTAAGATATTCTCAACTTTAGTTTTCAATTTAAATTTAGATTCAGGTGACAAAGTGACATGGCATCACTAAGAATATAATATAATTAATATTTACTTAGAAAAATACATATACTATTTAAATTATATTTATCAACAAAAGTTTTTGCATTCATCCGTTATTTTTTTAGGTAAAAAATCTTTTTTAATTATATTTTTTATATTTGCTTGACAAATATACTCTGTATTCAAACATTACTTATAAAGATATTGAATGATCCATGTTTGTATAAAAAAAAAAATGAAAATTATTTGATCTCATAAGGAACATTTTTTGTACATTTTCTATAATAATAAATTTATATACAAATTCCGCTATTTTATTAACCTAACAAATCTTTCACAATTATATCTATATTCTTTTAAAGGTTTTTTTAATGAAAATAAAAAATAAAATTTAGCTTTTATTTAAAAAAAACTTCAAAGAATATTGAATTTAAAATTTTTTGCGTTTAAATTTATTAATTTTTATCTAAAAAAAGTCTTCTTCAATCCAAATATATTTCAAGGAAATATTTATTTATAAAATATTACAAACGGTTTGAGTTAGAATAATGAAATTTGGTACAATGGAATTATTATTCAAAATTCGTAATTTTCTATCAACTTTTAAGAAATATAGTTCATTCGGAAAAGGATCATTACCTACCACGTTTTCATTTATTTTTCCTCTTAAACTGACCGTAAAAACAAAGATATATGTTTGATAATTTTTTACATGATTAAAAATTGTATAAAACTGCTATAGAATTTCAGCTTGATTGAATCGCTGGTTGAACTTTATCATTTAAACGTTACATATTTACTAATTCAATTTATTTATTAATTCAATATATTTATATCTACAAAATCAAAGAAACCTATTGAAATAATTTATAATTATAATTATTTTAATAATTAATAATATAATAATTTTATAATACATTTCACGTATTAGCACTTTATTTATGTAAGTTTAATCTTTATAAATTGAAAATTTGTAATTTTTTTTTATTTTTTTATTATAAACCTTTTAAGATTGTATCGATGTTTATATATTTGATCAATGATAAAATAATATTTTATTTACATATACATATATTTGTCTTAATACATATTCATAGTTTAAAATTAGATTTTCTAGTGTGTATTATTTATTTTTTATTAATATTCAATTTTTATATTATTCTTAATTAAAACAAATATTAATTTTAACTCTTTAAATAATATTATTAGTATTAATATTATATGTATTCATATTATGATGAAGTAATATATATATATATATATATTAATTAATTTATATCTTTTCCATTCGGGAATAATGGTGATTCACCTTAGGAAAAATTAATTACTTTAAACTTTTAAGTTGTTAAACAAACTATTATTGAAATATAGCATAAAAGATAAGGCAAGTCACGTGAGATCCAAGTCCAGCAGTTAGTATGCCGGTAGTCATTAAGTAATTAAACCTCGTTTGAGGCACATCCTCCACATCTAAATATCATAATGCATATGAGTTTTTGGTGGGACACGAAATTCGAAATTTTATTTAATGGTTTTTCAATTACAAGTCTTTCAGGTGAAGGATTAAACATTATATAATTAATCCAATTTTTTTATACGCATTTAAATAAAATGACAAAAATATTTTAACTTTTTTATGTGAAAAGATAACGTTTGTTTATCAAGCTTATATACAAATGTTATTCTTTGAAAATCCAATTCAATTTTTTGAACCATTTTAGGACTTATATGTACATGTCTTGGCTTCGCATCATTAGCGATTATTTTTGAATCACTTCGTGTGATAAAGGCCTTAATAGAATGTAACCAATTTTTGAAATTTGAAAGAAAATCTAGAAATCCTCCTCGAGCATGCCCTTCCGAAGAAAGTAGTCTATTAAAAAATCACCTACAAAGTAAACCATCTAAGTAAATATCTTCCTAATTTCTAATAATATTTATTGAAAATATTTTAATAAAATAAAATAATATTTTTAGAATGAATTTAACACTGCGAGCTTTTACATTTTTCTCTCAAGAAATTATTGCGTTTATACTAATGTTATTAGTGATGTCATATAATGGTTATTTAATAATATCCATTATTTTTGGTTCTACACTAGGATATTTTTTTTTTGCACCTAAAAAACAATTTATTTACGAAAATAAAATATTGAATGAATCTCAAATGCGTGGTTGCTGTCCAAGATGTTACGGTGGGTTTTATAATAAATATTTTATTAGTATTTATAAATAATTCTTTAAAAAATATTTCAATTTTTAAATAAGTAACAAGTCAATATATATATTAAAGTTTATTATTTAAATTTGAATTAAAAATTGTACTTATTTTATAAAAAAATAAAAATTATTCATTTAAATATATTTATCAATGTAAACATAAACATAATCCATCTAAAATGTATTTAGATAAAACATTAAAATTAAATTTATAGGAAATAAATTTCATTTCTTATATATATATTATATTAAAGAAATATCTTAAAATGATACAAAATAATTAATAACTTTGTTTCTGATTTTTTAGATTATAAATCAATTGTAAGTAATGAAACAATTTGAAAATCTGATGGAATAATTAAATGAAAAAAATATTTTGAATTATTGTTTCTAAATGTATTAAATTAATAGAATGGATTAATAGAAGTGATTTTCTGCACACTAATTATTGATTCAATTACTTTTTAAAACAGTTTAATAATTAAATTGCTTTAATTTCGCTTTTATAAAAACTTATTCTGAAAATAAATTATTCTGGAATATTATTTATAAGATTTATTTTATTTGTAGACTTGCTAATTCAAATGAAAAATATATTTTATATTTTACAATAAATTATTAAAATAATAGAACGCGGACTTTTTAATAAACAAAACAAATTCTTTTAAACTTTATTTTTATTAAAATTATGTAACTGTATAATATAAGTAATAAAATATAGTTTAATAAATAAATTTTCACCAAATAGCTATGTTTTTGGAGCGCCATAGGCATCCGGCATCCTTTCAATTGTAAATCTATGTTGAGCAATATACATAATTGGAACACCTGGAATTTTCCGAATGCGTCTTTTTAAATCACGATCACAAGTAGCTACAATATAACATTTATGCTGAAAAATTAAAAAAAATTAATTTATATACATAATAATTATATCATATTTAAATCGGATATTCTTCCATTAACAGGTATTTTGCAATGGGTTTAAGAATTTAATTTTAATTTAAAGAATGTATAATAATTAGTAATGTTTCCTATATGTATGTATATAATATATACTATATGGAGATTAAAATAAAACTTATTTCTATAAAAATATTTCTGTGTAATTCACAAATTGAAATAGCACTTTGTTTTCTGATTATAGTAAAAAATATTACCTGTCGAACTCTTTGAACTAAACAGTCATCAACATAAGTTCCTTTATGAAGACATGTTATTCTTTCAAAGCGTGGATCCTTAATAATTTTTAAAGCGATTTTATATTTTTGTCCTAATTTTTCTAATTCCGCAACCACACAATCAGTGATATAAGGGATGCCTGTAAATTTAATTCGAAAAATGTTTACGATTATTATAATTAAATTTTATGAGATTATATATATATGTTACGGTAAAAGTAGATATTGTGGCAAATGAACACATTTTCCGGTAAATGTGCACATTAGCCTCCTCATTTGGGTAATGTGCATTCAACTAACATTTACAATTTCAAATAAGGGAAATGTACATTGAATTCACAATGACCATGTCGTTTTGGTAAATGTGAGCAAACAAAATACGAAATCGAGTAGAGCACTTGTACTGACTTGTACGATCTACTGTGCATTTTACTCACAAAAAAACAAAAATATTTATTTAAACCAACATCAGTATGAAAAAATACTATTGGAAGTAAAGGCAGCAAAATTAAAAAAAAAGAATCAAAGTGATTTAGATTACCGCAGGCTGAAAAGATACGATATAATAGTGTTCGGGAAGGAAGAAAAATTAATAAGTCCATTAAAAGAAGAGGGTAGCATAAAATATTTTGCCACTATTGAAGAAACTTATGAAATTATACACGATGCTCATTTGGCAACTGGCCATGGTGGCCGAAAGATTAGTGAAAGAAATTAATAACAAATACAACAATATTACTACTGAAGCAGTTATGTTGTATTTATCTTTATGTGAAGCATGTCAAAAAAAGGCAAAGGGCAAGAAAAAAGGAATTGTGATAAAACCAATTTTGACGAGTGAAATGAATTCTAGGTGTCAAGTGGATCTTATAGATTTACAGACACAACCAGATAATGAATTTAAATTTATTTTAAATTATCAAGATCATTTAACTAAATTTTTTTTACTGCAACATTTTTAATTTACTTGTATTCCACCTTTCCTTAAAATTCGAAGGTAAGAGTATACATTTACCAAAACGTAAAGGCAGGTGTACACATTTGCCGGGAAATGTACATATACATTATATTCAGTTTACTTATACCTAACTTTTGTTACAGTAAATGTACAATCTTGGGAAATGTACACTTTTACCGTAAAATGTGTACATTTCCCAAGATTGTACATTTACCGTAACATATATATATTTACATTTTGCATATAAACAATCCATCATATTTTGAATAATATCTAATTTATTTTTAATAGCAAAATTAACAAAATTTGTGTCGATTAAAATATGATAAGGAGGACCCAGTTGAGTATTATATTCAAAAAAGAGCGCAGAAGAAGCTTGTTGCCTATAAATATAATAAATCGAATTAATTTTTTATAAATATAATAATTAAATTCATAATTATTCAAATTTATTATTAGATTTACACTTGGCGAATATCCGTTTCTTTGTTTTTATTTTTATCTTTATCTTTATCTTTCTTAGTGTTTTTTCTAAAATAAATTAATAATATGATCATTAAGAGTTTTCAAGTTTAAATTAAATCAACAACATTAATACTACTTACACTCTAGGATCATTAGAGGAAATCATTTTTTTCATTTGAGCATATTTCTGTTGTGCAAATTTTCTTGTTTTCTTTGCTTTTCCCTGTTAAAGATTAAATTTAAATGAAATTTAATACATAAATATATATATAAATAATATAAAATAATTATATTTTACAATACAATTATGTACAAACCATATTTAGAAAAATTATTTATAACCACTAGATTTTAAATTATGGTCTGTAATTATCACAGACACATTTTTATCAAACACGTTTTACTCATATATCAGATGGTCTGTTAATATGAAAATAACATAGATGGAGTAAAAAGCGCATTTTTACATTCGGGTGATTCCGGAGTAGATCGGATATAGCCGGTTTCTTCTTTCATATATTGCTTGGCAATCATAATTATAATTGATATTTTACTATACTAAACAACTTCTTTATTTATTTGTGGCTTACGTTTTTTAATTTTTTCATTGAAATGGCTAGAGGATCTAGTGCCGGTTTTGACCGGCATATTACTATATTTTCTCCTGAAGGTCGATTATACCAAGTTGGTAAGTATTTTTATAAAATTAACCTACATTACAATGACTTGCATTCATTTCTCTTTCATTTCAGAATATGCATTTAAAGCTATCAACCAAGGAGGTTTGACTTCTGTGGCATTAAAAGGGGTAGATACTGCTGTGGTAGCTACACAAAAAAAAGTTCCAGTAAGAATTTAATTAGAGATTAAATATTTTAATCACATTTATTCAATAAGATTAAAGATTAATTAATTAATTTAATGATTAAGTCAAATCCACAGTGTATAAAATATTAATTAATTTAAATAATTCACACTATTTATAAAAACTATTGATGACAAAATATATATTTTAAAAATTCATATTTATAATTGAAGCTACTTAGTATAAAACAAACCATTTTTATATTAAAAAATAACGTTTTAAAAAAAAAATAGAATATTAATAAGAAAGATATTTTATGATTTTAATCGTAAAAAAATAAGATAAAATAATCTTAATTATTATTTTTATTATTAAGTGGGTTTTTTAAGGCATCTCCTCATTTCATTTCATTTGTGACATGAAAAAATCATCTATCATTTATATCATCATTTAAATTTTAACCAATAAATCCCTTCAGGAAAGATAGAGCCGTCCTCGTTATTACATAGCCAGAAATCCCTTAATCTTTGATTCCTATATTTTCTATGTGGATTATATTGATTGAAAATTTTTTTTTTTCCGATAGTCGATTCAAATATAGTTGTACTAAACAATGAACTATGTTATTTAAAATGTTTTCCATTATTTTTAGGATAAATTACTTGATCCTTCAACAGTTTCTCATCTTTTTAAAATAACCAAGTCTGTCGGATGTGTCATGACTGGCATGATTGGTAATTTTTAATCTAGTTATAATATGTTACAAATGGTATGAATAATTAATCTTCTTTCAATAGCTGATAGTAAATCACAAGTTCAAAGAGCTCGTTATGAAGCAGCTAATTTCAAATATAAACATGGGTATGATATTCCTGTTGATGTCCTTTGTCGTCGAATTGCAGATTTATCACAAATTTATACCCAAAATGCTGAAATGCGCCCTCTTGGATGTAGTAAGTTTAAAAAAATAAATGTTTGTAGAAATAAGTGAAATGGCTAAGTTTGACAGAAATTTATTTAAAAATAAAAAGAATAACATTTATATAGAATTAAGAAATAAATAAAATGAATATCTACATCAGTGGTTCCCAAACTTATTTGGCCAAGTGCCCCCCTTTCCAGAAAAAACTTTACTCAGCTTAACTTTACTTAATAAAGATGTAAATTAGAAATATTGAATTTATCTATCTATTTATTGATCTCAGAATAGAAAAGTAATATACAAGTAATTTTCCCTAAATGCACTTGTGGCCATCACCGCCCCCTGGATCGCTCCAGCGCCCACTTTGACAATCACTGATCTACATCATTACATCTACAGACATTATGCTCATAGGGATGGAATAGATAAGGTAGATGACATTGTATGGAAGACATAACAGAAAAACGGAAAGACAAATCTCATGATCTTTATTCATTTTCAAAATTAATTAGATATAAAAATAACTGATAGAATTAAGATTCGAAGAGTGAAATTTTGTATAAGATTGAGAATGGTTGAAGGATATAATTATTTCGGAATTTTACGTATACTGTAGACGGCGAAGTGTTAGAATAAAATGTCATAATTTTTTTTTAGGTATGATGATGATAGCCTATGATGATGAAAATGGGCCATCAGTTTATAAGGCTGATCCAGCTGGTTATTTCTGTGGATATCGGGCTGTTAGTGTAGGTGCAAAGCAAACAGAGGCCAACAGTTATTTAGAGAAAAAATTAAAAAAGAAAATCAATTATAATGAAGATGAAGCTATCCAGGTAAAATATTAATTACAATTTAATTTTAAATAATTATTATATATAAACTATTATATTATTTGCAGCTGGCTATAAGCTGCCTTTCATCTGTTCTCTCGGTTGATTTCAAGCCATCTGAACTTGAGGTTGGAATTGTAACTAAAAACAATCCAAATTTCGTAATTTTATCCGAATCTGAAATCGATAAACATTTGACTGCAATTGCAGAAAAGGATTAATAAATCAATGAACTTTATTTTATTTTTTTTATTGGAATTCATTCAAATAAATGATTATACAAATAAACATTTTTTTTTATTAATACTTTGTGTTTTATTATTTTATTTTCCTCCCGAGGAAGATAAAGGATTTCTTAAGATTAAAATTACAGAATCACCTCGTAAAAACATTTTTGAGATAAATCTATCT
Source organism: Labia minor (assembly GCA_963082975.1). Lineage (NCBI taxonomy): Eukaryota > Metazoa > Arthropoda > Insecta > Dermaptera > Spongiphoridae > Labia > Labia minor. The sequence continues at coordinate 51,185,590 of OY720350.1, read as the reverse complement.
TTATTGACTGGTTTAGCCTAAAAAAATAACATTAAATTAATAATCAAGTTTTCAAAAAATAAAAATAAATATTACATTAATAGATATATTAAAATTATTTAATCTTAATTTACCTTTTTCTTTCCTTTACCGGTTCGTGGTAATTCAGTCCACATTTCCTTAACATTTTCAAGAACCATATTGCAATGTCTGTCAAATGCTTTAATACGGGCAAGCAACTTTTTATTGTTTCTGCAATTAATAAGTACCTAAAAAATACAATTTTTATATAATTAATCGAGAAATTATTATATATAATAAAAATGAATTTAATAAACAAATTAAGTATACAGAAAATTTAGATTTTTCTAATATATGGAGAAATTAAAACAAAATGAGAACATTTAAAAATTTAGTTAAAACTATTAATTTTCAGAAAATTTAAAAATTTATATTTTAATTTGTTATCCGTTTCGTGTTTCTATTTAATTTAATTCCATTTAATTCAATATAATTAGAAAAATAGTAATGATGAAATTCTTAGAAAGAGATAATCGAAATTTTATAAGAAATCAAAATTTCTTAATAAACTTATTATTTTAAAATAAAAAACAAATATAAAAAGTTGATAAATTTTAAAAAATAGTTTTATACAATATTATCAATTGTCTTTTCAACCCTAAAAAATTGTAATTGATGGAAAAATTCGATGAAACACGGGAATATATTATAAAGAAACTTACTTGAGTATTATGTCTTACTGAATTTGTTAAAACATTCAAAGGTCCTGTATTAAATTCTTCTTCTTCTCTTTTGGATAACTCATCAGGAGTCATTTCTGATTTGGGTTTTGTCAAAAGTGCACTACTACAAAATTATAATTATAAAGATTAATATATAATAATAACAGTTTTTATATAAATATTAGAGTTAAAATAAATTAATAAAAAAGTACCTCATCTTGTTAGTGATTTATAGATTTTATAGAAAAATCAAAATTATTAATATCTCTAATGAATTGAGATAAATTTATTAATGATTTTAAAAATTCAAGCAAGCCAAATTATTCGTGAATATGGCTTGAAGGTGCTAGAGGTTACAAAGACAAATCATCAAAAGAGAGCAGCACTAGTGAGCACTAGTAATTGGAGGTTTTTTAGAAATATATTTTTAATTATAAATTCAAATACAATCTAATAATAATAATACAAAATAACTTTAATTATTTATTTTTTTATTAGTAATATTAATTTGTTGAGTTTATAAAGGTTTTATATTTTAATTTCTATAACTATTTTTTTAAGTATTAAATTAAATTTTATTGAAATAATAAAAACTAATCATATTAATTAATATATAATATCAAAATAAATTACTGAAAAATACTTATTTTAAAAATTATTAAAATACTCTATATTAAAAAAGCCTAGAATGTCTTATGATGAAGAATTTAAATAATACAAATAAATTGTGTTGACAATTTTAATTTTAAAGTTCATTAAATCTGTATAACTATACTTATTCTAAAAATTACATATTTTATATATAATTTAAATATAAATTCAAAGTTTATATAAATATAAATATATATATATATATATATATATATTGCTTTTTTCAAATTTTAAAACATTTTTATATAAAAAAATACAATTAAAAAATATTTGAATTTATTTTAACATTTTTAATTTATTTTTATTCTTAAATTTTAATTATAAAAATCATATATTTAAAAGCATTTAAAGACATTAACTCTTAAGGAATAAGCACAAGTCGCCCAAGTTCATTTAGCGATAGAATGGACAGGATGAGACTAATTTAACATCTTAACGTCACTTCATAACAAAATCTATGTTAAATTATTTGAAACCAATTTCATTAAATCACATTAAATACAGATAAATGAGTTACTCAATGTATTAGGAAAAAATAACATTAGTATAAAAACAATTATGGAATTAGATAAATCATTTGAAGAGGTGGATCCTAGGGTACAGGTAGTTGACATTAGCATTTGCCATCTAAATAAATAATTCCATCAAAGAAAATTATATCAAATTCATATACGATTTCATTTCAGATTGAATTAGAAAGACTTAATAATTCGACAGATGAAATTAATCGACTTGAAGTAGATCTCGATGTAAATACATTTTTCGAACCATTATTATATCCCAATGATTATTAGCATTAAATGAAATATCAATTTAAATACCATATAAATCATTATTGTTTTTCTTTAGGAAGCAAGAGCAGCTTTTCGTCAACTTTTATATGAATCTACGGTTAAAATTGACACTTTAGCTAAAAAATTAGGCAATTGTGTTGAAAGAGCTCGTCCATATTATGAAGCAAGAATTAAAGCAAAAGAAGTAAATTTAAATAAAGAAATTAAAAATTCATTTAAGAATCTTAATTCTACTTTTATATTTTAGGCACTACATGAGACACAACAAGCTGCTAGACGTTTTGAAAGAGCAAATTCTGCACATGCAGCTGCTAAAGAAATGGTATATTTAGCTGAAGAAGGATTATGTGCTGAAGGTGGAAGAGCTTTTGATCATGCCTGGCAGGAAATGCTAAATCATGCAACAATGAGGGTAATATTATCTTATTACATGTATAAACTGTGAAAGAAAATATGTATATATATATATATATATAATATAAATTTATTTGATATATACATTATATGTTGTAAATAGAATTTAAATTATACATTGATTTTAAGTTTCATTTACTTTATATTTCAAATTGTATATACGATAGAGTTAGATCATAGGTGTCCAAACTTTTTCGGTTTTGGGTAGACCCCCTAAATTAATTTTGATTTTTTTTAAAAAAAAATTTAATCTTTTTTTAGAGCCTTATTGAAAAATCAAAAATGTTTTAAGAGCCATGTCGGAAAACAATTTACCTTTTTTTTTAGAGACATATTGTAAAAAAATCAAAAAATGTTTCAAAAGCCATGTCGGAAAAACGATGTATCTTTTTTTTAATCGACATATTTAAAAAAAATAAAAAAATCCATGTCGGAAAACAATTTACCTTTTTTTTAGAGCCGGGAAAACACGTAGACCCCCATTTTCATTTCATGGACCCATAAAATTTGTTATTCGCTGCCGTGAACCCCCTGGAGGTTAAACTAGACCCCAGGAATCTATATAGACCACTTTGGGAACCTATGCGTTAGATGATATTTTTCGAAATGATAACAAAATTGGCTTTACGGATAAAAATGAATTTGAACAATAATTTATTTAAATCTTATTTGAATAATAGATAAATTAATTAATTATTCGAAGAATATATAGTAGTGTTGGTCCGCTAAGGCGAACCTAGTCAAATTTAACAACTTCGTATAAATAAAAATTAATTAAATTCAATAAATTAAATAAATGCGAAATCTAGTTTAAATCAATTTAGTTCTGGTTGACTAATAAAATTATAAAAAAGGAAATTAGGGGAGTTAAATATATTTAGATATCAGATATATTTTTAATAGAAAAATTAATAATTTAAAGTAATATTATAATTAATTTACAAATCCTTTTTTTATTTTATATTTAGGTTAATGAATCAGAAACAGAACGAACACTAAGCGAGGCTGAGCATCGACGAACTTCATTGACTTATCACCGATCAGAATTGAAAGCTCAACAATTGCAAAAAGAATTAAAAAGAGCTATTGCCAAAAGCAGGTGAAATTTGCAAATTCTCTAATTTGTTAAATAAAATATATTTATATAATTATTTAAAATTATTTTTCACCATAATTAGAATGAAAATAACAGCAAATTCCCAAAATTGTTTTTATCATATTGACCATATCAAACTTTTAATAATTAAATTTTATTCATGCTTGTATTCAATATGTTAAAATAAATTAAAATTCAAACTCACAAATTTGCTTTTTTTGAACACTCAATTATAAAATTTTTTGCATGTATCCTTTCTATATTAGTATAGAATATTGTATATTATTCTATTCTCAAGTGTGTAGTTGTTTTATTTCTCTAGAAAAGCACGAATATATTGAAACACCTTTTTTATTTAAAATACTATTATCCTTTTATTTGACCTGTAAATTATAGTATTTATTTATCTAATTTCAATGTTAAATTATCAAGCACCGAATCCTTTTGCATAAGAGTTAAGCTAAACCATATATTTTTCTTTATTCAAAATTAATTTTTACGCGTTTCTCTTTTATTTTTATTTTTTTTTTATCGATTGTATTTCTATTCTTTTCGGTCCGATCGGTTGGCTGGTCAGCCTCCGTGCACGACGCAGCTTGCTTCAGATAAACAGCCTTGCCTACCAGCATGAGCGGCACGCGTTGTAAGTAGTCGGTTGTTTTTTGTTTCCCAATTTTGATTTTGATTTTAATTAGAAAGCAAATATACCTTTCAACAAAATGCATTTTAGTTCAAAACCCCTAATTTATCATTATAAATAGTATATTTTTTTTTATATTTAGGCCATATTTTGAAGCTAAAGCAGAATTTAATGCTCAACTTGAAGAACAGAAACGTCGGGTTCGTAACCTGGAATCACATGTAGCAGGCGCAAAAGCAAGTTATGCCCAAGCTTTGAGAAATCTTGAAACAATATCAGATGAAATTCACCGAGTAAGTTTATGTTTTTTTATTTTTATAATATATACAAATATATATCTATAAAATTGGAATTTTATAGACACGAAAAGGATCCTGAACTCGCTGCAGCGGCTGCTGCAGCAGTAAATTCTTCTCTGGAGACTTCTGATCCTTTAGGAGCAAGTGACCCTATAAATCGAAATTCATCCGAAATAATGTTCAATTCACGAAAGGTAATTTAATAAATAGAATAAATATTTTCAGAACAATTATCGGTAACTTACATATTCAAACCAAAACTCGATTTACATTTAAACTATTTATTAATTTTATGTTATATTTTAGGAGGTTGTCGCAGAATTAGCAATTTGTTCTCAAGATACTCGTCAATCTTTGGTAGCTTCTCCTCGAAGAGCACCACCTGTGCCTCAGCCACCAGTTTTGCCAGCCCGTGCTCTTCCACCGCCAATAGCTTCATTCCCAGCAACACCTCTTCAATCTTCTGAATCTGAAACCTCTGCAGTTTCAACTGCACCTGCTCCTGCCAGCAATGATGATCAAGTATGGACGGAAATAAGTCTTCTCGACTCACCTGAAGAGCCAGCCTTTGCAAAGATGGGACGGAGTTGGGTCCGTCTTCTCTTCACTCACCTCATTAACATACCAAACCATCTGCTTTGCTTATCACCTACATTATCTTTTATAGTTTTTAATACAATTTGAATGTCGATTTGACATTTTATATATTTTTCTTCTATATATTCATAAAAGAATTAGAATTTAAAAATATTTACATAACTTTATCATTCAAGTTAATTTATAAAGTTGAATTTAATATATAAAATAAATTGACATTCAAAATTATTTTATTTTATTATTACTATTTATACTATCATTTAACAATATAATCATATTTTTCACACCTTTCTCTGGACCTGCATGCTATTCTATACATTTTTATTTTTAATGGTTAACTTATTATATTATGTATAATTTATTTTTATAATCTTGGTGCTATATCATTAACTTTGGAAAATAAATTCACTTATATTATTATATTTGCAATATATTATCCTTTTCTTAGAATCTCTATAGAATTTTTTTAAATAATTAGTAGACATTAATAATTTTTAACTGGTAAATTCTTAAATTTTTTTTAACACCCAAAAACAAGTTGTTTATCTATAATATTGTCATGGGTTATTTAAATAAAGAATAGAATTTTAAAATAATATTTTTGATGTCTAGCAATGTGTTGGAAATAAAGAATCACCTCAAGAAGTGTCTTCGCCCCCGGCATCTTCTTCAGCATTTTCATCACTTCGCATTCGAAATCCATTTGCTCCTTCAGAAGATCCTCAATCACCACCTTCTCAACCATCTTTAAGCAGAAGACAGAGTTTAGACCAATTATTATGGACTGCAACTCCTGCTACAGAAAAGGTTTATTATTATTAAATCATTGATTCTTTTCAAATTTATTTATTATATCTTTATTTTTCTAGGTCAAAGAGTTACTTAATCACGGAATGATGATGCTGAGTCTCGGCGAAAGACGTTCTTCAGAACCACGGTCGACGCCCTCTCAACAACAATGCCTTCCCACATCTGCCATAACCCCTGATATGTTTCTTACTCGCAAAGGTGAAATTTCAATTCAATTATTTTATTGGATAATTTTATCAATTAATTTTTTTCTGTTAAAATAGAAATTCGAGAAGGACGTATGGCTCGCAAAGTCCCTTCTCCTTTGGATAAGTCTGTGGCTTATTTAGCTGCAACTTCCTGTGGAGATGGAGAAGATTCCACATCCGATAGTGAAAGTTTAGCAAGGTAATATTTTTTATGTTTATTAACCAAAATTGAATACCTTTCCTTAATTCAAGTCATTTGGAAAAATTATAATAACCCGCAGTAAATTTAAAAAATTTTAAAAAAATTGAAAGATTTAAATTAATTTCTTTTATTATTTTTAATTTATTATTTAATTTTAGTGTGGAGATGTTAACTGACGATCAGATATCTTCATTAATGTTAGACCAAGAGATTGAAGATTGCAATGAATTAATGATGACACAAGAATCAATCACTTTACCTCATCCTTCGTCGATTTTATCATCTGTCCCTCTTAATGTTAATCATATAATATCATCTACATCCACAACTACAACTGTTTCATCACCAACTGGTTCATCAAGTGTTGCTACTTCTTCTAATTCAAATACATATCCTCCAACTTCTACACCTCCTGCAACTACAGTATTTGGCGAAGAAAGCGGAAGAACAAAACTTATTTGAGATAAAAAGAAATTTATTCTTAATTCATTTGAAGTATTAGAAATTATTAATTCAAACATATCGAATTAGGTTTTAGACGATTAATATTCCTATACCATTTTAACTTTTTGTTTCAAATTAATAGACTTTTATATTTATTTATTTTATTTTTACTTAAAATATTTTACAGAATTTATGATATTTAATATTTTTAAAATCGGAAAAAAAGATTTTATATAATATTTATATTATATATTATAAAAAATGTTTTCATCCTATGATCAAAGATCATAGTAATTAGTTTATAATTGGGTCATCTTGATTTGAATGGATCTATCTCTATATTGTTACGAACATGAACTTATGAAGTTCTAGAGTGAGATTGATGTAAGTGATTAATATATTAGGAATATGTATATTAATTCATACCTTTAATTTTAAAAATACAAATAAATCATAGAAAAAGACGATATAAAAACAAATATCAAAATCAAAATTGTATTTTTACTTATTGATTTATACAATAATTAAATATACAAAAATTCACCTATTATTACTAATTGGCTAATAAGACAAATATAAATTTATGAACTTTACAACAAATTGCTGGAATGGGTAATACATAATTTATAGATATCATATTATTTGACAATTGTCTATAAACATTTATTTTGTATTTTAAATCACTTTGAATTTTATAACAAGTTTAACTGATATATATATATATATATTGAATAACTTACATTAGCAATATTTTCTTGTTTAAAATTTAATATATATATGTATATTAAACAATCTCATTTTTACATCATTTTTGCTAATTTTAATTTGAAAATTATTTCTTGAGTTAATTTAAAATATGTTATGAAATGGGTCTTATTGAAACTTCGCTTAATAAACCAAATTATAGGGCATTTTATATATTATAAAATTATACTAATATATTTTGTCTATTATAATGAGATAATATATATTAAAAAAAACCTGTTAAAATCTTTCTTAAAATAATATTAACTTAAAAGATCAACCACTAGAGTTGGCTTAGTTGACTATATATAAAATATTCACTAACAAAACTAGTCAATGCTTTTGTGATTAAAGTATTTAAAAGTTTTTAATATGTTAAGTTAATTTTTAATGAAAATATATATATATTTTATTTATTTCCATGTTTTATGATGGGTTAAAAATTTATTTGGTTGAGGTCAGCTTAATTTTTTAAGTAAATCTAGCCACATTGCATTTTTAAATTATTTATTTAAATTTGATAGTACTTATATAGAAATTGAAGTTTTAAATTATTTGTTTAACTTATTGCAATATTAAATATAACACAAATTAAATTTAGATTAAATAAATTTAATTGCTATTATAGTAATATCTATTTAAGAACAATAATAACAAAAAAATATAGATATTTCTTTGAGATTTATGAAAAAAACGTTTATATACGTTTATAATTAGGCTTGAAAAGATTTTTTATAATAATTTTAATTTAATAAAATATCACATTGCTTTAAAATTTAAAATAGAAAATATTTTATTAAAAAATATTTTTTTAGATTATTTGATCAAAGGTAATGTTTGCATTAAATAGAAAAAAATGGTTTAATAATTAATATTATCCAAAGAGGGTGCCTTTTTATTACTTGTAGAGCATGTAAGTAAAGACTGGGATCTGCAATATTAAAACTTTAGGATTAGTATTTATAATAACATTATTTTATTTTTAGTTAAAAATTTTTATAAGTATTTTAAAAATTTTCAGCGATTTAACTTAAGGTAAAAAATTATTCTATACTACATTACTATAATATATTATAAGAATGTATATAAAACATCTAATAATGCTTATTTATTTTTAATACGTTATTGAAATATTGTTAATGTTGTTAATGGTAAAAAAACTTTTTTATTATTTTCTTTTACATGATGATTTCATGTAAAATAAAACAGGGCGGTATCAAAATCTGGACAAAATTAAATATTGAATCTTCTTGCTGTTGTACAAAACTTTGAGAGGTCCAAATAGCTTGAAGCAAGAGATCTTGAAACTAAGAACACAAATCGTCATTTTATTTATGATTTAACAATTTAAAAAATAATCATAAATTTTTTAATTTTTGGAATAAAAATTACGCTCGGAAATGTTTAATTTGTCTGGATTATTGTCGCCGAACCCCTAAATATAATAAATTGAATTGTATAACATGAGAAGTGAAAAATTACTTTAATTTGTATCTTATGTAAATATTTATATGAATTATGTTATTATTAAATATACATATTTATTTATATTAAAGTTGATTTTAACAAAAATTTGGCAGTTTATAGAATATTTATAGAAAACAAAATAAATAAAGTTGCATTTATTTTTAAAACAGAATATTTTTAATATTGATTTTTTATCAAGCACTTACAGAAAAATCATTCTCAGTTTAATCATTCTTGATTCTATCTTTTCTTCATTTCTAGTTTATTAGTAATTTTTTCTGGAATGCACCATGTTTGAGCTGGAACTTAGGTGTAAATCCAATCCTTCGGGAAGGTGAAATCGTTTCGAACCATCCATTAAGCATTGCTAATCTTAAATTTTTTTTTTATTTTAATTTTGCTTTAAGCTTACCTTCCTCGTTTGGAAAAACCAGCTGCTTTTAGGTAGTGAAATTTTTTATTTCCTTAATATTACAAAAAAATTAAAAAATATTCTTTATAAATACAAAACGATATTAATAAATAAAGCTTCTAAAGCTTATAATTATATATTAATATGTATTTTATTTGAAATAATTTGCAGTAGAGCGCTCACCTCTGCACTCCCCGCTCGCCCCTCTCCAAGCCCCTCCGCCGTCTGAGCAAACCTCCTACTGCCGCACGGCCGGCTCGAACCCATTCGTTCCCCTTCACTGCTGTGTGTAAAACCCTAAGCGGCCTCTTCACTGAAATCATCCCTTAATTAGTCGCTAATAAAGAATTAATTGTAATTTTATTATTTATTTTTATTAATTAAAAGGAAGATTAGTGAACTTTAAAAAAAAAAATATTTCAATAAAAATTAAATTTTATAAAGTGCATTTTTATAATTTTTACCGACCGACGATAGTAAGGGAGGTATTGTTTTCACACCAAATTTCACATGTGGAGATTTTTACATATCTCCACGAATCATGCATTTTCTAAACAGAAAAAAGTATTTTTAGCATGATGTCTGTCCGTCTGTCCGTCCGTATAGATGTGTACAGCCTGAACGGCTCAACCGATTTTGATGAAATTTGGTATATTTACTTAATGCATCAGTGGGATGAATTGATCAACTTTTGGTGCAAATCCGGAAACCGGAAGTGGTAGTATTAGCGATCGACGATAGGAAGGGAAGGGTTATTTTCACACCAAATTTCACATGAGGAGATTTTTTTATATATCACCACGAATCATGCACTTTGTATTGGTTTTATCCTCGGGAAAATCATATTTATTAGTTTTTTCTTGATTTAAAATTATATGACGTCATCCAGCCATTCATGACGTCACAGCCTGGTCTTACATATATATTATAAATAAAATAAAATTAAAAATGTTTATATTTATTATTTATGTATTCATATCTGTTTTTTATTACATTAATAGATATTTTAAAATTATTTGAAATTGTTTCTGTATCTAGAAATTAATTTACTTCAAACCGTCGGTCGGTTCGGACCTGGCCACAGGTCAACTTATTTATTCATATACCCAAATAAATTTATAAATTTTTCATTCAAATCTTTGAAAAGAATTAATCTTAAATATTCTATCAGATCTCATTAATTAAATTTTATTAAAAGTTAAATTAAAACTATTTAAAAATTAAAAAATCATATACAAAATTTTATTTTTCTTTAAATATATTTATTTAAATATTTTTTAAATTTCAATATATATATTAATCCTATTAAAACTTATTTATTTAAAAAATATGAAGATGTGCTGATTATTTTCAAAATTCATATAATAATATTATAAATCAAAAAAATATAAATTTCTTATATTCATATAGGAATATATAATTTTAAATATTCTATATATTCTTTCTAATCTCATTATCGCTCACACCGTTCCTTTCAAATCTCATATGAATATTGTTTTGTCAATTTCATATTATTATAACACTTTTGAAAAATGAATAATATTTCTATTACCTATAATATATCAATTAAACAGAATAAAATCTTTGTGAAATTAATAATATAATCATAATTCGTTTTCTGATGTTTTCTAAGATATTTTTATTATATGTCTATTAAATGCGTATTATAACTTATTATAATCATGGTTCTATATAGGATGTAAAATAATTTTAGTATTTTAATATTACAGAAATAAGATAATATTTTTAAAAATCTATATTTTTTTATTTCCTGTATATAATATAAATATCTAATCTTAATTATTTTATTCTTTATCGAGGCGAGAGTGATGGACACCCATTCAAGTCTACGAGCTGTTCTTCGAGTTTAATCTGTGAGAAATATCAACCCTTTATTAACTCCGAGGTCAGTATTTATTATTAATTTTATTTTTAATTCAATTTAAATTTATTGATTATAAACTAGTTATTTTTCTTCTTCTATTTCATGTTTCCATCTTCGTTCCTGCTACTGAATGTTGATTTGAATTCTTGATTATCTTCTCCATCCTTCATGACGATGAAATGATTGAAATACAGCTCTCCAAATGTAAGTAATTATCGTTATTTATTTAGCATGGCGCACTTTAAAATAGAAAATGGAAATATAATATTTAAAGTAAAGTTTAATATAATATAGAAAGTAGAATTCAATTACAATGATTTTTTGCTTTTGATAATATTAATTAGGAGATTATAGAGAAATCTATTAAATTAGATGACAGAATTTAGTGAGATTAGGGAATTTCAGAGTACATCTTTCAAGAAGAAGCATTGATTAAGGAGGCAGAAGAGACAACAGGCTAAACTAGGTGAGAAGTTGGCTCTGGGAAGCAGCGGAGTCAATACTGGTCAATACTCATTGGAGCGGAAGAAGATTGACTTCGGCACGGTCCAATAGCATCCGGATAGGCAGACGAAGAAGAAGAATTCAAAAAGGCGCTAATCTGAATAGTTGGGACACTCTCCATAATACATGTATGCATTATTCCATTATATCAAATAAACGTCAGTATGTAAGAATTTTATTATTTCATAAAGTTAACATACATTTAAAAAATTTGAATAACAAAAGTTCATTTGATTTATTGGATAAATACAAAATAATATGTCCAGAATAAAATACAAATTAGCTAAATTAAACTATGAGTATAAAATAAAATAAAATATAATGTATACGTATATGTTGGTTTAACTCTTAAATTAATTGAAAATGGTGCCAATATAAATGCTTTGAATATAGAGGAAAAAACACTGTAGTGCCTCACGCGACCGACAGATGGCGCGTGCCTAAACTATTACATGATTACGATAATAACATTTGTAAATATTGTATATATATATAGGCGAATAACAAAATAAATTCAGAGTTTTTACCAGCAGCAATATATTTATTATTTGTATATAATATAATATAATATAATAATATAATATAATATAATATAAATATAATATAAATATAATATAATATAATATAATATAATATATAATTGCCAACTCTCATAGTCCTAGCTACTAATAGCTACTAATAGCTTGGATATATTTGGAAATTCACCCCTTCACTTATCTCTAGGTTGCCAAAATGTTGGTTTAACTCTTAAATTAATTGAAAATCGTGCCAATATAAATGCTTTGAATATGGAAAAATAAACACCTGAATATCCAGAGCAAAGCAAGGATCTATAAAACCTGCATCAGGCCCATCATGACCTATGCAGCAGAAACCAGAGCAGACAACAGTAGAACCGAGAAACTCCTTAGGACAACAGAGATGAAAATTTTACGCGCTATTGTCGGGTAAACGCGCATGGACAGGGTCAGAAACGACGCCGTGAGAGAGATGTGCGGGGTTGAGGATGTAGTCCACTGGGTTAAACGAAGAAGACGTGGCTGGGACGAGCATATTACTCGAATGAACACCAACATGCTGGTCAGGTTGGCGAGGGATGGTAGAGCCATCGGATCCAGGAGGCCCGGCCGGCCGAATAAACGTTGGCGGGATTCTATACAATCTTCCCCAGAGCTGGAAAGAACAGGCAATGATGCCTAATAAGATGAGGAAGTAAGTAAGTAAGTATATTCATTTTAAAATCAGCAAGATCAAAGACCGGAAATTAATAAGTTTGAACGTTTTGTTTTCTTTATGTTTTTAAAATTCAAAATTAACAAATTGTATTTAATTAAAAAATAAAAAAATGAATTATAAATCATTTCCTAGTCTATTGAGAACCTTTCTTCCTTTACCTCTAACAACAATTTTTAATTAACGATCAAATTACATAGTTCACCAATATACTGAATGTTGATTTGAATTCTTGATTATCTTCTCCATCCTTCATGACGATGCAATGATTGAAATACAGCTCTCCAAATGTAAGTAATCATTTAGCATGGCGCACTTTAAAATAGAACAGAGGTTCTTAAACTGTGGTCCGCGGACCCCTGGGGGTCCGCGAAGCCTTTACTGGGGCTCCGCAAAGCCATCGTACAGGTGCACGAGAAAATGATGAGTCAGTTAAAACTTTTTTTAATATAAAAGGAGCGATGGCATGGCTTTGTGAGGAAACTGAGATCAAATACCCAAATTCAACGAAATGTGCAAGAAAACTATTGCTACCGATTCCATCTTCATATTTTCTCTCTTCAATATTATAATTTCTAATAAAATGTGTATTCTACAATATGCAAAAAAATCGTTATTCACCAATCACTGTTAGAAATATTCATCATATATCCTTGTTCTTATGAGATCGTAAGCCAGAAATTAACTAATAAAATGACCTAAAGTTGGGGTGGGGTCCGTCAAAAAAAATTTTTTCAAGTGGGGGTTCGTGGAGTACATAAGTTTAAGAACCTCTGAAATGGAAAATGGAAATATAATATTTAAAGTAAAGTTTAATATAATATAGAAAGTAGAATTCAATTACAATGATTTTTTGCTTTTGAAAATATTCATTAGGAGATTATAGAGAAATATATTAAATTATAGGACAGAATTTAGTGAGATTAGGGAATTTCAGAGTACATCTTTCAAGAAGAAGCATTGATAAAGGAGGCAGAAGAGACAAAGGTATTTTTAGAATTAGTAGGTTTCGATGCGTTATACTGGGAGGGTGGCTATTTTTTGATATATATATATATAGTTGTTAGGAATTTTCAGGTGGTTGCCTCCTACATCCATACATGTTCTCATCCTACTAATTCATAGATTAGATTAGAATTAATAAATAAATAAAATGTGGGTGGATAAAAAAAATGCCATGCTATTATTTAAGGGATGGATTGCATGAATTGCACGCCAGGTCTGAATTGTGCCATTTTGTATTACTGAGAGTGTATTTAATTCTAAAAAAATAATATTTGTGTTTTTATTTTATTAATGATAATTTTTTAATTTAGCCAATAAATCTATTCAATCTATTAAAGATATTTGAATCGAATTTTTTTTTTTTGGTCGAATTTCTTTTAAAAATTCAATGAGGATGGAAATAATCTGTATTAGCAACATTTCAATCAGTATCAGTATTTATTTTCAATGATCTCATATTAAACAAGGATCGTTTTAAATGTTTAATTATAAAATTATATCCGAATTTTGACTAAAATTAATAAAATTATTATCATTTGAAAAGAAAATGGTGGAAAGTACATCGTATGTGTGTGTGTGTGTTTACATTAATTGCTTTTATCACAGATTAGCAATCACAGAAAAGAGATGAAATAAAATTATCAAAGAAAAATATACCTAATGACATTTTTAAGGTATTTCACTTATAAATATGGTATATATATTATATACCAGTGTTTCCCAAAGTTACCGGGTCGCGAAAATTTTTTTGAAATTCTTATTATTTTTTTACATCTTATTTATCTTAAATAATTATTTTGCAATTTTTGTGTATGAAATAAACAACTTGATTTTTATTGAAAAATAAAATTTGTATTCTAAATAAATTTTTTTTTTTATTAAAGTGGGTCGCCACAAATTTTAAGACCTTAAGAATTTTAAGACTTATAACACTTTTGAAAAATAAATAATATATTTCTCTTAGAATAACATTTTTAATAATTTGTAAAATTAATAATAAAAACGAAATATGTTTCCACTATGAATGGCATCCCATAATCTTTTTTTATAATAGAAAATATGTGATTTTTAGTTTTGTTGTGGATATTTTTTTTTAATAACTATTAAATGAGTATATTATATTATTATTATATTATTACACTTGTATTTCTATTAGAACCCAACCAAACGGTTATGAATTTAATAATATTT
This sequence comes from Labia minor, assembly GCA_963082975.1. NCBI lineage: Eukaryota > Metazoa > Arthropoda > Insecta > Dermaptera > Spongiphoridae > Labia > Labia minor. The sequence continues at coordinate 51,170,292 of OY720350.1, read as the reverse complement.
ATCCAATCATAAATCGTCATTTTATAGGATAGTAAAGAATTTTAGTAAATATTTTAATATCTCAGAAATATAATATTTTTTTAAAAAACTGTATACATTTTATGAATGATAATATAATATTATTTATTTTATTTTTTATATGTTTTTTAATTTACCTGATATAAATAAGTAATGGTACTTAATTTCTTATTTTTCTAGGCGTACGAGATGGGACATCAATTCAAGTTTTCGAGTTGGTCTTCGAGTCTAATCAGCGAGATAATGCAACCCTTTATTGACTCCGAGGTCAGTATTTATTATTCTTTTTATTTTGAATTCAATTTGAAATTTATTTATTTTAATAGAATTTTTTTGTCTAATGTGTTATTTTTTTACTTCTATTTCATGTTTCAATCTTCGTTCCTACTACTGCATGTTGATTTGAATTCTTAATTATCTTCTCTATTTCTGATGATGCTGCTGATGATGATGAAATGATTTACTTTCATTACAGCTCACCAAATGTAAGTAATTATCGTTATTTATTTATATAACATGGCACATTTTTAAAAGAGGTACATATTTTTATTAATTTACAAATGTAAATGTAGTAAATTTTTTCAAGTAAAGCTTAACATACCTAATAATAAGTAAAATTGAATTTAAATTGATTTATGTTTGTTTTGTTATAATATTCATTAAAAGATTAAATATTAAAATCTATTATAGAATTTAGTGAGATTAGGGAATTTCAGAACACATCTGTCATGAAGGAGGAGTTTTGTTAAAGGAGGCAGAAGAGTTAAAGAGTATTTAGAATTGGTAGGTTTCGATGCGATTTACGGGAAGGGTGGCTAATTTTTGGTATATTTTGTTGTTAGGGACTTTCAGGAGGTTGCCTCCTACTTCCATCGAGGGATGCATGTTCTCATCCTACGAATTCATAAATTAGATTAGAATTAATAAATAAATAAAAAAGTGGAGGAGGGTAAAAAAGTGTCATGCCAATAGGAAGGGTTGGATTGCATGAATTGCATTCGAGGTCTGAATTGTGCCATTTAGTATTACTGAGAGTGTATTTGAGGTGGATTGGATGAACGGCCATTCGGGAAGGTAATTCAGCACAGTTCCGAAATGGGATTAGCCTGAACAGGAACAAATTGTTGGTTACCTTTTGAGCGCAGGGCTTTTTCGATTAGCATGGGCCTTCCATGCCTATTGATGGAGACTATGCACTCCCTTACTAGGTAGGTTTTATTTCAGGTTGCCCCAAATGTCGCGATTTCATTTCGAAATCCAAAAAACCAAAGGCACTCTCAGCTGATTCAAAGAGGCTACAGATCAAACGCCTTATTTTTTTTAAATCTTTTTTTTAAGGCAAACTTTCTTTATTATTACTTTTGCTAAATTTCGGAAGGCGAGGCTTGGAAGGGCTAATTTATGGGGAAAGGAGGAGGCCCTATTAAATATTCAATTGTTTTTTTTTAATTTAATTAATTATAAAAAAATAATTGAATATCGCGATTATTTTCTTTAACTTTTTATTTTCATAATTTAAACTTTGATATATTTTAAATATTTTACTATATAGGTAGAATTAATTATTATTATAATTTCTCAATTTAAAATTAAAATGCAAACATCATATATATTGTAAAAATATAACTCTTTTTCATTATTATTTCTTTTTAACCTACCAAATATAATAATATTTTATTTTTTTTTATTATGCAAATTATTTGATATGAATATAATAAATATATTGTAATCGAATATATCTATACTCATTAATAATTTAATATTAATAAATTATCAAATTTTTTTCTTATCATTGTACTGATAAATCATATTTGGAAAGAAATAAAATATATATAGTTAAGCTTATTTGAAAAATTAACTTAATGTATAATTTTTGTTAATTATAAACATGTGGTACAACTTATATTTTAAATAAATAAATAAAATTAGATCTCCTAAATTTTTTTTTAATTTTGATAGATCAAATATTCTTATTCTTTAGCTGACTTACAAATCCCATACGATCATTTTGCTTATTCTTATATGTATTCTGTGTGTCCCAGTGTCCCCGCAAAAATTCTCCGGGAGATAAAAATGTCTCTCGGTTTACATAAATAATAATATCTCTCTCTCTCATCCGTGAATAAACCCAAATTATTCAATTTTTACCGACCGACGATAGTAAGGGATGTATTGTTTTCACACCAAAAAATTTGGCAGTTTATAGAATATTTATAGAAAACAAAATAAATAAAGTTGCATTTATTTTTAAAACAGAATATTTTTAATATTGATTTCAATAAAATTATTTTACAGGAAATTGCAGGAATGTTTATTTATAAATTTGAAATATATAATATAGATTTTATCAAGCACTTACAGAAAAATCATTCTCAGTTTAATCATTGATTCTATCTTTTCTTCATTTCTAGTTTATTAGTAATTTTTTCTGGAATGCACCATGTTTGAGCTGGAACTAGGGCTTACAATACCGAACTAAAATCTGAATACCGGTATTTGGTATTTGAAATTTGAAATACCGGGATACCGGTATTAATGTTTTTACTCCAAAGCAGTGAATTTATTTGTGCAGTAATAGCTCGTCCTTTTCCTATTTTATTTAAAATATCTTTTTCATCATCATTAGTTAATATGTTCCCAAGATATTTGTATTGGTTAGTTGTTTTTATTAATACTCCGTCTAATTTTATATCTTCTCCTTTTGACCCTACCGCCATGTGTTGTGTTTTTTCTGTGTTTATTTCTAGTCCCCATCTGTCATATTCTTCTTTAAGTTTCCTTAGCATGTAAGAAGCATCATCAAAGTCCTCCGCAAGAATAACCTGACCGTCCGCAAATAATAAAGTATAAATATGTCAATCACCCATCTGCACACCCATACTTTTACATTTCCTTGTCCACTTTTCTAGAGCTGAATTTAAATATATTTTAAATAATGTCGGAGACAGGCAACATCCCTGTCTCAGACCTTTTGTTACCGAAAATGGATCTGTCAATCCCGACCCCGTCTTAACTTGGCTTATATTGTTCTTATAGATTCCCTTTATTGCATTAATATATATGGTATCGATTTTGTTTTCTTTCATTGCCTCCCAGAGTTTTTGTATTGGGACGGTATCGCGTAAGCCTTTTTTAAATCTATGAATATTAGGTGTAATTGACCTCCATTGACTTTTGACTTTTCCATAAGTTGTTTAATGCTAAATAAATTATCGATACAAGATCTTCCTGGTCTAAAACCGCTTTGTTCTTCTTTCTCTTCAATTTGATTTTCTATTCTAGTTTTTAATACCCTTCCATATAGTCTTCCCATGGTGGATGTTATGCTCAAACCTCGATAATTTGCGCAATCTTTTTTATTGCCTTTTTTAAATAAGGGTCTTATGTGGGCTAATTTCCATTAATCTGGAGTATTTTCGCCCTTTAAACATTTATTAAATATTTTTGAGATAGTCTCAAATACCATTTCTGGGGCATATTTAAAAAGTTCCACGGGAATACCTCTAGGACCAGGGGATTTGTTATTTTTCATTCCTTTCAATGCTTTCTTTATTTCACCTATATCAAATTCTTCATATCCGTCTTCTACATCTTGTACCTCATAACTTATATTTTCAAATTCAGTCCTTTGTTCTGATAACATATCTTTATAATATTTTTTCCATGCATCTTTACAAATTGGATCTATCATCACTCTTTCTCTTTGATTTGTTTTTAGACTTTTTATTGTTTTCCAAGCCATTCTTGATTTTGAGCTTCCAATTATCCAATTATTCCAATCCGGCAGGAAATTCCTGTGAGTTACTTAGTTCACCCACAGAAAACCTCCAGGCAGAGTAATCACTTCTTATCCATTATATATAATTAATTAAAAAATTAAAAATATAATTATATAAAATGAATTGTATTTACATGGTTGTCATGGTTGTTATTTATTTATTATATATATTTCCTGCCGGTCCCAAGCCCGGATAAAAGAATAGGGTTATAGCGATAGGCCAGCTCCCTATCATACATAAAAAAGAATGTTTGCTAAAAATCCTAAAACACATCCTCGGAAAACGGACGGATCTAACACAATACGGACCAAGCAACGAAAAAGATTTATGAATTTTGGATGTTGGAACATTCAGGAGATAAGGGCTAAGGAATACGAAGTGTTCAAAGAGTTAAGTGATCATAACATAGACTTAGCTGTATTAAGTGAAACAAAAAAAAAAGGTCAGAGAAATGAAGAAAAAGGAGACTATACATTCACTTTTATAGTGGAGTGAACAAAGAGAAAAGAGCCAGAGCAGGAGTATCAATAGCTGTTAAGAAAAAATGTAAAAAATATGTAAAAAACTGGATGGCGATAAATGAAAGAATAATAACTGTGGAACTAAAATTGAACGGATATGATATAGTTATCATAGGAATGTATGCACCTACCGACGACTCAAATGTACAAACTAAAGACGCTTTTTATGAAAAGTTATCGGAAATTATGACAACGGTAGGAAACACGAAAGAATGCTTCCTATTGGGAGATTTAAATGGAAAGGTAGGAAAAAGGAAAAATGATGCAGTAATAGGAAGGTATGGAGAAGAAGTTGTTAATGATAATGGCACACGCATAATTGAAATTTTTATTTATATTAAAAAACTTAATTAGTTAAATTTATATGGGAAATTTATATTTATAAGAAAAATAAGAGTTAGCTAATAAAAAAAGCAAATCTCCCTTATAACGTGAATGAATATTATCATGAATTTGAAGTTTTTTAGTCCATATTAATTACTAACTTGAATAAAATATATTTTTTAGATATCAATTTTTATAATAATATAAAGATAATGAATTCAATAGCAACTGTTTCATTAAAAAATAATTTTAAAAATGATTGAGCTTATCTTAAATGATGCAAAGATTTTAAAATGTAAATAAATAATTCAAATCCCAAAAAAGTCAATATAAATTGACTGTGGAATTATGGAAATACTCAAAAACATGAGGTGTTCGAAAATTGAATTCCGTATTTGTATAATGATATAAGTTAAAATTAATTTATGCTGATCAGAAATACTAATTAACACTTAATTTCACAGTTATTTGCAATTTTCTCTTAAAAACCCTCTTCATCAAAATGAGATGAGATTATCTATAACCAATAATCTATCTATTTTGATATACTCGGATGAGACTTAAAATAGCTTTCTCCAAAGAATCCTTGATTTAATATATTTTAAAAGATTTATACTTTCACATTATTAATGCTAGTAAAAGAAAAGTAAATTTATATTATTAACAATGTTGACTAATAATTAAGATCAAAAGTAAATTGCAAAAAAAGTGTAAAAAGAAGGTTATAATTGAATATAATCTTATATAAAAGTAATAAAATTAATATATAAAATATATAAATATTTTAAAATATTTATTAAGTTGCACTAATGGGAAATCGTTTAAAATTTGAAAAAAAATATAAATAAAATAAATTTCACTTTTTGTTTCATGCTTTTTTTAATTAAATAATTTAATTTTAATTTTTAATATATATTCATTAAAGAGAGATTTTTAAATATTAAACTAAATTTTTATTTATATTATATACATATACAATTTTTAATAAAATCATTCTTAATATTAATTTAATAATTATCTTTCGTTAATTATTCAGATAGACTCCTTTGGGTTGGACAAGGTTAAGATATTTTTCCTTTAATTATTATGATCATTTACTCATCATTGGTTTGGTTCTAGCATTTGGTCATATCTGGAAATTTAAATTCTTTTTATCTGGAGAACTATAGAAAATTATAAGATGCCCAGATCAATTTCTTAGAAAAGTTGATTAGTAATTTCAAAAGGAACCCATTAGTAAAGCAATTAACCTTATCGAACCCAAAGAAGTTTATCTGAATAATTACCATTCTTTCTTTGTTTATTGATGGTGAACAAATTTGATTCATATTAATCACTGTCAGACCCAGATCCCTTGGCATCGGGGCTTGATCCACCACCACCATCGCTTCCACTAATAGATTTTCTAGATGTTGGAGATCCAGATCGGGAACGAGAACTAAGAACAAATAAAATTTATTAGTTTACATTTACATTAGAACTATTTTTGATTTGTAATTTCATGGAGGTTTATAAATGAAATCCTAAAGGAAGTGCTCAAGAGAATTTCAGAAAAGAAAATCATTTACAAATAAATTAAAATGGGTAAAATTTGATTATAACATTTAAAAGTTGACTTGTTTTTTATACTCTACAATATAAATAGCTTAGTTTTTTTGGAGATTAATTTTATTTTATCATTTTTTCATTAAATTTAATTTTATTTTTGAATTTAAAAATATTTAGGTAAAGTTAAAATAATAAATGAATTTATTTTTCTTACCCAGAACGACTTTGGGATCTTGAAGGACTCTTTGACCTAGATTTTGATTTCGATCTGGACCGAGATCTGGATCCAGATTTGGATCGTGATCGGGAGCGAGATTTGGAACGGGATCGGGATCGAGATTTGGATCTTGATTCAGATCTTGAATCAGACCTAGAGCGAGATCTTGAGGGAGATCTAGAGCCAGAGTTAGATCTTGATCGAGAACCAGATTTTGATCGGGATCTGGAACGAGAACCTGATCGAGATCTTGATCCAGATTTGGACCTCGATCGTGAACGTGATCCTGATTTTGAACGAGACCTTGATCTTGATCTTGACGATGAAGAAACACTGGCAATACGTCGTCGTCCTTTTTTATTACTTGGTGATTGATCTTTTGCATCACTTTCATTTCCTGATGCGATTTTCAATTGATCTGAATCAGAATCAGATTCAGAAGTCGAAATTGTCTCTTTGCTTACTATTTTCATTTTCTGTTTTGCTGATAAACCATCGTCTTTTTTCTCTGCTTTGGTCTTTCCTTTCCGTCCTCGTTTAGCTTTCGGACGATCATCTCCAGAATCACTCGATCTCGACGTTTCCTACCACGTGAACCACCACCACCACCAGCACGTTTCTTTTCGCTCCCTCCACTGTAAAAAAATTATTAATTTAAATATAATATATTAACAAATAAAATAAAATATTTATTACCTTTTTCCTTTTTTCTTCTTGGGTGCTTGTTCACCACCACTTCCTGCGTCTCTGCTCGCGTCACTTCCACTATCGCTAACATAATCAGATTTCTTTATACCGCCTTTCTTTGATGATTTCTCGTTAGGCATATCCCCAAACACCAAAGCACTCTTAGTTTTTTCAACATATTCTTGACGTTTCTTCAACATTTCTTCTAATTCTAATTTTCGTTTTTCCTCTACGCGTTTTTGCTCTTCCACTTGTTTTAATCTGTAATAAATTTCAAAAAAATTATTTTTTATTAAATATTAATTAAAAATTAAATAAACATACCTAAATGCTTCGCGTTCGCGTTCTTGTTTATTTCTCAATTGACGTTCTTCGTCATCGAGTCGACGTGCTCTAGCCATATGGTATTGCGCTTGATTGAGAAGATCTTGACATTGTCGAGCTTCCAAGCCAGCCAAGGTAACATCGTAACGCATTCGATCGCCATGCACATTTAATGTAATTTGATCGTTAATTAAAAATTGTTGTTAGAGGTAAAGGAAGAAAGGTTCTCAATAGACTAGGAAATGATTTATAATTCATTTTTTTTATTTTTTAATTAAATACAGTTTGTTATATGTTTGTTGATGTATGTTGGCATTGTACGAGTAACCTGCCATGCCCATCTCTGCCTCGAATAATGTTTTATTAATTATTTGTTGGGCTTCAAACCTTGCTTGAGGTGAAGTAATTTTCCTCAGTTTAATGGCTACCTGTTCTCCAAATGAATCGTACTCATCTTTTTCTTTCTTCTTTGACTGAATAGATCTCAATAAGTTAACCGCTTCATTCATGATCGGTGCACTGCCAGCAGAAGTTGATCTTACCTTGCGCTTTTTAATTGGTGTTTTTGGGGAGGTAAATGCGTCTTCAGGCGGTGGTGTACTTGCTCTTTCATTGCTGTCTTTCGAATTTGATGTCTGTGACTGTTCGACGCTTTCTTCATTATCATTTTCTTTCTGTTGTTCCTCAAATTCTGGCTCTTGTGATCCCTAGAAAACACAATTATACAAACACAATTCAATATTTTTTGACAATATTAATTTGAGTTGATGAAAAAAAAAACGAATTATTATTGAATCTACTCAGACAGTTTTTGTTTCTTTACAGATGCCGCAAAATGCAGAGGAATGGGAAGGTGTTGCAAAATGTTTTAATGAGAAGTGGAACTTCCCAAACTGTGTGGGAGCCATTGATGGGAAACACATAAGCATTCAAGCGCCAGTCCATTCTGGCACAGAATTTTTCAATTACAAAGGGTTTTTTAGCATTATATTGCTTGCTGTAGTTGATGCAAATTATAATTTCATATACGCAAACGTTGGTTGCCAGGGAAGAATTTCAGATAGTGGCGTTTTCAATGCTACGTTTTTTAAAAAATGTTTAGAGGACAACATGATGCACCTTCCCCTGCCACGCCCTTTACCCCAATCAAGGTTTACGATGCCATACGTCTTTGTAGGAGATGAAGCTTTTAAACTTACATGTAATGTTATGAAGCCATTCTCGGGATTGCATAATAAAAGAACAAACCAAAGAATATTCAACTACCGACTAAGTAGGTCTCGAAGAGTTTCCGAAAATGCATTTGGCATAATGTCTTTCAGTTTTCGAGTATTCAGAAAACCATTATTGTTGGAACCAGAGAAAGCAACAAAAGTGACATTGGCTGCAGTTTATTTGCATAACTACTTGAGAAAAAGCGAATCGAGAAACGTTTACAGCTCAGTTGGGATGTTGGATAAGGAATCATCTGAGAGTGGAGAAGTATTTCCAGGCCTGTGGAGGCGTGATCCAGCCACTTGCCAGATAAGCAAGCTGCCTGCCATCCCAAGGAGAAGTTCTATTGAAGCTCAGAAAATTAGGGATAAGTTTGCAGACTACTTTGTTTCTCCGCAAGGGGAACTACACTTCCAGTATGATAAGTAGTTCGACATATTTTTGTAATTTTGATTAATAAATTAGTGATAAATGAAAATATAGATCTCAAATTAGCCTACCTCTGTATCCTGAGTGTTCCTGGGTTTGTTCCTATCTGCCAAGAACATCAAAGCTTTGTAGGCAAACCACTTGCTTGTATAGGCGTCATCAGCGCCAGTCCCGGTCTTCCTCGACTCGCTCTCTTTCTTTTTCTCCCTTGCAAATTGGCTTTGCAAATTTCTAATTTTCTTTTCCACCTCCACTTTTTCAATGCCAAATGACACCGCAATTTCGACCAAACCATCATGCCGTTTGTTTCTGTTTTTATAGTTAACATCACTTGAATCCCATAAGTAAGAACGATCACGGTACATTTCAATAAAATTCGACGTTTGGGTATCACTCCAATTCATTTTCAATAAAAATGTAAGCACTTGAACAACAGTATAGCAGTATTCTATTTTTTAAAACGGCAGTGACAAGATCGACACGTCCAGACTGGTGCCTTCAACTCGACTGTCTTTGATCCGGACCGACCTGATTCGGGTTGCGTTCGACTCGACTCGACACCGCTCAACAATGTCTAGCGACACGTCCAGACTTGTTCGACATTGTCGATCGACATAGTGTGGACGCGGCTTAATATAGAAAAACTTATTCTTTCACATTTTATTAAAATATTTTGCTCAAAGAATTGATTATATGTTTCATTAAATAAGTCGTGTGATTAATAAATTCCTTAACTTATTAGAAATATTTTCAGGGACTCTGACAGGTTCAGAATAGCCCTGTAGAAAAAAATAATAAAAATATTTTTTAATGGTTTTGTAAAAAAGAAGGGCCTTAATTAATTATAATATTATTATTTAAATGAAATATAATAATTTATTTTTTAATTATTTAAAAAAATTATCTTTTAAATGTTTTAAATTAATAATATTAATATACTTTTTCTATTTTTAAATATGTTAAAAATTTTACTTACCAATTCATTTAATATTTTTTTATAAATCATCTCAATTCTAGAAATAGTCTAAAAAATAAAGAAAAAATTTTTTTAATTAATCTATATATATATATAAAAGGCAATGTCTGTCTGTGTGTCTGTGTGTGTGTCTGATAAAAACTCAAAAACTACATGTAGTAGTAGTAGTAATAGTCTGTGATATTACTTACATTTTCAGCGGAATAATTTTGTTGTAATTGAGCCATTTTTCTAAAATAAAAAAATAAATAATTACAAGAAATTATAAATGTATAATTCTTAATAAAATCTTATTTTATCTTACTTCTAAGGAAAATCTTTTAGGTCTTATATTAATGATCATTGGTCACTTGTCACTGGACACTCGAACAGTGCAGTCGCTTGATAACGATTGCAGAAGTAGCAATCGAAACGTTGTGTATATGTTTGTATTTTTTGAATAAATTTACAATAACAAATATCAATATGTGGTTTAATTTACAAAATTCCATTATAAATAAAAACAACCACCAAAGCTTTAATAATTTAATCTTTTTATAATTTCAGCATATAGCACTAATTTAAGTAATAGTAATTTTATCAATGAAATTAATTCAAATTTTATTAAAAAAAGTTATTGAAATAAATTACTTATCAAATATTTAATAACTCATCAATTTTTAAAATAATTTCATTTATATAGTGAACTGAGGAAAAAAAATGGACAAATATGGTTGTGTTGCAGTCAAGATTAAGGGATTAGCCACAGAGATGATGAAATAGATTTATTGAACTTTGACTTTTAAAAATGTATATTATTTTAAATAATATTCATTTTTATTATATTATCTAGCTATTTTTTTTTTATTTATTTATTTAACAGTTTTGTTTTGTATGAATACACTTTTTTTGTTGAATATGGAGGAGAAAAGCTTAAAGATACACATCAGAAAAGAAAAAGCAGAAAATGGTGAGTTAGTAACAAAATTCATATCAATCAAACTTAAGGATAACGAGATAAATTATTTATTTCCAATCGAATACCAAGATGAAAAATTTCATGTGGAATTGATAAAACTGACTACTGTAAAAAATGCGATGAAATCTTTAAAAAAGGAAAAACAATATAGAAATTTAAATATATCTTTACCAAAGGAAATAATAAATGTTTACATGGACAATGATGGAAATTTCTGTTTTAAAGATAATCAATACAAATATAATGAGAGAGAAATTTCATTATATGAAATAGAAAAAGATTTATTTTAGATAAATTTAAAGGTGGTGAGCAAAATCCAGAAATATGGATACAAAATTTCAACAAAGAATGTATGCGAAATAGAATAAATAATAGCGAAAAAAAATTGAATGTCTAAAACTGTTTTTGATAGGAAATGTTAATTATTGGTTTGAATCATCAATACAAAAATTAAAGAGAGATGAGTGGGAAGGTTGGCAAATTTCATTTCTTAATACTTTTAAAGATAATGGTTGGTCAAAAATTCGGTATGCTTACTCTTACAAATATATAGAAGCAGTGCCGCCCTAACTACAGGGCTAATTGGGCTATAGCCCTAGGGCGCAAGCCTTCTGGGGGCGGCATTTTTTATTGGTTTATATATTTTTACCGACCGACGATAGTAAGGGAGGTATTGTTTCTTATTATTAAGTAGTAGTTTTATAGTCGCCTCCAACCCGGAGTGACATCACTTCAAAGATTTTAATCATGCACATATCTGTTTTTCTTATTAATTATATCCGTATAAGCATTGAATAAATAATTTTAATAAGAAACCTAACAGCAGCGATAATTGTGCAGTTTGAGAATGTTGTGAGGGCGAAATTTTAACTATAACATTTTTAACACAAAAGACACTGTTTCAAATCTTATTGAAGAATGTCTTTATTTTAATCACGTGAATTTAATAGAAAATAAAGAAAATATATCTACTGTAGAACTTAGTCTAAGAACAATAAAAAAAAAATTGAGTGTACTTTTCCTAACGTGGCCACAGCACTGAGCATTTTTTTAAGTATTGCCACTACAAATTGCAGCGGTGAAAGATCTTTTTCGGCACTGAAAAGGATAAAAAATTATCTGCAATCTTCTTTGGGACAGAGCAAATTAAATGATTGGAGTATTTTGTCTATAGAGAGTGATTTATTTAATAACTAAAATTCGGGTGATATTATTTATCAATTTGCAAAAGAAAAAGCTAGAAAAATAAATATATAACTTTCTTTTTTAATATTATATAGCTTGTTTTTGTTCATATAGGTATTTTTACCGACCAACTTGGTATTAAATTCAGAAAAAAAATACTGATATATAGAATATATAGACTATTCGAATATAATTTAAAACTCTTTCTCTCCTTCTATTTTAAATTTAAAAATCGAAGTTTTAAGAAATCTAGATGCCTTTTGCAAGATGGGTGGGTAAATGAATTGGGCTGGAAAAGGAAGCAATTTATAATTTTCTTCTAATTCAGATTTAGGACAAATCGTACAACATTATATCAAATCTTGCTAAGAACATTCAATATTTCTGTACACAAATTATTCAGAGTATTGGCAAAGTGTATCCCTCACAATCAGTTTAAATTGAAATTTATATAAATTAACAAAATTAAAATTTTTATTTGTTTAAATTTTATTACAATGAATCAAAAAAAATTAAATATATAGATCACATGATTAAGAGAAGCAAGAAACTTGAGAGAAAATAACTGTTGGATGGAGGTCGGACATGACAGAAACTGTAAGCGAAATCTTCATATTGCGACGAATAATTTTCAAATCCCCTAGATTACAGAATTAGATAAGTTTCTTTTAAGGGAGGAAAATAACTATGATCTAAAAAAATTAATAAATGAACTTAATAATAAAAAAAAAAACAAATAAATCAATTAATTTAAATTAATACTATTAATGAATGTATATATTGGTAATTTATCTATAGTGTTATCTATAGTTTTATACCGTTAATTTTTATAAATTGTCTCAAGTCTCAATTTTTGCATTTTCTCAAGTTTCATTATAATTAAAAATATTCAATAATAATCTAGCAATGAAAATAAAATACCAAAATGTAATGATCAAGAAATATTATCCTCTATTTCACTATTATAACATATACAATACTTAAGAACCATAGGCGGAGGAAATATTAGGAGATATCATTGTTGGTTCAGCCAAATCGAACAACATTAATTAAGATATTTTCATTATGACAGATATTAGGAAAAAAACCGCGAATTCAATATTTCTGTTCACTAATTATTTGTAGACTTTAGTAAAACATACGTATGACTCAATAGATCCGGATAAACTTTTTCAAATTTTGATCTTCAAATTTGTCTTGAAGGTTGTAAAGAAAGAATAAGATGCGGAAATCAATTGTAAAATATTAGGTTACCCAGACGACTTAAATATAATAGGAGATTCGGCAATTGCAATTACAGATAGCGAGGAAAAATTAATGGAGGTTTGAAATTAATAGTGATAAGAAAAAATATTTAGTAACAAAGAGGTACAGCATTAACATACAAAATCTTAATATACAAAATGTAGAATTAGAATATGTAGAAAAATTGAATGTAATCACGAAGGATAATATTTCACAAGAATTTAAATCGGGGTTGCAATCGGGAAACCCCTTTTATCTTTCAATAAAGAGGCTTATCTCATCAAAATTATTATCAAAGGGAATATATAAAAAAATTATAAATTATAAAAATAAACGTAGCTAGAATGGGAGAGTAAAAAAAGATTGGTGGGGAGACCGATTGGAAAACGTCTGCTTGGAAAACCAATGACGCGTAGGAAGGGACGTAAGAGAGATGGGACAAGGGCTCAGGATAGGGACACTTGGAGAAATTTATAAATAACTGCGAAACATGCTTAAAGACCAAATACGAAAGGCACGAAAACTCCTACATACACTATTATTATGATCTAATTCCCCTTCATGAGAATTACGCGAACGCGAAACTTGCCTATGAAGCTATTAAGAAACACAATTGACTAAAGAGAAAGCCCCTATAACGGACGTAAAATACCACTTGGAGCTTTTAGATTTCAATATGAAAATATTGAAAACGAAAAATGCTAACTTATCTCTTCATAAGAGAGATAAGAGAGTGTTGATTAACGCTCTAGGCCCAATTGTTAAAGCCATAACGGGCAACCTTGATATTACATTTTACCATTTTACACGGCCGAAAGGAATATATTCAATTTTTAATCAGAAAAATAGACATTAATATTAAAGATTCCTTCGGGATGACCGCTTTATACTTGGCCCCAGTAACTGTACCAACCTACAGGCTAAACTAGGTGAGAAGTTGGCTCTGGGAAGCAGAGGAGTCAATACTGCATTGGAGCGGAAGAAGATTGACTTCGGCACGGTCCAATAGCAGGGAGTTCTGAGCGGAGTTGTATCAACAGAAAGGTCAGAACACTGCGACGCAGAAGGCAACGGGAAACCACTGCGTAATGATTCCCCAGGAAAATCTTCATGGCTGGAAAACAAAAACCAACGGCCCTCAGTCCCGGGCAGACCTTAAATGGTCAGAGGGTGCTAAGAATCCCCCGGCCAGTCTTGAAGACTTGCATCTGGAATATCAGGAGTATGTTTGAAGCAGGAAAGATCCATAACACCATCAAGGAGATGAAGAGACTAAAGGTGGATATTATGGGCATTAGCGAGATGCGTTGGCATGGAACAGGAGAATGCCAGATCGACGACCATACAGTCTACTATGCAGGCAATGAAGAACCCCACCATCGTCAAGAAGTTGGCATTATTGTCACCAAGAACATTAGACCTGCCGTACTGACGTGCATACCTCATTCCGATAGAGTTCTTCTGCTCAAACTAAAGGGACATCCATTCAACATCAACTTAATACAGGTTTATGCACCAACTAGCGATAAAACGGAGGAAGATATAGAAGAATTCTACGCTAGCATAAAAGAGATGATAAGCTACACAAAAAAGCATTTAATATTTTAATAAAATGTGAAAGAATAAGTTTTTCTATATTACATTTTACCATTTTACACGTCCGAATTGAATATATTCAATTTTTAATAAGAAAAATAGACATTAATATTGAAGATTCCTTCTGGATGACCGCTTTATACTTGGCCATTTTAAATAACAATCTACCTGTAATTAGACTTCTAATAAATTCTGGAAGCATTCTAAAAGCATGAAGTCACCATAATAATGGGAGATTTCAATGCAAAAGTTGGAAATGGTCAAGAAGACAACATCGTCGGATCCTTCGGGCTTGGTCAAAGAAATGAGAGAGGAGACAGGCTTGTTCAATTTTGCCGAGAAGAACGATTTATAATTTCCAATACCCATTTTAAGTTGCCTTTAAGGCGCTTGTACACGTGGAAAGCTCCAGGCGATAAAAAAGATAACATACTTCGAAATCAAATTGATTATAAATATATTAATAAATGAAAGATTCAAGAATAGTGTGTTGTCTGTTAAAACTTATCCAGGAGCAGATGTTCCGTCTGATCATAATCCACTAGTTTCTTGTCTTCGAGCTAAACCTAGGAAGGTAGTCCAAATACCAAGACGAAAGAAAAACGATCCTAGGAAACTACAAGAACAAGAAATAAAATCGGCGGTCCAACAAACACTTACCGATAACTTTAAAGATATCAATACCGAAGAACAAGTGCAACAAACATGGAGGGAGATTAAAAATACAATAAAAAAGACTCAAGAACACTTTGTAACATCAGATATAAGAAAACGCAAAAACCCATGGATAACCGATGAAATACTAGATCTGATGAACGAAAGACGGAAAATAAAATTAAAAGAACCTCAGGCCTATTGGAATTTTCACAAGATTATCCGTAAGAAAATCCGAGAAGCTAAAGAGACCTGGATGACGACAAAATGCAAAGAAATAGAAGACCTGGAACGAAAACATGACGTTTTTAACGTCCACAAAAAGATAAAGGAAGCCACCTACAACTTCCGAAAAAGAACAAATAGAAATATCTTAGACGAAGATGGCAAGCTTGTGGTGGACATAAATGAAAAACTCGATTTATGGAGAAATTATATAAAAAAACTATTTACTAATGATCAACGCCAATACCCAGAAATCGAAGAAATGGAGGGACCTGAAATAACCATCTCCGAAGCTATAAGCCTTCTTAAAAACGGCAAGGCGCCGGGCCCAGACGAAACTCTTGTAGAGATGCTAAAAATCATGGACGAAAGCTGTATCACAGTCCTAACCAGAATGATCAATATGATCTATAACACGGGAATAATCCCAGAAGACTGGTACACATCTACCTTCATTATGATCCCCAAAAAGACCACCGCAAGAACCTGTAGGGACTATAGGACAATAAGTCTAATGAGCCATGCACTCAAGATTCTGCTGAGGGTTGTTCATGCTCGCATCTATAAGAAATGCGAAGAAAATATGAGCGAAAGCCAATTCGGATTTCGAAATGGCCTCGGAACAAGAGAGGCTCTGTTTGGACTCCAAGTGCTAATACAGCGTTGCCGAGATGTCAACTGCGACGTGTATGCATGCTTTATCGACTTCTCAAAAGCATTCGACAAATGCCGGCATAACAAATTAGTCGAAATTCTTAAAAACATCCATGTTGACGGTAAAAACATTAGGATCATCAGCAACCTGTATTGGAAACAGAAGGCTCTGATACGAGTAGAAGAGCGTGAGTCAGAACCCGTTGAAATAAGAAGAGGAGTGAGACAGGGATGCGTTCTGTCTCCGCTTCTTTTTAATATATACTCGGAGTACATCTTCAGAGAAGCACTGGAAGACGTTCAGCATGGAGTCACAGTAAACGGCGAAATCTTAAATAACATCCGCTATGCGGACGATACTGTGCTCTTAGCGAACAGCCTCGAAGGTCTACAAGAATTGCTAAACAAAATAAATGATGCGAGCAGCAGATATGGCCTGGAACTGAATCCCTTAAAAACAAAATATATAGTCATATCAAAGAGAACAATACCCCTGGGAATCCTCTTAGCACACAACCAACCTATAGAATAGAGAGAGTGAAATCATATAAATATCTCGGCTGTACCATCAACGAAAATTGGGACCATTCTCTCAAAATAAAATGTCACATCGAAATTTCCAGATCGATATTTGTTAAAATGAAGCCCCTATTATGCAGTCGAGATCTAAGTATGAAGCTAAAAAAGAGAATAATAAAATCTTACATATTCTCCACTCTCATATACGGTGCGGAGGCCTGGACCTTGACGGATGCATCCGAAAAGAGAATCAAGGCCTTTGAAATGTGGATTTACCGAAGAATACTGAAAATATCTTGGGTGGACCATGTTAAAAATGAAGAAGTTCTACACAGAATCGACTCTCAACCGGAACTAATGATAATGATCAAACAGCGGAAGCTCGAATATCTGGGCCATATATTAAGGAATAAAAAATACAGATTGCTGCAGATCATCGTCCAAGGAAAAGTTGAGGGCAAAAGGGGTCCTGGAAGGAGAAGAATTTCTCAAGTCACATTTTTTCTGTAATAAAGTTAAATATTTGGGCAACATCCTCACGACACAAGGTATAATCCCCGATGATGAAAAGTTGGCTGTGATAAGGGACTGGCCTGAACCTTCGAACCCTAAAAAGTTAAAAGGATTTCTAGGTTTAGCTTCTTACTTTGCAATAATTTTCCGCCAAACGGATTATATTACATTCTTAATCACAAAAACTAACATTAATATACAAGATTCGTTAGGCATGACCGCTTTTTACATAGCCATTTTGGATAACAATCCGTCAGCAGTTAGTCTTTTGATAAATGCTGGAATTAGTGATTTCAAATATCAGCTGCCGATCCATATAGCCTGTACAACTGGCAATCTTGAAATTATAAAATATTTAATTTCCAAAAACTCGCCTATATATGAAACAGATATTTTAAAAAAAACTCCATTTATGAAATCATTGGAGTTTGGTTTTATGGAAATTGCAAAATATTTTATTCGCTGTACACCATTTATGAACAACTTGGATATTTTTGGAAACACGCCCCTACACTTATCACTTTATTGCCAAAATGTCGATTTAATTCGCGAATTAATTGATAATGGTGAAAAAATAAATTCTCCGAATGAAGAAGGAAAAACACCATTATTGTTATTGTGCACATTACCATATGAAAATATAGAAATTTTAATTTTATTAATAAATAAGGGCGCTGATGTGAATAAATGGGACGTTCTCTATAATAATTGTGCTCACTACTGCATCCTTTTAAATAAACTTAAGTATTTATCATTTTTAATCTTAAATAATAAAGTTGTGGTGTCGCACACCACAAGTAGATGGCGCCGCGCCAACGTGCGCCAGCCCAGGACGGCAACAACATGATGGGGACATGTGTATATATTGTAAACGGTGCAGTCAATAAAATGAGTTATGACTCCCACTCAACGGCTTTTATTTCCAAAAACTCGCCTATATATGAAACAGATATTTTAAAAAAAACTCCATTTATGAAATCATTGGAGTTTGGTTTTATGGAAATTGCAAAATATTTTAATATTAACCAAAGTCCATCAGATTTATTAAATATATACCAAATAAAATGCCCAGGATTAAATTGAAATTAAGTAATTTAAGCGATGGGTATATAAAAAAATATGAATATACTATATTGTGTATTTAATAAAAAAATAAAAAATAAATGAATTATAAATCATTTCATAGTCTATTGAGAACCTTTCTTCCTTTATCTCTAACAACAATTTTTAATTAACAATATACTGATTGTTGATTTGAATTCTTTATCTTCTCCATCCTTCATGACGATGCAATGATTGAAATACAGCTCTCCAAATGTAAGTAATCATCGTTATTTATTTAGCATGGCGCACTTTAAAATAGAAAATTGAAATATAATATTTAAAGTAAAGTTTAATATAATATAGAAAGTAGAATTAAGTTACAATGATTTTTTGCTTTTGATAATATTCATTAGGAGATTATAGAGAAATATATTAAATTACAGGACAGAATTTAGTGAGATTAGGGAATTTCAGAGAGTACATCTTTCAAGAAGAAGCATTGAAGAGACAAAGGTATTTTTAGAATTAGTAGGTTTTGATGCGTTATACTGGGAGGGTGGCTATTTTTTGATATTTATAGTTGTTAGGAATTTTCAGGTGGATGCCTCCTACATCCATGCATGTTCTCATCATACTAATTCATAGATTAGATTAGAATTAATAAATAAATAAAATGCGGGTGGATAAAACAAATGCCATGCTTTATTTTAAGGGATGGATTGCATGAATTGCATGTCAGGTCTGAATTGTGCCATTTTGTATTGTAAATTCAAGGCCAAGCCGACGAATTATTATCTCACGTTAGTCCGACCATTTGGGAAGATCTGAGAAAAGTGCTTAATGACTTATTTTTAGAAACAAAAGATGAGAGCACCCTCCGCCGCGAACTTTATAACATGGAGAGGTCTCGAGCCAAAATTATAGATAGGTATAAAAAAATTCAGGAGCTTATCGGAAAATTCGCAGCGCGCATCAACGCGTCAAATGAAACCTCCAGTGGCAAGGATGTGGCCAAAAGGCATTTCGAAACGGATGCTGTTAACATTTTTGTTAGGTCTCTCCCGGAGCCAGAAAGATCGCAAATCATAGCGCAAAATTTCAAAACAATCAATGAAGTTGTTAGTTACTTGTCGAATAAAACCAGTCTATTAAGTAGAGAGAACAATGTCAATAATTACAATTCCAATGGACAGCAGAGGCCTAGACAATTCGCCCCCAGGAGTCACTCCTATCATAATAATTATTATCAAAATTACCACCCCCCTCCCCGCCACCACAATTCACAAGGCCCTTTTAACCAATTCAACTCACCAAATTTTAACCAACCCCCCCCCCCCCTAATTTAGAAACAATGGCATTCGTCAACATAACCCTCACCACAGCAACCCCTCCCGGTTCGGCAACCAACAACAAAATTTTTACCCCCCTCCCACCCCTATGAGTACTCAAACGACTAGATCACGAAACACTCGATCAGGCCAGTCTAGATTCAATGAATTTAATAACATTAATAAGGAAAATAATTATTTTTTAGAAACAAATGGCCAAAGACCCCCGCCACAAATAACATAAGAAGTGCTCACGGCCAAGCACAAACACAATAGTAGATTACCATATATTCTATTAGGCGAAGGAGAATTTAAAGTATTAATCGACACTGGAGCTACATGTAATTTGATAAAACCAGAAATAGTTAGAGAATATACACAATTCAATGAGGAAAATAAATTAAAATTATTAGATAAATTTACGTACGCGAAAAAAACGACCTATGTTGGAATCGAAGGGTCAAAATTTAAATTCATCGTCCACCCTTTCCATGAGGACTTCTACATGCTCATTGGAGTTGAAACATTGCGCGAATTAAATTTCACCTGGGACACGGAAAACGGTTTGATTATTCTCAACGGAAACGAGTATAATATTAATTATGCTTGCTCTAACGATTCGAAAGAAGGGCAGTCAATCAATGACGTAGCCGAACTCTCGAAAGTTGGAAATAAACCTGATAATACTGTAGAGCCGATTGAAAATGATCACTCAGATGAAGAAAGGCAATCAACAAACGTTGACGTAGCCAAACTTCAAGACGACCGTGCCGACAATAATGACAATGAAGAGAGGCAATCAATAAACATTGATGTAGTCACACTCCAAGAAAGTCATAACATAATCCCAGAAAGAAAAGAAAATGATCTAATACAAAGAAAAATAAACAAATTAATTAATGAATTCGATGAAATTATATTTAAAGAAAATTCCCCCCTAACACATGCGCATGGTATCACTCACATGATTCGAACAAAAGATAATTCTCCTATTTATAGTAAAAATTACGGATATCCCATAAAATTCCAACCAGAAATTAGGAAACAAATTAATGAAATGCTAAAAAATAACATAATTCGACCAAGCATTAGCCCTTTTAATTCACCCCTTTGGGCCGTCCCTAAGAAAAACGGAAAAATTAGGATTGTAATTGACTATCGGAAGTTAAACGAGAACACCGTAAATGATAAATTCCCCATCCCCGACATGAATGAACTCCTTATGAAATTCTATGGACAACAATATTTCACTACCTTAGATTTAGCATCAGGCTTCCACCAAATTTTAATGAGCAACGAATCAATCGAGAAAACCGCTTTCACAGTTGACAACGGACACTATGAATTCATTCGTATGCCATTTGGTTTAAAGAATGCCCCGCCACATTTCAACGTCTAATGAACTCGATACTCTCCGATCTGATAGCGGAAAATATTTGTTTAGTTTATTTAGACGATATTATCATTTTCGGCCAAACATTTCAAAAACACATAGATAATATAAAAAAAGTTTTAAACACATTAAAAAGATATAATTTAAAAATTTCCTTAGAAAAATGTGAATTTATTAAAAGCGAAATAAAATTTTTAGGCCATATAATTACAAATAAAGGTATCAAACCCGACCCTGATAAAATTATTAGTATTAAAAATTTCCCCACCCCCAAAACGAGGAAAGAAATCAAAAGATTCCTAGGGATGATTGGTTTCTATAGGAAATTTATAGACAACTTCACTAAACTATATATATATATAACAAAGCCAATAACAACTTATTTGAAAAAGGACACTAAAATTAATGTCAACAACGTTGAATACAGAGAGGCTATTGAGACATGTAAAAATGTTATCTGTAACCCTCCAATCCTTACTTATCCAGATTTCAATCGTCCATTAGAATTAACAACCGATGCAAGTAACTATGCTTTAGGCGCGGTCCTGTCACAAGATAAAAGACCAATAGCATTCATTTCGAAAACATTAAACAAAGCAGAATGTAACTACTCAACCACTGAAAAGGAACTCTTAGCAATCGTTTGGTCAATCAATTATTTTCACAATTATTTATATGGAAACAAATTCACTGTATTCACGGATCATATAGACCACTAGAATGGTTATTTAACTTAAAAGACGCGAACTCTAGGCTAATGAGAAGGCGGATAAAATTAAGAAATTACGATTATGATATTAAATATATAAAAGGGAAGTCAAATTGTGTAGCTGACGCTTTAAGCAGATTAGATAGCCCACAGGAGATTAATTGCAATGAATCAATGACAGTAAACATTGACGAATCTGATAGGGGAACTCAACATTCAGCCGACGAAAGCCCAGTCTGCGGGATAAAAATTTTAGAAAATACGGCTGTGAACATATTTAAAAACCAGATAATAATGGATAGCCATGATAATGAAACGATAGCAAAAAGAACAAAATTATTTGATAACAGAAAAAATCGGTTAGAAATCACTTTCAATATAAATTGCATCGAGACAAATTTCAAAGAATTCTGTTTAATCCAAATCTAAATTTCACTTAATAATTTTCCATTAATATTAGTCTATGTTTTTGAATTAAAAGTCGAGGGTAATTTTTGAGCGATCGGGTCGGTTCGGGTATTATCGCTATGATTCGTATATGAAGGGGGATGAAAAAAATTGGCTTGGCGTGGCTTGGCTGGGAGACATATTGGATAAGATGCTTGCAAGACAACAGCTGAAATACAACACGTTTCTCTACGCAACGAATTGCATTAATTATTCTTCATTCTTCATTATTTACATTTCAACATGTATATCAGGATAGTATAATCGTAATGTATTATAATATAGATATCCAAATCGAAAGGTATTTATTTAATATATATATACGAATGATTCGTTCATCGCTGGCTCAACTTTCTATGACGCCATTACGAACGACCATTCAATGCATTTATATCAGGCCTATTGGCTACTATCATCTATCAGACCTCTTGATCGTTACTATATACAATTAATATTTATAACAAACACACTCCTTCTCGTATGCATATAGCTTTCATCAAATGTAAAGTCATCAGGGAGTTTTTTCCTTAGTTATACTAAGGTTTTCTCCCTTCTTGGGGCTAATAAATTCTTCAATATACACCCCAAATTGAGTATAATTATTTAA
The DNA here is from genome assembly GCA_963082975.1 of Labia minor. NCBI lineage: Eukaryota > Metazoa > Arthropoda > Insecta > Dermaptera > Spongiphoridae > Labia > Labia minor. The sequence continues at coordinate 51,147,177 of OY720350.1, read as the reverse complement.
TAATACCTATACATATCTAATCCTACTCCAAACATTTATTTTACAGCAAATAAAAAGAACTAAAAAAACTGAAGCACGAGAATTAGGCTTAAGGACTAGTTTTCGACGATACAAATTCATTAAGCAGAATATTAATCCAAGAAATAAATACTATTTTTATTTTAAAGATACAAAATTATTCATTAAATTTAATAACTTTGTTCAGGAGAATTTTGAAAATTTAAATTTATTTAAATGCAGTAAATTTCACATAGACATTACCGATAGGAATGAATAATTGAAAATAATCAGAGACACCCACACAGGAATAACTAATCATCGAGATATAGTGGAAAATAGTACACAAATAAAAGGAAAATATTTTTGGCCCAGTATAAACTCCGACGTACAAAAATTTATAAATAACTGCGAAACATGCTTAAAGACCAAATACGAAAGGCACCCAATAAAAAATTCGAATAGGACAGAAACTCCTGAAAAACCATTTGACCTAATTAATATAGATACATATGAACATAGCAATACTAAATTTCTAACGATGATTGACCAATTCTCGAAGTATGCCAAGGCTCATTATATAAAAAATATGACAGGACAAACGATAGTTGACACATTGTCAAAATTATTCGAATATTCTAATTTTTAAATTTATATATAATTTAATATTATTTTTTCGAGACTAATGGCAAATACCGGTGGCCCTAATCAGAGCAAGAGAAGACTCCTTAAGGTAGCGGCCCAATCGATGATGTTATATGGATCGGAGATTTGGGCTTTATAACTATATTTTAAGTGAAAAAATGATTTCTTGGTTATATAAAAATTAAAATATGATTCTTTATATCTTTATTATACAGAAAAGTAGGCGTGTTAATATAAAATATATACTTGGGACACCGAACTATCACTCGACCCTTTAACCAATTTATACAATTTATTTTTATATACTTTAAAAATTTTACAATTTTTTAATTATTTATTATAATTGTTAAATTGGATTTCTAAAAATGACCCATTAAAAATTTGTTTCCTAAAATATTTCAAATTAATTAAAATAAATTGTATAAATGTTCATTTATAAAATCTATATATCTGTGTGACTGTTTTTCGATTTTTTAAATTTTGATTTTGGATTCGATTAGAGCTTAAAATGTGTAAATATTAAGTGGTCTTGGTTTTTTAAAATTCGTTTGGGAACATGGTCAAATCGGCAGTCAAAGTTGAAAATTCCCCATATATTATAACTACTGTAATTAGTATTATTATAATGTAAAATTATAAAGAAAAAATGTTTAGACATTATTATAGACATTTTCATTCTGTAAATTAAATAATTTTATTTCATTTAAATAAATATCTATTTTTAAATATTATTTTCTCTCTACATTATTTATCTAATTCTAACAATATATTAAGATCATACCGGGACCCCGAGCCTCGGCTCGGTAATTAAGTTAAAAAAAAAAAATTCATTATTATTGGGTTTGGCTGGTAATATTAATACTTGGGACACCGAGCTGATATACAATTCTTTAATTATTTATTACAATTATTAAATGTTGCATCATTGCATCAATCTGATTAAAATGAATGGAACTTGGGGTCCTCAATAATACATAAATATGTATTATTAGCTATGTTTCTAAGTGCATGAATATTTTTTTTTTATTGGAAGAATGATAATTTATAATTATAAGATATTATTAAAATATATATTTTTAATTTTATTTCGAAATTAAATAAAAAATTTTAAAATATTTTAAATATAAAAAAAATATTAATACAATATCCTTTAAAAAAAGGCGGGAGTCAAATTTCAATATGAATGTCATTTGTCACGTCGTCCATATATAAATTAATAATAAATAATATTAATAAATATTAAATTTAATAAAAGAACAATGAATAAATAAATATAAAATAGTAATTTATTAAAAAATAAACGCGAAAATAGATAAAAAAAAAAAAAATTAAGAAATTTATTATTTTTATTTTTATTTCTTATTTTTAAATATCGATGCTCGAGTCAAGCTTCGACCCTTCGAACTCCACTCGCACTCAGTCAAAACAGTCTCTCTACCAGCTGGACTAATATATTTAGATAATAAAAATAACATTTTTGTACCATCTTCCAAAGCCATTTATTTGTTTTGTTGTTGTTTTTTTACTTTCCCGCATACTTCGTATAAGGGAAGTATTGGAATCGTCAAAAATTTCGACTTCGAGATTTCGATAGATCTTGACGTTTTAGACCTCCCTGAGTCGGAAAATACCATTTTTCGAATTATGTCTGTGTGTGTATGTATGTATGTATGTAATGTCTGTGAGCAAATTTACTCAAAAACTAATCAAGCTAGGGCTTCGAAATTTGGTACACCGATATTATTCACAGTTTGTAGATTTCTATCAAAATTTCGTCAAAATCGGTTAACCGGAAGTGGTACTTTACCTACACTGGTTGCGTTTACCTTTCAAGTAAAGTACCAGTTTGCTTCGAGATATTTGCTTCATATTTTGTATATAGATTTAAAAATACGAAAAAAATTCAGATACCAAATTTCATCATGATCTGACTACCAGAAGTGACATTTTACCTATACAAGTAACGTTAGGTGTAAATTATAAATATATATAATAGTGTGCGAAAGTCTAGGGGAGGACACTCCCGCTTTTTTTTTGAGAGAGATTAATAAATATATATATATTTTATTAAAAATAAATATTTTTAATTTTATTTCGAAATTAAATAATAAATTTTAAAATATTTTAAGGTATATATACCACACCCCCTACACCTCGCAGAATTTGATGAAACTTCGCCAGTTGATTCTTTGATTAATTCTAAGAAACTTTTGCCTTTGGCAATTCTTGGGAAAACTTCTAGTTTTCGAGATACAAGTGATTAAAGATTGGATATCAATCCATTGATATCCCATTTAGCTACCATGTCTTATCAGGTTGACCAGCAGAGGGCGCGACTAATTTTCGGTTTTTTTCAGTTCGGATTGTATATAGAAAAATTAAAAAATTAATTAATTAAATAATTTTCCTATATCCAAACCGAACAGAAAAAACCAAAAATTAGTGAATATGTGAATAATTAGTGAATTAGTCAATGAAAATTTCTTAATGGCTGCACATTTCGACATTCATAACCATCTAATTGATATCCAATCTTTAATCACTTGTATCTCGAAAACTAGAAGTTTTCCCAAGAATTGCCAAAGGCAAAAGTTTCTTAGAATTAATCAAAGAATGAACTGGCGAAGTTTCATCAAATTCTGCGAGGTGTAGGGGATGTGGTATATATACCAAAATCTTAATGAAAATTTGTCTTTGAGAGAGCCCCCCCCCCCGGAAGGATAGGAAGATGGAGCGGCTAGTCAAACCCCCCCCCCCAGGATCAAATCCTGGCACTGGCACAGTACTCTGCCAATCAACGAAGAATGATATGCACACTTGTCTTCTATATACTTAGATCTATTAAAAAGCGTCGCATTGTATGTACTTCAATCATAAAGTACAGACTTCATAATAAAACTACATTTAAAAAATAAATTGACTGCCATTATTTTTTCTTTTACATTTAAGGGTGCCGCGATTTTTTAATTTCCCGTCAGGGGTGCCATTCAATGAAAAAGGTTGAAAAACACTGGTTTAGTGAATAGTCGTTAATATAATAATACTCCCATTTTCATTGTTTATTATTATTATTATTTCTGTATAATTAATTTAGCCTAGTGATTAAGAACATTGTGGTATTATTATGAGTTAGTGAATAGTTGTTTGATATAATACTATTGTGTAATTTATAATATCGAATAAGAACATTATTGATATTCATACGAAAGCTTCTTGTTCACATATTATTTAATTATTTTGGGATATAGACATTTAATGAACATTTGGAATTAATTTTAATTAATGTTATTTTATCAAAATCAATTATATTCTTATTCAGTATTATTGATATAACTTCAAGTAAAGTTGTCTCATAATGAATAAGATTTGAACTCAAATCGAGATACAGCCAAATCGGCATTAACAATAAATCATTGTTTTGAAATGTGTCTGTATTTTCTTGCTGGACCTATCGCCAGTCTCCAATCATTCAGGCCGTGATGAGAATTCTATAGTGTGCCAATACGCCTGGTAAGTAGCGGTGTTGATACGCCCGGGGCATATACGCCGATAAGAGAAGAATTATAGGGACAGGAAAAGGAGAGGGTTGCGGAAAATTACATTGGTGTCAGGCTCGAACACTCGCACTGTGAGAGGAGGGGATTTCAATAAGTTGGACAGAGGGTTAAAGTTTGAAAGGGGGAAGGAGGAATTTCAAGATGGAGCAGAGAATTCAACAATTGGAACAGGGTTGCTCACTTACAGGCAGGAGCAACGGCTACACCGGTAGTGGTAAAAGTAGAAAGAGAGCCCAACCTCTCTCTTATTCAAAATTTACCGGCCTGGGAAGGAAAGGGCAATATATCGGACTTCTTAGCGGAATTTGAGAAAGTAGCAACATTAGGCTATATTCCAGAAAAGGAGTGGAGGGGGTATTAGATTGGAAATTAACAGGGATAGCCCGCCGTTTTTTTAAAGGATTAGATAAGGAAATGAAGTGGACCGATTTAAAGAATGAACTTCTGAATCGTTTTTCCGAGAAAGAACCGATACAACAGAGGATTCGTAACCTCTTGCAAATGGAGCAGAAACCGCAGGAATTAGTGGTAGAATTCTTGGAAAGATTAAGAGACGCCATGGAGGGAATAAAACTGGAGGATAGTGGGATCACATTGTTGGATAGATTCTTAGAGGGACTTTCCAACGAAGTGGGTCGCCAAACGCGTGTGGCTGCTCTCTCAAATATAGAAGCAGCACTAGCTTTAGCCCAACGCTGGGAAGCAGAGGAGACTAGAAACAGATTAAAAGGGAGCGAGAGGAAGATATTTTATAACAAACATCAACCGGGGGTCTTTTCGGGAGACTGCTATTCTTGTAGAGGTAAAGGGCACATGGCTAGAGATTGTCCTGTAAAGAAAGAAATCACCACTCGCTCGGAACGTGAAGAGAAACGGGGAATGTAGATGGGAAAACCAATACACAGATTCCGGGAACAAGAAGTATAGGGGAAAATCAGAAAAGAAGGAGGAAAGAGTAGTTAGTGTTCCTGAGCCCACAGCGGGGGTGGTTGAGAAAGCTAAATGTAATAAATCAGAAAATGAGAAAGAGAGAGTAGTCAGATGTGCAACGAACACAGCGATTCCGGGATGGACATAAGTGATTATCTGGGGTAAACTCGATGGAAACATAACGAGTGAAACAACAACAACAACAACAATATCAATAAACAAATTCAACACTCGGATAAATTCCCTCACACCATCACATAAACACACACAGACAGGGAGTTCTTCCGTCTCTTTTTAATTCTATTTACAAAGTTCTATTTTAATTAAATAATTTATTTTATAAAATAACTAATTATATCTCTAAGTGAGATCAAATTTCAAATTCTTAAAACTAATAAATTATATAATATTAAAACACATAAAAAGAAAGGGATAGAGATATTGGCATTAATAAAAAAACTTAAATATAATTTAAAGAAATACTTAAAATTAGGGACTGAATTTAAAATATCAGTACATCCTCCACCTTTGTAAAAAAAAAAAAAATATTTCTTTTGGAGATGAAATGTTCACAAATCACAAAAAAATATAATTTTTTTTTTTAACATAATTGTTATGAATACTTAAAAAATATTACATTGGCATTTGTATATAACACAAAACAAACAAAAAACTTCCCTCATTTTCAGAGATTTGGCCCTTTATATTTTTTTTTAAGAATACCAAATTAATACTGGCAATACAGAGGTTTGATATGGTGGATTCTAAGAAAACAATTTATAAAGAAATTAACAAGTAGCAGAAATACAACGAATTGGTTCACACTGACACCCACAGAATAATTATCGTACTCTAACGTGACACATTAAGGTTGGAGCAAGTCTGGCAATAATCATATTTAATAATAGGTAATACAGGTCCATTGGAAAATTATCAGTTTCGATTTCCGCATTTCTACTTAAATTCAATTAGAATTCATGTTTCATTCTTTATTCAACACTTTATTGCTTTCATAGCATTTTATATTCTCTTTAATTATTCTTATCTCCTTTTTCATTTAACATTTGTTTCTCTATAAAAATCCTATTATCTATAACATCAAATTATTCTATATTATTTTTCGCAAATATCAGAAACCTCTCCTTACCATCTCACAATAGAAGCGATTTCAATCATCAAAACAGACTAAGAGACAGACCCGCTTGGTGGCTCATATGTCAAGGCAAAGTCTTCAAATTACACTTGTTAAAAAAATGATTAAAACAAAAAATTATTAATTGGAATAAAAGGGTTTCAAAATCCTCCTATTATACTTGCCGATAATTTTATTTGTGTGAGCGTTCTTAATTTCATAAGTTCCACCAGGGAGCTTTTTATTGATTTGAAATGGTCCTTCGAAAAGCTGCAAGAACTTGTGATATTTCTTTTGAAGAGAAGATGATGGTCGATTTGACTTAACCAATACCAAATTTCTTTAAAACATCAGATAATTCAATATTCTTTTAAGGAAGATGGTTAAAGGGAACATAGAAAATTTTTTAAAATTGAAGAAGGCAAAGCAAGGTTTTTATTTACATAAGATTTTTTAATGAAGACCAATTAAAATTTTATCCGAGGCAATGAATTTAAATCTTTTCTTTCCTCGATCCCAGAGGATATTTTGGGATTTAAATTTTAGTGTTTTAAAATGTGATGTATAATTATCTTGAATGACAAACCATTGCTTCATTCTCTTCTTTGGCTTTCCCTTTTTCGTTAAATATGGTTTCAATCTCTTGTTATATATAAATTTTTTAAGATTTTTTATAAACATTTTTCTTTTCCATTTGGACTTAATATTGTCTAGTATCTGATTCTTTATTTTCATTACTTTAGGCTTTTCTTTAATTTCTTGTATATTTTCTAGTTCTTCTTTTGTTTCTACTTCCATCTTTTCAAAATCATTTTCATTTTCTATATTTAAATCGGTGTTCTGATAGAGATATTGGCATTAATTAAAAAAAACTTAAATATAAAATAAAGCAATACTTAAAATTAGGGACTGAATTGAAAATATCAGTACAATATATAGCCATGGGTTCTCAAAAACTGCTCTAACGATTTTTTTCAAATTCACACTAGATATAGTATTTATAAAGAACAATTAAGTTTTATTGATCACATCTCTGGAAAAGTACATCTTCATTATTTATTTCTTAATTAAAATTTATATATGGATGACGTCACGGTATATATACCACACCCCCTACACCTCGCAGAATTTGATGAAACTTCGCCAGTTGATTCTTTGATTAATTGGGTGTGGTATATATATCAAGATTTTTTTTTATATTAAATATTTAAAAAAGTTTTGTAAATGAAACACTGATTTTACAAAATCTGGCAAAAAAATTTAATTTTGTATTTTATTTACTCGTATTCACAGTTTTAGAAAGAAAATATTTTTTTCCAGCTATAAGAAAATCATTTTAGCTTTCGTCAGGAAATAAGGATAGCTTATACGATGATCGGAAAATTTTGACAATTTTTGTTCAGAGATTCTTCGAGATTTCCACTTTTCAGACGGTTCTGAATCCAAAACTGCAAAAAAAATTTTTTGAACCAGCTCGTTACCGAGATTACGTCTAAACAAAATGAGATATTGTCTTGAAATTTGATATTTAGATTTTTTTTTTTTTTTGGGAATGATGGGCGGGGATTGGATTGTTTTTGGACAAGATCGGACCATAAGTAAGGGTAGTTTAAAGAGGTGTCAAAGCACATTTTATTGATTTTCTCAATAAATACCGATTTTTATGAGAATTATCATACTATCGTATTAAATTTATAGGGTATCGAATTTACTAAAATTTCATTATATTCATTTTTACCTAAACTTAATAATAAAGGAGTTATTCATAAAAAACTACTTTAAGATTTCGAAAGCTTTTCGTCCACCCGTAGTGGCAGGATATTTTGAAAGAAATCATGTAAAAATCGCTAAGAAAAAATCCCTAAATGCAAATATCCCTAAAAGAATAAATCCCTAAATAAAAAATTTCCCTAATGTCTTGTAACCTCTTAAGCGTGAAGGAAGAGCATTGTTGTAACCTTCCAATGCATGGTTTGTTCGAGGCAAACCCATCAAAGTGGCATCGTAGATGTTCCAATGTTCCAATATCGAATTCGGGGTCATAAAAGCCAGCCAAAAATTGTTCACCTTGCCAAGTGCGCTCGAAGTAAGAAAAAAGATCACGAAGTTTTACCCTGTTGGTCGTCCAGCTAATGCTTGATAGTCTACAATGACTTTTGATGGTGGTACCAAAACCAAAGCTGCAAGAATTCGTAAATGAGTGGAGTTGTCAGGATTATCTATATCATTATAGAGCTTCAAAACTTCTGGCATTGATTTGATGTTTCTATAAATGCATTGAGCAAAATGAAAAAGACAACCTCTGATGATAGTAAATTTCACAAATTGCGTTATATATTCCCTGGTGAAATATACGGTGCAAATGGTGTATTTTGTATTTGGAATCATTAAGCTATTAAAACGTATGCTAATAAACGGAATTTGAGTAAATTCACTTTATTTTACATACAAATTTGACACCCCTATTTTTTTTTGGAAAAATCACGTGTGTGGGCCCTATGTATGTATTTTTTGACCTATTTTCCCTACTTTCGGTCCAGGCCCGATTGCCTCCTTGGGAGGTCGTGTCTCAGACAACTGGATGTCATACTCACCTTGTGATTTAATTTTTTGAGTCACAATTAAAATTAATACAAAAATGAAAAAATGTGGTTTTAGTGATTTTTTCTTTTAGGGATTTTTTCAGTCAGCGATATTTTTATTTAGGAATTTTCGCTTTTGGGGATTTTCGCTTTTAGGGATTTTTTACTTTTATTGATTTTTACCCGTTTGCATTTTGAAAAAATTAGTCTTCGCTTCATAATTTTTATGAAATTAGAAATTACGAGGGTGGGATGAAAAGTTTCCGACCTGACCAAGAAAATCGATGTTTTTCAATTTTTTTTTTTGCTATATTTTTCAACATAATCTCCATCAACACTGATACATTTCTCATAACGATGTTCTAATTAATTTAATTAATTAATTAAATTTGATTTAATTTAATTTAAGTCTCATCAACAGTTATGAATCGACGCAAAAATTCGTTTGGATTACGCATACAGCGCCAAATTGCCGTTAGAAATGGTTTTTCGAAGCAATTTTTGGTCTAACGTTAGGAAATGCGGCACCCACATTGCACACAGCTTTCCATATTCAAATGGTTTTGCAAAATATTTCGCACACGTTCAGCTGACATCGTACAGGTCTCAGCTATCTTGAATTTTTAAAAATAAAACAAAAAAAATTTAAAAACATCGATTTTCTTAGTCAGGTCGGTAACTTTTCAGACCACCCTCATAATGTATTATTAATAAAAAATATTTAGAATTTGAGTAATATTTTTATTTATTTTATATTTGAATAATAGTCAAATTGGAAAATTTCACAATCACCTAGTAATCTTATATTAAGTCTTTTGTTTTTTATGATTTAGGAGAAATAATAAAATAATTTTTTATTTCTTATATTTAATTCTGTATGAAAAAATAAGCAATTTTTATTTTTGTTAAAATTTTTTTAAAATAAAATAAACTTACTTATTATTCAGGAAGTTATACTTTAAGAATTTTTTTTTTTTTCTTTTCTATTTGTAATATAGTACATAATATACAGCAATTTATATTTTTTTCTCTCCTGGGGGGGTTTTAACCCCCAAAACCCCCCCTGGTTGCGCCACTGTACTATGCAACTGTGAATCAAGAATCACTCGTCTAACTTACGTCGTGCGCATACATAACATCGAACCTTATATCAAACAAAATATCTAATGATTACTATATTGAAACTATTATCCATGTAGAAATATTTTGTGGTGTCTATTGCTGGATCTCGCGGCACCCCAAGCGTGGCGTTGAGGCACCCCGGTTGAAAAACACTGCACTAAACCATAATAATACTACAATGTTCTTAATCACTAGGCTAAATTAATTATACAGAAATATAATAATAATAATAAACAATGAAAATGGGAGTATTATTATATTAACAACTATTCACTAAACCATAATAATACTACAATATTCTTAATCCTTATTCTAAAACAATTATATAGAAATAATAAACATAATAGACATAATAGTTACTTATGTTTCTATTTATAATACTAAAATAATTCACTACTAATGGTTTTGTTTTGTTTTTGTTTTTGTTTATTTTTTTTTTTATATTTTATTTTAACACTTTAATGAGCTCATTAACCAGGATTCACTAACGTTAACACTATATTTATTAAGTATTGACTCTTTCCAATATATATTTATTCCAGTTTTAGAGCGCTCTAAATAAATAAATATAAATCATTTTACATACATTCAGCTGATTCAACATCGCGTGTAAACAAACCCAGTTCTGTTGATTTCGGCTTCCCTCAGAAATTCTCGTATCAGATCGGGCCCCTCCCCGAGTTCAGTCTTCGTTTTAATTTCTTCCTCTTCTACACCCCGCGGGCTCACGGGTTGATACGTGACGTCAAAGGCGCAGTTACCACAAGCCGCACGAACTCCAAAATTTTCACAACTTTCACGCCAGGCCCTGGACACCTTCACGCATACACATCCAACAAAATCCCAGCCTGTCCCAGCCTCCACCACAGAGCATAGAGGGGATCACTCAATGCTATTTTTTTCTCACCCTTAGTGATGGCAAGTGATGGCAAGGATGGCAAACAGGTTGGACATGTGGGAGCGTTTTTACCGACCGGAGAGAGGGGCATTTTTAAATTTTTTTTGTATGAATATTGTGAATTTAAAAATTATTTATTGAGATATAAAATTAGCATTACAGAAATCAAATATGCTTTTTTCAAATATCCAAATAAATAATTTAAATTAACAGAAAACTTCACCTACTTTTATGTAATTTACATAAATAAAATAAACGAATAATGTTCTTGTTAATATTTTATATGTATGGATTAAAAATTTATAAATTATGATATGTAAAAAGGATTCTTAAAATAATTGCCGGGTAAAACCCAGGTGAAAATGCCAATTAAACAACACCCAGAAATTATTCAAACTATTTAAATTATGCTATTATATTAATTCACTTCAGATAAAATGACAAATAATTTTAAAATAGTTTAAGACAGAGGTTCTTAAACTGTGGTCCGCGGACCCCTGGGGGTCCGCAAAGCCATCGCGGAGTACATAAGTTTAAGAACCTCTGGTTTAAGATATTAAGAAAAATGTTATTTTATAAAATTTTAAAAATAATAATAATAATAATATCTTATCTTATCTTCTTATACGAGTAAAAATTGTTTCTCTGTTTCTCTGTTTCATTGTTCTCAAAAACCGCTCTAACGATTTTTTTGAAATTCACAACAGAGATAGTATTTATAAAGAAAAATTGAGTTTTATTGATCACATCTCACGAAACTTTATTAGTTCTTCTTAATTTAAATTTATAATATATTGATGACGTCACAACCACCGCCTGTGAGATATATATATCTATTCTTAAAATAAAATTAAAAATATTTATATTATATTCATATATTTGATTTTTTAATTTCATTAATAGTTTTACATTTAAATTATTTGAAATTGTTTCACACAACGTTTAAAAGAAGATTTATCTTTATATTCGATTCGATACATAGTAGGAGAATTAAATGACATCATCAATTTATTATAGAACGAATCCGTAAATATATTTTTAATATTATATATTAGCTATTGATTATATTGTAATTCCACTCTTAATTATATACTTACATGAAAAAGGAAATCCAATTATGAGATCAAAATTAAAATTAAAATATGATTTTTTAGACATCCTCTAGGCATTTTTAATATTAGATTTATTGATTAAAAGAAAACAAAAACAAAATTAAATTATAAATATAAATAAAACATAAAAATTATAAATATTATATACATATTCTTTGACCAATTATATGTTGCATGTTGTGAGTATGTGATTACACAAATTGGGAAAAAATCACTCAAGTTAGGCTAAGCAGACGTCTTAAATATTATAAGAGATTCGGCAATTGCAATTACAGATAGCGAGGAAAAATTAATGGAGGTTTGAAATTAATAGTGATAAGAAAAAATATTTAGTGAGACAAAGAGGAACAGTATTAACATACAAAATCTTAATATACAATTTAAATCGAGGTATCAATCGGGAAACGCCTGTTATCATGCAGTAAAGAGGCTTATCTCATCAAAATTATTATCAAAGGGAATCAAGACCATGGACGCATAGGAAGGACGTAAGAGAGATAGGACAAGGGCTCAGGATAGGGACATTTGGAGAAATGTGGCCAAGAACTTTCGACTATCTTTGAGCTATATAAATAGAAGAATACTACTTTTAACCAAATACGATGTACCACTCGGGGGTACAGGGGGCGGAGCCCCCGTCCAGCTGTGAAGAGCGCCGAAGGCGCTCGGACCAGCTGGTATTATATTATTCGGCAAATTTATTTTATATAATAAATGAAATATAAAAGATTATATTATGATAAAATTTGCAACAATTAATAAAACAAAAAGCATTGGTTATTTTATTGGGATAAAAATTAATTTAATTAGACTTTTAAATTAATAAAAATTGATTAATTTCTAAAAAAATATATAACACTTGAAATAAAATGAGTTTTTTCATATAAAATTAAATTCTAAATATATGCGCATATAAAAAATAATTCATAATTAAATAATAAAATAATTTAAATAATAAAAAATGTACTTACAGTTAATACCATGTTTGCTGGGTTTGTTTTGAATATTATGTGTACGGATGGTATGTGGTTGTCGAGTCTGATATTCAAATAATTGCAGGGAATTCGGAAGGCCTGTGGGAGGGGGTGATCTTCGGCCATTTTTTTTTTTGCGGTGCCATCTATTGGACGCCTGAAGAGTCGACTTTTTACATGTAACGCCATCTGGTGTTCGAGTTACGCCTGTCCCATAAGAGTGATACTGGGCCTCCACTGACTCGCCCCGCATGCGTGCCAGGGGAAAATCTCCCTCCTCCTTCTTTTGATCAGCTGACTTACCAAAAAGCATGGTGGGAGTTATCTTTTTTCTCTGTCTCTCTCATGGAAAAACATCTCGAAAATTTAACATACTGGATTTATGCAAATTCCCCTGCAAACCAAACGTTATCGCCAGTCTTCAAACTCAAAGGTCATAAACATAGTTGCCAAATAATTTTACTACGCCACTAAATTCTTTTTATACAAAATCCTCCCCATTACATTAACTTAAGTCATCCAAAAAATTCGAAACATGGATGAATTCTTATAAGAAATAGTTAAATGTTATACGAATTACCATAATCTAAAAAGCACACCTTTTAAAGGACTACTAAACAAAATCGTTTTGATGAAAAGTGATAGTATGATTATAGGTCAACTTATTTCTGTTAAGAAAATGCATGATTCGTGGTATGCATGTAAAAATCTTCACATGTGAAATTTGGTGTGAAAACAATACCTCCCTTACTATCGTCGATCGGTAAAAAGTATTTTTAGCATGATGTCTGTCCGTCCGTCCGTATAGATGTGTACAGCCTGAACGGCCGAACGGATCTTGATGAAATTTGGTATATTTACTTAATGCATCAGTGGGATGAATTGATCAACTTTTGGTGCAAATCCGGAAACCGGAAGTGGTAGTATTAGCGATCGACGATAATAAGGGAAGGGTTATTTTCACACCAAATTTCACATGAGGAGATTTTTTACATATCACCACGAATCATGCACTTTGTATTGGTTTTATCCTCGAGAAATATCATCTTTATTAGTTTTTTGTCAATTTAAAATTATATGACGTCATCCAACCATTCATGACGTCACAACCTGGTCTTACATATAAAATACAATACAATTGATAAACTAATGAAAATTCTAGGAAGTAACGAGCCACGATTAACAAGTAAAAATAAAAATGTTCTATTTAATCTACTTGTTGATAGAAAGTAAATGGTAAAAGCGGCGATTGTGGTTCAAATATCACACTTATTAAATTTAATGAAAAATCGTAGTATTTTTAAATTTTTAATTCAAATAAGAAAAACAAAAAAAAAATTAATTCAATTTATTAAGTATAATATAAAATCGTAATTTATAACTATTATTAAATCAATGATATTGAAAAATAAAAAAAAACTTACCTGGGGATGAGTTGGGCAAATTGAGTATCCAATAATAAAAAAAAAATAATTAGAAAACCGCCAGGACCATCCTAAAATTTTCGGCGCCCGTGGGCTCCTAAAATTTTGCGCCCCTTTTCATAAGAAATTACACAGAATGGTTAGTAAAAATATATAAACCAATAAAAAATGCCGCCCCCAGAAGGCTTGCGCCCTAGGGCTATAGCCCAATTAGCCCTGTGGTTAGGGCGGCCCTGAAAACCGCAGTCTCTTTTCATTAACACCACAGCACCACAGCCTATCTCACTCTTACCGGACTGTTGATTTCGTGTTTAGACTTTGGGATGAAAATACGAGTTGGCGCTGCAGTCACCCAATTTTTAACTCAGCAGGCGCTCAAGAGATCGCACTACTGCATAATTCCAAAATTTGAAATTTTCTTTCCTTGGTCTTGTAAAATCATCCCCCAGTTATGTGTCATCCAGTGTCATCCCCTCGCCACAGACTACCTCGTGAATAAAAATTCGAGATCCGAAGGCTATCTATTTCGTTGGAAGAAGTGGCTAAGTTACAAAAGGAAGATAAAGAACTCAGTCATCTGAAAAATTCATCCTCATGTTCTTTACAATTGGTAACACTTACCCTTCCAGATAATTCAGAAATAATTTGCGACAAATCAACGGATCAACTGAGACCGTATATTCCCCCAGAAATGAGATATACCGTTTTTGAAGCTCTTCACAACCTCGCACATCCAGGAATTAGAGCATCAGTTGATTTAATACAGCAACGTTTCGTATGGCCATCCCTTAAAAGCGACATTAGTACTTGGACAAAAGCATGTATTCCATGTCAACGATCAAAAATATGGAGGCACACAAAATGTGCAATTGGCTCATACAATAAAATAGATGGACGTTTTAGTCACATTAACATCGATATTGTAGGACCACTACCACCTTCCCAAGGTTATACTTACCTTGTCACGATGATCGATAGGTTTTCTAGATGGCCGGAAGTTACACCTGTAGTGGACATTTCTGCAGAAACAATAGCATCCGTTCTACTTACCACATGGATCTCACGATTTGGAATACCTAAATACATCACAACTGACCGTGGCAAGCAATTTGATTGTAAACTATTCGAAATACTCACCAAAATTCTAGGAATCCATCACATCAAAACAACAGCATATCATCCAGCTTCAAATGGAAAAATTGAAAGATGGCATCGCTGTCTCAAATCCGCTCTCAGGACACAACTCACAGAAAACTGGGCAGTCAAACTACCTACAGTTACGCTCATATATCATACCAAAATATAATACAACTACAGCAGAAATGGTTTACGGAATACCAATACGTTTACCAACCGATTTCTTAGATAATAAACCACCTATTGAAGATTATTCAAATATGGAAACATTTCTTTATCAACTCCGTCAACAGATGAAACATTTACAGCCAATATTAGAAAAACACCACTCTAAGAGAAATGTATTCATTCATAAGGAACTAGCGAATTCATCACATGTTTTCATTCGGCACGATGCTTTGAAAAAGTCCTTACAACCCGTTTACGATGGACCGTACAAAGTTCTAAAACGAGGTGAAAAGACCTTCGATATCGACATACCGAGAGGAAACAAAACTATTAATATCGACAGACTGAAACCAGCCTTTCTACTATCAAGTCAATTTGATGAAGGACCTCAAGAAGTTCAACCTAGACCACAGGCACAGGATCAACCTCCACCTACACCACCCCAGAGTCCAGCTACAATTCCACTGAATCACAATACAACTCCAACGCCACAATACACCACAAAACGCTCCGGAAGAACCGTGCATTTTCCAAAGAAATTCCTCGACGTTGCCACTGGGGAGGGAGTATGTGGCGGTGAAGAGTATCAGAATCGCCGTGGAAATTAATTAATTATTTTTACTCTTTTAAGCAAATTATATAAATATATAATTTAATCAATTCATGTAAATATAAACAAAAACATTATTGTTGTAAATTCTTTATATTTATATTGTTTTCCTGTTGATAAAATAAAATTTTGATTCAATTAAAATCAACTAAACTATTTTCAAAGGTGTAAATTTATTCGTACAAGAGAAAAATTTAATACAATATATGATAAAAACAATATGTAAATAAGATATGTTTAATAGTGAGATCACCACATAATTTGTAAATATAATTTTATAATTTTTATTAATTTTCAAATAAATATTGTTTATATACATAAAAAATTATTCGTTTCTTTTAGATATGTTAATTACATAAAAAGATTGTAGAAAATTTTCAGTTTAATGAAAAATTATTTATTTGAAAATTAAACTAATATTTATCTCCAAATAGATAATTTTTCATTTAACAGAAAATTTTCTACAAATTTTTAATTCCCGACATTCAAAACATCCTTCATAAAAAAAGAAGAAAAAAAACAGTGGCTGTCTAAGGCTAAAGTGGGCTAAATTGTTTTGGTACTCGTACTCGCTTATCTAAGTCAGTCCCCTTACTTTTGCGACAGACTGTCTAATAAAATAAAATATACTTAAAAAAATATTTATTTAATTAAATAATTTATTTTTTATTCGAGAAGCATTTTACATTTTTATTTTTGGTAATGGAGTTGTCGACTGATTAAGTAATAAAATCTTAATATCAAAAAAGACCAGACCTCCTTCAGAATACAAATAGGGAAATAACTGCCCAGGATAGGACTGTTTGAAGGAGAATTAGACATGGGCTAAAACCCACGAAGTGTTGTAATGCTTTAGAAGTAATTAATAACAAAAATAAATTTTGATCTTATTTCCAAAAAGCATAACAAAAAAACTCTTAACACATATTTTATTCTCATTTGTCATAAAAAAGATTTTAGTTAATCTATATTTTATGTCCTTTTTAAAGAAAATATTAATTAAAAATTAATTATTAGAGATTACAAATGGATTTGAATTAAAGTAAAATTAGCTCGATTCAAATCTATCAAGTTTATTTTTAAATAATACAATTTTATTTATCATTCAATACATATATTATGGCAAAATGGCCTAAATCGTGCCAAGCCAACATATTTTATTTTAATTTATTAAAAAAAAATCAATTTTTATACACAGCCTCAAACATAAAGAATCAAGACCATTTTTATTTATATACAAAGAGAATATAAGCTTTTAAAAAAAATATATATATTATAATTTGAGCGACAATTTTAATCTGATTCTTTATTTTCAAAGAATGTTTTTTGAAAATAAATGCATAAATAAATTCAATTAACTTGTAGAGCTCTAAGTAATATAATAATAATTTTTATAATATTTAATATTTATATATTACAAATATTTGAATAAAATCATAGATTTTAAATTAAGAAAAATTTAAAACAACTTTTTTCTAGCTTATTCAACTTCTCGGTAAATGTAGACTTTTGAAATTTTAATGATTTTCCAAACATTTAACTCACATTCAATAAAATAAATTTTTATTGTTTGGCTTATCAATATAAAAAATGTTTTTTTTCTCACATATATTTTCCAATCCATTACTTTAATTAAATTAATTTTAAAAAGCATTATAATAAAAAATTCTTTGATTTATTTTAATTACTTTTATAATAAAAACTAAGTGTCCAGTTAGAGATCAACAAGGAGTTATATAACATCCTTGGCCTAATTACGAATTACTGTAGTATAGATATATTATATACAATATACTAATATTTTTCGACATTTATATATTTTAATTTTAAGATAAAAAGTTAAAATAATAAAATTTCAACTAGGAAAATGAAATATTGATTATTTTCATCTATAATTATTTTTATCCACATATTTCAAAATAAATAAAATAAAAATATTTTTTTAAATTTTCTTTAGTGTAAATATCTCAAAGAATATTAATTCTTAAATATTATTAAATTATCTATATTATTATATTGAAATATATTAATTTTGAAAATATTTATTTTTATTTTTATGCATAAATAATTATTTTAAGAGAAAATTCAATTTAATAATAATTCAATAATCTTTACTATTGAATAGAATCGTAAAATGGATAAAAAATTAATTTTAAAAGAAAGTGTCAAGTGATGTTATTTAATTTATACAATAAAACGTGATATTTTTGCAAAAATAATTTTTTTTAAATTATTAATGTTGGAATTGTAAAAATAGTGATATATTTATCAATTCTATTCTACGTACGGAAGATATCTATCCATGAAATTCATTTTATTTCAATATTCTAATGTTCATCTTAAAGAGAAGACTAAATCTATTTAGTATTTAAAACTATTTAATAAAATACAGATTCATGATCGTTTAAAGAAAATTTTTTCAATAAAATAATTAAAATAAAATTTTTTAATGCCCAACTATTAATAATAATTAATAAATGAGGATATTTTAACTTATAAAATGTTATATATATAAATGTTTAAATTATATAAAATAAAAATAATTTTCTTTAAATTAAAATTAATATAAACTTTAGGATCGATATTATGTTCTTGTATTGTCGAATAAGAAAATAAAAGTATTTGTGATAAATTAATTTCAACTTTATAATATCTCTAATAGTTATAATTATAATATAATCATTTTTAATTAATAATCTATCTCAATAATAAATTTAATTAAATTATATAATTTATCTTAAAACCATCAAACCTAAATTAAAACAAAAAATATCTAAAATGAAAAAAAAATAAAAAAATTTAATATTAATTTTTTTACTTAATTTTTACTTGAAATATAATTTGTTTATGAAACAAATTTTCAAATCATAATTTAATTTTATTATTCATTTAATGATTGTGCGTAAATAGATTGTAAATTATTTAAAATTTATTTATTATTATAAAATAACTAACTCTAAATGTGTATTATATTAATCACAAAATATGTTTTTATTATTCCTTTTGATTCCATTATGTAGATTTATATTATTTGTTTGGTAACAGGGAAAATTTTAGTAAGTCATCTACTTAGTTCATGAAATTATTTTGTTCAATACAATTTATTACATAGTCTATTAAATCGATTTATCAACAAGTTACTTGATTTAACAAAATTTGAATCGTACAAAATCATGTACAAAATAGATCTAAACGTTAAACTAATTTAACTAATACACTGTAGGAACATATAAAAAGAAAAAAAGTAAATTGTATTATAAATATTATTATATATTTATTAAATAATTATTTAGATTTTTTGCAACATTATAACATTATATTTAATGTCAGTATTTAATGAAAATATATTAATATGTTGTTGGGCATTTTGTAAACAATAAAATAAACAAATAACAAAATATAAAATTTATAATAATGTTATGAATTAAAAACCCATGACAAGAGAAAAAATTGAAACAAAACTATTTTAAAAGAAAAATGACAAAAACAACAATACAAAACACCTTTAAATTTTCTTGTTAGTGAACTAAAAATTAATATTATATTTTTATTATAAAAATATAGTATTAATATATTTTTATATTTTTAGAATTCAATATAGTATTAATATATTTTTATATTATTTTATTCTAAAAATATAAAAATATATTAATACTATATTTTTAGAATAAAAATATAATATTAATTTGAGAATGTCATTTTTCACTAAAATAGCTATTTGAAAGTATTTTCACTTTAAGTTACAGAATAAGAAACCGCTTAAATATGTAAATAGTTATATATATATATATATATATATAAAACCAAATATTATAGATTTTATTTTGAGGGCAAAGTCTTGGTTCTCTACCAAAAAATAACAGCTAGGATATAAACAAAAAGCTTACGATTACTGTCATAATAGCAAATGTCTTCTTGGCTTTATTTTATTGACCAAATTACAAATTTTCAAAGCTGGTCCAAGTTTTAAACCCATATATTTCATCATCATGTCAAAATTTAAGAGTAGCAAGGCTTTTCCATCTATTTCCTGAAAGAAATTTTCAATAAAAATATTTAGAAATTATTAATTCCATATATATATATATATTCATATTTATAATTAATTATTTATTATAACTTACATGATTTCTAAATAAATCAGCATATACACCTAAAGCAGGATCAATATATACAATATATTGAATAACATCTTCGATGCTCCATTCAGAAGGTTCAGAAGATGTTTTAATTTGAGGAGGTGTTTCACTTGGAGTAGTTGAAGTAGCAGCCTCTTGTTCTGTAAAGATTAAGATTGAAATATAACGTTATATAAAACTATAAATAGGTTAGATAATATAGGCACATTAGAGGATTCGAAAATTCTTTGCTCCAACAAACATTCCTCCCACTGGTTCTATTCTGAGCCACCTCCACCCAACTCCCTCAAGTTCTCCTTTATAATGTCTTCTCCCTGAGTCAACTGACCTGAGGGATGAGAGAAAATAGGAGTTGGATGGATGTAACTCAGGATAGGGACATGGAGAAATGTGGTTGCTTAATTTACATTAGATTGATTAATTAATTTAAAATTACAAAAGAGAATTTATACAATGTAATAAATAAAAAAGAAACTGTTTAATATTAAATCTTATTAAATTTATAAAACATGTCTAAATTAATTTTTTACATTTTTATTTATTGTATACAATAAAAGGCGTTTGATATTCTTTCTTTTTTCAGATTTTATTTTAGAAACTAATGTACTTTATCGAATCATTTTGATTTATAACAAATATTTAAAATCGGCCCAATTTAAAAAAAAATTATAAAACAACTCATATCATATTTAAATTTTTATATAATCTATAAAGCATTTTTACCACTAAAATCCAGTAGTAATTAATAATTGAATAATTAAAATAATAACAAAAACAAAGATAATGAAATTTAGTCATTTTAATCGACGATTAAAAATATTTTTGACTTCATAAAACACCAAAAAATTAATTTTTCTTTTCATTAGATATTGATAAAATTGAGACTACGTTTAAATATAAAAGATAAAATATTAAAAAAAATAATTCAATAAATAAGATCTATTAATTTAATTAAAATGAGAGCCTATAAAATAAATTAAAAAATTGAAATGATATTTGAATATTTGTATTAAAATAAAAATTTAAGTATTATAATAATTCTTGGTAAGAATTGCTAAATTAATATTAATTTTATTTCAATGTCGTGCATGCGAGAACAAGTTTCGAAAGAAGAAGACAGAGCATTATATAAATTATTAAAAATTAATTTCTGGGTTTGTTGGTATATAAAAATGTGATTTAATTTCATAGTAATCGGCCCAGCAAATTTTGAGCTTATAAGGGCTACAATTTCCCGAAAAAACAACGTTATTCATTCAGACGAGAGGCATGAAAAATTTTAAAGTCTTAATTGGAATCTCGAGGTCATTAAACGTGAAAATAACAAAATAATTTGAATCCTGATTACTGTGCATAGAAAAACCTTTTTTTATTTATATAGATTAAAATTTTTATTCATCTTAAAAAGCTTAGGGACAAACCTACAAAAAAATGTCTATCTGAAAAAAGCAGTTGCATCAATAGGTGTTGCTCTATCCAAGCCCATCATTTCATTTATTTACAGCTGAATCCTTAAACCCACCCCATTTCGAAAACGGAATTGCTGGTATAGATCCATTAATAAATAATTATGCGGCGTATACTACGCCGCAGGAAGGCCATTAATAAATATAGTCAGATAATTATTTTATAAATAAATTTTGTTAATTACTTTTTACAACATTTTGAGAGAAAAAACTAAGATTCTTAAATAAATTATGAAACTCTTTCTTAAAAATATTCTTGTTAAATATAAATTATTCTTAAACTATTTAAACTAAAAAATTACCTGGAATAGATTTTCTATGTTTAGCAGATGATCCTCCTTCTGCAGACCATCTTCTTTTTGTAGAATTGGTAGAAGTGGATGCTGATGAATTAGTATTATCAGTGTTTGCCATTTCTACAGGGACTTCTAAGAGTGGAGACTTGGCATCATTAACTTTATTATCATTTGTGTTGTTCTCACCATCTCTTGATAATAGAGAATTATTTGAAGGATCAGCCGATTTTGTAGTTTCTATTATGATACAATATGAATTTGAGTTTTTAAATAACAAATAATTTAAATAATTAATTAAGTGAAAATATTCTTTGAAGATAATTAGCAAAATTATTTTGAAAAATAACATTATATATATATATATATATATATATATATATGTTATAAATCTATTAGATTAAAAATTATTTACTTTTCAAAATAATCTAAATTTACTAAAACAATAAAAAAAAGAATCAATAATTTTTTTATACCTTGTTCATTTGAAGGAGGTGATGTAGTCATTGTTGAATTAGTATTTAATGTATTTTTAGTTGGTTTAGATTTTGAACATCTAGGACATTCATTAATATATGGTGCCGAATGAAAAAAATTTTCACAGCATCCTACCTCTTTAAGAATAGATTTAATATTAGACAAGAGATCTACTGTTTTCTCAACCGATGGAAGCAGTTTATTAACAGTTTTACCATCATAAGTTACTAAAAATAATAATAATTATTACTAAATTGAAACATATTTATATTAAAGAAAAAGGAAAAATTGTTTACCAGTAATAATTGCTCGACCCATTCCATCGGGTATTCTTTCAAAAAGATATCTTTGATTAATAGCTGAATCCACAAGAGCCTGGATACAATCTTTATAAACGCGACTTAAAATCTTTGACTTAAACATTATAGGCAATTCGTTTAATTTGGTTTGATTTAAATGTGGACCAGAAGCACAAGAATGATTTACAAATATAGTGTCTGAAAATGAAAAATAATACTTATATATTTGAAATAATAAATAAAGAAATATGAATTAAAAAAATTGAATTAAAAATATCTTACAGGTATGTCCAGATTGTTGACTATTTGCTACTAATTTTTGCATAGTTGAAGTTACTGGTTCTGATGAAGGAATTGAATTTCCATTAACTTCTGATGGGAGTGTAGGAGTATCTGTTGGGATGGAAATTGGAACTGGGACAGTTGACGGTGTGGTTACAGGAGGAGGTGAAATATTTAAACTAGGAGTTGTAGGAGGTATTGCCGATACAACAGGAAGTGGAGAAGAAATATCTTCTGGTGGTGTTGATATAGAACTATTACCAGGAGTATGGGGAGGTGTATTACAAACTCGAGTTTTAAATCTAGTAGTTCCATAAACAGCTGAAATAAAATAATTTATTTATTAATTTGAATTAATTGATCAAGCAAAAAAATGAATGGTTACATTTTTTCCCAGGAGGCTGCAAAGGATGGCCACTTTTTTCACACCATCCAGCTGGAAAGATGTCCCTGGATTCGTATTTACACCAATAGTCAAATGCTCCACGCCAACCATCGAATGTAACATGAATATTATCTCCCTTTACTGCCCCAACAGTTGCTGTACAAATTAATTGAGGATTTTTTTTATCTACTGCTTCCAATTTCATACCAACTTGAAAAAGATTTGACGAAGGGGTAGGTGGTTCATTTCGGAACACTCTAGCAGGAGCCATCTCAGCTCCATTGAGTGTTTTAAGTAAAAACATTGGCCAAGATGATGCATTCATGCGAAAACCTGAGAATAAATAATCGATTCGTGAAGATAATAGAAAAATAAGAATTTGCACTTAATCTTAAACAAATGAAATAGAAACATAGATAAACTAACATTAGGATAAATAAATAACTTACCAAGCGGAGGTTGAAGCATCCCGCCATTTTTTTCACAATGGCCAATGGGATGAATTTCATTAGAATCAACTAATCTCCAAAAGTCATTTTTATTATCACTTCCATCTAATCTTAAACGAAGTCTTGGACCAAGAATTCCCACAACAGTAGCAATACAAGTTGAAGTAACATTCCGAGGATCTAATGCTTCCAATTTCATTCCAATCTTATAGTCATTTACAGGAGGTACAAGATGCTAAAATATATCAAAGATTTATAAGATTACCTTTTTCTTAAAATTAATTAATCAAATTGATTAAATTCTCTTTTAAATTCATTTCAATAAGAACAGTACATTATATTAAAAATAAAATGAAAGGCTATAAATAATACCTGTTTAAAACATTCAGGTGGAGCAGTGATACTATCCGTTTCTTTTAAATATGCATTCCAATCAAACATTGTATATGGTTCGAGATGTAATGTAGAAATGGGAGGTGGATGTGGAAGAGTTGGTGGAGAGAGTCCAATTCGTTCTAAAATTCAAATATATATAAATAAAATACATAAATATTTTTACAAAACAGTTTTGTTATGAAATTATAGTTATTCTCACCTCTCTTCTGATCAGTAACATGCTCTTTTTTATGATATTTGTTAAGGCAATATGTACTACAAAAATCTTTGGTAGTACCATCTTGTTCAAATTTGACAGGCATACCTCTAATAACATTATCACATTGCAAACAAGCTCCCTAAAATAAATTTGTTAATAATTAATAATAATTTTTTTTTTAATTTAATAATTTTTTTCAAGTATTTACCTTAATATATGCTTTTCTAAATTCTGAGAGACATGTTTCTGAGCAAAATTCTTTTTTAGCATGTTGTGTAGGTAATACATATTTAAGAGTTTGTCTGTTTTCTCCACACCAAGTACAAGAGGCCTTAATTTTGGGTGGGCGTCCGGGACCTAATAAAAAAATGAATTTAAAAAGTTAAATATAACAGGTTAATAAGAAATGAAAAATTTAAATTTTTACCTCTCATTTTTCCAAAATTGAATGACATTAATATAGCTAAATATTATTTAAATATCCTGCAAATAGTAGAAATTAAATATAATTAAATTTAAACAACTGTCATTTAAAATTATTTGCAGAAATTTGGGAAGCCATAAATTATTTGACCGGGATGGGTGCAGTAACTGATTAAGCTCAAAGTATCAAAAAATAACTCACTAAAATATAAAATAAAGAATTCAAAGAATTCACTTTTATCTTTATTTAGTTAATTACATATTTCAAATGCTATAGAGATGGATATATAACGATTTTATATGCATGATAAATGATGAATTTCGCTAAAAATGACAAACGCCATGGTCAGCGCATAAGCGTCACACAAAGCATCATTACCAACATTTTCATAAAAAATAATGAATTTTTTAAAATATTTAAATCTAAATATATAAAATACGAAAATAAATATTTCTATCTATCTATCTATCTATCTATATATATATATATATATGGAAATATAATATTATTTTATGATTATTTATAAATTTTTATTTTATGATAATGAAGTAAAAATCATATATTTATTTATTATCTTAAATTAAAAAATATTGATGATATTTTAAATATTATTTATTTAAATATAAATAAATTATTTATTGATAAATTATAGAACCTTATTTAATTAAATGATTAAATTCAATCTTTTTATTTAAATATTTTCAACAAAATTTAGATAATTTTTATTATTAAGATTAATTATTAACTTATGACATTTTTAGAAAATAAATGAAGAATTGTCATTTGAATTGAAATAATTTAATTAATAATTGTATAATTGACTGGGCAAATCATCTGTAGACTAGATGAATCGTTGATAGATCGGATCGGATAGAACATAGACTGACAGACTTCCGGATGATATCTGCCACGCCGCTATAAAATTATAATTTTCTGCCGGTGTAAGAAGATATTATTTTTATAAAGCATAAAATAATCTTTTTTTAATAAAAATATTTATAAGTATAATATTCATAATTTTCCATTTAAATATTTATAAATTTATATTCATAATAATTTTTGACATTTCTTTAGTAAAAAAAAGAAACCTTCAGAATGGGGGTCCTAATGAAATCGCACAGGTTACGAATGTCAACAGATAAGCAAGAAACTCTTCTTAAACTTACAATATTATCTCTGGCAGCAATTTTATGTAATTTATTTAATCCTAAATTGTTTTGTTTCCATCTTACACACTTCTTATTTTTTCAGCATTTGCTACAAGATTATTTTCTGTTTTACGATTTGAGTCAGTTATTCATGAATTTGATCCTTATTTCAATTATCGAACTACAAAGTTTTTAGCCGAAGAAGGCTTTTATAATTTTCATAATTGGTTTGATGACAGAGCATGGTATCCTCTAGGGCGTATTATAGGGGGTTAGTAACCTTTATAATTTTAAATGAAAAATTTTATAATATATTTTATTAATATAGGATCATATATTTTAAGGAACAATATATCCAGGACTTATGGTTACTTCTGCAATTCTTTATCATTTTGCTTGGTTAGTAAATATTACTATTGATATTCGTAATGTGTGTGTGTTTCTTGCACCATTATTTAGTAGTTTAACTACTTTAGTGACATATCTTCTTACCAAAGAAATAAAGGTAATTTACTTTTACTTTCTTAATTAATAGAATTTCACAGATTAATTATTTTCTTTATATAATAGGATTCTTCTGCTGGACTTGTTGCCGCGGCTATGATTTCTATTGTACCTGGTTATATTTCACGTTCAGTTGCTGGATCATATGATAATGAAGGTAAATAACTTTAAATGAAAATTAATAAAATATAAATCTCATAAATTAAAAAATACCTTTGTAGAAAAATAATTCTGTTTAAAAAATTTTCTTTTCTATTTAATACTTCTAATTCAAAAAATTTTTTATAAATATTTTTTTAGGAATTGCAATATTTTGTATGTTACTAACTTATTATATGTGGATCAAAGCTGTAAAAACAGGAACAATCTTTTGGTCAACCATGGCTGCTCTTGCTTACTTTTATATGGTAAAATTTATTTCTAATTTTATATTCCAATTTTATTTATTCGTTATTTATTTTAATTGATTGATTTCTTTTGATTAAGGTTTCATCTTGGGGAGGATATGTTTTTCTTATAAATTTGATTCCTTTACATGTTCTGGCTTTAATGGCAACTGGGCGATTTTCTCACAGAGTCTATATTGCCTATAGTACATTATATTGCGTTGGTACGGTTCTTTCAATGCAAATTAGTTTTGTTGGATTTCAACCTGTTCAAAGTTCAGAGCATATGTTGGTATGTACTTATAATTTTAAATAGTTATTCTTTATTGCAATTTTACCTAAATTCTTATTTCAGGCACTTGCAGTATTTGGTCTCTGTCAACTTCATTCACTTGTGGACTATCTTCGTGCCCGAATGACTCCTGCTGACTTTGATGTTCTCTTCAGAGCTGTAGTCTTTGCTACCTCTATAGTTTCTCTTACAGTTGGTGGAATTCTTTCTGTAACTGGAAAAATTAGTCCATGGACTGGTCGTTTTTATTCTCTATTGGATCCTTCCTATGCGAAAAATCATATTCCTATCATTGCTTCTGTTTCGGAACATCAACCTACTTCCTGGTCAAGTTTTTATTTTGATTTACAAATACTAGTTTTTCTATTTCCAGCTGGATTATATTTTTGTTTTGCATCACTTTCTGATGCTAATATATTTCTTGTCCTTTATGGGGTTACAAGTATTTATTTTGCGGTGAGTTTTAAGAAATAAAATCATTCACTAAATGTATTTTAATTAATATTTAAATACTAAACTTTTATAGGGAGTAATGGTTCGATTAATGTTAGTTCTTGCCCCTGTAATGTGCATTCTTTCTGGAATCGCCGTATCCTCCCTTCTGACCACATATATGAAACAACTCGATACTAGCCAATGGGCTTCTCTTTCCACTGGAGTAAGACATGAACGCAAACCAAAGCGGCATGAAATTAATTTGGTTATGAAAAATGAAGTTGCAACAACTCTAATTGCAATAATTTCATTTTTGTTAATCTCCTATACATTTCATTGCACTTGGGTAACCTCAGAAGCGTACAGCTCTCCAAGTATCGTTTTATCAGCAAGATCTCATGATGGAAGTCGAATCATTTTCGATGATTTTAGAGAAGCTTATTATTGGTTAAGAATGAATACTCCTGAGGTAAAAATAAAACATAGAATAAAAGAATGTATAACTTTTGTTTTATATTATATCTATTTATTTATTTGTTAAAGGATGCTCGAGTGATGTCTTGGTGGGATTATGGTTATCAAATCACTGCGATGGCAAATCGGACGATTTTAGTAGATAATAATACTTGGAATAATACTCATATCTCAAGAGTAGGTCAAGCAATGGCATCGACTGAGGATAAAGCTTATGAAATAATGAGAGAGTTGGATGTCGATTATGTTTTGGTTATATTTGGAGGATTAACTGGCTACTCGAGTGATGGTAAAAAAATAACTTATCTTTATAATTAAATAAATTTGTAATTATTACTATAATATTTGGAACTTAAACAATTTCTTAAATATACATTTATTTCAAGAGGCAGTGATTTCACTATATTGCCTATATCTTTACAGTAAGGTCTTAAGATTATAGAGTAAAAGATCACTCAAACTCTCCAAATGATCATGACCAATTAACTATTCTATATTTTGAAAAAAAAAATATTTATATTATAATTTAAATGTAAAGATATGTGAGATCTATGGATTGACTAGAGAAAAACTGTTCTCTCTCTCTTAATTTAGAAAAAAAGCAAAGAATTTTACATTATAATGACGTAGCCAATAAAGCCAAGACCCACTCAACAAAGAATATATTTATGTATTTGTCTGTTAATGTTTTGCTTATTTATCACCCTTCTAAAATATAAGAGTAGAAGCGGTCCATGTGATAGTACTCAATTTATTATAATATGTTTAATATCCAGATAATTTATATTTGTGAATATTCTTTATAGATTTATACAAATTGATCTTTTTAACTAATGTTGATCACAATTTGATTATATTTTAATTCTATTAATTTTTTTACAGATATTAATAAGTTTCTCTGGATGGTTCGAATTGGAGGAAGCACAGATCGTGGTGCTCATATAAAAGAATGGGATTATTATAGTCCTACAGGGGAATTTAGAGTAGATAGTGAAGGAGCTCCTGCTTTGCTTAATTGTCTTATGTATAAAATGTGTTATTATCGATTTGGTCAAGTGTATACAGAAGGAGGTATAACTTTAAATTATAATGTTATGATCATTTTATAAAATACTAAATATATATATATATTTTAGGTAAACCCCCTGGATATGATAGAGTACGAGCAGCTGAAATTGGAAACAAAGATTTTGAATTAGATGTTCTAGAAGAAGCATATACTACAGAACATTGGCTAGTTCGAATATATAAAGTCAAAGATTTACGGAACAGAGGTGTTTAAAAGTTAAAAATTTTATATTAAAAAAGACTTCAAAAGACATGTTTTTAAATTAAATGATCATTTTTTTTATCCAATTTTCAATACAAATTTCTTAAAATGTTTAAGTAAATTTATAAATAAAAAATTTCTAAGAAAAAATAATAAATTATTTTTACATTTGTGTGTTATGTGTTTTCATTATTATTAATATGTATTTTTAATTTGAAATTTCTAAATTGTAATTAAAAGTTAGTATGAATTGTAGATAATTACGCATAAATTTAAAACAAAGTTGTAGAATATTACATAAATTCTTTGAAAAATTTTTCGCATAAAAAGTATGTCTTATATTATTTTAATTAATATATTAATTGTTTCAATTATATGTCTATCTTTATTTATCCTCAAAATTGATATTTTGGAAATTTTTAATATTATTTCAAATTTTATATTATTGGTCTGATGCACCAAAATAAAGCTCTGATTTAGAAGATTTGAATTATTATTACAAAAGTAGACAAGAAATATTCAATCTTTTGTTTAGTGTTCAGTGATTTAAAACTAAAAAACAGTATATTTTGTATGAAATAATTAAGTTATATATTTTTTTTTATAATTTAAAAAAGGCTTATATTGAGTCTTAATATGAAACTTAATCAAACTTCATCAAAGAAAATTAAAATTAATGAGGTCAAAAATGGTTCAAGTTGAATTAATTAACATTCTATTTTTTTAAATACAGGGAAATTATTTTATGAATAGTCATCGCCATCCATATCAGCCTGATTTGACAATGTAGCTAATTGTGCTTCAGCTTGTAATTGTTGCCATTGTTGTTGTTCGGCAGCAGCTTGTTCTTCACGAGCCTAGAAAAAAGAGTTGATTGTTTATGTTTTTTTTTTCTTATTTGACTTTCTGTTATTATGGGATATAATTTTTTTTAACAAAAGCAGATATTACAGATAATAGACCCAAATAGATAATTACTACCAAAGAACTGTTATTGTTTAACTTAAAAATATCTTGATAAGAATCGGAATTATTTATAAGCATTTAAAAATTAAAATTTATTTTAAACATTTGATAAAAAAATCTATCTCTGTGGCTCTACGAAATTCGAAAGTCTTGACCGCAGCAACCACATTTCTCCAAGTGTCCCTTTCCTGAGCCACCCCTACCCTCTCATATCTCTCTCACCTCCTTTTCTACATTGATCACCCACCA
This sequence comes from Labia minor, assembly GCA_963082975.1. Taxonomy (NCBI): domain Eukaryota; kingdom Metazoa; phylum Arthropoda; class Insecta; order Dermaptera; family Spongiphoridae; genus Labia; species Labia minor. Next base: position 51,116,356 of record OY720350.1, on the reverse strand, counting down.
CGCCATTGGACTTCCAAGTGGAAGTTTCCCAATCTATCACTCCACCAATGTATTTTTCGCCATTCTTTCCTATCCCATTGTAGCCACGTGTCCTGCCCATCGCAGTCTTCTCAATTTTATAACACTATGTCTGGAAATGCATAGAGGTCATTCCCTATTCTCCGGTGACCTCATCTTTCTTTTGCCCATAAATGCTGCGAAGAATCCTATTCTCAAATACTCTTAAATCTACTCTAGTCTCCCAGGGTCATAGATCATGTCTCACAGCCATATAACACAACAGGCAAAATAATTGTTTTATATTCGATAAAAATATTTAAACTAATAGAATATAATTATTATTACCTTTGCAAATAATGCTTGTTGTTGTCTGAGTAATTCTTCTTCAGGAATTCCAAGATTTTCTAATCTAGTACTTTGTCTTCTTTTTTTTGCAGCGACTGCTTTACATTCTTTTACCACAGTTTCTGCTTCGGCTTTATAATCCCCAAATCCAAGTCTATCTAACGCTAAAAATTTTTAAATATAAACGTTTCACATAGTTCTATTTTTATTTTAATAAATAAATCAGATCTTAAAAATAAAACAAATGGTTTTAATACACTTTTACAAAATAAATATACTTAATTTTTATATTCAAAGAATTTAGAATAACATAGAATAAAAACATTTACCTAATAAAACATGTTCAGCTATAATTGTCTTTTTATTTTGAATATTGCATATTTCATTAGCTTCAGATGATAATAAATGAATGAATTCGGTGCAACAATTAAGAATCAATTCTCTGGATTCATTTGCTACTCTAATGTTGGGTAATATTTCTTTAATCATTTTATTTATTGAAGCACGTGGCAAAGTAAGTTCATCATCATCTGCTGTTGATCCTGGTTGACTTGGACTATTTGCCATTGTTCTGTTTATATTTTAATAAACAAATTTTAATTTCAATATAATAAATTGATAAATATAGTATTTATAATCACATTCATTTAATATAGAATTAGAAGCACATATAAAAGTATAAAATTAAAAATTTTATAAAAAAATTCTAAAAATTTGACAGATGTAATAATATTAATAGTAAATTCACAGACCATCCGTTGTTAGTAAATTTTTAATGAATTTAACTTAGCAATTATAGAGGAAAGAAAATGTTTTTATTTATTTAATTTATCATGTAAATCATTATTTTTTTTGTTTAGATTAATTAATAATTATTTTATTGAATTAGATATATTTTTTATAATTTTTCTATTAAATTTTTATTATGTGTTTATTGTTTATTTATCTAGATTTATTTTAGCGGTAAATTTAAATTATTTATTAGTATATTAAAATTCTTTACAATTACATTTGTCTTTCTCAGATTTCAATAGACAATTTAGTTAAATTTTTTTTTATCAATTATATCAAATTAAAATTAAATTTTTTCATCATACTCTTACTACGTTTTTATTATAATTCTTTTATATATTTAAAATATTTTGAAATCCTATTATATTTAAAAGATCTATCTAATTATAACACATAAAATAAATTCATAAATTCTTGACTTTGCGAGACAAAATTCGAATCAAGATAATTGATACTTTGTAGTATTATTCAGTAGTACCTGGACCCCGAGCCTCGGGTCGGTAATTAAGTTAAAAAAAATGATTCATTATTATTAGGTCTGGCTGTTAATATTATTACCTGGGACACCGAGCTCTCGCTACCCATTAACAAATTTATACAATTTAATTTATTTTCTTTAAAAATTTTAAAATTTTTTAATTATTTATTACAATTGGGTTTGGCTGGTAATATTAATACCTGATTCACCGAATCGCCATTCAAATAATTTATAAGAAGATACTATACCTCTATTTTTATCAATATATATTCAATAACAGCACAAATTGTCTTTCTGTCGGGAAATTTTGACGTTCTAGGCTCAAAATTACATCATCATATACATTACATCACAATATTCTTGCATATCTCAGAAATTAATTTTTTAAAATTTGATATCTACATGTTGTCATTCAAAGAATGTTTATATTTTTATTTTTTATGTTATATTTATATTTTATTATATTTTTCTAATATTGGCCTTTTTAAATTATTTATAAAACACTGAAAACATTCAAGATTATATGAATAAATAATTTTAATTTTGGTCTCATAATTGGATTTTCATTTTCAAGTAAGTAAGATATTATTATGGGTGGATTCACAATGTATGAAGGGACACTTCAAGAAATGTGGATGTTGTGGCCAAGAACTTTCGACTACCGTAGAGCACAGAGATAGATAGATATAACATTACCAATAATAATATATAATTAATTTACTGATTAAATTAAAATATATTAAAAATAAGAACACAAAAACAATAAATGTTTGATCTAATATACTGATTGAACAGCTAGTATATAATATTTTGGATTTACGGAGTTTCTGTATAATAAATTGATGACGTCATTTAATTCTCCTATATTTCGAAAAAGATAAATCTTCTAAACGTTGTGAAACAATTTCAAATAATTTAAATGTATCTATTAATGAAATAAAAAATGAATATAATATAAAGTACCGGGACCCCGAGCCTCGGCTCGGAAATTAAGTTAAAAAAATGATTCATTATTATTGGGTTTGGCTCTCGCTCGACCCTTTAAAAAATATTTCAAAACAATTCAGCAAAAGTTTCCTATGAAAATAAAATTAGCTGGAGTGTCTCCACTCGACTATCTCGCAATTTGAATAGGATTAAATAACATAATATATTATATTTAAATTAAATTTTATAAATTATAAATAATAAATATTAAACTAACGCATGTTAATTATATCAGTAAGAAGTTCATTAATGAAATTATCATATTTTGAAAAAAAAAACAAACAAGGAGGTGGCGTATTAGTGTAAATGGTTCAATTTAAATTTAAAATTGTTTGCCGAATGTGATATAATTTTAATTTAATGTAAATATATTTCATAAAAAAGTTGACCTGTGGCCAGGTCCGAACCGACCGACGGTTTGAAGTAAATTAATCTCCAACTACAGAAACAATTTCAAATAATTTTAATATATCTATTAATGTAATAAAAAAAATAGATATGAATATAACATAAATATTTTTAATTTTATTTATAAGTAGTAGCTGGCTGTGACGTCATATAATTTTAAATTAAGAAAAAACTAATAAAGATGATTTTTCTCGAGGATACAACCAATACAAAGTACATATTCGTGGTGATATGTAAAAAATCTCCTCATGTGAAATTTGGTGTGTAAATAACTCTTCCCTTCCTATCGTCGATCGCTAATACTACCACTTCCGGTTTCCGGATTTGCACTACACAAGTTGATCAATTCATCATAATGATGTTTTAAGTAAATATACCAAATTTCATCAAAATCCGTTGAGCCGTTCAAGCTGTACACATCTATACTGACGGACGGACAGACATCATGCTAAAAATACTTTTTTCTGTTAAGAAAATGCATGATTCGTGGAGATATGTAAAAATCTTCACATGTGAAATTTGGTGTGAAATCAATACCTCCCTTACTATCGTCGGTCGGTAAAAATAATAGTAAACAAGGATTTAATAGAAATTAAAATAAAAATAAAATGTATCACTATTCAACATTTCAATTCATTCATTTCTCATTGCTTCCTTATTCAAGTGAATGTACAAATATGGGTTTATTAATTAAAAGTCTCATTAATAACTCTTATACGAATAATATTTATTAGTATAAAGAATAGTTGATATAATTAATAAAAATAATAGTAAACATTTATTTAATAGAAATTAAAATTAAAATAAAATGTAATAATATTGATATTGATAATTAATAAAAATAATAGTAAACATTTATTTAATAGAAATTAAAATTAAAATAAAATGTAATAATATTGATATTGATAATTAATAAAAATAATAGTAAAACATTTATTAGAAATTAAAATTAAAATAAAATGTATGAATGTATCACTATTCAACATTTCAATTCATTCATGTTTCTAACAGCTATAGACCGATCTCTCTTACATCTTCTATAGAAAATATGTAACAGCAATGTTCCTGGACATTCAAGGAGCATATGATAATGTTAATATTAATTTACTAGCTTATTAACTTTTTTAATAAGGCTTGGTATTCCGGGTACGTTAGTTAATTGCATTTCTAAACTATATTCATCAAGACTGACGTACTCTTCTGTATTCAATATATACTGGGGAAATTGATAGATCAATACACCCAAAATCGAAAATATTACAATTTGTATTGTATTGTATTATATTGTAGTTCTAAGAATTACATAAAAAATGCGACGGTTCTGCAAGATAGCGCTGTTTCGTTGGTAAATACAATTAAAGTCTCAATATTTCTCCGGACTTCTCCGGAATTAATGGTCTTTACTACAAAGTCTACCAGTCCCGGCCTAATCCCTATTGTTATCGATGATAAAGAGATAGAATATGTTAATAAAATCAAATTTTTGAGAGTAAATTTAGATAAAATACTCGTTTGGGATCGGCACATAAACGCTGTTAATAGTAAATGTGAAAAAGCACTAAATATCCTACGTATGACTAGCCGGACTTGGTGGGGAGCAGATCCATCTATATCATTGATTCCCAAACTTATTTGGCCAAGCGCCCCCTTTCCAGAAAAAAATTTACTCAGCGCCCCCTTGGAAATTAACTTTTTTTAATTTTAAAAACAATTAAACAGAAAGATAAATGCATCTATTTGCAAAAATTATAAATAAAGGTGTAAATTAGAAACATTGAATTTATGTAACTATTTATTGATCTCAGAATAGAAAAGTAATATAGAAGTAATTTTCCCTAAAAGCACCTTGTGGCCAACACCGTCCCCCTGGATCGCTCCAGTGCCCACGAGGGGGCGGTAGCGCCCACTTTGAGAATCACTGATCTATATGTTTAACTATTTATCCGCGATAGGCCTTATAAGATCGCAAATGGACTATGGTTCTTTTATTTTCGGTAATGCTTCAAATGATTATTAAATAAATTAAATATTATACAGAATAAGTCAATGCGTACATGTCTGGAATATATGAGAAGCACGCCTATCAATGCAATGTTAGTGGAAGCCTGCGAAATGCCACTGCATTTTAGACGTATAAAACTGGCTAATAAATTTATACTTAAAAAAGAATCTATGTTGAACAACAAAGTTATCCAATCCATACGGAAAACCCTTAGTATAAGTGTAAACTTAAATAAAGCTCCTATACAAGTCCAGAAATACCATAAGTATAAAAATACTTTTATAAAAGTTGAAAAAACTGACAAACCCCCTGAATATATATACGATCTTAATTTACGTTTTCTAGAGGTGGAATTTTCAACATAATCTCCATCAACACTGATTCATTTCTCATAACGGTGTTCTAATTAATTTAATTAATTAATAAATTATTTAATTAATTAAATTTTATTTAATTTAATTTAAGTCTCATCAACAGTTATGAATCGACGCAAAAATTCGTTTGGATTACGCCTACAGCGTCAAATTGTCGGTAGAAATGGTTTTTCGAAGCAATTTTTGGTCTAATGTTAGGACCCACGTTGCACACAGCTTTCCATATTCAAATGGTTTTGCAAAATATTTCGCACACGTTCAGCTCACATCGTACAGGTCTCAATTATCTTGAATTTTGAAAAATAAAACAAAAAAAAATTGAAAAACAAAAAAAAAAATAAAATAAAATTTATTTATTTAAAAATAAATTTATTTTTGGATAGGGTTATTATTGTAATACGTTACTCCAAAAGAGAGAATAGTTGTTGAAAAAAGACAAGGGCAGTCGTTCGTGGGCTACTGTCGAGAGCAGACGGACTGTATTAGAAGAAAATAAGTTGACCTGTGGCCATGTCTGAACCGACCGACGGTTTGAAATAAATTAATTTCCAGCGACAGAAACAATTTCAAATAATTTTAATATATCTATTAATGTAATAAAAAACAGATATAAATATAACATAAATATTTTTAATTTTATTTTATTTATAATACAGTAGAAGTCCGATAATCCGGCACGTTCGGGACCGGCTCGGTGCCGGACTACCGGAAATTCCGGATTATCAGGCGGTAATTATAAGAACAATTAGATTAATAATTAAACTAAAAATACAGTATGCAAATACATACCACAAAGTTTATTTTACATTTCATATAATGTATGTACACGTACTGTAAAAAATATTTCACTTTGATTTAAAAAAGTCACGAATGCCTTTTTGTTTTCTTGTCTTTTGGCGTATAAAATTTATTTCTAATGATATGGAAATCAATAATCAATAAGCTAAACATGCGCTGGTTTAATATTTATTATTTATAATTTATAATTAATTAAATTTAATTTAAATATAATATATTATGTTATTTAATCCAATTCAAATTGCGAGATAGTCGAGTGGAGACACTCCAGCTTTTTTTTATATTAAATTTATATAAGTATAATATTTCGATCACATTTATAATTTAATTCCATCCACCCTTATCATTAATGTTTTTTTTTTGTTTTTTTAATATAATAACTTTTTACTGATCAATTTATAAATTTTGAAAATCTTTGAATAGTAATTAAATTTAAATATTTTATAAATTCAATTTAAAATCTAATCTAAAACACGATTAATTATAAAAAAAAAATATTTATATTTTTATTTGTAAATTAATTTGGTGGAGAGAATCATTGAATGAAAACCTCCTCCGCACTCCCCCCCGCTCCCTCCTCTCCTTTCTCCACCTGCGCCTGGGCTCCCCTCCCCCTGGCAGTCAGCCGGTGTAAGTCGTACGCAATCAGTTGGCATTCACCGAGCAATGCAATTCGATGTGGCCGGCTTATCTACTCCAATCATCCCTCAATCAAGAATTAATTGAACATTTATTTATTTTTATTAAATAATTCGAATAATTTATTAATGAACCTTCAAAAAAATAAAAATAAAAAACTTATACATACAGGATTTAAAATAATTTTATAAATTTTTAATAGAATTAAATTTAAATATTCAATTTATGATCTCATTAATTCAATTATATTAAAAGTTAAATGAAAATTATTAAAAAACATTAAAAAATCCTAAATAAAATTTAATTTTCTTTAAATATAAATATATAAATTTATTTAAATATATATTTTTTAAATGATAATTAACTTTAAGATGTTATTATTATTTTTCGAAATATTTTTAAATTTTAATTATCTACTAGATTAGAATAGTTCTTATGTTTCTTTAAAAAAATAAATAAAATTACTCTGTTTACGATCTTTACTTTCAAAATTAGTTTAAAAAATAAATCTATTTTTTTATATTAATATAAATATATATATTTTTAAATATTCTATGTATATTATTTCTAATCTTATTAATCTCTCAACACCACTCGTTTCAAATATTTAATTCAATTTTTTAATCTTGAATCCATTAGAACACTTCAACCCTATCAATGAGTTGGTAAGTTAAAATTTTTATTTAACTTCATCACATCCTATTTAATAATAATAATATTCCATTATTATTTTATATGGTGTTTCTATTCAAAAACTCTATTAATTCTAAAAAAATAATATTTATGTTTTTATTTTATTAATGATAATTTTTTAATTTAGCCAATAAAACTATTCAATCTATTAAAGATATTTGAATCGAATTTTTTTTTTGGTCGAATTTCTTTTAAAAATTCAATGAGGATAGAAATAATCCGTATTAGCAACATTTCAATCAGTATCAGTATTTATTTTCAATGATCTCATATTAAACAAGGATCGTTTTAAATGTTTAATTATAAAATTATATTCGAATTTTGACTAAAATTAATAAAATTATTATCATTTGAAAAGAAAATGGTGGAAAGTACATCGTATGTGTGTGTGTGTGTACATTAATTGCTTTTATCACAGATTGGCAATCACAGAAAAGAGATGAAATAAAATTATCAAAGAAAAATATGCCTAATGACATATTTTATAGGATAGTAAAGAATTTTAGTAAATATTTTAATATCTCAGAAATATAATATTTTTTCAAAAATCTGTATACATTTAATGAATGATAATATAATATTATTTATTTTATTTTTTATATGTTTTTTTAATTTACTTGATATAAATAAGTAATGGTACTTAATTTCTTATTTTTCTAGGCGAACGAGATGGGACATCAATTCAAGTCTTCGAGTTGGTCTTCGAGTCTAATCAGCGAGATATTGCAACCCTTTATTGACTCCGAGGTCAGTATTTATTATTCTTTTTATTTTGAATTCAATTTGAAATTTATTTATTTTAATAGAAATTTTTTGTCTAATGTGTTATTTTTTTACTTCTATTTCATGTTTCAATCTTCGTTCCTGCTACTGCATGTTGATTTGAATTCTTAATTATCTTCTCTATTTCTGATGATGATGATGATGAAATGATTTACATTGATTACAGCTCACCAAATGTAAGTAATTATCGTTATTTATTTATATATCATGGCACATTTTTAAAAGAGGTACATATTTTTATTAATTTACAAATGTAAATGTAATATTTCAAGTAAAGTTTAACATACCTAATAATAAGTAAAATTGAATTTAAATTGATCTATGTTTGTTTTGTTATAATATTCATTAAAAGATTAAATATTAAAATCTATTATAGAATTTAGTGAGATTAGGGAATTTCAGAACACATCTGTCATGAAGGAGGAGTTTTGATAAAGGAGGCAGAAGAGTTAAAGAGTATTTAGAATTGCTAGGTTTCGATGCGATTTACGGGAAGGGTGGCTAATTTTTGGTATATTTTGTTGTTAGGGACTTTCAGGAGGTTGCCTCCTACTTCCATCGAGGGATGCATGTTCTCATCCTACTAATTCATAAATTAGATTAGAATTAATAAATAAATAAAAAAGTGGGGGAGAGTAAAAAAGTGCCATGCCAATAGGAAGGGTTGGATTGGATGAATTGCATGTCAGGTCTGAATTATGCTTTTTTGTATTACTGAGAGTGTATTTGAGGTGGATTGGATGAACGGCCATTCGGGAAGGTAATTCAGCACAGTTCCAAAATGGGATTAGCCTGAACAGGAACAAATTGTTGGATACCTTTTGAGCGCAGGGCTTTTTCGATTAGCATGGGCCTTCCATCCAATTTGATGGAGGCTATGCACTCCCTTACTAGGTAGGTTTTATTTCAGGTTGCCCCGAATGTCGCGATTTCATTTCGAAATCCAAAAAATCAAAGGCACTCTCAGCTGATTCAAAGAGGCTACAGACCAAACGCCTTATTTTTTTTAATCTTTTTTTTTAAGGCAAACTTTCTTTATTATTACTTTTGCTAAATTTCGGAAGGCGAGGCTTGGAAGGGCTAATTTATGGGGAAAGGAGGAGGCCCTATTAAATATTCAATTGTTTTTTTTTAATTTAATTAATAATAAAAAAATAATTGAATATCGCGATTATTTTCTTTAACTTTTTTGAAATATACAATTTCATAATTTAATCTTTTTTATATCTTTTAAAGTTTGTAATTACTATACTTATAAAAAAATGTAAAATACTCAATTTAAAATAAAAATTCAAACATCAATAATATACATTACTCTATGTATATATTATAAATATATTTAATATTTCTATTATTATTTTAAATTACTAAATATAAGATTATTTCACTTTTTTTTCATTGTGAAAAATATTTCAGGTAAAATTATTATCGAATATATCTATAGTCAATAATAAATAATAAAATATTAATAAAAATAATTAAATATTTTTCATATTAAATGAAAAGAAATTGTATAATAGTTGACAAAAATTAAGTTAATGTATAATTTTTTTTTTTAAATTCTAAATATAGTACAACTTATTTTATAGAAATAAATAATAGGTTATTCATAATGTAATTTCATTTTTTTTTTTTTTTTGTGAAAATGAAAGACAATTTTCATATAATGAATAAATATTTGCTAGCAAAAAACTAAACCAAGAGATTTTTGATCACTTCATTTGAAGTAAAGGTTTTATCGTGTCTTTATCAGCTTCAACTTTAACATCAAATTTTTTCCAATCCGTTCTGATACTAACTTAGTATACTGTCAACACATTTTCTCCATCAGTTAAATTCTTTCTGGCATGAACAACATTTATAATAGTCCCTTAGTAATAATTTCTTTTCAGATTACTCCGAAACATACATAAAAACATTCAGGTTTACATAAAATACTAATAATATATGTCTGTGAATAGACATAATATTTTTCAATTTTTATTTTTCTTTTTTTGATTTTATGATGGTGAATGGTCGATATCATAAAATAATACAAATCTAAAACATATAATAATTAATAAAGAACCAGTAGTTCAATTTTTATCATCAACTTTTATTGTTATTCTATTGATTTCCAAAGTGGTCGCTACTAATAATTAAATTCCAGGGCGCGCTGATTAATATTTTCACTATCACGCCAGAAATAGTATTGCGATCATGAAAATTTTTGATGTCGATATTTTGATGTTTTTATACGTTTTGAAGGTTCCTGAATCATTTTCACATTCGTAGTTTTCAATTAACTTTTGAGAAATGTAGCGGACTATTGCCTACCACGTTTTCATTTTTTCCCCTCTAAACTGACCGTAAAAATAACGATATATATTTTATAGTTTTTCACATGATTAAAAAAAGTTTAAAACTGCTTTATATAGAATTTCTGAATGTACCGGAATTGATTTTTTAAATTTTAAATTGTTGACTGCCAATCACGCGCTTGCAACAAAGAGCCAAATACGCGCTGATTTAATAAATATTATTTATTAATTTTAATTTATAATTTATAATAATTAAATTTTATTTAAATATATAATATATGTTAATTATCCAATTCAAATTGCGAGATAGTCGAGTGGAGACACTCCAGATTTATTTTAAATTTATCGAGCCCGACCGCTGAGCCAAGTTTATACCCCCAATCGAAGGGTCATCGTCCGCCAACCTTTTATAATTTTGACGGTGAAATAAAAAAATGGAAATTTTTTAAAAAAAATATTAAATTCATTTATTTTACATCATAACATTATTAAAAATTTAAATATATTAATGATATTTTTGATGAAAAATTTTTTTTTACATATTTTTACATTTTCCGAGTCCGAACGATGAGCCAAGTTTGTACCCCCAATCGAATGGTCATCGTTCTCCAACTTTTCATAATTTTGGCGTTGAAATAAAAAATGAAAATTTTTTAAAAAAAATATTAAATTCATTTATTTTACATCATAACAATATAAAAAATTTATATTAATGATATTTTTGATGAAAAATTATTTTTTTTTTTACATATTTTTACATATTTTTACATTTTCCGAGTCCTACCGCTGAGCCAAGTATATACCCCCAATCAAAGGGTCATCGTCCGCCAACCTTTTATAATTTTGACGGTGAAATAAAAAAATGGAAATTTTTTAAAAAAAATATTAAATTCATTTATTTTACATCATAACAATATTAAAAATTTATATTAATGTAATTTCACATGAGGGGAAAAATAAAATAATAAAATTAAAAGTCTTGTATTAGAAACTCATAAATAGTATTTTATGTTAATTTTATATTTTATTTATTTATTTATATTGTGATTCTGTAAAAAAATAATTTCTTAGTTTTTTATGTTTTTTTACCGACCGACGATAGTAAGGGAGGTATTGTTTTCACACCAAATTACACATGTGGAGATTTTTACATCTCTCCACGAATCATGCATTTTCTTAACAGAAATAAGTATTTTTAGCATGGTGTCTGTCCGCCCATTGTGTGCAATAGATGTGTATAGCTTGAACAGCTCAACGGATTTTGATAAAATTTGGTATATTTACTTAATGCATCAGTAGTAATAATTCATCAACTTCTAATGTATATCCAGAAACCGGCAGTGGTAGTTTACAAAGTATTAATTTATATTCATTGTCGGAAAATATTTCACTTAAAATATAGTAGTAATTAATAATTGACTAATTAAACTAAAAATAAAAACCAAAATAATATAATTTAGTAATTTTAACACATTTTATGTGGGTGCTCTCCTGTGATGTATTGGTAAAAAAAGAAGTAAGGGAACGCAGTGTTGGAGAAAAAAAGTCCTATTTTCAGCAAACTATTTTTTTCAATATAAGTTTTTAATTTTTCTTATTCTTACTATACAAAATATTAACGAAACAAAAAAATAAATTCTAACAGTAGATTTAAGTGGGAGTTATCGGGAAATGAAAAAGTACTGGAACTCGTACCGGTTCTGAAAAAAGGTAAGGGGACGTTATTTCCTCGTGTTCCACTCCCAATACACCACTACACATGTATAGCTAAATATCGTATAAAAAACATTCATTCGTTTATTCCTTGCAGCTAAGAGACACGAGAACCTTATCCCATTTAACATCGGTGTTTCGGAACGGGTACAAATACCCGTACATGCGAAATAAAGGAAATAAAATAAAGTTAAAAGTTGACCTGTTAAAATGTAAGGTTTTTCAACGGGGCGAGCCCCAATTCAGGTTAAAAAAATAACTTTTTTACCATAATTCAGAAGGTACTTTGATTTAAGGGATAGAATTGAAGGCCTTGGAACAAGCGGTTTTGTTAAAGGAAAGGAACAACAAATAAAATAGCAATGGAGAGGATTAAGGCGATTAGGAATTGAACACAAGATCGCATAGGCGAACAAAAAATACCATTCAGGTTGAATGTGAACAGGGGTTACCAATGGTGATAATTCAACTTTTAAAAATATCTTTTTTTAAACTTTATATATATATATACAATGTTTGAAAATTAATTTATTTCAAATCGCCGGTGGGTTATGTGCCTGGCCTCAGCTCATTTTTTAACATATTATTATAAAAATGAAAAAACGAAATTATATTTATAATTTTTTATTAAATTGAATTAAATCCCATGGAAAAGTAAAATTGTTATTATTTTAAATAAAAAAAATAAGTTTAACTATACCATAAATTAATGTCTAATAATAATAAAATAAAACTAGATATCTAACATTAAAATTTCCAAAAATATTAAAAAGAATTTTGGAAATCCAATACATAAAACTATTATATTATTAAACTAATTAGAATATTTACTAAAGAGGTTGATTGCTGATGAATAAGTGTAAATTTATGAATTTAATAAATTTACAAATAAGCAGTAATTGAAATAATTTAATATATAAACTAAAATTAATCTCTAAATAATGCTTAATATGGTGGTTCCAATAGGATACAAAGTAAGGGCTGGGTATGGTTTTAGCCAGTCCGGCTTTACTCTAGCTGAATAAGACCTATCAACAGTGTCTATAGGATTTCTAAATTAAAAAAAAAAAAATTAAAATTAAACTTAAAAATATTAAAACAATAAGAATAATTTTTAATATATATGCTTTATGTAGATTTCAGTTGAACTTGAAACTTTATCGAGTGATTAAATCAAAATTTAGATTTTTAAATTTAATTTAAAATGAATTAAATTTTTTTAATAAGAAATTAAAATATTTTTTTTTATAAATTTGTATATATTTCATCAAATTTTTAAATACATAGAATACATGCCAATGAATAGATAGTTAAAATAATAATTTATATTTGGAGAACATTTGTCTAAAATTGAGAAATGTAGACAATAGTTTTGACATAATAATTTAATAATTATATATGTATATATATTAAACATAGATTAAATATTTTTAGATGACAAACATTTATATATTTCTATTCTAAATTTAATTTCATTTTATGAGGATCGATGAATTACTTATAAAGATTATTTCTAATTTTTATTCAAAGTCAATATAAAAGTCTAGAATACTTAATGAAAATATTTTTTAAATATAAGGAAACTATCAAAAAATAAATGTGAATATAGTTCAATGTGAAGAGTATAAATATAAATTATTTCTCTATTAGAAAGATAGTATAAAATTTGATTAGTTTATAGAATTTTTCCTTTTAAAATTACTAGACTTTAATATTAATTTCAGAAAAGTTTACAAAAATACATTTGAGATAAATTTCCTGAAATGACATGAAGAACATCAAACATCGATCATTCTAATTGAACCATGAAGAAATTGGGTTTGGAAGATGAAAGCAATTATCAAAGCAGGATGCAGCTACTCTTTTCCCGGAATGGATTGTTCTTTTGAGAACTAAAGCCAACCAAGAGACAGTCCTCTTGCTCATGTTCGCTAATATACTTCATTATATCCATCACAGCCTGGGAGACAGGTATTCTTTTAATTGCCGCCTCACGGCGGAGTTGTTCGGTAATTTGACGTTGTTGTTGTAAATTGGAAATCATCATGTCCATAACAGCCGTATCTGACAGGCCTATTGTAAAGGGTGTGGTTGAACAACCAAAGAAATCAAAAGGCCTACAAAAGGCCTTAAATCACTCTAATGAAGAGTGAAAAACACAACTTCCAAAACACAAAGCACTTATTGCAATATGATAATGAGAATTTTTTTATTATAATATGTCTAAATTCAAATAGATTACTTAATTTTTCGTTATTAAAGAAAGATGGCTGCTTTCATACAAGATTGAATTTAGCAACATTAACAACCTTATATCAAAGGGAGTGATGATATGATAAAATAAAATAAAAAATATCTTGCTATATATATATAGATATATAGATAGATAGATATTTAAATAAATGTTAATTTTTACAAATTATTTGAAATTATAAGTATTTATTAATTTTGTTTTAATATCTTTTCATTAAAAACAACATCTGCCCTCTAGGTGTCGCTAATATAATTACATCCAAGATTGTTTTTACCATCTTTAGTTTTTAACCTATGCTGCCATTTATGTTAAATGCAAATAAATTAAGCTGTTAATCCTTTTCAATCTTTAGTTCTTTTTGTTTTCATATTTATTCATAAATATTTTATTCATAATATATTTCAAATTACATTTTGATTTTATATTAGTAACTTTAAAACATATTTTTAAAAGATCCTACTTAATCAACCATCTACATTCTTAGCAACGTCAACACCAAAAATATAACTATAAAGATGAAATTTCTAAGAATATTTAAATGTTAATACTTTGATCTTCATTTATATGTATAAACACAAGATTATCTTATTGAATACATGTCACAATTAATTAATTTAACTATTTCAATAAAGGAGTATTTTATAAAAAATGGGAATGAAACGAAGATCCTCTGGAAGAAAACAAGTTTTAGATTTAGATGGTAATTCAGAAACAAGACAAATCTCTAATAGTAAGTTTAAATTTATTATACATTATATTAATTTTATTAACGATATTTTCGTAAAACAAAATTTATATTTTCTTATTTTTTAGAATTTCGACAAAATGGTGAAGCTAGTCAATTAACAAATCAAGCAAATCCTCTTAGTGGTTTGCTTAGTCAATATAATTCAGAATCAGATTCTGATCAGGGCGAAGAACAAGTTAATACCAAGCAATTAGACGCAAAAGTTTCTGATTTTCTTAAGGTAAATAAAATGATTAATTAAAATTATATAAGAATTTTTTCAATTACTATTTGGATTCATTTGAAAGATAATAAATTTATAACTTTATGATTTAAAAATTTTGTAACTATTGCTTTATTTACAAAAGGCCAAAAATTATGCAAACATATTACAAAAAAATCCTAAATTACAAAAATAGAAAGAAAGAGAAATATCTATTATTGAACATTTAAAAACTTAACAATTCTATTATTTCGTCCTATTAATAATTAATAGTCATAAAAATTAATCTTTTATATTATAATATTTAATTATTAAAAACTTGTAATTTAAATTATTTTAGGAAATTCAAGAAATTACACCTGGGCAAGATAATCTTAAAATTTCCAATACCGTTCATTCTTCAGGTAAATAACATTTATAATAATTTATAATTCTATTAATTTAAAAATGTTAATATATAATTTAATGTTTTTATTATGTTCTTTAAAAATATATATTTTAAAATGTTTAGAAACGGAATTTAATTTGAAATTATTAACTTTATAATATTCAACTATAAATAAATATTTTCAGGATGGCAACAATGTTTCGATGAATCAAGTGGCTACCCTTATTATTGGCATGTTGAAACAAATAAAGTTTCTTGGGATCCTCCTGAAGGATTTCCTGCCATCAAACCTCCGAGTACAAATGATTCAACTAAACCAAAAAAGTCCCCTAAAGGACCACTTTCTTCAAAAATTGTAAAGAAAGAACGAAAGAAAAAAATTAAAATTAAACCAAAAATGCCTATCAGCAAAAGTGATTCTGAAGATGAGTATGTATTTTTTTGATTTAAAAAATATTTTTGTTTAATTACTATAAAATATTAAAACGTGATTCTTAAATTTACTATTGATTTGGCTCTAATATGACAATTATTTAATAAGTCGCCTTATAAGGTTAGCATATCTCAAACCTGATATTGAAAACTTAACTATTAATAATATATCTATCCACCTCCAATTTTATTTAATAAAAACTAAAACTTCTTTTCAACAACATTAATAAAATTGCAATCTCATGTACGGTAAATGTATCATTATTTGACACTAACATTATGGGAAAAATTGGATATCTTCTATTTTTTATCAGATATCAATTTGGGTTTTGGGTGATATGTTTCATTGGCTAATAATAAAGAATTTATCTCCAAACCTTTACAAGTTTCTATTTTTTTTAATACTAGCACCTAAAAACACTTCTAGTTGACAGGAACTGTAATTGGCACTAAATTAAAAATTTATTTTCTTATTTTTGCTTATTTATTTAATAAATGTACAAATAGATGTAAAATTATTCTAATAGATAAAGTATACTTTTATAAATCAACTTGAATAGTTTCGGAAAAGTAATATTTAAAGCCTGTGGAGCCATAAAATTCAGAAGGCTGAGGAAGTGTGAAAATTATTTTAGAAATATATATATATTAAGGATATCACAGATTCCGGTTACATCTGTCGTCTATCCGTGTCCAGTCCCATTCTTTTCTTTCGTAATATATAATCTTTCAAATTTCGAGATTCCATTGCTTCTGTTACATTGTCTCATCTACTTACGCGAGGGCGTCCTCTCTTTCACTGTCCATTCTAATTCTTTTTACTTTTTTTTTCTCTTTCTGTTAATAGGTTAAAATTTCTCTTTAACATTTTTATCTTCAAACTTTTTTCTTTATATTTTTTGCTCCCCTTGTATGAAATCTATACAAAAATTCCTTTTATTAATATTTTTTGATGTAAAGACTTTAATTTTCTTCATTATTTTGAAAAATTTGATATTCTATTTGATATCCATTGCCTTGTAAATCCCTACATTCGTTGGTGGCATCATTGGTTATACATACTTCATCTTCACTTTGCTCTAACTGTTCTTCGTATTCAAAAAGTTTATTGTTAAATTGAAATTCTAATGTTTTATCGCTGTCAAAAATGTTAATGTCTTCTAAACTGTTACCCTATGGCAGTGCTCCGCAACCGGTGTGCCTTAAAGGAGATACATGTGTGCCGCCGCGATCAAATGAAACTTAGAAATCCGCATAATTATGTCTATTTCTAAGTTTCATTTGATCGCGGCGGCACACCTGTATCTCCTTTAAGGCAAACCAGTGTGCCGCGTCACACCGGTAGCGGAGCACTGCCCTATGGTGCCGAAACATCTTATTTTGACATCAATGTCAACTAATGGTACAGAAACATATTCTTAATACCCAGTACTTGACATGACCTTGTCGGAAAATGTTCTTTTACCTCAAATTCTTCTAGGTAATATAAACACTCAATTAATAATATTTAATATTGATGTCAATAATAATAAAAAAAATTAGTGACTTACCCTCTTAACAATTCGAAGAACAAAATTTTGAAATAATTACTTATTCATACTATAAAAAGCAATTATCATGGTGTCTACTCAGACGGTGACTTAGAACTTTCACAGACAGACAGATGTAAGGCATATTATCCGATATTAAAAATACAAGGTTACCACTTATATTATTCACCTTATATTGTTTAAAAAAAATTATAGAGTATATTGATATCAAATTTAAAAAAAATATTTATAAAAAAATCATTTTTTTTTTATTTTAGAAGAATTGAAATGATCACAAGTTATGGCCCTACAAGTGACTCTGACTCTGAAACCTCTCTTACTAACCAAAAAGAAAATGTAAAAAAATCCATATCATTAAATAAAATAAAAAATAATGGTTTATTAAAAGAAGAAAAAAATGATACTACAGTTGTTTCTGAAAATATCGTATCTGCCTCATCTGAATCCACCAATCATAAAACTAGACCATTAGCACTAATTGCGGGTTATGGTGACTCAGATGGTGAAGAAACATCTGAAAATCGTGGAGATAAACCCACTACTTTTAATCCACTCCCAGTAGAACATGCAAATGAAAATAAAGAATCGCTTCTAATTATAAATAACATAAAAAATGAAGATGTTTCTAATCAAGGTAAATATAACATTAAGAATATATACTATATTATATATATATAACTAAAACCTTATTTTTAGCTGCTGTTGAAAACAGTTCATCCATTGAAAATACTTCATCGTTGAAACCACGTGTTGCCTTGTTACCTCTTAGTGTGGATGAAGAAGTAGTTACAAAAGCAACTCAAAGGAAAAGGAGATTAGAAGTACCTATTAATAAACCAAAATCGGTTCAAGACTGGCAAAGTCAGACCTATTCTGAACATGCTCCTGGACAATGTAAAGGTTTTGGTTTTTCTGACAATACCACTGAAGGTACAGAAAATCTAATTAAAACAAAGAAAGGTTTAATACAATTTGTAAAGGGAGATACAATCAATCTACCTCCTACTCCAACTTTAAGCGAGGAAAATTTGTCTACATCAAATGATGAACAGGTAAAATTATAATAAAATATAATTATATGAATAACAGTGAAAATATTTAATACCAAGAAGACTACTTCTATATACATTTAATAGAAAACTTTTCGATAACAAGAATTAGAACTTCATTCTAATTTTAATAAAAAGAACAAAAAAGAATATTATTTAGTTAAATATCATTCCTTTGGTTAAAAGTTTATTTTTATTCTATTTCTTAGTCTGAAGGTGAAACTCAAGCACAAGCTGAAATAATAAATGATAAACTCCGGTTTTTGGCTGTTGGAAAATCCATTGTTCCTGCGGTTCAAGCATTAACAATTCAATTGGAAACTCTTCTTGCTGCATCCAAGGCTGGAGCTCTTCTTCGTTCGTATTTCACTAAATGGCTTCGAGAAACGGACGCCGAGCTTTTGAGCTTAGAACGAGCGGCAGCGCCGCCAGATTGGCTCTGTACCTGGCACAGGTATGCCGACGTAATATCTATAAACCACCTCATCACCTTCATTTCATATCCCTAAAATTAGTCAAAAATTTAAACTGTAAAATCAAAAACCATTTCTTCTTGTCGTCTCTATTCTTATAAATCCATTTCTAACTTTGAATTGTTAACTGGTACCTTTTTCCTCACCTTTTTCCATCCACTTTTTTCATTTCCAAATTTCTCTCCTATTTTCCTAAAGTTGGTCACGAGACTCTCTTATAGCCTATGGTATGTATCGCTTGAGCGGCAATCATACAAGATCCAAGATTTTTTAACTTCATCTATCAGCGGTGAACAAGGTCATCTTAAGATTCTTGGATTCTTCGAGACAGCTGAAGGGTGAGTGCGGCCAATTAGAGCCCTCAATTGCGAGTTCACAACAATACCATTTAACCATTTAATTCCAAATTTACGTAGGTCTAGTTTTATTAATTTTTCTTATAATTTAAAAATTTCTACGGGATATCATCATTTGTTTGTGAACGACGCCTGCTGAATCTGTTTTCAAAGGTGCAACCATTGTAAACATTTCTTCGATCTATACTTTGATCATGTTTTCAGATCTCCTGAGTGAGTCGACTCGCTAAGTAGTACAACAGGCTGAGATAACTCGTTGGGTACCCAATCTCCGTGGCGCGCGTGTGTGTCACTGTACGTGTGCGCGTGTAGCGAGAGAACAAGAATGCTGTGTTTTGTGCCGATTTTGGCAAACTTCTTGCCATTGTGTATAAATTTGGTATGTGTGTTTGTGTGCGCCGACGGCAGGACCGAGCGGCGGTACCAGTATGTGCATGAGCGGACCGGCGAGACTCGATGGGAGTATCCAGAGATAGGCGGCGAGCAAGCTATGGAAATCAGCACGACACCTCCTCCTTCTGCTCCCATCACGACAACGAGTGACAACGAAGCTGCTGCGAGTCCGCCGTCCGCCCCTACTACAGAGATCACTGCCACTTTACCACTCGAAAAAGGTAATAATAGATTTTGAATAAAATATTCTTAAACATGATTTCTAATTATTTACATTATCTATAAATATTGTTTTGCTCGTTTTAGGACCAGCATCACCATCCACACCTGAGACTGGTTCAAAATCCCCTTCTCCTTGCCCCCTACAGGAACACCCTGAATCAAATTCACCTCCACCGCTGCCTTCCACTAGTCCTCCTCCCATTCCTTCACCACCCCATAGGATACAACCACAAGTGAGACTTGAAAATGAAAGAGGAGAGCCACTTCCTCCGGGTGTTGACCCCCAAGAAGTTGCGTTTGTCGTAGCCAAGCCAGAGGGTCAATTTGCTCCAGCACCTATACTTGCCTTGCCCCCTGGTCCTGCTTACTTGCCTGCATACGCCTATGTTGTACCCCTTCAACCACAACCAATTCAGCCTGCAGTGATTAGTAGGGGACCTGTCCAACAGACCACTTCCACCAATCTCCATGCAGAGCTTGATTCTTTTTATTCAGATATTGCTTCTTTAGAAACGGCATCAGTCCCAGTTCCCCCTTCTCAACCTCCACTTCCTCCAGCTCCGCCGCCACTTCCTCCACCACTTCCACCACCTGAACCAGAACTTCCACCACCACCTCCACCACCAGTCTCTGAACCTGAACCATCTCGAAAACGTAAAAAGAATTCATCAAAAATTGCCGCTGGAATCGCTCTTAAGAAAAAAGGAGTTTCTACATTAGTAGCAAAGTGGCAACAAGTGCAACAAGAGGTCAGAAGAGATCATTCAAACTGATATTTGTTTTCAAAATTATTTTATCTAAATAAAAATAGTCGACATATTTTTTATTTAAATTATTTAGTTTTTTTTTTTTTTTTTTTTTTACTTTCATATGATCTACATTTCAATTATTTTTTCAAAACACCAGACTTTTTATAAGAAGATAATTATTTTGTATACTATATACCTATATTAATTTTAATTCTTAAAATATATGTATTGTTTAAATATATCTAATTTTGTAAATTTGCACATAATTCTTAAAATTCTTATATATTAATAAAACTAATGGAAATATCCACAATTCAAACTATTTCTCTTTGTGTATATTTTATATTTGAGAAATATATTTATAATTTCTACATTTTCATTTTTAATTTATATCATCCTTCTACACTCTTGATACAATAATTTTCCAAATTTCTTAATAAAGAAAAATTTATGAATAAAAAATATACCGATTTCTATGAAATTGCATCAGAATATTCTTTTATACCTCTATTTGAGCATATAACTATATATATTCAATAACCACAGAAATTAATTTTTAAAAATTTATATAATACTACACGTTGTCATTCAGCGCCTTATTGATTCATTTCGGACAATGAAAATAAAATTAACAATTCTAAAAATTTCCATACAAAGAATGTTTATAGTATTTCAATTTTTATTTCTAATATTCAAATATCATTTCAATTATTTATTTGACTTATAAACGTTTTTGATTTATTGATTATTTAAAAATTAAAATATGATTTTTTTGACAAATGATATAAAGGAGTTGTTTTAAATTTTTGTCTTTTTAAAATTGTTTTAAATCCAAATCATAATATTCTTATAACGTTTTTTTTATAATTTATTAATTGGTTTCTTTTTATGTTTATTATGTTTAATAAATTCTATGATCTTTTATGATGTGATATTAATAAAAAATAATATTAATATCAAATTGTATATAAATTTAAAAATTAAAATATTTGTATTTGTATAAATTTTAATACCTATTAATAATTATAAAATTTTAAAATTTGTATACTTAATTATAATATTAAAATAGGGGTATTTGAGATTATTTTTTAAAATAAATGTGCACATGTATATATTGATAAATTTATAAAAAAAAATATCTATATTAATAATATAAACTCTATTCGAATATAATTAGAACCTCTCTCTTTCTCTCTTCCCCTCTATTTTAAATTCTAAAAAACCGGAAAGTGTTCTTGCCAAATTAAGAAATTTGCCTCATGCAACATGAATGGGTAAATGAATAATAATTGTCAATTTTAATTTTTTGTGCATAAATAAACATGTATAACGTATAATAAATAACGAATGACTATTAAAATATTTTCTATTTCAAATGTCAGGGCATAAAGCATAATTGATCTCTTGTTTGTACGAACAATATTTAAAAACAGTAGTAAAACCTTACGTAAATAACAATCCATTTTTGATACTTATCGATTCTTTGGGAGGTCAAAAAATATTCATATGTATAATAAAATTTTTGTAGAGCATCAAAAGAAGCCAACATTTAATTTACAATTTATTCCTCCAAATTGCACTCAAATTTGTCAACCTTGTGATGTCTATTTTTACAGATAAGTTAAAATTATTATTAAACGAATTCTCCAGATATTAATGGCGGAGAAAAAGCAGAATTAAATTCGCGAAACGATGCTATAAGTATCAAATCATTAACACATTATTTATTATTTAAAAATATGATACAATTTGCTTGGTACGCGTCCAAATTAGCAGATAATCGTGAAATATTTTACAATGTTAATCAATTTGCAAATTTTCGTATAACATCTTTTCCATTTCTCTTGTTATACTAAATAAATTTATAAAATAACTTCTCATGGACTAAAAAGAATATTATTTTTCTATAACTCTAACAAAGTTTATTGATAAATTGGTTTATATTCAACTAAAAACGTTGAATAGTGAATTAGTCAATAAAACATTACTTAATGACATATTTCCAGGTTCATAATATCTTAGACTAGAAGCGCCCCGCAAAAATTGCATAAGTTTATTTGGAATTAAAAAATAAAGCCAATGGGATAAAGTTTTATGCTAATCCATATCATAATAACTGGATTGAATAATTACCCCTTATTCTTTTTAGTCTATGAGAAAAACGTTATTTTATAAAATCTTTGATTAATTATTGTTTATCTACTGAAAAATATGTAATACTTAAAAGAACTTGAATTTAATTTTTTAAAATAATTAAGAATTTTGTTTCTTTTAATGTATGAAATTTATTGAATATTTCTGATTATTAAATAACCTACAACCTATCCCAAATAACCTAACTTATTTAACATAAAAATATAATTCTAGTTTTTTCTTTATGATTATTGTTTTTATTATTTAAGATACCCTTAAAAGGAATATTTCTTTTTAAATTTTAGTATAAATTCATAAAGTTGTTATAGTTAAACATGTATAACAGATATAATGATAAATAAAAGTAAAAATTAATGAAGAAAGGATTTATAAATACATATTTTAAGAAATGTTTTAAATTCATATTGAATAAGGATATTTTAGTAGTGGAAAAAAGGAGAGATAGTTGAATAAAAATAACAAAAAGAGTACATTTTAAAAGTATTTTATTAATATTGAATAAAAAAATATTATGCTACCAAAGCGGAAGCTGTGCTTGATTCATATTTCCATGTGGGAGCTAATACGCTCTTGGTCTTATAGTAGCGTGCTAGCCTGTGAATTCTTGATTCAACAAGAATAAGACGAAATTTACTGTCTTTATCCTTACGATTTCTCTCAAGATGTTTTCTGATTGATACCGCCTTCTTGATAAGATGATATAAATCTTCTGGCAAATCAGGTGCAAGGCCTTTTGCTTTCATAATCCGGAGAATTTTGTTTCCAGAAACAAATCGGACCTGAGCAACACCATATGAATCTCGGAGAATAACACCAATTTGTGATGGTGTTAAACCTTTTTTGGCTAGTTTATAAATTTGATCCTTGACATCATCTGATGTCAATTTAAGCCACGTGGGAACACTTCGGCGATATGGTAATGCAGATTGGGATATACCCTTGCTAAAAAAAAAGTTTAATTATATAAATAATACATTTAAAATATTAATTGTTGGGATTAATGGTTAAATAACTTTTAAAAATGAAGATCAAATTCTAAAAATTCTAAATTATAGTTTTTTTATATTAAAATATTACAAATTTTGAAAATTTAAGTAAAAAACATGGCGGATAGGTTAGGTTTAATTACGATTGATTAATACACTTAAAACTATAATATATAAATTATTTAAACGTTAAAATTTAATAAATAATTTTTATTCCATTAATAAATAATAAAATAATTTTGTAAAAATTACCCAGGTGCGTGCATACGACCCATGATTCTTCAAATTAAGAGATATTGTTGTTTAACAGAACGTGTTGAAATGAAAAAGGGCTTATGGGTAATTTGGATTCATGAATTTGGATACTTTCAAAAATCCAAACCATAAAAATCTTCATTAATTAAAATTTTAAAATTATATTTAAAACATATGTATTTAAAATTAATTTTTAATATAATAAATATTATAGTTTATTTATTTTATAATATTAGAAATAAAAAAAAATAAATTTAAAAAAATAAAATTGAAAAAAAATATACCAGAATTAAATAATATAAATAAAAATTATTTTAAAAATAAAATTATGCATATGTAAAAAATAATTAATAATTTTTCTAAAAAATCAAATAATGTTAAACATTATTATAATAATGATAATAATGAACGTACTCGATTGCGGTACGCTAGCAAAAGATGGCTGACAACTAACTTATTTACTGGGCGGCTTTTCTTCAAATTCTATTTTGATAACTTTATTCGGCTTTATGAACAATAAACTGAAGTGTAATGTAAGTAAAAAGGCCAAAGAAGGTGTAGATAGTTTATTAGGGGCAGAATTGTTCTTTTAAGGACTATATTGCCACTTTAGGATCTCATGAGTGACAGTGAAGAAAGCATCGAAGCTGGCAGCCTCAATGAGGAATCAGAGCTCATCATCAACCAAGGTAAAATTATAAGCATATTTTTTCTTCACATATATAACGAATTTAATCACATAAAAAAAATAAAAATTTAATTTATTTTATATTAATTATCTTTTTTTTTAAATAGCTTACAATTCATTAAGAAATGCAATTCACACACACACATTTATAATAATAATATATGAAGAAGTCAAATATTTATAATACATTATATCCATTTAAGTTTAAATATATTTAAAATTTAATGTAGAAGATTTAATTAGTATTAGGAGTATTTAAAATCATTAATAAAAATTTGAAATTGATAGATAAAAAAAGAAATAAAACATGCCAATGTTTTTGTCATTGCCCTCTACAAATTACTTTTAATAATCTTTTTAGCATTGTTTAAACTTGAAAACAAATTTATTTTTAAATTTTTTTAATTTATATTAGTAAATTATATTTCTGAATTTTTATAATTTTAGCTAGCTATTAATAATCTCCCTTATGTATAATATTGTCATATAAATATTTGAAAATTAAATTTAATTACTGTTAAACCAGCTTCTTTACATTTTTTTTAGAAAATGATTGCGAAAATAACGCTTCTGAATGGGAGAGTGATTGGATTAGTGAAGAAGAGAATTCATCCATTTTAAATCACAATGAAACTTCGACTGAAAAGACTATAAATAATGTAGCTATGGATAGTGATAGTGGTTCTTCATCTTCCGATTCCGCTAATGCTGAAAGGTGTCCTATCTGTTTGCGTACACTAAATACTCAATTAATTGGTACTCCAGATTCATGTGAACATGTATTTTGTGCTGAATGTTTAACTGAATGGAGTCAAAATGTCAATACGTGTCCAGTAGATCGTCAAGAATTTAATTGGATTATTATTAGACAAGATCTAGATGGACCCGCAATTAGACGCGAAGAAGTTGTTAAGAAACAAAGATCATCAACTCCACCAGAAGATCCAACTTTTTGTCAAATATGTGGTCTTGCAGACCGTGAAGAACGGATGTTACTATGCGATGGTTGTGATCTTGGATATCATTTAGAATGTTTAGATCCTCCACTAATAGAGGTACCTGTCGATGAATGGTATTGTCCAGAATGTCCTCACACACCTCCTCGTAGGGACATTGATTTATTAGAAGTTGATTTACTCATTGCCGAAGCACAAAGCCTTTCTCCTGCGAGACCCAGACCAAGACCACGACGGCTTTTACCTAGGTAATTATCAAATTTAAAATAAACGATTACATGATTTTTTTTTAATCTAAATTTATCTTAATTATTATTCCTTATTATATTTTCATCATTTTTAGAACAAGGCAATCAGAACGTATTCAAGCTACGCTTGCAACTCGTCATGCTAACCAACCTTCAACTTCGGCATCTCGATCTCGAAATTCTCAAAGAGAAAAATCAACCACTAAACGAAAGAAACGCAAAACAAAAAGACGCACTCGGCATAAACGTAAAACAAAAAGGGTAAATATATAAAAATTTCATTTTTATCTATTTTAAATATTTTTTAATAAAATAATTTCTATTGTTGCTTTGGTTTAGGATTTAGAAAATACGAGAAATCGAATGAATCAACGATTACATAATTACACACCTCCAACATTATCTTCTTCACGAAAAAAATCTTCGGGAAGAGGTGGTGTTTCTGTGGTACCACCACTTAGTATATTTGGAGATAACAGACTTGATTCTTTTTCTGGGTATGTTTGCTTAATTTTTATTTTATAAATGCTTTAACCTAATCTAATTTAAATATTTCTTATTTATAATTTCTTTTAATTTATTATAAGTAAATATATTAAAAGAATGAAACAAAAATAGAATTAAATTAGTAATGAGAATTTGGTTTATGTCGGGAATTAACAATTTTTAGAAGTGATTCTGATGATGACATAACAGTAAGTGGTCCAACCTCTGTTTGTGGAATTCGTCGACGAACTTTAATTCATACTTCAACTCGAGGAAGAAATTTAGCCAAAAGTAGATTATATGACACAGAACCAGTAAGGGATATTGTGGGAGAGATAATGGCATCACAAGCCATTTGGCATGGTCGGAATCCCCCAGCAATAACCATTAATAGAAATGGATCAATCATGGTAATTTTTTTATTTATATCAATTTTCTATTGAATAAATAACTTTTATTCTTGATATATATTTATGTCTAGGTTCAAGTAAAAGGTGAACAAGTGAATGTTCGAAAAGCCCCATTAAATCCCAATGGTGTTTCGAATGAAGAAGTCACATCAAATTATCCTGGTGCCGATGCCTCAGCTTCAAGTCCCAGACCAGCGTCTCCTGTTACAATGGCTGATGTTGATTCTACAGCCTATTCAGGTGCTGCTGACGCTGGAGATTCTGGGTCAAATGATGGGGATGGTAGCACAGGGGAAATAAATGAACAAATGGATCAGAGCGAAGAAGCTTCAGGTGATCATAGCAATGACAATGAAGTTAATGGAGACGATGGAAATGAAGATGGAGATGCAAATGATAACGAACAAAATGATCAAGAAGGATCTCCTCATGGTGATAATCTTGCACCATTAGATGAATCAAATTCAAATATAGGTACCAATAATATCCCTTCCGATGAAGAAACTCGACCTTCCTCTCAAAATTCAAAAGAGAAACGTGAAAAAGAAAAATTGGAAAATGAATTAACAAAAGAATGTGATACGATAATGGATGATGATGATGATGATGATATAGATGGATCTATTGGAACTCCGAAGGAAAAAGATGGAGAAGATGAAGAGGTATTTTTTCTTAAAATCATTTTATTGGAAATATTCATATATATATATTTATTAAATATATATATATATTTATTAAATTAGAAATATGACAAAAATTAATTTAGTAAAGTTCAATAAATTAATGATCACAAATATTTATAATAATCAATAATCGATTATTATCTATTTTTATTTCATAATATCCTTAGAAAAGATAAAAATAGAATTTACTGGTTAACTTAAAATACTAAGATTTTTATCGTAAATTTTGATTCTAAAAGAAATTATTATAGACATGATATGATCTCCTTAAGTTTATTCGGACTATTATTTTTTCTAATTTAAAATCCAAAAACTTATATTTAATTTCCATCTTGATTTAAATTCTTTTTAGAATAGTAATCCACATAATAATAATAATATATGTATATTATAAAAGTGTTTTAATATTAAATTTAAAAATAATTAATTTTTAATATTCATTCAGGTTGATATCTATTCTGATATCGACTCTAACGATGTTGTTCCACCTCCACCGCCTCCTCCACAAGCACTTCTAGAAGCAACTGTATTATCAGACGATGAAGATGATCCTATTTCGGAACCTGACCTAGTTATTGACGATAATACTGACAAAGTATTAATAACTAATATAATGATATAATCATATTATTGTTTTGAAAATTATATTGAATTTATTTTTTAGTATGATCCAGCAGACCCAAGTAATGATAGTAATGATGGTAAATATGATCCTGCTGAGCCTACTGAAGAAAATGAAAATCAAGATAAAGATAATGAAAATTTTGAAGAAAAAATGGATGTATCTGGAAGTTCCAAAAACAGTAAAAGTCCAAAAAGTGATGCAAATCCAAAAAGTTCTAGTAGTGAATCCTCAAATAGATATAATCCTGAGGATCCTACAGCAGAACAAACTGATACTGAATTAATGCTCTCAACTTCCTCTCCAACAGCTGAAACCATAAATAATAGGTATTTATTAAAATAACAATTTAAAATCTTTTATATATTATTATATATATAATTATATCACAATAATTTTTTCATTTCTTTTAATTCAAATTTATTGAATAATTATAATATTTTGAATTAATTAGACATATATTTTCATTTTCAAAGATATGATCCTTGCGAACCACTTGAAGAACCAACGGATCGTTCTGAAAGTGATGCTCCGACTTTAAAACCTGGCTATATGTATTCACCAAGTTATGGCGAAGCTCCTAGTTCAGGTGGACATTCTACAACAACAACAAGTGCTCCCTATTCAACATCGGAGAGTTATTTGCGAAATGATCCTGATTGTCCAAATCTTGCGATTTATTCAAAATTTTCATTAACATCCACTTCAACCCAACCTCCTGGGTTAGAAGGTCTTGATACCGAAACTATAAGTGAAACTGAAGATGGACAAGCTTTTGATGATGGTTCTCCTAGAGAGGAAGGAGAAATAGTTGAGCCTCGACGAAATACTCCGTCTCCTTGGTCGAGTCCAGTACCTACCATGGTATATTATTACATTTATGTTTTATAATCTTATAAGAATATTCATTAAAAATGATTCCTCTTATAGTTACTAACAATCTTGATTCTTGATTGAATGATTCTTGATTTTTTCTTTTAGATTTAGATTGGAATTTTTCTCTATAAAACTGGTTTATTATTTATTATTATAATTTTTTTTTATTCTTAAAAATATTCATGCTTAAATATTGGTCAGCTTATCTTTGAAGTTTACGGAAATGTTCTCAAAGTGAAATGAGAAAAAATGTTTCAAGAATTAATATTTTTTGGAAATCAATTGATAGCTAATATAAGTAAAAGAAATAAATTATTCAATTATTTTAAATTCTACTATTTCCCTATCTCTATTTCAGTTAATTAACTTAAACTGGCCAGTGTAAATCATGGAAATTATTTATTCTGATTTTCCAATACAATTATAAAACAATTAAATATTGACGACTGATCTTGATCTAATTTATTGACCCATAGACAGGAATAAATATATTTCTTATTTTGAAAATTAAAAGAAAAAGTTTTTATATTATTTATGTTATTTTCTGAACCTTACTTTTATAAAATTTATTTACTTATATTTTATAAATAAATTATTTTTCATATGTATTATTTAAATAGGCTAGAAATCAAGTTTGTTTGGATCGATGTAAGCAAATTACACCATGGATAAGATCTTGGTCCTTGGATAATCTTTTGGATTTGGTGAGCGGGAGTATGAGAAATTCTTCTGTATTCTATCCTTCCTTTCACTTTCAATTTTCTTTTATTTAATACTAATATTAATTTTTTGTATTATATTTATTTTTCTTATCATGTTTAAAATAAATTACAAAAATTAAAATTTCTATTTAAAATCAATTTTTCACACAATTGTTCAAATGAAATTAGACTAAATATATTTACTGAAAATTAAATTTAAATCTTTTCTTTTTGTTTCTATTTAAAAATTTTAAGCCAATTAAAACTCAACCGGCAAAAGTTGCTAAGCCTCCAACACCACCAGCAATGCCACCAGAAGAAACTCCTCCATCTTCACAGGCCACTACAGTTGAGGAACGAAAAAAGAAGAGAAGAATTAAGTCTGTTCTTGACAAAGATTCCAAAGAAAATAGGAAAAATAAGGTAATTTGTGTTAGTCTTCAATATATGAGATTTTTTTCTTAATTTCTAATGAAAAATAAAAAAATTATTTATTTGTTTTTCTTAATTTATACAAATTTTCAAAGTTTTTTATTTTTAAAAACAAAATCAATAAAAAAGTTTAATTTTTAGTATAAATTATAATATAACTAAATCCAAGTTTTAAATTGTTATTTTTTACACTACATCCATTGATTGTATCTCTTTAACCATCCCTCTTTATGTGATTTATAATATTTATAAAATTTTATGACAATTTTTGGTTATAAATGATATGGTTATAGTAGAAATATATTTTACTCTTGTTTTTCTTATTAGTATGTCTTAGTACTTAAATATTACTTTTTGTTAATATATTTATATTTAGTCGACGACGGAATCAAATGCTACTCCCATTTCCTGGAAGAAACCATCGAAAAGTACTAAGGAAAGGAATTATAGGGACAAAGATAAAAAGGAGAAAGAAAAAGATAAAGATAAAGATAAAGATAAAAGAAGTAAAGATAGAAGGAAATCTAAGAGTCGAAGTCGTGAACGTTTAAAAGACAAAGAAAAAGAAAAATTAAAAGATAAAGAGAAAGAAAAGGAAAAAACAAGAAGAAAAGAACGTAGACAGGTAAAATAATTGTTAATGATTCTTAAGAATTAGTATTTATTATATATCACAGATCTTTTATTTTACAAACTAAAAAAAATAATTTATTTGAAGTTAATTGACATTTTAAGAAATTCAAATGAACTTAAATTTAAATTTAAATTATTATCTTTTAAGGATTTGGAACGTTATGATGTTCGAAAAGTATTATCAGAAAGACAACGAAAGCGGCGGGATCCATTTGGACGTGATCTTTCACGGGAAAGATCACGTTCTATTTTCCGATCCCGTTCAAGATCTTTTAGATCCAGAAGTCGTTCAAGATCCAGATCGCGGCGGAGACGTAGAGATTCTAGAAGTCGTAGCAAAGGTCGCCATCGATCACCTAAAAGAAGACGTCGTTCTCCAACTCCAGTTAAATTCAATAGAAATAAAAAACGAAGAAAAGAAAGAGACCGAGAACGTGATCGAGAGAGAGATAGAGAACGTGATAGGTAACTATATTCTTCTATTTAATTTTTCTTATCTTTTTCTTTAATTTTAAATTTATATTTATTAACAAGGAAATATTTTAATTTAATTAATTTTTGTCGACTAGAAGCTCTTGATAAACATTTTAAATAAAAAATAAAATATCCTATTAAAGTTAAATCTTGTCTTTTTTTTTCTTTTTTCGTCTTTTAATTCAAATATTTTTATTAATTAATTCACACATTTAATTTACCTAATAAAAATTATATATATAAATATTTTTTATTTAAAGTTAAAATACAGTTTTTCTATTTTCAGATCTCGGAGTATTTCTCGTGGTCTTTCAAGATTTTCTAGATCTCTTTCATGGTCTAGGTCACGATCCCCATTTTCTCCTTCTCCAATATTGATGCCTTCTCGATCAATCAGCCGGTCCTGGTCTCGAGAACGAGATCGAGAAAGGGATCGAGATAGAGAACGAGAGAGGGAAAGGGATCGTGATAGAGAACGCGATCGAGATCGAAACCGTCTTGTGGCTGGCAAAAAATTATTAGTAATAGTCCCAAATACTATAGAACCTCAACCACCCAAACGTCGGACTAAAGAAAAACGTGCTAAAACTTCTACAGAAACAAAAGAGAAAAAGAAAAAACGAAAAGACAAGTCACCAGTTCCAAGTAAAGAAGTTTTCACTTCAGGCGATTCAATTTTGGTTTCAGTTAATTTTAATGAAAATACTAGTACAAGTACAAGTAAAACAAGAGAAAAATCTGGTAAAACTACTAAGACAGCTGCCCCTCTTGCACCACCTCCTCCGAAAGAAAAACGAAAACCTCCAAATGCCAAACTTCTTGCTGCCGCAGCTAAGCGTAAACCAGTTGCAATAATTGATCTCGATCAATCACCATTCCATGAACAAACTCCATCTCCCACAGCATTAATTGTTTTGAGTGATTCAGACGAAGAAGGAAGTGGAAATACAAAACAAGCTCAAGAAAAACAACCAAGTAATGTTGTTGCAACTCCTATTAAGGTTACAACTTCGCCCCGCCAAACAGATTCAGATGCTCAACAACCACCAAATAAATCATCTCAAAAGGAACAACCGACATCACCTCCAGGAGAAGAACAACCGGCTCCTCCAACAGGTCCCAAAACACCTCCTGAACCTCAGGTAAGAACTCAATTAATATCTAGATCTATATATAGATATAGATTGATATAAATAATTATAATTACGATAATATAAGAGATTGAGAATATTTTGTTTTTATGTTTATTTAATTAGATCAAATTTTCAATTCAACGTAAACCTCAATTGTCTGGAATCGCAAATCCTCTTCCTCGAGATGTTGAAGATGATGAGGAAGAAGAATTAGACGAGGAAGATGAAGGTCGACGGCCGGAACAAGGAGAAGCAGCTGTTCGCGGACCTGAAACTCCTCCAGGACCTACTCCAGTTTCTCCAGCAACCCCTCCAAGCCCCGGTTCCCCTGATGTATATGATCCATTTGAACCCACGAAATCGCCAAGCGCCTCCCCGGAGCCCCAGCCAAATTCTGCTCCTCCTCCACCTCCACCGGTCGTGCAACCTCCTGCCCCAGCCCCACCAGCACCTTCCCCCCAACCAGCTGAACCTCCAAAATCAACTGAACCCCCTCCTCCAGATAACGAAGAGACACCGAAAAAAACCGAAATGGTGACACCTAATTTAGTGAATGTGTTCCCTACCTCCCTTGCATCCTTACTATTAACTTTACCACCTCCTCTAGTGCCAGCGGCTAATGGTGAAAGTACTGCTCCTGTAGATTCAGCTCCTGTCACTGAACCTGTAGATATGGATTTGGAATCACCCTATAGTCCAGGTTCAAACGAAGGTGATGACCTTTTCGAACCTCCTACTGTGCATGTTAAACATAAACCGTCAAGACCAGCAGGCAAATCTACAAGACCTTCCAAAACATCTAAATCAGTCAAACAAAATAAGGGTAATTATTTTATAGTTGTATTTATTAGAAAAAAAAAAATTATTTTTTTTATTTTTTTAATATATTTCGCTCTACCAAATATAAATTTATTTTAAATTTTAAATTTACTGATTTTAAACTTAAGTCAAGTCACTTTGATATTTCCAGAATTATAAGTTATATTTTTTATAGTATAATATCACATCTAATTCCCATTGTTTATATATATATTTATATCTTAGTCATATTTATCTTATAAAATCTCATAGTCTATTTAATTTTTTTCTTTTTTTTCTTTTTTTTTTGTAATTTTATTTATTTCTCATTATATATTTATTTATATATTTATGTTGTAATTTTCTTTTAATTTTTGTTTTTTTTGTTTTTGTTTGTTTTTTTTTACTTATCTAATAAAACTAGATGTGTCAATCTGTAATCGTATGCAAGGATTATCAGGTGTGGTCGTTTCATCTCCAGGAGCCAATGCCGGACATCGGAAAGAAGTACCAATTAAAATGGACGAGGATCAACTGCAAATATTAGAAGATTTACCCAACTCTGCTGTTGAACTGCAGGTAAAAGATAAGGTAGTGTATTAAACATGTGCTATCCGTTTAGTCCTTTCGCTCATTTTTTAAGCACAAGGCTCCGCCATTCTTTGTTTTAGGATAATTATTTTTATTTATTTAATAAATATTTTATGTCAACGGATGACACATGTATTTTTTGTTGTTTTTAATAAAATTTTCTAAAAAATATATATTAAATTAGGAAACAAGTTCTTTCGTTTACAAATTCCAAATAAATAAATAATTATTTAAAAAATTTATCCCTTATAGAATATTTTAATTAAAAAGAAAAATCCTTGTGCTTATAAATTAATTATAGATTTAATCATATTTAAAATTTATTTCTTTTATTTTAATACTATACTTTTATTTCATAGTTCCTCAAGAAACTCTACCGACAAGAAAGAGTAGTAGAAGAACTCAAATTAGCTCTTAAGCCCCATTATGCAAAAAAACATATAAATAAGGAACAATATAAGGACATTTTGCGACGCAGTGTTCCAAAAATATGTCATAGTCGATCTGGTGAGATAAATCCGGTGAAAGTTGCAATGCTTGTTGAAGCTTACGTACGAAAATATCGGAAAAATAAAAGTTCTTCGACAAGTAAACATCAATCAGCCACTAGTAACGGAACAGCTGCAAAGACGTGAGCAAATTATTTATTTGCATGTTTACTTAAATGAAAAAAATCACAAAATTATAAAAATATATATCACATAATGTCCAGTACTTATTTTTTATAAAAAAAGGATATTTTTTTATTCAAACAAAAAATTCTTTAAAATACTCTAATTAATTTAGTTAAATTGATGGATTATAATAATCTAATTTAATAAATGGACCACTGAGGTACACAATTCCTATTGAATTAAAAGTACCAAAATTTTATTATTAATTTATTTATAACTAATTGTTAAATTTTTCCACGTGATTTCTCATAAAGTAAAATCATGTTTTACCTTTAACCAATTAATGGTATTACCTCATATGAATTAGTCAATAAATATAATTTTTTTAATAAATTAAAAAAATAATTTTATGTAAATATATATAGTTGTTGTACATAGATAATTTATTTTAATTGCAAATGTATTAGTAAGTAGTGGTGGTATTACTATTTTTTTATTTTGGGAGACTTATTTTTATTTTTATAAATATACTTTTTGAAAGATTGGAAATTTGAATTAATGTAATAACAAACAATTAATTATTTCAAATACTTAATGTTTTATATTTTGTATAATTTACATTTTATTTATTTAAAAAATATAAATAATATTATAATCTTTTAAATAAAATTTTCTAACTGTTTAAAAATTTAGCTGAATGTTTGTATCATATTTGACACAATTTTGAAATTACATAGAAATGTAAATAGAATAAAGTTAATTTTACTTTTTAAAATATAATAAATGTGTATCTCACTAACAAGACCCTCAATGTTTTTATCGTTTTTAAACATTTATTTTTGAAGAAAACTTAATTTTCCTTCAAAAAACTCAATCCTTTCTCCTTTACTAGTTTTAAACAAATTGTCATCCCTTTTCTCCTCATTCAAAATTTTCGTGGAATATTAAACATTGAATTTTATTCAGAATAAAACTAATTATAATACTATGTCTTTCTATTTGATTATAAAATGCATATTATTCTTTCTTTGTTGTAAGAAAATGTGCATTGATTTAATAAACAAAAATAAAAATTGTTTGTCTTTATGTAAGTTAAGTGATAATAATATATGAAGATTTTTAGTTCTTGTTTATAATAAAATAAAGTGCAGTATAATATAGATTTTATTTTTAGTTTTTTAATATTAGTTACATATCTTATTTATCTTAAAATTTTAATAATTCTATCAATTTATTTAATTTTTAAAATAATTACTTAATACTATAAATATAAAATATTTATATTAACGATCTATAATTGGTACTAAGAACTGGACATTTAAGTGATATATTATTATACCATCGTTTTTAATATTTTTAACACTATTTGTTACAGCGTGAAGACTACCCTTTGGAGCTGACTTCCAGCCAGATAAATTAAATATGTAAATAACTCTAACATCCTTCCTTTTATATAAAATATTGTAACTTATTATTTTTTTTTATATATATATATATACATAAGAAAATTATTTTAATTTTTTTAAACCACAAATGCGTCCGCATTTGTGCTTTCTGTCTATTTTCTTTGGAACTTATTTTGTTTTGTATTCTTAAGCTTCTAAAATGATTTTTTCTTTATCAGATTATTGCTTTATACAAACAAAATAAGGAACATGTGTAAAATTGGTTTGAAGAAATGAAACATTTTAAGAAAGTAAACAATATACAATTTTAATGTCTTTCTTTCTTAATCATCTTTTCAGATTTGGCATATGTACACAAGGTGTATAATTGTACTTTCCGATTTGTATATAGATTTTAACTTTATAACATCCTTCCTTTTGTAAAAGATTGATCACATTTTGTAAAAGGATTATAATCATTTTTGACCTGGAGTTATTTAATATATATATATATATATATATATATATATATAGATGATGATGCTTCTGTCAACATCTATAAAACATCAGTATGAAATAATATTTCGTTTATTTTAAATTAAAAGAAAAATATGAGATTTTATTTTATTTTATTGTACAAAATAATCGTAAAATAAAACAATTTTTTGGTATAATTACATGATAAAACATTTTTTTTTATTATTATTAATGGGAATGCTATAAAGAGAGCTAATCATAAATGTTTTACAAATTAATTATTTAGCATTAGCAAGTCCCACACGGTTATTTTCTAAATCAAATTCAGAATAAAATTTGCCAATGAAAACATCTCCAAGAATCCAAAGTGGTCCAGCAGGTGGTGGGACATCAAGACCCATGAAGCCGCTTAGGCATACAGTTTGGCCCAATTGACTAACACGAAGAATATAATCGGTTCCATCAAGTGAGAAATCTTTTCCTCCTAAAGTGAAATGGATTTTGGGTAAATTAGGAAGAAGTTTGCAATCGATCATATATTCGCCACCAATAATGGCAGTAGCTCCAATTGCTTCATTAATTCTAGTAACTTCATCAACGGGACCGGCGATCAAAGAGGTTCCAGTATCAACAATAGCTTCACAACCATCGGCGCAAACAGCCGCTTGACTTCCATCAACTTTGACCTGGAAAACGTGAGATGATTCGCATTAAAATAATTAGAAGATTGATTTGATGATTTTATTGAGTAGATATTATTTCTATTAATAATTAAAAATTAAGTAATTTAAAATTTCTGTCTTTGAAGTTTCAAAATAAATAACCGTTTAGTTGTATTATTTTATACTAAAAATCAACCATTCTTACCCCATCCATTTTAACTTGCCAGTAAGCTTTGCGATCAACAGACAAATAAGTGAAATCCCCATCATAATGATCAGGATCAGATCCACCAAAGATCAATTCGCCACCCTCTTTTCCAGAAGGATCACGATTCAAATAGAATGAGAAAACAGCTTGATCAACAACACCTTGAGCTACCATATTATTGAAAACAGGCGTGACACCATCAACAGAAATCGTTGCGTAACCTAATCCAAGAATACCATCAAATTTAGCGGCGACAAAAGTTAAACCGGGTTCTGAAACAGCTTCTCCAAAAGTTTGTTCTTTAATTTCCAGTCCTGCAATTGAGACAGTATCTGTGGATAAAAATCCAGATAAGGATCCAGTCCCGTATTGAATACTGAAATCAGTTCCGTTTTCTTTATATGTTGATGATTTGGATGAATCATATTTGTTATGTAATACTAAAATAAAAATTATAAATAAGTTACAATTTTATTGGAATAATTAGATACTAAAATTAGAGAAAGGATTTATAAATGATTGAATTAAAAAAAAATACAACTTACAACAAGCGACATTGGTGATATGACATTTTTTGCTAGGAACCCAAAGATTTGATGATCCTGTATCAAAAATGACTCTGAAGTTTTGGGGTGGTGTTCCAATTGAAATTGGACCATAATATTGGGCGTCCATATAATTGGTGAGAATTTCTGAGCCAGGTGGTCCACGAGGACTAAGATAACGATTCCTGGTCATTTGTATACTTGTGCCAACTGAGTGAAGAGTTTTTCGAACACTATCCATTTTCTGGATAGGAACTCTGTAACACGAAAATCGATTATCAATTCAATACGAATTTAGTTATTTGGGAAATGAGACTAAAAAAGTATATATATATATATCAATTTATACACTATAAAAAATTTCTTCTTAAAGGTTTCAATGCAAAATAAGTACAAAGATTAAAAGAAAAAGATTTATTTATTTATTACAAATTAAAAAAAGATCATCGTAAATTTTCTACAAAGAAATGCATAGTTTTGTAATAAATTTTAAATCAAATTTTATTTATTTTTTTAAAATTTTATTTTATTTAATAATCATTAAATTAAACATTTTTTTTAATAAATATATATATATAAATCGAAATGTGTGTATATTTTTATATATATTCTTAAAATCTTAATTTATTTTTTTAATAATTTTAGATTAGGAGGAAAATAAAATAAAAATTTATTTTTCAATAATTCAAGTAATATATCTTATTTAGTAAATTATTTTCCAATACCAAGTGTTATTTGTTCAATAATTAAAATTTATACATAAATTATTTATTTATGAATGTTTCTTCTTCAAAAATTGAATATGCATAGTAAATATTCATTATTAACATTTTTAATCGACTCGATAGAAATGTTAATTAAGAACAGTATAAAAGTTCAAACCACTATTTCTAAACGAAAATGAAATTAACTTACTCATTAACAAAATATCACTCAAGACATTAAGGTCTTGATAATTTCGAAAGAATCATATATTTTGTTTGATTTTTCATTTCAATAGATAAATTGTCAAAATGTTTAAAAAAAATATATTATACATATAATATCAATAAATAAGAAATATTATATTTATATATGTTATTACATTTTTCATCATTAATTTCAAATAAATTATCACCAGTCACTATCAAGGAAAATTTAATATATCTATATACATTTGCTACATTTAATACATATTTTGATTTTATAAATGGTTTTTATATATTTTATATAAATTTTATTTAGTTTTCTAAATCTCATATAAATATTTATACGTATAAATATTAAATATATTTTTTTTTAAATAAAATTATGTTTGAGTAAGAATGTGAGATAATGAAGAACATATATGGCTGTTATTGTTTATATTTGAGTCAAAGTAAAGGATAAGTGATACTAGAAAATTCTATCTATCTTTATGGCGCTACTGAATTTTAAAGTTATTGGTCACATTCCTTCAACTGCATTGGGTGCATTGGATTTTGTTCGAAGTTCACCCCCCCCCCCCGCCCCCCCAATTTGTTTAATAGATTTAAAAAGATCTTTGTTTACAAACATTTCCACTGTTTCTGCTTCTAGCGTTTCAAAATTTGAAAGGAATTTATAAGTGATGATATGTATGTATATATTGACGATAATGATGATTATATATACATAGTATATGAAGCCGACAATCAAAATTCCCATTTAAAAGAATAAGAGATTGCAATATGGGATCAGGTAATCTGAACAGGAATGATATATTTAAAATTTAATTTAAATTAATTGTATCAATTATATAGGGAACTTTCATATATATTTTTAATTTTATGAAGAGAGAACTATTTATATCTTCAAATCAAGAATTTATTTAGATGATAAAATATTTAAAATTGATTTGATTATTAAAATAGATTCATTCAAAGTAAATATTATTCTTATGCTTAATATAAATTCAATTTAAATGGAAAAAATATAGAAGTCAATTTAATAAAGATTATAAAATTCTAATGAATTTTGATAAATTTATGAGTAGTTTTATTTTTATTAACCGACATGTTGTTTTATATTTATTATCTGATAATTTATTATAAAAAAACTAATTATAAATTTATGAAAATATCTTCAGAATTGATTAATTCAATTAACAACAAGAAATTGTTATCATTTAACGCTTCTATAGATTATTATTTAATATTTCATCACCATTTCTTTCACATCTTAACAAACAAATATATATATTGACAGATAGATAAATAAGTATAGACAGACGATTGCATTTAGGTATTTTACAAAAAATCGTAGTTAAATTAAGATTTGATTTGTTTTAATGAGAATGGTATTTAATAATTAAGACTACTCTGATAATTTCTGTATTTTCAATTTCTCAAGTATTCTTTGTTAATTTTAAAATTTCATTTTAATAAAAAATAT
Source organism: Labia minor (assembly GCA_963082975.1). NCBI lineage: Eukaryota > Metazoa > Arthropoda > Insecta > Dermaptera > Spongiphoridae > Labia > Labia minor. Next base: position 51,075,820 of record OY720350.1, on the reverse strand, counting down.
TTTCTTTCTCCAATTTCTTCTAATTCTATAATAAATTGGAATATAACGGCATTGAACCATTTCCCCCTTTGAGAAGGAAGATTTTTATACATAATCTAATCAAATATTTAATAGTTTATTAGATTTAAAATAAAATACAAAATTAAAGATTGCATTTTCATTTGGAAAAAAGTTGTTGATTCCTCCCCACCCCCAAAAAATAAAAAATAAAACAATATTTGAATTACATAATCATTTCAATGGATAAATTTCAATTATAATTAATTTCCTCTAAATTGTATTGAAGAATATTATTTAATATAAATTTGATTTTTCTCACAAAAAGTTTAAAAATGAATATTTATATTTTCTGAAGAAATTGGATTAGTTTAAATTTATATTAATTTATATTATATAATTAATAAATAAAAAGTATTTTTAGGAATCATTTTACTTTATAAAAAAATATATTCTAATATAATTGTTATATTAATATTTTATTTCTTTATTTCCCCGTATATTTTATCAATATTTTCCTTGTACTATAAATAAATATGTGAAATATTACGAATTTAATTTATATTCATATATATATAATATATATATAATTAAAAATTTTGATTTTCTTATTATATCAAATTTTATCATGTTAGTAAATCGACTAAATCTAACGATATAGGACATTTTTTAAGGAATCGATCGAATTTGACATAAATGAAAAAATATAAGAATAATTATTTCTAATCAGAGTAAATTTTATCAAATTGATGATTCCTAATAATTATAAATAGAATAAATTCACAATATTATGATAATTATATTTTTAATTAAAAAATGTATATTTACTATTTATATTAGTATATTTTATAAATTAAATTAATTAAGATATTGACAGAGCAATCGAAAATAATTTATTAATCATTTGTATAATGACAATATAATCAAAATTGTTATAAAATTTATTTTTTTGTCTTTATAAATAATTCATTAAATGATTTTATATATTTTGATTGCATTATTTTTTAATTTATTAAAATATTAAAACATTTTTTTTTACCGGTATATAAACAATAAAAACATACCTTACAAGTTTGGCTTGAGCCAGAGCCACAAGGGCTAAAAAGATTAAACACAACCGCATTTTTATTGAAAATTTGATGTATTTTTAATAAAGATCAAACTGATCTAATTCCTTTGGTAGTAATTTTATAAATGTGATTCGTCAGTGATCAGCTGACCAAGCAGTCGTCTCCTTTCGGCCTGGGACATAACTTTTCAAAGTGAATATTTATATATATGGCAATCGGCCCCGAAGCGAGCATTCCGAAATCTTAATAATCTCAAGTAATAATATCTAATCAATTTGATTAAGTACTTTGATTCTTATTTAAAATTAATTTGTATTTTTTTATGTTTAAATAAAAAAATATTTATATTATATTCGCAATTTAAATTTAAAAAAAAAAACAAAAACAAACAAAACAATTCATGATGATCTTTGGATAATAATTAGAACAGTTAATTTATTATTAAGGGACCATTTTAGATAAAAAAATTTCAATATAAAACTAATTTTATTTATTTTTAAATATTTAGATTAAATATGTTTAGGTTTGTATTTTGATTTGAACTCCCTTGAATGAAAATAATCAATATTAATTTATTATTTATTTTGGTTTTTCCTGTTCACTTTAATTCTATTTAATGATGTTTTGCTTAATAAATTATATTAATAAACAGTAGAAAGTAATATAGATATAAGTAATATAAATAAATAAATAGCACATTAGTTTTTTCTTTTTATTTCTCTTTACTAAATAGAAATTCAAAATTATTTTTTGATTAAAATTTTACTGCATATTCTTTCTAGAATTAAATTGTTTTGAAAGTTTTGTATTTGAAGATGAGATTATAAAACTTTATTTTAACTGAAAATTTTCTTTAAAAAAAATTGATCAAACGATTTAATGTAACAGATTTTTATTTTTTTCAAAGAAATGTAATTATAAAAAGATCAATCATTTGTATTTTGTTTCTTTCTAAAAAAATAACTTTTATTATTTAACATGTTGAATTATGTAAATTATATTACATAAAATGTGAAAATTAAGACTTATATGGAATTTTTTATATTTTTCAAATTATTATATATCTATATCTACGATTATGATTAAAGAATACAATTATTCAGAAACTTTCTTGAATTTTTATATAAATTAAAATAAAATATTTTTTTTTATTTCTTATCTATATTTATAATTTATTTCATAACATAATTCTCCAATACGACTTTCCAGATAAAATTATAATAATTGGTTTATATAAGATAATTCTTATTTAAATTATAAAAAACAAACATTAACATTTTTTTTTTTACCTTTATATTATTCAATTTTAAATTAACTTAAAGTTTGGCTGGAAAGATTTGCTCAACTCCATGTTTTTATTTTACTCATTTCTTAAGAATGTAAATTTTTAAAAATAATTATAAAAATATTTATTATAAAAATAATTATTTAATTTAAATATTTACAAAGAAATTTCTTCTTTTTTTTTTTGTTTATTTTTTACATTTGCATATTTTTAAAATAAACAAATCTTTTAATATTTAAAAATAAGCTGGAGTGTCTCCACTCGACTATCTCGCAATTTGAATTGGATTAAATAACATAATATATTATATTTAAATTAAATTTAATTAATTATAAATTATAAATAATAAATATTAAACCAGCGCATGTTTGGCTTTTTATTGATGGCACCATGGCACGTGTTGGCGCGTGAGATTTGCAGTTTTATAAAATTAATTCAGGTACCTTCAGCGATTCAATCAAGCTGAAATTCTATATATAGCAGTTTTATACAATTATTAATCATGTGAGAAATTATCAAACATATATCTTTATTTTTACGGTCACTTTAGAGGAAAAAAAATCAAAACGTTGTAGGACCCTCTTCCGGTTGAGCTACATTTCTCAAAAGTTGATAGAAAACTACGAATTTTGAATAATACCCGTATACCAAATTTCATTATTCTAGCTCAAACCGTTTTTGCGTAATCTTGTCTACATACATACACACACACACACAGAGAGACATTTTTCTCAACCTTAGTGAAAATGATTCAGGAACCTTCAAAACGTATAAAAACATCAAAATCTCAACATCGAAAATTTTCGTGATCGCAATACTATCTCTTACGAGATAGTAATTATTGTAAAAATATCAGAATTTTATCAAAATTTATAACAATTGTAAGCGATATAAGGATGTAAGCTCAGAGAACTCAATCCCTCCCCATGTTTTTATTATTCTCACTACTTAAATATAGAAAGAAAGTATATTTAAAAGGAATAATAAATATGTAATTTAATTTCAATTTTTTTTTTTCAATTTAATTATTTTTTACACTATTTAAAAAGCAATGTAAATAATTATGAAAAGGAATAGGAAAACCCTAACTAAATCTAGATAAATTCACAAAAGAATGTGCGAGATTATTATCTTATCTCACGCATAGTAATTTTCAGAAATTAGCAGAAATTTCATGCTATTCAAAGATAAAACAATTATAATTCTAAATTTATTTAGTTTTTTCTTATATTAAATCTTCTTTATATTTATGAAATTTTAATATATTAAAATTTATCGTAATTTGTTTATAATTCTAAGCAGATCAATTAATTAGATTTTCTGTCTGAGATAGATTGATTAAACATTATTACAAATAAATCTTCCGACTTGCTTGTATTTTGATAAGAAACGATCCACTTATATTGCTCTTATCACTTGAAACATTCATCGTCTCATCTAAATTAATATATACAAAAATCTACTTATATATATTTGATTAATTAAAAGATAAAATAATAATTTTTCTTATAAAACATTCACATTGTAAATATATAGTTTTATATATATGTATATATATATATATATAATAGAATATTTCTCAAGGAGTAATAAGAGAAATGCCAATTCAGAAAAAAATTATTTATTAATTATTGCGGATAAAAAAGAAATATATTATAATTTGGAATTACCAAGAAAAATTAAATTTTTACAGATAAGTAATTAACTAAAAAAATAATTATATGTTTTTCTTTAGGTCCTAATTGATCTTAAATGTATAATTTTAAGTACTATATAATAATCTAAATAATATTTTGTAAGCTAAATTTTAAAATAGATATAATTTGGAATACTAATAATTATATTTACTTTAGGTTTTAGATTAAGTTTGTTTGGTTTATTTCAACTTCCTATATACTCGTTTAAAGGCAACTTTATTTATTGATAAATATAATAATGTAAATATTTTTCAAAATTTTCAATAGTTGCTTTTTAACTTGATATAAATATATATTTTTGATTTATTAGTAATTCAAATATTTTCATTTGTGTGTGATAATTTACAAGTCTAATCGAGAGGTTTTGAGACCTTTCCAATTTTGTTGTTGAACCATTCTTATTGACTTTGCACTCTGATCATATCTTATCAGTGTCTCCTTTTTTCATAACGTCATTTTATACTCGTTTTACTTTTATATATATTATTTTATATTAACTACTTTCACAAAATATTGTAATCATCAATCAATGTATATATATATATATATATATATAATTCACAATTTAATGTAATTTTAACATAATTCATATAATTTTATATAATATAATTATAATTTATTTTCTTATTAGTATTTGAAACTTTGTTAAAATAAAATCTGACACAATATAATCTGATTATTCATGTGTATACATATATTCGAACAATTGTATTAGAATTCCAATGAATCTAATTCCCAGTGCATATATATATATAGTTTGCAGATATTAATAGATATAATAAAAACATTATTTATAGATATTTTAAATGTTTATTTTATCATTGTTTAATTATATAAAATTATTATATAATAAATATTTTATAATGGTCATAATACAATATATTTGAATGTTTTCTTGGGATTTGGATTTGGATATTGTTTCTTATGTGTCTTAAATTATAATTTATATTTCATGCTATCCAGAATTATTATAGTTCAAATTTATAAAATATATATTTTTATAATAGAGAAACTTATTTCTTCCTTTCAGACCACTTCGATCTATAATATAATTTTCCCCAGCGCATGTTAATTTATTATTAATTTTTTTAAGCCTTATTGACCTTATAAGCCCATTTTTTATTATTAATTGATTTTATTTATATTACATTATTGAACTTAACAAGGTAATAGTAAGGTAATAGTATTTTACTTCAATAACTGGTTCACGAAGAATATAATTTAAAGAAATAAAGAAATCAAATATTATCTAAATAAATTGATAATATTACTAATATATATATATATACATACTATTTTTTTAATCAAAATAATCTTTTGCTTTTCATCTTAAGATATTTATTGATATCTGCCATTAATTACTTTTATTAAGAAAAAAAAAATTAAAATTATTTTTCTCCGAAATGAGACCTATACAGATCAGAATTCATACTCAAAAATGTTGTGAACCATTTTCAAGATCAAAAAGCTAGTTAGTTATTTATGTACATATATACCATTAAATAAATGAATTAATTGCCCCAGGAATGTATGCATCCAAATAAACTAGTCTAAAATTGTAAAAACATTTAATAATTAATACATTTTCTATGGATTGTGAATTTTTCAAACCATTTAAAATTTACATTCTTATTATATTATTATTTACATTCTTATTATATTACTATCCGTTTCCACAACTGGTTTCTGATAATGTCAATGTCTTTGTCATTCTTATAGTATCCACTATCATTCGATGCTTTCTTTATTCTTCAAGTTGTCATCACCTTTTTGTTTTAAAAAATAAAATTGTTAATACGGTACACATATTTTTAAAATTTTCTCATATATATATATATATATATATATATATATATATATATATATATACAAACATATATTCATGGTTTTGCTGAATTCTAATTCTTACCTAGAATTCTTACTTTTCTCTAACAATATAAAGGAATTAGACATTAATTTCATTTGTGTAATATTAATAAATAAATCATCTATTTATATGTATAATAGTATAATAATAATTGATGCATTATTGATCTTAATTTTAAATGGCATAAAAATAATAAAATTAAATTACATCAGAATTAGACATTAGTCTTGAATAATTTAGATAAAATGGAAAAATCAATATTAAATTATATTAAAGTAAAATATTATTTTTTACTTTATCTTTTTTTTTACTACAAATTGTTATAGATATCATAATGTAAAATTTATTTATAAAGGCTCATTGAATTTCAATTTTTTACTGAAATCAGTTTTTTTTTAATAAAAACAAAAAAAAAAAAAAATTGGTATAATTTTTATTTAAACTTGGAGGGGTTTCTTTTTTATCATGAAATATTATTTTTTGTGGGTTGATAGCACTGTGATATCTTATAAGTTTCATGTCCTAATTTTAAATTGTTGCTGAGGTACACATGCTATTATAAACACACGTAACTTTTCTTCGATTTTTACTAAATTAATGAAAAAAAAATTAAACATTAAATTTTGCTTGTAATATTAATATTCTCCTGACTAACTGTTGAGGATATTGCAAAAGAATTTTGGAGATGAGACCATGTCTCAATAAAGTATTTATAAGTTGTATAAATACTTGGAAGAACACCAAGATATAGAGCTGGATATCTTTTAAATTAATAAATACATACTATTTTGAAATAATATTTAATTTTATTTATGTATTAACCATATGTCACGACTTCCTCATAATTCCAGAGATGGAAAGTTTTTAGGAACTATCGCCCCTGTCCTTTTGGTAGCTGCAAATATCATCATCAATTATTATTTTTATATTTCCTACAAACTTTCTTTACTATTTTATAAGCATTTATTAAATAAATTTAAATAGCAATATTTTTCTTTAATAAAATTACAAAAAAAAAAACAAATAATGAAAAAAACTTTAAATAAATAATCATTATCTATTATCAAATACTAAATTTAATGATTATACATATCGAATTAGAATCTGAATGACATCTATTATCATAGAATTGAAGAGAATGTATATATTATTTAAAAAAAAATATATTACATCAAATTTAAATTTTATAGGGGTATGTATATAAATAATATCCTCCTCCCTCATTCTTATTATTTGTTATTCTTGATGCAGAGAAAACTTGACGAAATATATATACATTTTCATGGAAGCTAAAAATAATTCGCTTGCGAAATATTAAAGTATTAAAAAATAGAAAATATCTCGGAAATTTCGATTCGTTTATATGTAAAATTTATCATTAAATAATTTTTTTCAGATCAATTTTTAAATTATAATAATAAAATTTTCAGTTTTGTATTTATAAATTAGAATGATTCAAACTGATTCATACATACAAATTTGAAATAGTAAATTATATAAAATAAATATCTCCTAAAAATGTTATTTGTTATTTACCCTTAATATTTATATTAAAATTAATTTTATTTTATCAGTTAATAAATTAATAATGTAAATGTATTCACCTTCAGCAAAAATAGTAGAAAGTAATAAGTATTTTAAATCTGAACATAAAATAAATTAGTGAAAATATACAGAATATAAAATATAAATAATTTCGAAAGAATAAAAGAAACTTAAATAAAAAAATCATTTAAAATTGATAAAATTCTAAATAAAATCTTTCTAATTTGTAAATGTATTTTTTATTTTTCTAGAAGAATCCTTTAAAAAAAATATTCAATATAATTTTTCCTATACTTTTAATAATGTATCTCTAATAAAATAAATATATTATATTATTGAATTTATTTATATATACATTACCTTAAACCAGGGAATTTTTTTTAATCATATCTATAAAATATTAATATGGTGAGGGCGTGAACCAACAGCTCCGCCTCTGATCGATTTTAATGTAGAGATGGTCAGGATAATCAATAGGCCTAGTATTTTGCTTTTAACTAAAGGTCAAAAAATACACGAGGATTCCTGATATCTAAATTATAAAAAAATGAATTAAATTTATTTTATATTGATAATTCTAATTGCTATAAAATTAACAGGATTAAAAAATATTTCTTTAGAAAAATGGTTAAATGTTTAATTTTAAGCACAACCATTATAAATCTTAACTAGTTAAGTATTAATTAAATATATTATGTAAAATTAAATAAAATATATTGATATTATCTAAATAGAATAAAAAAGGGATCATTTTGGGATAAAATAAATGAAAATAAATAATAATTTTTTATTTTTTCAAATCAATTATTATTAAATGCTTAATATGTTGCTACAAAGTTATATTAGTAAGACCCATCAAGTGAAGATAAATCCAATCAAAACAATTTCAAAATAAATTATATTTTTGTTTTTTCAAAAATAAAAAAAATCTATGGCAGAATTTTTTGCCATTTTTAGTTTTAAGTACATATAATAAATAAATTATTAATTAAATTAATAAGAGTTAGCCAATTGTGTAAAAGACGTCATAATTATATTTTAACCAGTACATTTTAACTTGGTATAAAAATGACTTTAAAGTTTACATCAATTTTAAACATTTTTTTAATAAGGTAAAAAAATTAAAAAACAAGTGATATGAGATTTTATAAAAGTGTATTTATTTATTGAAAATTCTAGGTTATATAAATCACTGGTATATTTTTTACCTTAAATTCATACTTTTCCTTTTTTCAATTTTACTATTTACTGTTTAATGTATTCATATACATTTATTTATAGATTGCATTATATATATATATACTAGATACATTTTATAATGAACTTCAGGAAATAAATGTTTAATTCAATGTTAATGTAATTAAGATTTTGTTTATTAGTACAAAATGAAAAAATACCTATAATATTATTAAAAGTAAATATATATATATAACAAAAATAGGTTCGATAGGATAGTAATTAGGAGCGTGGACAAAACGCTTGTAATACTGGAAACTAACTTTTTTTATTGCCAAAATTTTTAGGGTTGATTTTTCAACCATCAGATCTAAGATCTCTCCATTTTATTTTCCTGTTTTATGATGCTTTTTAATCTGTCAGTCATTATAAAAAACAAGTTAGAGAGAAGTAGTGTTGCATTATGATTTTATTTTTAATTATATTGAGAGGAACACAGTTTTGGTGAACAAGAAGAGGTTCGCACTAAAGGAGATGCGGAAAACACCCCCGACCAAAAATAAAAAAAAGGAACGGAATGTTTAAAAAAAAATTAAATAATATATATATTTATATATATATATATAGAATTAATAAAATAATTTAGTAAAAGTAAACTGAAGAACGTGTTATGTCCACAATTTTTATTCTTTATCACTCTTAAGAGTGTTGTTAGGCTTTGCCTTTACTGCCATTGACAACTTCCTCCTTTGATTCTTCACTAAGTTTTGCTTTCTTTTCTGGAGATGCTGTCTCTGAAGCGTCAGTAGAGTCTTCAGGAGTGTCTGATTTGCGTTTTACTGGACAAACTTCTTCTTCTTTGTCTAAAAAAGTAAAATAAAATAGTATTTTATAGTATATGAGGCATATATTATTGAATATGTTTGAAAAAGAGATTTTAAAACAAATAAATTTTTCCATTTTTTTTTTTAATTATTTAAAGGTTTTCCATAAAATATAAAATGCGATCTTTTGATTTAATGATATTTTTCTCTTTTAACTTAATTTAATTATTTTATTTTAAATTTTGTTGTGAAGTCATTTAAAAACAAAACATAACTTTTGGAATAAATAATTGTTAACATTTAAAATTTATTTCGATTTAACAAATAGGATTAAGATATTTTTTTTAATTTACTTGAATAAAACTAATATTATGACTATAAATAATCTATTTATATTTATTTTTTAAAAGAATTTTATTTTAGATATTCAAATAAAAATAATATTTTTTTTAAATCGTCGATATCATTTCTTTTCTTATATTCTTACCCTTGGCATCGCCGTTCTTTTCTTTCTCTGAATCAGACTCCTCCTTCTTCTCTGTTTCTTCCTCTTCTTCTTCTGCTTCTTCTTCCTCCTCTACAACTTTTTCTTTACCGTTCTCCTTGACGGTATGTCCATTCTTTTCAGGTGACGCTGTCTCTTTAGCAGGGGAATCTTTCACTGCTTCTTTCTCTTTCACCTCTTTCTCGGGTGTGCTCACCACATCCCTGGAAAATAAATAAAATAAAATTAAAAATGAAATTTGAATTAAATCCCATTTATTTAGAGAAAAGTTTTCAATGTGGATAATAGCAAAGTCACGTGATTTCATACTTTTTTTCTTATCAAACATAATATAAATAAGATAAACCTTGAAAATGAATGAAACATTCAATTGCAAATAAATCTATGAAATATTAATTAATAATAATAATAATAAAAAAAAAAATAATAGAAAAAAAACAAAAAACAAAAACATGAACATATTAATTTCTATTAAAATTCTAATTTATCCAATATTTAAAATATATATCCGCTCAATGGTAAAAAACAAAAATATGTCAAATTAAAAATGGACTGGGAATTATTGACGCGAGTTAAGCGTAAAACTAAAAAATACCGAGTACATTGCACCCGATGGGTTCCCCACTCAACAGGCCCCTGGAGAAAGTTTTTTTCCAGATAAGGTTTGAACATCTGCTTTAAAAATTATAGATATTTATTTTTAGGTATATAAAAATGAATGTATATTAATATGCAAATTAAAGAATATTCTTTCAGATATAATTATAATTAATTATCAATTTAATATCAAACATTTTTACAGACTTAATTCAATTTATTTATTAATTATATAATTAATGATGATAAAAATAGTGAAAATTATTTATAAATTTCGAAAATATCAATGTAAAAATATTATAATGTAAAATTGTATATATCCCTTTATATATCTACATTTAGTTCATTTTTTGTTTTTTAATATTCTATTCTAATTCATTTTTACATACTTGTAAAATCAAATGGAGATATAAATTGGACCTTATTTATTTTGAACTTTTAAATTTTGACATATAACAATAAAAGTGATATTTGCGTGCTCGACAATTGAAGAAACGAGCTCCCAGGATTTTTCCCACAACAATTTTCGCACTGCATAATATTTTTAAATTTTATTGAATGAAATATACCAAGTACCGGTGCGATTCAAAAAAAGCTACCAAAATCATTTGCATGTTATTCTTGATAAATAAATTAATATTATATATATATTATAATAAAATAATAATACAGGGTCCGGCAAACAAACCTGACGTTTTTGAAATGGGATAAATAAAAAAGTTGTGTGTGTTGAGATATTTTAATTATTTTTTTTTATTGTAAAGAGGAGAATTGGAAATTTAACATTCATAATAAAAAAGCACAAAAATAAATTATGTAGCAAAAATTATGTCACTTAAATGATGACCACCATTTTCTCTACACTATACGAGTCTCCTGGCGAAGTTAGTCATGACTCTCTCTTCAATGTTTGGCGCCGAATATTATCCTTCAGTTGGTTCAAATTATTTGGTCTGTTAACATAAACTCTTCCCTTGAGGTACCCCCATAGATAAAAGTCACAAGGGGACAAGTCGGAAGAACGTGCCGGCCATTCGATGTCACCCCTGAGCGAGATCAGCTTACCGGGGAAAAATCCTTAGGTCGTCATGAAGAATACGTCTTACAGACCGGTCTGAGATCCGAAGAGCTTGGGCGTGAAGAATGGCAGAGCGACGAGGGCTCCGTTCAACAGCATGTCGAACAGCTTCAATATTAGCAGGTGTTCTAACCGTTCGAGGTGATCCTCCTCTCCTTCTTGTTGTTCCAAAAGCAGTGTTCTGAAAGTTTCGGACCCATAGAAGAATTGTGTTTCGAGAAGGGATCGCACCGCGAGGAGGAACATTTTACGAAAACTCCTTTGTGTTAGAATCACAGAATCATTATTTCTAAAAAAAGTCTCAACAACATACGCACGGTGTTGAGCTGTCCAACGCTCCATTGCTACCACAGAGCATCCTTACACATTGTTACTGAACTTCCGCTCAAGGTGAACAGAAAATGGCGACCATCCCCACCCGACCAGACGTCCTCACCACTACACCGATCCCGACTCAAAAACCGTCAGGTTTGACTGCCGGACCGGATGATAAATTTGTTTATATATTTTCTTTTAATCTAAAAATCACCAGATAATTATTACCAGTAGTTATTGACTGTATAGGCTTGCTTTGTTTTAAGCAAGTTGCCATTAAAGCTTTTAGCCGGGAAAATGGACGGTAACCTTGAAAAATCACCATATTTGCTTTGCGGGCACTTTTTTAATTTTTGTTTTAATACATAATTGATTTAGCACATTATGAATTGACTAATTAAATATTGACATCAATAGTCAATTTAGTTAACAATTTAAATCAATTTCAGGGGGAATTTTTATTATTATAATTATAATTATTATTATTATATTTTATATTTCAATTTCAGTTCTTTGAAGGCTCCGACGTGACATTCCAAGAGCTTAAGCTCGACGTTTCGTTGATTGACTTGGGCTCGTAATGACATCGCGTCTCACACGCTCCAAGTTCTCAGGCGTCCATTTTGAAGCACATGAACCAGTAGTGCGGAAATTATGTACCCAACTCAATATCGTATCTCGCTTAGGAAGACTACCGCGAGGTGGGATGTTGAAACAATGGACTCGTTTTTGCGTATAAACTCTTTCACTGTAAAAACACGATACTCAACGGACCACGTAACCACCGCGACTGACTGATAGTCTGCTACTGAAAAAAAGGACCACCTGCCCCCCCCCCCAGACGTACAGTCTACTTTACAACCACCCAAACCATCTGCGCCACCCTGTATTATTTAAAATTATTATAAAAAGTATTTTAAACTTATTTTATTCATTTTTAATATCTTGCCAAATATGTTATATCTAATCATTTGTTTTAAAATTTTGATATACATAATATCCTTTTTATCTACATTAATCCATTTATAATAATAACTATTGGAAAATCATCTATATAAAACAAAACAAGATTATTTTAAACATTTGTTAAAATCACAGGTCGTTTGATTATGAAACGGGTCAATTCAATGAGATAAAAATAGTTTTTGAAAGGAAACGGTTTATGTTTAACGGTTTTTGTCTATAAATATAGCAGAGTTCATTTCCTATGAGAGGAATGAAAAGGCATTTGAATATTATAATTATCTTAAAAAAAAAATTATCTGGTGATTTATAGATTAAAAGAAAATATATAAACCAATTTATCATTCGTTTTCCCTATTTCAAGGAATTTTAATTCTAGATTATCTATTATTATTATTATTATATATATATAATATTAATTTATTTATCAAGAATAGATATTTGCTATTTATTTTAATATTTTTTTTTATAGATTTTAAAATCGTTATTTTAAAGTTAAATAGAAATTTAAAAAAAGATTATCTAAATAATACCTTTACAAGTTTTTTAATATTTTACATTTTTATTACTATTGATTATAATTATTATCGGCAACGCACTACTACTTTGCATTTGAAAAAATAAATAATTTAAATTATAAATAAATATTTATATATGAATATTTTCATTGAATTTTTATTTCAATATATATTGAATATAATTATAAATTATATGAATATTGTAGTTAAAGGTATGTATTTAATTCTGGATAATGAGACGGTAGAAAATTTGCTTGTTTAGTAGTTGGTTTGGAACAGCATGGATATCGGGGAGAGTGGTTACGCAAGCCGACAGCAGCAGCAGCAGCCATTCAGCCCAAGCAAGGGTCACCCCCTCCCCCTCCCTTCACTCCCTCGAAAGTACACAGAAAGCCACCAACCATCTCGCTCGCTCTCTCTACGAATCGTGCCAATCAATCCCTTCCCATTCCTTACACATGATTTTCCACATCTTTTTATTATAAATTGCCTGGAGAAAATTTTTCTCAATTATTTAAATAAATAAATAAAATGAAACGTTTCAAAACAATGTTATACATTTTGGTTTGAATATAAAATCAGTGAAATAGATACATTTTCATTTAATTCAATTTGTAATTATTTGTAATCTTACTTAATGACATTTTTTTTTAAAATAATAATTTACATTTAAGTGAAATACAAATCGCGTTTTATGTTCAATTTATCAAGGACCTAATAATGTTGAAGGATGTTTGAGAGAACTTTTTTATTCAAAAAATCTATCTATTTTTCCAACATTTTAAAACATTTATTAATGAAAAGTAAATAAAAATAAAAAGTTGTTATAAAATTTATTTATCCTTCTAGAATTATTCACAATTATTTTCATTAATAATTAAATAAGGTAAATTAATTATTTTAAATAATAAATAAAATATAATTGTTTAAATTATTTCTTGAACCTTTCAAAAGAAATATTAAATTGAAATTAGAGAATTATAAAAAAAATGGACATTTCTATAATATAAATATTTTAATAAAGTCAATTATTTATTCCTATTTGTTAAAATATTGTCCCTTTGTTTCAAAGAATACAAATAATTATTTGTTTATTATTAATTATTGTAAACTAAGAATAATAATAAAATAATAATAATAATAAACTTATTACTTTTGTTAAATAAATTAGTCTTGATTTGTATATTATTTATAAATAATCCTTCATTACTTAAATTATTTTAATTGAATTACACCTTTTCTTCTTAGAAGTAAATTAAACAAGCTCAAATATATATATAAACGTTAGGAATTGAGCAATTCTTTTGAAATTAATATTGTTTAGAATAAATAAATATATATATATAGGTGTATTTCATAGAAAAATACAAAAAAAAAAATTCATTTTAATTTTTAATGAAAAAATTGCTTTATCTACTTCCGGGAAATTTGACAAGTCAAGGAAATAGTACAAATATTAATTCTATCTAAATTAAAAATCCTGTATGGGAAAAAATCTAAGTTGGAGTGATGAGACATTTAAGTGCAATTAGAATAACGGTGCTCTGCCCTCTGCAAATAAAAAAGATGCGGGCGTGGGAGAAAGCAAACTGGAAAACCGGCACGATTCTAGTTTATAAAATTTCACGAAGTAAACCGTGCTTGGGGAAGGGGGGATTGTATACACATATACATATTCGGGGGGGGGGGGGGGGGAATCAAGGGGCTCATCGTTTGGGCACGCGCATTTTTACATATACAAACGACTTATAGAGATTATTTTGACCCCCCCCCCCCCGACCTATAAAAAATACAATATATATATATATAACATCTTGTTAAATAGGACTGGATTTGGATAGGAAATGTTTATTTGAAGAGCAGCGTTGTTTCTTGGTGAAAAGCCTTGGAGATTGATCGATTGAATATTTTCAGGCGTTCGAACGCTGCGAGGCCGGCTAGGATGCTTTTTTTTGCTTGAGTGTTGACCCAGTAGCTCTTATGGAAATTAGTAGCTGGATCATTTTACAAACTGGATCGTGAGCATACTGATCATATTGAAAAAGGCATGTTTTCAAATAAATTCCAATTTTGACAATGAAAATCGCCGCCAATGCATTCGTTAAGAGAAGACCCAAGCATCCCTTCTAATGTATGGCAGTTATTCTTGCCGCGCCCTCCATAACGAATAATAAATACAAAACACGTGGAAAGTGTGTGTTTTGTTTGTTTCTTTAACACATGGCATCGATCGATTGTGACCAATCATTGATTTTATTAATTTATCTATCCATGTAGAGAAACGAAGAAATTATTGATTATGCGAGTTGCCTTCCGGCAGAAAGCGAATCCACCCCTCCTTGAGAAGTTGGCGGTATTCTATTATGATAAACTATCTTTTGAAATGGAAAAGAAAATGTCTACTAATTTAAGAAATCATCGAGGTGGAGAAGGCAACGACCCAAGGCAGCCAACCAGAGTGAAGCCACTCTAATGCTAAGCCGGCGTCCGGAGTCATCGTCCCCGAGCAAGGCCAAAAAAAAAGACGCGTGCCAAAGAAATTCACCCTTAACAATAAATATTAATATCTAAAAGAGGATTTTAAAACAAAATGTATACATAAATGAAAATGACGCCACATGCAATGATATGAGATGAAGAATAGATGTAGTGATGAAAATGATATAAAAATGAATAAAAACAGAAATAAATTTACTCACTTGGTTTCAACTGCAACATCAGCCATTATTAATAGTCAATTGAATGAATTAAAAATGAAAAAAGTGAGAAAAGCGGGTAAAAATTGATTTTTTAAAAACTTGTTAAAATGCTGCGAAACGCACCGTACGAGTTCCTCACACACAGTGGGAGAAGGCCGACCTATTGTTGGACGCGGACAGCTCACGGCAATTTCTTCCCGCGCACAATATGCAGCGCTAGTCAACAGGGTCCTCCCCACCACAGCTTCATTTTCGCTCTCTTATTTACACCTATCACTTCTCATCATATAGCCGGCTCTATTTTAAAAATGGTTTATCTTTTTAAAATCTCTTTAATGAAAAATATTAATTTTAATCATTTATTTTTTATTGAAATGGAATTTTTTCCAGTGGATGGAGTTTCCCTCTCCATGACAATATGCTTTGCCAATTGACCGCTAGATGCCGGTTTCAGGTGGAATATCCCCATACTCCAATTTCCCCTTGAATTTACAACAACCAATCACAACTTGAATCGATTTGACGCCTTAATTTTAACCAATCCGAAGAATAGTTGACTTCCCGCCGTCGCGGCATGGCCGGTCCAAGACAAAGGTTTCGTGTTCAGCATCTTGAACACAAAACGTTTTTTAGCACTAATACTAACATTACCCTAGCAAATTTACAAACATTTTAAAAGATCTATGCCAAAGGAACACCGTTGCCCATGAAATCGGGAAAAAGTAAATAAGCAATAGAAACAAGTATCATCATTAGAAACTGATTAAATTTAAATAAAAATATTTACCGCCTTAATAATTCGTTTTTTTAAAATAAAATTCATTTTTATATATAAGATTAAGTAATTAATTAATAAATAATTATCATATTTCTAATTATTATTAAAGATTACTAAACATTAATATACAATTAAAATCAAATCAAATATAATTAATAAAAATATTTGAAGATACTAAATTTTGAAATTGATATATGTATATGTTCATCGGTAACAGGGTACCATTAGATATTAAATTACAATAAATAAAATTTATTTTGAATATTAATGTAAATTTATTTTATTTATTTATTTATCTAAATATTATAAATTAATTTTTAAACAAATAAAATATTACAAGCTGACTTAAAAATTCTACAAAAAGTTTATTTAATATATGTACTTAATTATCTAGAGCGATTATATATGGATTTGACTCAGAATCAAGAATAGATAAAATACTTCTATTCTATTTTTAACATAATGAATTGTAAAACTTTCTACTTCTCTCACATGGATAAAAATCGTATATAATGGATCTTTCTAGAAGGTTTTTCTTGGAAGGGATAGACTGACCACGTGACTCCGCTTCCCACCTGCCATCCGTACTTCCTTCCCAGGTATAATATTTTCTATATGTGTATATGTGAAAAAGTCAAACCATATTAAATTATTTACTTATATTTTTATTTACTAACTTGATAATATATGTATATACACATTTAAAAATTATTTTTATTTTATTTATATTTAATTTGTATAAGTATAAATATGTACAAAATATTTTTTAGCATAAATTATAAATTATTGTCTCTCTACAAGCTAACTAAAATGTTTTTCTACTAAATTTAATAATTGATTATTATAATAAAATATATAATATATTTTATATATGGTATTCGTAAAAGAATAAATATATTTTAATTGTAATCGAATAATTTAAACACCTGTACATACATATGTATTAAACATTTTTTTTATTTTAAAAAAAATATTTAAATATTCTTATATTTTGCATTAATATATATATTGTTTTTAATATAAAAATAGACATAATAAAATAATTAGATTAATCTCAAATATTTATTATGTAATTAGTAATATTCTCAAAATAGATGAATTATGATTCGAGAAAATTCGCTCAATTTGTAAATATAAAATATAAGAATTAGATAAATCTTATTCTAAATATCTATCTCTTCTCTCTCTCTCTCTTCTTAAAACTATTGATATTTTTTTTTATAATAAAAAAAAAATGAATATTATTTACGAGATTTTTTCTTTTTATATGAAATAAAAAAAATTTTTTTTACTTCCATTTGTTTCAATCAATGTCTTAAAATCCAAAGTCAAAATTAAAGCTAATGTTTCTTTCTTATAGTTTAAAACGAAAATAAATTAAGTTAACTTTCATCAAATTAAAAACCCTATCATTAGAATAATTTCTATAATTTTGCACCTGGATAGGTAATTTATTTTTTATTTACTAATGAAAAAAGAAAAAAAAAATTGATTATTGTTTCATTAATTAATACTAAACTCTTGAAAATATTTACGATTTTCTTCTTTTTTATTAAATTACTTTTTAAGGGTTGGTTTTATATTTGTAAGAGACCAGGGTCAATGCCAGGGTCATTAATAATCAAGCATTCCACAAGTGGTTGCATTTATTATAAAATAAAGAAATATAAAGTATATATTATTCTATAACTATAAATTATTTGAAAATCTTTTAGTTTTAAAAACTTTTTCATTTAAAAAAAAAAGTTTTAATTTTTTATTTTTAAAACAATATTTATTTATAAGATGTTTAAAAAAGTTTAAATTAATGTTATTATTTGTATAAATATTTCTATTAAACATTAATTTTATATTTTTTATTTATTTTTGTATATATTTATCGGTATAGAATTTATAAATATAAATATATTTAATAACCTAAATTAAATATATATATATATAAATATATAATTATATAATATAGAAACTATAGAATAAAGAATAAAAAATTAATAAAAAGTTTTTATGTAAAAGTTGATTTAGTTAAATAATTTAATTTTTTTATTTTTATTTCTTTCGATTTCTCTTTTTTTTAATGAAATTAATATTAAATCTCATTTGATGATATTATAAGTTAAGATAAATTAAAAAGGAAAAATTTTTTTAAGAATCATTTTGATTGTTTGTTGGATGAATCCGGTAAAATTGATGGCATGTCGTTCGTTGTTGGCCATGAATAGCCAGTAGTAGTATAGTGCGAGGGTGAATGGCTGGTGACCACGAGAAGCGCGTGTTCTATTAATAGCTGACCTTGGATGCCGCCGCTCGCACACACCCGCAACTTTCGCAGCTAGTAGCAAGTTGATAAAAATTCAGTCAGGTGGCAGCAAAGTACAGACTACTCACGCGCACCCTCGTGATCATGTTAGTAACTGACAATTGACCGCTCCCGTCCTTTGATCGGAGCTGAGCGGATCCGGGGCGAACGGGAGCCATCTTAGCATATTGCAGTGTCGTGACCCGTGGCTGTAGCTGTGTCTGGGAAGAGTGTGTTTATGTCGGTGAGTGCGATGTCGCCGTTAGCGGTGTGCTGACGGCCAAACAGCCCCAGCAACTAAACAATTCACCCGTCAAAATCGTCCTCCATTCGAGCTCGGCTGTTCTTGTCAACGCCACACCAGGAGCCCTGGAAGGTTTGCCAGTGGCCGCCGCGATGGGCAATGCTGCCTCGGCCAACAAAAAAGGCGACTCGGCCGAGAGCGTCAAGGAGTTCCTGGATCAGGCGAAAGAAGAATTTGAAGAGAAATGGAAAAAAAATCCGACCAATACAGCGGCCCTCGACGATTTCGAGCGAATCAAGACACTTGGCACTGGCTCCTTTGGCCGCGTCATGATTGTCCAACACCGACCCACCAAGGAATTTTACGCAATGAAAATTCTTGACAAGCAAAAAGTTGTTAAATTGAAACAAGTTGAGCATACATTAAACGAGAAGCGCATCCTCCAAGCTATCTCGTTCCCTTTCTTGGTAAGCTTACGCTATCATTTTAAAGACAACTCGAATCTTTACATGGTACTTGAATATGTACCCGGCGGCGAAATGTTCTCCCACTTACGTAAAGTGGGTCGTTTCTCCGAACCTCATAGCCGCTTTTATGCAGCCCAAATTGTGTTGGCATTCGAATATTTGCACTATCTGGACCTCATCTATCGCGATCTCAAGCCTGAGAACCTGCTTGTCGACTCTCAGGGCTACCTCAAGGTAACCGATTTCGGGTTCGCTAAACGGGTCCGAGGTCGTACCTGGACACTTTGTGGCACCCCTGAGTATCTCGCCCCCGAAATTATCCTCTCCAAGGGTTATAATAAGGCAGTGGATTGGTGGGCCCTCGGTGTCCTCGTTTATGAGATGGCCGCAGGTTATCCACCTTTTTTCGCCGATCAACCTATCCAGATATACGAAAAAATCGTCTCCGGCAAGGTGCGATTTCCTTCGCATTTCGGAAGTGATTTAAAGGATCTGCTACGCAATTTGCTTCAGGTGGACCTAACCAAGCGGTATGGCAATCTCAAGAACGGCGTCAACGATATCAAAAGTCATAAATGGTTCGCATCCACCGACTGGATTGCCGTGTTCCAGAAAAAAGTCGAAGCCCCATTTATCCCGCGTTGTAAGGGCCCCGGAGATACCTCGAACTTCGACGATTATGAAGAGGAGGCTTTGCGCATTAGTTCCACCGAAAAGTGCGCAAAAGAATTTGCAGAATTTTAGAAAAACTGTGTTCCAACCAACCATTTACACTCCTATTGTATATATATACATATCGGCCACTGTATGTGTATGTATATGATGTTTTTAAAGTCAGCTTGAGCTGTTTTATTAGCTGGCAATTCAGCTACGGTTATGTTTTGTGCAGTATTTTGTAGCCCAACTGTTGATTTGTGATCTGACTAGTTTAATAATGATTGTGTAGCCCTTACATTTTAGAGGGGGAAATTATAACAGTGACTCCTTGATCTGCCAAAATAAAATAAATGACACAAGGCCCCACTTCTATTCATGTTCCAAATTCATAGATTTAAAAAAAATTAAAAAAAAAAAAATACAAAAATAAAAATAAAAAAAAAAAAATTTAAAAAAAAAATAAATAAATAAATATGCTTATTAAATTAAAATTTCATCCATCTTGACGCCCAAAGTAAAACTGCATCTACCAATTTTAGACATTAACAAAAATTAAAAAAATTAAAAAAAAAATTAAGGGTTTAGTGTCACAAATATGTTGGTTCAATTTAGCCAACTCTTAAAGGCAGTCCTCCTTCTTTACATAATGTATCCTTTAGATTGTTTTTCAATTTATTATATATTTCCTTTTAGTGCGTTTGATGTGGTGAGCTTAGCCCAACCTGTGGATCTGTACTTTCATATAGTGATTTTATTATTGTTTTATTTATATGTAAATTTATTATCTATCTATATAGAGAGAAATTATATATTATTATATATGATGTTTTTGAAAAGTCAGCTTAAGCTGTAAATTTAGCTGGCAACTCAGCTACAGTTATGTTTTATGCAGTATTTTGTAGCCCTATTTAATATCTATTGATATTTTTTTAATAAGCTTGTATTTAGTGAGATATCTGTTGGAAATTGTTTGCTGAGTGTCTCTCAATAAACACTTCAGATTCGGTAGACCAACAGGGCTCGTCACTCATCTACTGGCTCCTCAATCCAAGGGTATATATATTTCTATATTATTATATATTTAATATACATATAGATTCAAGGATATATGTATGTATATAAAATATAAATATATTTATGAACATTTTTTTCTTTCAAATTGATTTGTCTAACTATGCAATATTAACCAAACTCGAGCTGGTAATTATGTGCTCTCAACATCACAATGTGTCCTATCCATTTATAAATATATAACATGGATATTATTTTATTTTTATGATAATTAATCATTTTATTCTCCTTGTTATCTTTTTAATGAAAAGTATTATATATATATATATATATATATATATAAATGAAAGGGTTGATTGCCAAGTTACCGGCTCAGAACCCTAACATTATTATTATTATTATTATTATTATTATTAATATCATATCTGGACCTTTAAGTTAAATTATTACTCTCTCGGACACTGGTGTTTTATAATAATCGTTACAATATGTTCCTGAAAGTAACCACTCATTTGGTCGTCGATATTATCTTCCCCTTAACTCTTAAATAAAGCTCTTGTTTGTGTTTCCATTCATTCGGGGACTATGTTTAGCATTTGGGCTTTGATCAAAACCGCGGTTGGGCGCGCATTTTCGAAGCTACCACGCGTAAGAGATTTCCACCCTCGTCGACGACTAACCCACCTTCAACATCCAAAATACATCCATCCTCATATCGATCCAACACTTGTAGAGTTGTGTCTCTTCAGCTGCCCGCACCTGTGGCCACTTCACACCTGTTGCCCCATCTTCCTTTGTTTTTTAAACATCCCAATTATATTTATATATACATGTACATATATGTATATATCTATATATCTATCTATATAAATATATATGAATATGTATATATATATATATATATATAATAAATAAATAAAGAGAGAGAGAAAATAGGATTAATTTGTTGTCCTGAATTCTATCATATCCATCGTAGGGTGGAAAAAATTGGAGATATTTTCTCTAAAAATCATAATAAATGTAGGCCAATGGCCCTTTATATTTTCTTCACAAAAATATATTATTTTAACCGTTATATTTTTGTATTTTAAAAAAATTATAACTTTTAAATACAAATGTGTAAATTATTATTTATTTATTTTATTCTTTTTGTTTTAATTATTATTGAAATGAAATTTATAGCCATATTGACATTTCTTATTTAAAAAAAATATGTTTATATGTTTATAATTTGTTAAATGTCTCCCATTTTGTATATTTTATTTTAAATATATATTATTGTTTAATAAGAATTTTGTATATTGTTTTTTTTTACTTTTATTTTGTGAAGATAGTAAAGGGGTTCATTTTGTTAAAATATATTTTTAATTTTCATTTTATAATTTATTTATAATTTTAAACTTAAAACTTTACTGATCTTTTGGAAAAATAAATTTAAAAAAAAATGTAATTAATATGCAATTGCGATTCATATTTATTATATATTTATGAGTTTTTTCATATTTTTAAACAAAAATAATTAACACATTTGTTAATTTATTCTTAATTTAATTAATTAATATTATTTTAATTATTTTTACATTATTATCAGTATTAATCATTTACTTTTAAAAAATCTACTTTATTTTCATTGAAATATTTTTGTCAATGTGCCTTTTTGATTGCCATAATGTCTTCGTTTTTTAACTTTTCAAATATATTAAATTATTTAAAAAGGGACCCCCTATCCGCCCAAATACAATCTATTATAACAATCAAAATGTTATTCAAATTTTTTTCCCCTAATTATTCATTAACCATATATTAAAATCCCCTTTGAACCCCTAAATGAACCTTCAATCATAAATGTTAGATTTAATTTAAAATTAATAAAATTACAATTTTATTTAATTTAAAAAGATTACTTAAAAATAGAATTGAAAATTTGTTAATTATATAATATAATCATGAGATTTTAAAAACAGGTAGATATATAAAATAATTTCCAAAAAAAGTTTAAAAAGAGTAACACTTTGAACTTTTGCAGTTTTGTTTTTAAAAAATTTTAAAATTATAAATATATAATAAAATTGTCATTTAGATAACAATTTGTATTAAATTTATTTATATAGAAAAATTTATAAAGAAAGATAAAAAAGTTTCAAGTGTTACTCTTTGATTGCCTGGAAGTGTGTATTTTTCTTATAATTTTTACTTCTAGTCATATTTAAGATTTCTAAAGTTCAAAATCTAATTAATTAGTTTTTATTTTAATGTTACATTTGTGGTTCATCCATAAAATAAGCCATATCAAACTTAAAATAAATAAATTTTAATTAATTATTTCTTTTCTTTACTTTCTTGCAAAAATAATCTTATGAAAAATCTCTATCTTGACTTGTTAGAATATCAAATAATTATAATATTTTCATTAAATATTGGAAATAATTAGTCTCCCGGAAATCAGGAATAAATCTATTATTGATCATCATATCACATTTGTTTTATCCCTATTTTTTTTCAAATATTATTGATTAATTACATTTTATTTTCTTAAATAATTATTCAAAAACTGAGTTATTTATTATTAAATTCAATTTATTTTTTTTAATTATTATAGTTTAAGTATTCAAATTTTACTTTATTTTCTAGTAAGTAATGAAACTGAAAGCTTCCCATAATTAGATATTTAAAGAGAAGACTTTGACCTTGGGTGAACATTGAAAGATGTAATAACGTATAAATAAATATAATTTCTTGGATAAAGATTTATTAATAATTTATTATTAAATTAAATTTTGTTTCAATTACATTGCAGAAGTAAATAAAGTTATCTCATTCCTAATTGAGGGCTACAAATTTGTTCTTAAATTCACTTTTAAAGAATTTGATACTAATTAAAAATAACGGAATAGGGATTTTTTTTATATTTATATTTAAATAATTCTTTTTTTTAATCCTCTTATGCATATTTATATAAAAGGTAAATCAGGAATTTCATTTAACTTGAATTTAATTATAACTTTTTTTTAACTTATATAGTTTTGTTTAATTCTTTAAGTGTACTGAATGCACCCCTTTAACTATGAAAAAGGTCATTTTCTGTTAAGATTAAAAGTTATATAATATTTTTTATATATCTTTCTAATTGAAATAAAAATTTCTTATAGATGAAAATCTTTTAAGTGAATATTAGAAAATAATAATGATCTCTACATTAAAATGCTTTTTATTTTCACTTTTTTTTTTATAAATTAAATATTAAATGTCTCATAGAGATATAATATTTAATCATTAAATATACTTACCCAATAAATATAAATTTCAAATTAGTATATTATTTTAAATAATTTTTTAACTATATATACCTTAAGAATTTTGACTATATAAGATAAGATCGCACACTTAGTATAAATAAAATAAATTAATTGCATTAGATAAAATTGATCTTTAATTTTTTTTATATTATAATTTTTATATATACTTATACAAAATAAATAAGAATTATGCCTAACATAAATACCTGTGGGGACCTTCATTTTTTTTAGCTTAAAAATTATTTTAAGCTCTCTTTACTATTTTAGAATATGGATTCTTTGAATCCCAAAAAAGTAAGTTCAAATTGATCAAATTTAAATTATCTCATATAAAATATTTTTATCATATATTATAATTAATATTAAATGAAGTTCATAACTCGCGAATATAATTTGTAGTTGCGAAAAAACAATTATTCAATTATAATAAAATGTTAAACAAATTTTAAAAAAAAAAAATGAAAATTTTAACAATTTACTTTATAATAGTAAATAAATAAATAATGTAATTATTGATTTAATCTCCCAATGAAGAGAAATAAAATTCTAATTAATTCTGTTTTTAAATTCATTTTTTCTCTATATTTAATTTACCCTAAAGAAGTTTTATTTTTTTACATGAAAAGATTATGTTGTAAATGTGGAAATCAATGATTAGAGATTTAAAAATGAATCAAACAAAATCAATATTAAAAAAATTATATCTAAATTTGCTTTTACATGGTTTGTTATAAATAATTTATAAATCTTTCTTTGACAGAATTTGTACAAATAAATCGAATTGACCCTTGGGCGATCTGATTGTAGAGGTAAAGGGATCTTCTATTTCAATTCTTTTATCTAAAATTAAAATTGAATTAAACATAATTCAAAATCCAATAAATACAAATATTTTAAAATTAAAAAAAAAATTGTTTATAGGTTTATAAGAAGAAATAATTTATTAAAAAAAAACATTTTAAACTATGGAATATATATATAAAAGGAAATTAATTTTTAACTCTATTTGAAAAAATTGTATATAAAGAGATGAAATTTTATACAAATAAAACTTTATAAGTAATATTTAATTAAATTAAAAATATACAATTCTGGAAGGGTATCTTTAAAAATAGAATTTCATAAAAAATTTAAATACACATTTATTCAATTTAATAAAGAATCGTTCGTTTTATAATAATATATAGTGAGAATATTTATTTCTAAAGTAATTTTATTATTTAGATATATTTGATAAAAAAAATCCATTTTGCAGTGTTGTTTTCTTATCATCTTATGTAAAAATAATTAAATCAATTCAATAGAATATATTTAAATTAATATAAAATTTAGTTAATGTTTTGTAAAAATGTATTATATAATACCTAAATTGTCAATTTACTTTGTGACTTATTCACTCTTTAACTGAAAATTTATATTAATAACATTTCAACATATTTTCAAAATCACTTTATATATAAAATAGATAATAACATTTAGATAAATTTTGTTTTATTTGAAAACTTTTTTTATTTATGAAAAAAATATATGTATGTAAATATTTATTTATTCAATTTTATTTTAAATATAATTTTAAAAACTATATTTTATTAATTTAGGTAAAATAGTTGAATGTAGGTATATTTGATAACACATAAAGATTTCACTATTTTTCTACATTAATTAATTATCTTTTAGATGTGTCTCAAATGAAATTAAAATTAGAGGATGAAAATCTATTAATATTTATCTATTGTTTAATTTTTTACTCATATGATCATATAGGATTATAGGGTATAATACGATAGTAATTTTCCAAGCAGAAATAGTTAAATATTATAATATCATAGATCGAATATATTATTAGTCAACTTTAATATACAAAAAAAAAAAAAAAACTAATTAAGATTAAATATTTATTTATTGTTTGTTAATCTATAAAAGTAAGGTAAAGATAATTAGCTTTTGATATATGTAATTAAATATATTAGAAATAAATATTTCTTCATTTTGTATTTTTATTATTAATTTATTTACATATATAATATTTATTTAAAAGAAAATAAATAAAAGAATTCACTGTTTTGAATCGATTTATTATATAAAAATGATTTATTTATTTATTATATTAATTTTTTTTTTTTTACAAATTTATAATTAAAATAATTGTAATTTGTTTTGATTTGATTTTTTATAAAGATAAATGAATAATAAATAAAGTTATAATTGTTTGATTCTATTGATCATATTTATAATAGATCTATTGGATTATCTTTTAACTTCAAAATACTAGGAAGGATAGTTTGAATAAGGGATGACAGGGCAAACTAAGATTGTTTTCTTTCGGGATGGGCGAATGATAGTAGTGGTTAGTATTCGGCTCGACGACGTCGTCCAGGACCGCCTGCGTAGCTCGCTGCTGCCATTCCCATCATGTGTTTGGCCGCCTGTGAACCGCTGAATCCGCGGCTCATTCCCAGATCCAGACCTCTCTTCACGCTGAAAAACAAGAAACGAGGGTGAAAGTAGGTAAGGCGATTTGGTCTGTCGGTCGTCTCGATGGAAATGATACGACGACACGACCCACCTCAACGTAATCAATTATCAACAGACATTATATAATGCACGAGATTCAACATTTTTTTTTAATTCATTTGTTTGCGATTTAGCATTTGAAATCTCCATTCTCCAACCAAGATATTAAACAAAAGTA
The DNA here is from genome assembly GCA_963082975.1 of Labia minor. Classification (NCBI taxonomy): domain Eukaryota; kingdom Metazoa; phylum Arthropoda; class Insecta; order Dermaptera; family Spongiphoridae; genus Labia; species Labia minor. The sequence continues at coordinate 51,048,243 of OY720350.1, read as the reverse complement.
CTAAGCTACAAATTTTTTCTTTTTACTTTTACATTTTTACTTATTAGCCCTTAAATACTTATTTGGATTATATGTATATATATGTGGGAGATTTAATTTATTATTTTATTTATTTTTAAATTGTTTCAATAAAAGGTTTACTCAGAAACTATAAGATTCCTATATTGAGACCATAAACATTGTCCCGATGATCTATTTTAAATATAAATCTTTTTGTCACAAGATGGATCTGTTTATTAGGCATCAGTCTATGATAAACCCAAGTTTAGTGAAAAAAATAAAAATATTTCGATAGTCAAAGATAAAAGTAACTATCTATTTTATTTATAAACAAGAAAAAAACATTTTATATTTGTATGTTATTTAAGAAAATGCCATTTTAAATATTATTATTATTATTATTTTAAATATCAAAATAGATCAATAAAAAGAAAATTAAAAAGCTAAATTGATAAAATATGAATAGAATATAAAATATATAGAAATTAAAATAGAAAACTGAAAAATATAGTTTTAGAATAAAATGAGTGAAAGTCATTTTAAAATTTTTTTTTAACAGAAAAACAAATTTATATTAATTATAATTAATGGTTACTATAAAAATGTAAACCTAAGTATATAAACAATATATATATTATATATATATAATATATTTTAAAATTTATGGTCACTAATCAAATGTATCTTTATATAATATAAATTTACATTAAAAATAAATCTTGTTTAATCTGAATTTCTAGACCAATATACATATATATATTATGTATACAAAAATATTAAGTTAATTAGCATTTTTTAAATAATTAAGTACTTAGTATGTTAAATAGTTTGTTGAATGAGAAGAGACAAGAAATTTTTTTTTTAAATTTTAATGAATATTAATAAAAATATTGGGATTTTTAATAAAATATCAAAATCTTTTAAAGATTTATTTTTTTCTTATAAAACAATAACAAATTATATTTTTTTAATTTGAAAAAAAAACTTGTAAGACTTTGATACAAACACTAGGGATGAATCCCTTGGAAGTGAACCTAAAGAAACATTATTTAAATATTTATTTAATAATAAATATTATTTTAACTATCTTTATTTATTTTTTATATACCTATGGTGTACAAATATTTAAAAAAATCAATAAATTAAGAAAGAAGAGGAGTAAAAAACTCAATTTTAGGAAGAGCATTTTATAATATGTTTCAGATTAAAATATTAAAGTGATTAATCAATGTCGAAATTAAACTCTTGACATATTAAAAAGTATGAAAATATATGCTCATATTTTTTTTCTCTTCTCTTCAGCTATGAAGAAATAATGGTTAATTGTTTAATAAAGAAGAAAAGAGGAAGATTATAGTGTTTCATTAGAATTTTTAATCAGATAGATTTCATTTTTCAATTTTATTTTCACAGAGATATAATTAGGCAAAATTTGAATATTTCCTCACAAGTGACACAGATGTAGAGCAATTGGTCTTTAGTTTAGAAAATAAAAATTAATTAATTATTAATGACGAAAATGGCTATAAAAATATAATTAACATGTAGATACAACACAGATATCGAGTACATTTCTAAAAAACAATTACCTATATGTTTCATTATGAATTTAATTTAATTCTTATTTATTTATGTTTCATGAAAGAAATTATTTTTTTTTTAATTTTTGAATATTAAAAAATAAGAAAAATTAATATCAATCAAGGAAATGATAGCATTATTTTAGAGCAGGTGAGCAACCTTTTTATCAAACGAAAGTTCGATATTTCGCTTTCAATGCTTTCAATTGACGATATAATTGACTTTTAAACATTACAAAAATTGTAATTTAATAATTATAATTCTTATATTTTACTTACAAACATTGAAATTAAAAAATGTTATATTCTCTACTTGAAACAAAAATGACTTAAATGCTAACAAGGGTGAGCAGCCTTTTTTATCAAAGGACAAAACAAAAGTTCGACATTTCTTGGCGAAAACAAACTTAATAAACTTAATAAATCATTAATTCTTAAATATTTAATGCACAATTCGCATAAAACCAACATGATTGGCGGGCCGAACAAATCTGAGGGCGACTGCTTGCTCACTCCTGTTTTGGAGAATATTTTTTAAAAAAGTGGGAGGGGGGAGTTCAAAACAAGAAAATAAAACAAAAATTTTAGAAAAATGATATACATAATTAAAGCATTAGTGTATTTGTAATTATTACCTAATTTAATTATAATTACTTTTTTTTCTAGAGGGCAGATGCCTTCTGATCCTTCCTGGTTACAATCATGAAATGTTCATTTATATAAATATTAATTAAGTACTTTAATAAATGGTGTCCAAAGGGAAAAGTCAAAAATGGGTTTCTGGGATATTAAAAGGTAAAGGAATTTCAAAATCGCTTATATAATTGTGTTTTTTATGATCTTATTAATATATATATATAATACTTTCATGATGCATAAAATTCTCAATTTCAAAATTAATTTAAATAATAAATTAACATAAAATATATTGAAATAAAAAAATTTATTTATGAAATTATTGAAATAATTATGTAGATTATATGGCATACAATAATAAAAACCACTGTTTTTTTATTTTATTTTATTTTAATAGTTTCAAATGTGACTATCAATTTTTCCTAATAAAATTTTTTATTAATATTTAAATAAATTAATAATATCTATTTTAGCTACAACTAGGAGACATCTTAAAATAATTGTAGAATTTTTTTAAATAGCTCCCTACTAATGAGATGATACATAAATATCTCGTATAGACTTAATGGTACTGGCTGCTTAGTGAAAAAAAAACAGCGTCTCGGAATCTTTTAAAATGATTTTATTAATAAATCGAATTTTTATCTCACTGGTCAAATTGCAATTTATAATTAACGGCAAGGGATAAATAATCGAGGGATTTTTATTCCAATTTATCATATAATAGAGAAGTTTTTTCACATTAATTTTCACGTGAAAGGGTTTTGGAAAAGCCAGACATTGTATGGCGCTTAATGCAAGCTTCCTTTTATGCCATGGCCTAATTACAGTACTGGTTGCCTGTTTTTGAATACTAGTTTTTGTTGATTGAATTAAAGAGATCTTTTAATGATTTTCGATTAAAAAATAATTTTCCTGAAAATTTACAAGTTGATTATGATGGATTCTTTAACTAAAGAATCGATTTATTTAAAGATTAATTGAATTTTATACCTCTCTCTCTATATATACACTATCCAATATATTATTTGTAGTAAATAATTTTTTTTAAATATGTTGAGTATTCAATAGAAGCGGCTATTTTATATATTTAATAAGGTTTAATAAATATTTAATCAATAAAATAATATATGAAAATAATATGATTATTAATGAAATTAAAAATTTCGAAAATGTGGATCATCATCATTTGAATTTATAAATTTACTATTATGATTATTTTAGTTGTTGAATCGCATTAAATCATTCCTCAGCTAAAAGTGCTTCCCTATAAATAAATGTTTATCTTCATTTCATAATATAATTTTATATCTACCCATAAACCTAGTCTCAATGCATAAATATTTTTTTTTTAAAGAAATTATAGAAGTTTTTTTTATTTTCTCCAAACATCTAAAATTTTGTAATATATGAAAAATTAAATAATCTAAAGTAAATAATTGTGTGTAAGATAATTGAATTTGATTTTGAGGGAGTTAAAGAAATCTTCAACTTTTTGTTATTAAAAAAAAAAGAAAGAAAAGCAAAGAAATTGCCTGTCGATGCAGAAGAGGACCAATTTGACATTTAGAATAGAGGGTTAATTTTTCATTTACAAAAGATGAATCGATGCTTTGATTAGTGACCATCCTATGAATCATATCTGATTTATCAAAAGATTGAATTTATTTTTATACATTAGAGACCAATGAGTGAGCCCGAATAGTTAAAGCAAAGGTAGAAGCAAATAAGTATGTATTTAGAACATAATTATCCTTGGAATTAATTGAAAATAAATGAAATGGAATATTTAAGGATTTTTTTATTTATAATTTTAATTTAAAAATCACATTATTTCAAAGAGTTTTAACTTAAAATATTCCAGGCTGACTATTATGAAAATCCTTAAAAGTATTTATAGTAGTATAAAGTATTTATACTACATTGACGGAAAAAAATTCAAAACTAAGAAGAAATTTTATGAGACATTCACAGTGGCGTACCTAAGGGGTGGCGGTGGGTGCGGTCCGCACCGGGCGGCACTTATCTTGGGGCGGCATTTTTTATATTTAGTTATAGTTGTAAAAAGCAACTTATTCATTTCATATTTATTTTTTTTCTTTCTTGAATAATAAATGATTATTATGATTATTATAAGTTTACTATTTGATTTACATAAATTATGATCAACCATATGATTTCGAATATTATTCCTCGGTGTATATAAATGCATTTTAGTGTAAATTTTGAATTCTAATTCCAAGAACAGGATAATAATTTTATTTTATTGTATTCATTAAAATTCGTTGAATTCGTAATCGCATCTTTAAGATTTTGTTCGGCAAAATTATCTTCGTTCTACAATGAGTCAATTAAGACTACAAAATCTTGCAATATTGTCACTAGAACAAGAAATTAAAAATAATATAAATTTTGAGAGCATTATACACGATTTTTCTAGTATGAAAGCTAGAAGAGTAAATATTATATAAATATGTTTACGAGTGCATACAAATATGTGTAAAAAAATTTACTCTGTGTATTAATTAATATTGATTAAATAACCTAATAATTTATTTATGTGTATTAATTTATAAAAACCACTATTTGATTGACTTATAATAGAAAGGGCGGCAAACTGGAGATCGCCCTGGGCGGCAAAAGTTCTAGGTACGCCACTGGACATTCATAAAACATTTGGATGCTTGTAAAATGCCACTATTTCACACTTGAAATGAGTTCACTTCTTACTTCAAAAACACTAATAAAACAATAGTTTAGGTAGACAAATAATTTACTTAAAGGGGGTCTTATCAATTAACCATGGAACTGGACCTCCAATATTGATATTTAATATTATAAGTTTAAGAAGTACGATCTCCTTTTTTTGATTTTCTTATTTTAATTTTATATTCCTCCTCATGTTCATTTAATTATATTATTAGGTCTATCCCGTCCTGAAAGGTTTCTCAGAAAAAAAAATTTTTTCTTTAGCTTTTAAGTCTCTCAACATTATTATATCGAAACCGAGAATTTTCTATTTGTATATATAAACTTAATAAAATACATATAAAGTAAATATTTAGATATTTAATCTTGGATTTAATTTTTTTATATTTCTTTTAATATTTCTTAAATTTGTTAAGTAAATAAAATAAGTAATAATTTAATTATTAAATGAAATGTGAAAATGGTTTGTGCAGTTAGTATAGATATATATGTTTATTAATATTATAAATAATTTTTTAATGCTTAAAATATAAAATTTCAAATTACTTGAAAATGTACAATATAATAGAATTGATGATAAAATAATTAATAAAATTTGAATTTTAATGAGAATTTTACTTTTCAAACTCCTCAGAGATGAAGTTTTTTTTTCATTTATAAGAAAAGTTTTGAGATGGAGACCATGTTAAACGAGTTGAGGATAAAATATGCAAATTTACAACCCCATTTAACCATATCTCTTTCTAAAGCGAAAAAAGATTTTGATAAACATCTTAATAATACACTTCAAACCTACAATTTCTGTTTCAATTGTGAATATATATCTCTTCTAGGTTATACATGTATATTTAGATTATTCTAACAATATTATCATCACATGGATAAAAATAAAAAAGATGATTTAATTTCCCATATGAAATAATAAGTTAAATATGAGATAACAATTCTATATATATATAGGTACATTTTATTTTATAAATATTAATATTAAACATTTTTCATTAGTCTATCTATTCAATAATGATACTGAACATGAAAGTTCATCCAATTTTATTTTTATATTCTATACTCATCGATTTTTTAATTAATTAAATTAAAAATTTAGAATAAAACGAATTCGAATTTGAAATATTTTTGTATTATTTGATTCAAATTGATCATTTTTAAAAAGAATAAGTTGACCTGTGGTCAGGTCCGAACCGACCGACGGTTTGAAATAAATTAATTTCCAGCTACAGAAACAATTTCAAATAATTTTCATATATCTATTAATGTAATAAAAAACAGATATGGATACATAAATAATAAATATAAACATTTTTAATTTTATTTTATTTATAATATATATGCAAGACCAGGCTGTGACGTCATGAATAACTGGATGATGTCATATAATTTTAAATCAAGAAAAAACTAATAAATATGATTTTTCTCGAGGATAAAACCAATACAAAGTGCATGATTCGTGGTGATATATAAAAAAATCTCCTTTGGTGTGAAAATAACCCTTTCCTTCCTATCGTCGATCGCTAATACTACCACTTCCGGTTTCCGGAATTGCACCAAAAGTTGATCAATTCATCCCACTGATGCATTAAGTAAATATACCAAATTTCATCAAAATCGGTTGGGCCGTTCAGGCTGTACACATCTATACGAACGGACGGACAGACATCATGCTAAAAATACTTTTTTCTGTTTAGAAAATGCATGATTCGTGGAGATATGTAAAAATCTCCACATGTGAAATTTGGTGTGAAAACAATACCTCCCTTACTATCGTCGGTCGGTAAAAATTCAAAATAAAATTAATTGATAATATAATAAACATCAAATAATTTGAAAAATATCTTTTAAATATGAAATTTGCTAAAAAATTAATGAATAAAACTTATAAAATTAACATTTTCATATATCTCTATCGTAACTATTTGCTTATTGATTTATTATGATCAAGATTATGATGAATAAAAAAATCCTATCGTTTGTTTGAATGAAATGGACTTTTATATTATTTCAATTTGGAATTGATCCAAAGTTATAATGCTTAATCTTTCCCGATGAAAATAATTTCTTAAATAATTTCGAATTTGAAGTTTAGCCAATAAAAGTCCGACCATAATCCTTTTGGTGTGTCTTGGCTCATTTTCCACAAGCAAAATGGCTCAGCCATTGAACCCGTTTGTCTCTAAGTCTGTAAATTAATCAACTGACCACTTCACTCTTCATCCGCTCTCCTATTAACATTGGGGAGCCATCACCACTCTATTTCCCCATTTCCATTACCTAAGTCCACTATTTCCAAGTCTTCATAGCCAAATGTCTAGAACAATATTTTTTTATATTATATAACTCTTCATTCAAACCACCCCAGGGTAGCTCTCTCGTATTTGACAAATCAATCAGATTTTATATATCGGAAATTTAAATAATAGGATTGGTTGGTTTGTTGAATCGTTAAAAAACAAATAACAAATAAATATTTAAAAAAAAATTTATGAAAAGTTCTTTAATAAAAAAACTTACAAAAATTAGTTATCTTAATAAAAACTTTGTTAAGCCAATTGTCCAACATACATTAATGTATATATATTTATGTGGATAGAACTGAACTCTAAAAGCAACCCTCTTTCTTAAATCTAACTATAAAATCTTACTAATCTGTTTTTTAAAGTTTTGATTTAGATTATTAAAACATAAATTAAATAATGATTCTGGTGTTTTCATTAAAATGTAATTTTCAATATGACCTCCTAAATCTTTCTATTCCGTGTGATTATGCAAATTATTTAATGAGAAATGTCGAATTTTTAATAAATAATATAATATAATAGGAAAAATATAAATATCACTTTCATTAATATATGATTTTACATTTTGTTCTTCGTCTAGAGTTAGATTATGTCAAAATCTGGCCGAAAGTCAATATATATTTAGTCACTTTTTATTTTTAATAAAATATTTATTTCTAGATATCTTAAGTATTCTCAATTCAAAAATTTTGATCATTTAATGTCACTTTATATGTATATTTTAAATAAAATATTTAAATATTAAATAATAAATAAATGGAAAAAAAGATAGATAACAAATGAATAATTTGAATTGCCCAATGTGATCTATAAATTTGGTAAAAATAATATCTTTCAAGCTCATTTTTGAACTAAATAGCTATTTGCTGAGGATTTTTATTTTAATAATATCCATTATACATTTAAGGATATTTATTCATTATTTATCATTTATTGAAATTCATAAAAAAAATTATTTAAATTACTGTGAAATAAATAGTTTGTACGCTGAACAAATTCATATTTAACATCAATTTTATTAAGAATAAATTAATTAAAAATATAATAATTGCAATTCTTTTGAAAAAATAGTCACAAATCATCCAATAAGAAAAATGATCTTAAAAAAATATTGTTTTTAATTCAAGCTAAAATTTTTTTTATAATATCAGAATGACGCCCGGAGCAAATGGCCCCCTTGCCCCCGTCTCACTACAATGCTGTCACATTTCGTCTAGAATGTTTTTTTTTTATTTTACTAAAATAAAAATCAAACAAGGAATTAAATAAATTAATATAAAGGTATATATGTATGTACTTGAACTGTTTCAAAGATAAATAATATAATAAGCTTGTTTTATTTTTAACGAATAAGATAAGAATAAAAACATGGATTCAAAATAAGTCAATTAATTCATAAATAGTTTTTATATACTTATTTGTAAGTATTTTTTATATGGGATTGTTCCTATCATGAGTGAAATATTCTTTATTAATTTTTTAAATAATAAAAATATACTATTTTCTATTCTTTTGAAAAATTGAATGTTTCTTTTGATAAATTCGTATTAGATAATATTGAAAATGGATAGTGGAACTTTCATTTATATCCATTTTAATCATATAATTAATAACCGATAGACTAAATAGATTAGAAGTTTTTAATAACGTATTAATTAACATGAAAATTGATATTGAAATATTAATTAATGTGAACTTTATATTTTTGAAGGAAGTATACTATTAAACAAAAAATAATAATTATTTTTTTTTAATTAATAATTCAAATTATTAAAGAAAATTTTCGGAATATCATTTAAGTTGATTAAAATTTTAGTATTCTGCTTTAGCTATCTAGCTTGTTTAAATACAATTCCCAGATTAAATTAACTTTAATTAGTAATTGATGCTCATTCTCGTAGATGAATTGCTTATTTTCCAGTGTTAGGAGCGAAGCTAGAAACACCCCATATTAAACAACCCTTTATAATATGTTTATATATCATACAAATATCGACTTTTATCCTTCCTCTTTAACTCTCCTTTGATGTATATTTTAATATTTATAGAGTGGAAAGTTATTCGTAGATTATTCCTTTTTAGGTTGAGATATTTACATTATCTTTTTTTTTCCTATTTATTTTTAAAACCATCTAGGTGTACTTATATACACCTATGAGTGAAATTTTTCTTTAGATAAATAGTAAGTTTTTACGAATTCAAACTAATTAAAATTTTTAATTTTTTAAAAAAATAAATAAATGAGTATCCAAATGAACATATGTTAATGTTTATATATTGTATAATATATATTTTTTATAAACATGAACGAAACTTAATTATTATATGTATTTATTTTATAATTATATTTAAATAAAAAAGACAATTCGAAAAATTTAGTAATTTTTTTTACAGGTAATAAATTAATAAAAAGACACTTGTTACTTATTTATTTTTTTAAACGTAAGTAAAATTAAATAAAATTATAAATCAATTTTTACCGACCGACGATAGTAAGGGAGGTATTGTTTTCACACCAAATTTCACATGTGGAGATTTTTACATATCTCTACGAATCATGCATTTTCTTAACAGAAAAAAGTATTTTTAGCATGATGTCTGTCCGTCCGTTCGTATAGATGTGTACAGCCTGAACGGCTCAACCGATTTTGATGAAATTTGGTATATTTACTTAATGCATCAGTGGGATGAATTGATCAACTTTTGGTGCAAATCCGGAAACCGGAAGTGGTAGTATTAGCGATCGACGATAGGAAGGGAAGGGTTATTTTCACACCAAATTTCACATGAGGAGATTTTTTTATATATCACCACGAATCATGCACTTTGTATTGGTTTTATCCTCGGGAAAATCATATTTATTAGTTTTTTCTTGATTTAAAATTATATGACGTCATCCAGCCATTCATGACGTCACAGCCTGGTCTTGCATATATATTATAAATAAAATAAAATTAAAAATGTTTATATTTATTATTTATGTATCCATATCTGTTTTTTATTACATTAATAGATATATTAAAATTATATGAAATTGTTTCTGTAGCTGCTAATTAATTTACTTCAAACCGTCGGTCGGTTCGGACCTGGCTACAGGTCAACTTATTTTTTATTAATTCAGTTATTACTAATTAATTTTTCTTTATCATTTTTTATAGTATGATAATCGGAGTATATAATAAAAGGACTATTAATATTTACTGGAATGTTCACATTTTTACTCCCTGAATATGATTGTAGCATCATGTAAATTTAGAGAATTTTTATTAAAAAATTATTTTGATAATATATATACATATATAATCGTATTTTGATATATTTGGATATCGTGACCGCTATTTAGAACATTTTAGAAATCTGATAGATTTTATTCATCTATAGATAAATTCATATATTAATAGTTAGCTATTTATAAAATATTTTATAAATAAAATTATATATATATGTTATTAATTATGAAACTATTTTATGATTTGTTTAAATTTATAAATTTTTTTAAATAAGGATTTTCCAAAATTTTTTTTTGATTTCACATCAATTTGAACAAATGTTAGATATTTGTGTATTAATTTTATAAAAATCTTTAAATAGATGACAATTTAGCATAGATTTTTTCTTAATGCGATTTTTCTTGATTAGTCTATTGAAATGTATACTATCTTTAAATGACTCATCTTGAATTGTAAACTTTGATCGAATCTCCTATTTTGCGAAGCAATTGCATTTTGCAGTTCATGATGTGATCCATGTAACACACTTATTGTTTTCTCTAATCGAATTCCATTATTGTCTTTGTGTGTAGGAACCATATGGGCGCTCTCATTTATTTATTTTCGCATTATCCTTGACCTAAACTTGAAAAACAGGTCTTAGGCAAAGATTTTTTTTTATCTAATTTTCTCCTATGAGTTTAATTAATATCAGAATATATTTGATTCAATTAATTTGTGATGACATCAGAAAATTATTTTAATTTTTATTTTAACTTACTTGCAATGTAAATATTATTATTAGGGGGGAAAAATATAAATATTTGAAGAAAAATTATTTTTAATTGTAATTTTTTTTTTATTATTCTGATGGTGCAATAGAAATATATTGAGAGAAATGAAATCAGAATGAGAGAATTGAGAGTGGTTTGAGAATGGATGGGATGAGGGCATGTCTAGGCTGGAAAGGAAACAGGACGTCCCACACACGCATTCATTCCTTTTGACTGATATTGCCTCTTCAAGAACAAAAAAGATGAATATTTTAATTAAACAAAATTTGTAAACTAATTTATTTATCTAAGTTAACACCATTTATGTCCTAGAAAATGAATACATACACATTTATAAAATATATTATAAATTCATTTTATCCCTATGAAATGCTTCCAATTGTATTGAATAAATGAAAAATGAATCAAATTTCAAGACTATATATGATTTAATGTTTATGATGTTGAAGGTTTAAGTTTTTAAAGCCCCTTTTAATTACCAGTATTAATTTCAGCTCTAAACAACCTTCACTGTTCAATTTTTCAAAAATTTCTTTACATAATAATTATTCATATTTTCAAAAAGACTTTAAAACAATACCTCCCTTACTATCGTCGGTCGGTAAAAATAATTAAAACAAAATTAATAAGTTGACCTGTGGCCAGGTCCGAACCGACCGACGGTTTGAAGTAAATTAATTAGCAGCTACAGAAACAATTTCAAATAATTTTAATATATCTATTAATGTAATAAAAAAAAGATATGGATACATAAATAATAAATATAAACATTTTTAATTTATTTTATTTATAATATATATGCAAGACCAGGCTGTGACGTCATGAATGGCTGGATGACGTCATATAATTTTAAATCAAGAAAAAACTAATAAATATGATTTTCCCGAGGATAAAACCAATACAAAGTGCATGATTCGTGGTGATATATAAAAAAATCTCCTCATGTGAAATTTGGTGTGAAAATAACCCTTCCCTTCCTATCGTCGATCGCTAATACTACCACTTCCGGTTTCCGGATTTGCACCAAAAGTTGATCAATTCATCCCACTGATGCATTAAGTAAATATACCAAATTTCATCAAAATCCGTTCAGCCGTTCAGGCTGTACACATCTATACGGACGGACGGACGGACGGACAGACATCATGCTAAAAATACTTTTTTCTGTTAAGAAAATGCATGATTCGTGGAGATATGTAAAAATCTCCACATGTGAGATTTGGTGTGAAAACAATACCTCCCTTACTATCGTCGGTCGGTAAAAATGAAAGAAAAATCGGTAATAAAAAATTATCTATATTTTATTATTTTTAATTAAAATTAAATACAAAGTTAATTCTAAAGTCGGTGGGTGGGACTAAAGGGACGTGATTGTCATTTTGGTTCACTTGATATGAAATAAAAACAATACCTTCCCTTCCTATCGTCGGTCGGTAAAAATGTTTTTTTTTTCAATATAAACATTTTTTAGAATAATTCATTTTGAAATTTTATAATTTTATGTAGACGTCCAATATTTCAAGAAAAGACATTTATCTTCAGGTTCCAAAATATAAATAAAATAAATAAAAACATATCACATCGCTTTTAAAGTTGTTCTCTTTGAAATATAAACATAAATATAAAGTAGCCTGTTGTCCCCTCTACTAGAGTCAATGTTCACTATTGGTAAGTTTAAAATATGTTGAATGATGTTGTTTTCCTTAGATCAATATGTGTAACTTTATCCCGCATTAACTTTTAGTTTTAATTTGAAGGAGACTACTATCATAGGGACTAAGTACTTTGAGATACTTATTATGAAAAAACTCCATTGCAAGAACCTCAAAAAATTTACTAAAATGTGAAATTTTCAGAAATATTAGAGGCAGACTTTTACTACCAATCTCTAATAACAACAATAAATCGATTTGAATTGTCTCCTTGGAAGTATCTACTTACTAGCCAGACATGTCTCTTTTTTATTGTCACTTGTTTGCATCGATAATTCCCCGATTTGTTGAGTAGTTCTTCGATTCATTCAAAAATTTTAAAAAAATGGTTTAGTTCACAAAGTTTTTTAATTCATCAAATTATTTACACAAAAGATGGGGGAAAAGTACCTATCACAATTGAACTTATTTAAATAAACAATTTTTTTATCATTTTTTTCGAATTTAACATGTTTTCTTTAGAAAAATTCAAATTCCATAAGTATGAATTTAATTGATTCAAAAAATATATAGTTCTTTTCGTTACCATTCATAAAAATCATATATTTATTTTCTATTTTTCTAGTGAATACATTTTATTTAATAAAAGTATGTGCATCAAAACATCAGTTAAGATGCACACATTTTCTTTAATCTCTTCACTCTCTACTAACGCAGATTTGTTATCAGTGGTTATTTGGTAACGAGATATCATTAGATTCAATTCCTTGCATTATTCTTCGACTCTCTGCCTCTTGGTTTAATGAATAAAGGGGAGGAAACCATTCATTAAGAGCCAAATTAAACTTAGCTAATAACAGATAACGAGCCGCTTCAAACTAAAAATATCATTTTTTTTTATATATATATTAATAATATTTATATTAATGATTTATTATCTTAAAAGTTAAATTAAATTATTTAAAATTTAATAATTGATTTTATTACATTTTTAATCTTCATATATTTATTCTCTCTCTCTCTCTCTAATGGTCAATAATTTTTCAAATTATATTTAATGTTTATCTGTAAGAATTTTATGAAAATTTTTATTACCAAGTATAATATATTTTAGATTTATTTTTACTTTTAAATCCATCTACCTATAAATCAAAGTTAAAGTTCAAAAAATTCAAATTTTATTTTTGAAAAATATATTAAATTAAATTTATTTGTATATGGTTTATCTATACAAGTGATCTATCAATATTTATTAAATTTTTGATTATATTTTGTTATATGTACCTGAAAGATCTTTGATATTTCCTAACTTTTAAGATTTTGTCTCTGAATTGAATAATTATATAATTAGTATTTTGATTTTCTCTTTTTTTTATATTGCTACTTTCCAAAATAGGTATTCAGATTTCGTGTTGGTGATAATTCTAATTAATTTTTAAAAAAATGAAATGATTCTAGGGTGAAAATTCAAGTACTTTCAGAGTAATTAAAAGTGAATAAAATCTTATTGATATAAAAGATAATTTTGTTTGAAATTGATGGAACGAGATTTGTTTGAAATAAATTAGCTGGAGTGTCTCCACTCGACTATCTCGCAATTTGAGTTGGATTAAATAACATAATATATTATATTTAAATTAAATTTAATTAATTATAAATTATAAATAATAAATATTAAACCAGCGCATGTTTGGCTTTTTGTTGATGGCACCATGGCACGTGTTGGCGCGTGAGATTTGCAGTGTTAAAAAATTAATTCTGGTAATTTCAGCGAATCAATCAAGCTGAAATTATATATATAGCAGTTTTATACAATTATTAATCATGTGAAAAATTATCAAACATATATCTTTATCTTTACGGTTACTTTAGAGGAAAAAAAATCAAAACGTTGTAGGTAATGACCCTCTTCCGGATAGTAAAAATGTGTAAAATCACTTATAAAATGATAACAAAATGTTTACTGTAATATTCTAGGAATATTTTGGATTAAGAGAAATTGAAAAGGTGTATTTTGGATATATCGCAATAATTCCACATATATAGGTAAATATATGTAAATAAATATATTTAGGTAAGTTTTATATGTAAATAGGTAAATGAAAATAACAAATAATATTATTAATAATAATATATAATTTAGCCATCTTTCGAATACATATAAAATAAAAACAAAACATTTGAGATAACTTAAAATAATTTAATTGAATAAATTTTATCATTTAAATTGTAAAATAATATAAATATATAATTTATAATTAAATATTATCAATGTATATAAAAAGAGAATGCATTATTATTGAAATGATGCGTTTGAATTGGAATTAAATCCATCAATATTATTAAAGGGCCCAGTGTGTGATATCTCTCTTTCTCTCCTCGTATAGTAATAGAGTGGGTGTTTATAAAAAGAAATTGTGGCTATTTGTGTAATAAAATGACAATGGATGTTTGATTAAATATTATTAGAGAGCTTTAATCCAAACATAGAAGGGCGGCAGCATACTTATTGAGTGTGAAGGACTGGTATGACCTATTTTCATGACTTAAGGGTTGCTCTGGAGTAATGCCAATACATTTTCAACTCTCGTTTCCCTAATCTCTTTAATTCAACATTTGTTCATTGAATAAGTTCATATCTTTTAATTTTAATATTTTTTTTATTTTAGTTAACGAAAAGAAAAAGAATCAAATTTCATTATTATTAAATCAAATCCATATAGGATTTTTAGAGTAATAATCTTCGATTAAAAATTTAAAAGAATCAAATATAATATTAAAAATTTGTTTGAATATCTTTTTTTTTTTGTAAAGGTGATATCTTATATCTGGGGATTATTATTAAACGTTATTCAATTATTTTTAAGTTTAATTTTAAATTTGTTATTATTTTTAGGATGAATCACAGTCAATAAAACTATTTTATGTGCATTTATAATTATTCTATTTAGATAACCTTCATACGTACATATATATTTGTTGCCTCGGGGTATGCTTGGCCATTTTAAAGAAAAAAAAAATAGAATTATACAGATCACCACATCAAATTAACTTTGTAACGTTATTTTATGATGATGAGGAAATGAAAATAATAAATTTGGGGATGTCATTTAATTATAACAATTAAGAGTTTTCATATTTAAATATATATATATATAATATTTTACTTAGTTCACTAAATCTAAGATCCATAATAATATTGAAATATCCATTAGCACAGTAATTCCTCAAAAAAAAAAATACACATAAAATCAACTTGAATGATTATCGCCTAAATGAATTCATTAAATATTATAATTCAATTTTTCTTTAAATATTATCAATGAAAAATTGAATTAAAATGGAAACAAAAAATAAATAAATATAAAATAAATAAAAAACTAAGCAATTATTCAATTTAACACATTCTATAAGTTATAGCTTGGTGTCTACTAGTCATTTGGAATACTAATTGGTATTATATCATTTATATATAAACATAATTTAATTTTGTTATCTAAAGGTAAAATGAAATTTAATTGAATTGATTTCTTTATTCAGGATGATAACAAAATCCAATAAACACAATCATTTCCAATATTTTATTTATTTATTAAGTTTTATTTTGCATGTAAATTTCTTTCATCTTATCTAATATATATATATATATATATGCTGATAAATAATATCTATTTAAATAATCGATAATTAAATTGTTTATAATACATAGTTAAGAAAATGTGTTCTTTTCATCATTCAAACCCCCTCCTCCTAGAAAGGAATATGAATAATTATGCACTATCTATATATCAACAGATATTTCACTTAATACTTAATTCATAAGTATCTGCTTTCATTTATGAAATGAAATATCTCTGAATTTTGTTCCATAACCATGTATATGTATTCATTTTAATATTAAAATTACTAATTAATTATTCATAAATATAAAATGAAAAATCTTTTAAGATACTTTTGCTTTGAATATAAAATTTCTAATATAAATAATAATAATAATAATAATAATAATTCAATGCGTACATATCATAATATATTTTAAATCTAAATTTATTGTATATATATATATATATAATTCACATTTAAACTGGCCCTGATTTTATAAATAAAATTTTCAGAAATTTTCTTTTGATCTGTATGTTAAAAATTATAGAGTGTTGATATTTTATATTACTTAAATGAGATATATATTTATAAGTGAGAAATTTATTGAAATTATATCGAATATATAAATGATATATGTTATCCATCATGTATATTAATTAAATTATATTATAATCTATCGGATGGTTATAGCTCAAATTTCTAAGTTCTAATTTAAGTTTATGATAAAATAAATATGTGAGTTGATTTTATTTATTGATAATTTATTCTAATAAACTAGGAAATTAACATTCAAGATATGTTATTTTCATTTAATTAGTCTTAGTGGTGATTTTATTAGTTTTATTAACCGATAAGAGGTGTGTTGTGTGATAAGGAATCGTTTATTTGTAAATTGCTAATGATGAATTGTGGCCTGTTTACCAAATGGCAGGTGGTCGGAATTGCGAGGCAGCCTGTAGCGCCAAGCCTGGAGATTTCTCTTGAGATAGCAGGCAATCGGAACGAGATTTGTTGCCTCTCTGCTACAGTACAGATTTCTCCGCCGTCTGGTATTGAGGACAAGAGAGGTTTGTGCTCCATGATGGACCTCTTACGCTTACCAATTAAGACAATCCAACATAATCAATCCTAGGCGCGTTCCTCGATGTTCTACAAGGATTACCACTTAACAACTGAATAATACACTGCACAACAGATAATCAAATCATTTAACTACCTAAATCTGTCCAATGTCATTCTATTCCTAATAAAATTTAATAAATATTAAAATTCAAATTTGTGCCGAATGGATATGTAATATTCATTTATACTTAGGCATTAAAATAAATAATGAATATATTTTATGTTAAAATATAGCATCATTTAGTTAAGATCGAGTTGGGAAATTGAGATTTCGGATAATACCAGCTTCTTCAAGCCTCTAAATCTAAATCATTCTATGTCAATAACAGTTACTATCATTACTTATAATAATACAAATATATATATGTATATAGCAAATACAGAATTTTGGAGAGGGGAAGGGGCACCAAGCTAAATTCATGTTTCATTTTTACTATCTCGCCAGAGATAGTATTGCGATCATGAAAATTTTCGATGTTGAGATTTTGATGTTTTTATACGTTTTGAAGGTTCCTGAATCATTTTCACTAAGGTTGAGAAAAATGTCTGTGTGTGTGTATGTGTGTGTGTATGTGTGTATGTGTGTATGTGTGTATGTATGTAGGCAAGATTACGCAAAAACGGTTTGAGCTAGAATGATGAAATTTGGTACATGGACATTATTCAAAATTCATAGTTTTCTATCAACTTTTGAGAAATGTAGCTCAACCGGAAGAGGGTCATTACCTACAACGTTTTGATTTTTTTTCCTCTAAAGTGACCGTAAAAATAAAGATATATGTTTGATAATTTTTCACATGATTAATAATTATATAAAACTGCTATATATAGAATTTCAGCTTGATTGATTCGCTGAAATTACCAGAATTAATTTTTTAACACTGAAAATCTCACGCGTCAACACGTGACGTGGTGCCATCAACAAAAAGCCAAACATGCGCTGGTTTAATATTTATTATTTATTATTTATAATTTATAATTAATTAAATTTAATTTAAATATAATATATTATGTTATTTAATCCAATTCAAATTGCGAGATAGTCGAGTGGAGACACTCCAGCTAATTTATTTTTTTGTAGGATTTTTTTTATTTTTAAGATTTCTTTTTTTATTTTTTTTTTCAATTTTGTTTTGTTACTATCTCGTAAGAAGAAAATTTTCGATGTTGAGATTTTGATGTTATACGTTTTGAAGGTTCCTGAATCATTTTCACTAAGGTTGAGAAAAATGTGTGTGTGTGTTTGTGTATGTATGTATGTTACCAAGATTACGCAAAAACGGTATGAGCTAGAATAATGAAATTTGGTATACGGGTATTATTCAAAATTCCTAGTTTTCTATCAACTTTTGAGAACTGTAGCTCAACCGGAAGAGGGTCATTACCTACAACGTTTTGATTTTTTTTCCTCTAAAGTGACCGTAAAAATAAAGATATATGTTTGATAATTTTTCACATGATTAAAAATTGTATAAAACTGCTATATATAGAATTCCAGCTTGATTGAATCGCTGAAAGTACCAGAATTAATTTTTTAACACTGCAAATCTCAATCAACAAAGAGTCAAACATACGGTTTAATAAATATTATTTATTAATTTTAATTTATAATTGAATTAATTTAATTTAATTTAAATTAATATATGTTATTTAATCCAATTCAAATTTGCGAGATAGTCGAGTGGAGACACTCCAGCTTTTTTTTTATAAAAATATTAAAATTAATTCATAAATTAGAAAGAATAATCTACTAAGCAGTTATAGTTAAATTTTTGCATTTTTCTCTTTTTTTTGGAGAGGGAGTTCTCGACCGCCCTTCCGTGATATATAATTTCAACTTATTGTTGTACATATATCAAATATAAATTTCCAGAAATATAGTAATTCAAAACTAAGGATCTCAAAATATTTCAAAATTATACTTTTAATTAAATTAATTAATTAATAATAAAATATGAAGAAAAGAAACATTCTTAACTTGATGATGTAAAATAAAATAAATGGAGAAAACATATCTACAGACTTTCCAAAAAATATTTAATATATCACTCACGGAGTACAATGGGCGGAGTCTCTTGTCTAAATGCAAAGGCCTCCTAAGTATAAATTATATACGAGTATATAAAACAATGGTCATAAATTGAGAAGTGATTTCCTGAACACTTCCACAATATGAAATACATTTTAGAAAGATGAATAAAACTGAATTTTTGAAAATTAAAAAAATAATTTATTCAGTTAATTATATAAACATTTTGACTTTTTGAATGTTAATTTACTTTGTAATGGTTCTTTTTTTTCGAAATAACCGTTACTTTATTTTCTCTTTTAAAACGTTCTCTTAAAAGTATTTCTGATATTTTTTTTTATTAGATTAAGAAGAAAAAGAAGAAAAAAAAAACACTTTAGGTGACGTCGGTAGTACTTTTCCCAGTGGATTTCATTTTGTTTTAAGCCTCACTCTTTTATTTCAATTGGGAAATTCAGATCATCTTTCTTTTGCTATTTTTCTGCTGTTTACTTTCTCAAAGGTTTGCCCTGACGGATTTTGATACCAGTCTACATAGAAAAAACAAACGCACTCTTTTTTTTTTTTTTTATTCATCCCTTCTCATATTCCATCATACATTTATAATCAATAATTTATTTTATATAATGAACAAAAACCTCTCTCTTTCTCTTCATCAAGTTTAAAAATAATTAAAAATAGAAATTAATTAAATCGATTAAAATTAAATTAAAATTAGAATTAAGAAATCTTACAAATGTAATCTTGATAATTGAATCAATTAAATTATTTTCAAATACGGATTTTTTTTTTCTAATTGAATTACGTATTTGTGTTATTTTTCTTTTTTTTTTTCTTTTATTTTTAAATTCAATTAATGATATCCCTGTAGCTTATGTATCTATTCTACTTTCAACTCCACTTCAAATGGTTAAGATTATGATATGCATACTTTTCCAGGGCTTCTGTGTCCAGGACGGGTCCAAGTCTCTCGATCATCTCCAGTAGCCGATAGGTTTGTTCTTTTTCGCCCATGTCCCTGGTGAGGTCTCCGCCACCGCTAAATCCACCGCCGGCTACACCTAGACCGGCGTAGCCACCCAACTCACGGTTAAGATGCCAGGGTCTGGAAGGTTCACCGAAGGATAACGCAAGAAGTGCAGCAACAATTAACAAACAGCCTCCCAACGAATTCATACTAAATGGTAAAAAAAAAAACGAAGAAAAAAATCATAATTAATTTTTTTGTTTAATCAATTCAATTTAATACGCTAATATTTACAAGTAATATACCCGAATTGATATAAGTTTATTAAAGGAATTTTTATTAAAAGACCACATTATTTGTATAAAATTATTTATTAAATTAAAATAATTGTACAACGTTTCAACTGCTTCTTCTGCAGTCGTTTTCAATTAACCGTACGCTTGCTCCGATTCAAGCGGACTGATGCATGTTGGGACACGTCACCTCTTATATAGGCAGTGATATAAGTTTACTTTATTATTAATAATTATATTTCTAATAATTAAATTAAATAAAAAAAAAAAATTAAATAAAAAATAAAGTACAATTTAATTAAATTATTATCAATACTTTATTTTAAATATAATTTATTTTTTAAATTTGATTTTAATTCAATTTATCAATCTATCTCTATGTTTCTGATATATAGATATATTCAATGTAGCTTTTAACAGCATCAATCTCATTCCTACATCCATTCAATCCTGAGCCTCGCCCATTTTTAAGAAATTTGTTTTTATATACACCCAATTTATGACTTCTCTTTTGAGCTGATTGAATAATCTATATAAATTTTGATAAAAAATATTTAATAATTGTTTTTTAAAGGGATATATATTTTATGTTATGTAACTTAAAAGTGATTAAAGGATGTCATTTACAGTTAATTGAAATTACTTTATATAACTCCTTTATTTGACGTTTATAATAACATGCTCTATCGATAAATAATAAAAATAAATGATTTCTCAATTTAATATTTTGAACATCTTTAAGAATATTTAAATAGCAATATGATCGAATATAAATGATAGAAATATAAATCACCTAGACATTTTAATCAATATCAATCACTTGACAATTATTTATGTAGATTATAAATTAAATATAATTCAATAATTATAATATTATTTATTTTTTAATAAAATAATTATTTTTATTTTTATCATTTTTTTTCTCATTGTTTATTATAAAATTTCTACCGAAAGCAACGTTTCTGAATTATTAAAGTCATGAGTTAATATAATTTAAAAATCGTTATATAAATGAATGCAGGATAAAAGCATGGATAGCATGACTGAAATGGAAAAAAATATCACCAAAACCTAAAATTTATTTTTTAAATATTTAAATTTTCAAACCATTTGTATAACTTATATATTGTTAATATATAATATATATATATATATATATATATATATAATTAATGTAATAATTCAGTAATTCTTTTATATCATTTGATCATTTCTCAGCATAATCCCTCTCTTCATTTAAAAGTATTTTCTTCTATTAGCATTGTATTAATTCGCAAATCCTTTTAATAAGTAAATTCTTCTATGAATATAAATGGAATTAACTCTAATTACAAGCATACAAGCATACAACATACATTTCAATTAAATTCTATTAAGCAAAATGATTGTTCAAACAGCGAATCATATTGGATCGATTGTAAATGGAAATCAAACTAAAAGCAAATGGAACATTTTTATTTGGATTGACAGATAAGGATCGAATCGCGATCAACCATATGATATTATGATTTAACTGGCGACTAAGGTCAAAACCGAGGTGCTTTCTCTCCTCTTCTTTTGAACTTATCCTCAAGTGGAGAGAAAAGGGCAGAAGAGAGAAGGGTGAAACTGACGATTTCCTCCCTAAAACGGAATGTATTCTTGTCACGTACATCTTCATCTCTTCAAAATCCACCATCCCCTTATTAATTATTCCATTTTGTTGTGCCAAAATATTAATAATTGAAATGATTTGAAAGGCTGCTACTTTCCTTCATTAGTATTTAATTAACAAGAAATATATATATATATATAAACATCTTATATAAAACAATTAATTTAACGGTTGTATTATATGGGTGTGAGGCATGGTCTATGACCTTAGGAGACGAGAATAGATTTAGAGTATTTGAGAATAGGATTCTGCGAAGCATTGATGGGTCAAAGAAAGAGGAACCAAGGAATGGCGGAGACTGCATAACGAAGAATTGCATGACCTCGATGCATCTCCAGATATAGTTAGAATTATAAAATCGAGAAGGCTGCGGTGGGCAGGACACGTGGCTAGAATGGGGGAGGAAAGAATGGCGAAAAATATATTGGGGGGGAGACCGAGTGGGAAACGCCCGCTTGGAAGACCAAGGACGCGGTGGGTGGATAATGTAGGAAGGGACGTGAGAGGATGGGGATTGGAGGGTTGTGGCTCAGAATAGGGACACTTGGGGAGGGGGGGTTGCTGCGGCCAAGAATTTTCGAGATCCGTGGAGCCACAGAGATAGATAGATAAACATCTTAAATATTTCTTGTATTTTGAATTTTAAAATATTATTTAAATAATTTTAAAATTTAAATAAATATATATCCATGATATATTGTGTGTGAATACAACAACAGATTATTAATTCCAGTAAAACTCTAACAAAATGTGTTTTATTTTTTCATTTATATTATTATATTACTTCAATTCAGTATGGTTTACCCTTTCAAATAAAAAATAATTTATTAAATAATATATTATATTTATATATGGAAGAATGTAATTAGTAATATTTTATAATTAACTGTGGGATTACATTGATTTCTTATTTTTGATACCGATTAACCCCTAATCCTTCCTAAATAGTCAAATGAATGAAATGAGCAATATATGTATTTTTATGTATAAATGTATTTAACAGATTAAAACAACCAGTCGAAACTTCTAATCTATTAATTTTACAATTCATTTTGATGTCATGAGCGCTCAGGGATATAATATAAATCATATTCTTTCTCTCTTTCACTCTCTCTCTCAATGATATCGCTACTTAAATGTCCCGAAAACAAATTTATAAACAAAGCATAGCTCACAAATGATTTGTCTTTAATATCTTATTTAAAATTAAATAATACTAATAATAATCTTTTTCTTAAAATTCTAACCAAATATATTTTTATTGTATTACTTATATATTCTTATAATTATGAGTTGTAATTGTGATTACCTCGCCCTATAATTACTGACATCTCTGAATTTATACATTTTATTTTATTTTAATTCAAATTTAATTTTCAGTTAATGAACATTTTGAATGTAAGAAAAATAGTAATAAAGCGCATTATTTTGCTTGGATTAAAGATATCCAAGTAAATAATTATAATCCCCAGATTCTGATTACATGACACTCTCCATGGCTCTTTGATTAGCAAACGGCATTAGCTTTGTAGTTTGGGCAATGGACATGAACAATCTGCCCTATGTGACCCCAACCATCCCAACCAAAATTACACTTTAATATTAATTAATTGTCTTGATTATTTTACCTTGCAAACTATGTCTATGGTTCTTAAAAATCAATAATAAGGAACTCTTGTCTATGGTATATATTTGATATATTATAATAAATTATTATTTTATAAATAAAAAATTATTAATTCATTTTGTATATTAATTTATTCGATATTTACAGACGCCCTAAGGTCTAGTAAACTGGAACCCCGCGCTTAAGAAGATCCAACATAATAAGTAATAATGAAAACAACATACTACTTGAAATTTGACATTCATTTATATTTAAATACAAGATGAAATTTGAATTATAATTAAAATCGATTTACACACGAAGAAATTAATTTTTTTTCGATGCAAATACAAATGATCAGTTCTTGAATATGCTGATAATTATGTTCGAATCTTCCAAACCTGATCGTTAGTTAAGTATATGATTGGCAGATTGACAATTCCAATTTCAATAAAATCAACAGTTAAAACTTTTACTAAATTAAAACTAAAGAAAAATTATTTAGGGATATCAATTTTATTTGAAAAGGTTAACAGATCGATTGATTGCTTTGGTTTAATTTGCTAAATAAAAAGCCATTAAAAGTCATATTTCATAAAATAATAGAAAACTACATTAAAAACAATAAAATAAATATAAATAAAATGTAAATCGTTTTTACACATTTTGTTTTAAATTGTAGTTTCCACAATTTTATTTTTATAAAAGCTCAGCAATTTCAGGGGCGGACCTGTTTATATATTTTCTATTTGTATAGTAAAATAACTCTAAACGTCAAATTTTAACTCTTAAAAATGATATTCCACTAATATGCCTTTGTTTAATTAATTATTTATTAAAAATGTATATAATTTTAACATTCTTAAATAATATTTTCTCCATTATAAATTTTAATTTTTTTAATACATTATTAAGGAAAAAAATGACAATTTAAAAATGAATTTATATCAAATAGTTTTGAATTTTTATATAATTATACCATATTATATATTTATACTTTGTCATTTCAAACTTTAAACCAAAAACAAATTCAATTTTAACCTTTAATGCAGTCTTTTTTTAATGAATCTTTCAACTTACATCAGTAATATTATTTTTTTTCTTTTTAATAAATAGGTATTGGATTAAACTTCATTTGCATAATCGATGAGAGAAAAAAAATTATAAAGTTAGATAGATCGGATGTAAGAAAAAAAAAATATGTCTGATGAGTTTCCTCGTTTAACAAATTTTGTATTTACAACACTTAACTAAATAGGAAATCGTATCTTTGAACTGAATAAAAAAGATCTTTTTCCCTCAAAGAAAAAAGAAATCTTCATCTGGAAATCAATAAAAACCCTTTCTACGCGATTACTCTTGGAGAGCAATAGAAATATTAAATTCAAAGAAAAAAAAACAAGTGTTGATATGATTCACTTAATTGTATTTATTTAATATTTCTTAAACAATTTGCCGCTAGATGTGTGTATGTTTGTTAATCACTATAATTTACTTAATTATATATTATCATATAATTTTGATTTCCATATTCAAAATGTAAATTAATAATCCCATTAAAATTATTATTAGTAATATTTTTTAGTAGTAATATATATATATATATATATATATATATATATATATATTTGTAATTTCCCCCTATTTTAGATAAATTAAATGTTATGAAATCAATGATAGTTTTTTTTTTTTTAGTATTGGTTAGTGTTAGTAGAGAGAAAAATAGTGTTGGAAAACTTATTTCTCTCATATAAAATGAATAATAATTATTTATATTAATATAAAAATAGAAATAAATTTGTTTTATGTAAATGTATTAAATTAAATTATAATCAAATGAAAGAAAATCGAGAGCAATGTTCCCATTATTATAGTTTAACATAAAACAGGAATCTTTAATTTCTAGTTACAAACTATAGTAATCATTCTTTTTCAGTAAAAATATACCGTTTATTTAATAAATAGGAATAAATTTACTTCTATTGCTATCTTAAACATTCAACACTAATAGTTGATAGTTTATAAAGAGAAATTTTGTTTAGAAATTGTATGAGGAAAAAAAGTTGTTCTTTAAAAAGGTAAGAATGAGATAAGAATATCACATCACGAACGCATTAAGGTGGTTAGCAAACGATCAAATAGATATTGGCATAAAAGCTCAATCGCATTTTAGAGAATTTAATGCCGCTTGAATTTTCGAATTTGTTTGATCTCATAAATTATCACGTAAATGATTAGATGCAATTACTATGTTAATGATAACGACTTAAAAACGACGATCATAATAGTGATTATGAAAAGATCGACTCGGTAGATGGATTATCCATGGAGTTGCTAAATTCGAATTGAAGATAGTGATAAAAATGAGAACCTATTTATGATACTTTAGGTGGTGACACAGGTGAAGAAAGTTTGAGAAGATTCATGGTGTGAAAGTACCAGAAATGGGTCTGAATTTCTGGGTATTTAATGATAAAAGACAAAATCGATCAATAATAAATATTTGGTGTCGGTTCTATAATTATAATAAAAACATCTTAATCTTAAACGAGTGTTGATGATGAACATAAATAAAACATATTTATAAATCGTGTTGTCGTTAGTTATATTTTAGAAGAATCTAAAAATTCTCGGTGAGCGTTTGACACTCGGTCTATTTTTAATCGTTGGAAAAGGTCACTTGGAGCCGACATAACAGAACGACTTCTGCTTACTAAACGACAGACGTTAATCGAATTTGCTACGTGTCGATGACGATTTTAAAAGGGAATGAACCCAATTAAAAAAAAAAAAACAACAGATGAGGGGTAAAAGAAAAAACAAAAACACGAATATTGTTATGTTATCGCTTGTCGTTTCATTTGTTAATGCCCATTCACATATGGATGTATAAATAGAATCAATGTTAAGCTATTTTTAAAACCATTTTCTCAATGAAATCTTATTTTAGATATCAAAATTTATTAAAATAAAAAATTAAAACAAAAATACTTAAAAAACATTACATAAAAGTTTTAATGCTAAAGTAATTAGAAAAAAAAAGTAATTTTCAATAGCAAATTAATATTTCTCTATCCAAATAATTGAGCGCTTAAACCATCAATTAACCGGATTTCCGTTTAAATTTCATCACTAGATGGCAGTAGATGGAAGTGTATTAAGAAGTAATTCTAGGAGATGCAAAAAGAAATAGCAACAAAAAATTATACTTAAATAATTTTAATTAAAAATTGTTTTTAATTTATGATATTTTCATTATATTTTATATATTTAAATATAAATTAGTTAGATTCTCTTATTTTAATTATTGTTAAATATATTTTTAATTTTAATAAATTGTTAACAAATAATTATATTAATATATTTTTTAATTATAATATTTATTTTCATATTTTAATTATTTTATATTATATTATTATAATATTTTAAACTAATTATTTTTATAAATATTTCAAAAAATTTGAAATTGTTTATAATACCAGATATTTACAATTGTTCTCAAAAGATGGCAGTATAAGCTTTTAACTCGATATTTTCATGAAGCGGCTGATTTTAACATAGTTCGAAATTTTAGTGATATAATTTATAAAGAATAGTTTTTGTAAAATAAAGAATAACTAATTTTATATATATTTTAATATAAATTTTTATAATATTTTATTTTAATTAAGTAAAATAATTATTTATTTTTATTATTAGTAGGGGAAAGAATAATATATACAGACGGATAGACATCATGCTAAAAATACTTTTTTCTGTTAAGAAAATGCATGATTCGTGGAGATAGGTAAAAATCTCCACATGTGATATTTGTTTTGAAGACAATACCTCCCTTACTATCGTCGGTCGGTAAAAATTTTGAAAATACACAATATCAAGGTAAAAAACCTTATTATGTGTTTCTAAGGAGGATTTATTAATATCTAATCGAAAACCGTCATGCTTGTACTTATAAAAACATTTATTATATAATAAAATATTTCATGTTAGGTAAGTAATTCCTATAATATAAAATTTAATTTAAATAAATAAATACACTTTTCTCAAATTGTCTATATATATAAGGGGATATTGAATTTCAAGTATCCGGAGAATAGAGTAGAGAGGAGTAAGTTTTAGAATGGGAGGGGCCATAGAACAGGATAGAATATGAATGGAAAGAAATTCGTTATCGACGACTAGTTTTTTCTTTTATTAATTTTATACTTATTTTTATAATTATTATAATATAATATTATATACTTTATTATTTTATCATAATTAATAACATAATATAATATAAAATATAACATAATATTAATATACAGTATAATAAGACAAGAATTTTCATTTAATATCAGAAATTTAAATATAAAGGAAGATATTGGATTTGGAATTATATTTAATAAATAATATAACTTTGAGATATAATATTATTTAATTATTTATTTTGATGACTTTACATTTTAGGTTGCTTTATTTAGATAATTTAAAATTAATTAATAGATATCTGAAACTATTATGGAACTTTTTTTTACAAATAATAATACAAAAGATATAAAACTTAATAGTGCATATTTTTATATTTTTTAAATTGTAAAAAAATAATTAAAAGTTGATTAGTTAATCTAATCTTGGCAATGAAACTTAATTAAAATGTATTTCATTTAATCATTGAATAATATAATTATTTTATTATTATTCCAATTATTTATTCATGTAGAGCACAGAGCATCCGTAGAGATTTTTTTTCATCATTTCTTAAAATTTTATTGATTCTTTTATAGTTTAGAAAAAAATAAAGTACACTTTCCTTTGGGACCATATGAGGGTATATAAATTTATGTTCTCAAAAGCTCATAGTTTTTATTTTGAAAGTTTTATAAGGTTCAATAATATTATTGAAAATAATACACGGTTACAATTCGAAAAAAATTTTTTTTAAAGTAAAACAAATTATCTAATATATATTTATATTAATATACTTTATATATGTTCATCTTAGATTTAATAATATTAAAATTTAGTTTCTAACATGAAAAAAGAAAGGAAAATAGAATCACAATAAAAATTTAATAAACAGATTGATATTTAATAATTTATTAAATATATTTTCTCTTTGACAATTTAGTTTCAAATAAAGTTATATTATGTTACATACTTATTATTTAATTTCGCAAATTTTTATATAGTAAATATAATAGTAAATAGTGAATATAATATATATATATATTATATCTCTATTTATATAAATCTTAAAATATAAAATTACATAAGTAATAATAAAAAATAATCATGCACCATAAAAACAAAGTAAATATGGTAAATAATCTATTAAATTTTGATTAAGAAAAGTATTAATTAAATGAATGAGGCGATAAATCGAAAGAAACGATTCATTTACTTGAATTTTATCTACCATTCTTAAGGAGAGACAATCTTGACCATTTAATGTGGTCGTTAATTTTTTGTGAAATAGCAATACAAGTGGATAAGTCAATATAATTCAAGAAATGATGATACAAAATTTGATTCAAGGAATGAATCCCTTGAAATTCACTTCTTTAATGATATAGTTATTTCTTTTTATTTATCTTAGGTTAATATATAAATACTAACGTAGTCTAGTCCATATCTTTGTGGTTTTACAATAGTTAGTATATATTTGAAAAGATGACTGTGACAATTAAAGCCGAAAACTGTTCATGATATTTAGGTTATTTTGTTGTGTAATAATATCAAAGAAAGTTACTTATACAAATAATATTAATAATAAATATTCATTTAAGAATAAGCATATAATATTACATTTATTTTTTTTTTATTTAATAATAATTTTTCATAATGAATTTCCTTGTTTCATTTCTGCCATAAACACATTTAAATATTTGTATTTCTCCTAATAATAATAAACGGTTGAAGAAAAAAATATACTTGCATTCATAACTCTGTTTAACCATGCAAATAATTGCACTCACAGTCCAGCAGATTAACATGAATTCACAAGGGGCATCCATCCACTGACACACAATCCCTTAAACAAAAGCCATTCTTTCTCATTCGACATTTCTAAGGAGTTACCAAAGAAAATTAACCACTGAATACAAGACCTGATTGCAAGTAATTATAATTTACATATCTTATATAATTATCTTATTATATATTATCATTATTATTATTTTTATAATGTAAATATTTTTAAATACAAAATATTTAAATAATGAAATAAAAAATTAAATACTTCTAAGTAAAACATTAAATTAAGCAAATAATATAACATTATTAATAATAATTGGGTACTCCATTAATAATAATAACAATGTATAGTTTTTTTTATTCTTTTAATCGAAAATATTTTAAAAATATTGAAATAATTTAATAAATATTATAAATGTTTATCAATGTTTAAATATATCTTCATAAATATTAGTCTTTTATAAAGTACGATGGCAGGTCAATAAGTCCGTGACTTTTTGAATTTCCCGTCTCTTAAACGAAATGGCTACACTCCTGGTCAGTAGGCAACTATTAACTGACTCCTATCGAAATTTGAACCAGCTGGGTCTTTTAGTTTTTTTTTTTTTGATATTCATAAATAGCAGACTACCTCGTGAATTGAGAATATCTTTGAAGATATGCCGTGAGAAGATAAACTTTCCTATATATAATATATAAAAATCTTACCAAAGAAAATGCAATTTTTCCTCATATATTAGTTACAACTTTTGAACTCATAAAAAATTGAAAACATTTAAAAATTTGAATTTTTTAAAGAAAATTTTGTCCAAAATTAATGAATTTATCTGTTTAGTTTTATTACTATAAATAAGCTAATCGAGGAATATGTATTAAATTATATTATACATTATTTAGTATATTTTTTTATTACTTATATTACTATCTCGCCAGATTGCGATCACGAAAATTTTCGATGTTGAGATTTTGATGTTTTTATACGTTTTGAAGGTTCCTGAATCATTTTCACTAAGGTTGAGAAAAATGTCTGTCTGTGTGTATGTGTTTATGTATCTAGACAAGATTACTCAAAAACCATTTGAGCTAGAATCATTAAATTTGGTACATGGGCATTATTTAAAATTCATAGTTTTCTATCAACTTTTGAGAAATGTAGCTCAACCGGAAGAGGGTCATTACCCACAACGTTTTGATTTTTTTTCTTCTAAAGTGACCGTAAAAATATAGATATATGTTTGATAATTTTTCACATGATTAATAATTGTATAAAACTGCTATATCTAGAATTTCAGCTTGATTGAATCGTTGAAAGTACCAGAGTTAATTTTTTAACACTGCAAATCTTACGCGCTAACACGCGATGTGGTGCCATCAACAAAGAGCAAACATGCGCTGGTTCAATAAATATTATTTATTAATTTTAATTTATAATTGAATTAATTTAATTTAATTTAAATTAATATATGTTATTTAATCCAATTCAAATTTGCGAGACAGTCAAGTGAAGACACTCCAGATTTTTTTTATTTTAAAAATAAAAGGGTATAAAAAGCAAGCAACAAACAAAGAGAATCCTTTAGTGCTATTCTCTAGTAAATGAGGTCAAGAATAAATTGGCTTTTTATTCTAATATTTGATAAAGAACATTTTTTACTCCAGGACATTAATATAAATTAATTTTTCATTATGAAATAAATTCAAATTTTCATCTACTTATTTAACTTTAGAAAATATAATTTATATTCTTATTTTTACAAACGCGTTATAATTAAAAATAAATTAATTTACATTTCGTCTAGATTATTTGTATAAGATCTATTTTGAAATTGATTCTTCCAGCAATCAAACAAATTTGAGTTAAACAAATGCATTATCAAACAATTACGGTG
Source organism: Labia minor (assembly GCA_963082975.1). Classification (NCBI taxonomy): domain Eukaryota; kingdom Metazoa; phylum Arthropoda; class Insecta; order Dermaptera; family Spongiphoridae; genus Labia; species Labia minor. The sequence goes on along the minus strand of OY720350.1, from coordinate 51,016,233 downwards.
ACCTATCGATTTAATAGCCTCCGGCACATTTCAATCAATTGGCAGGCAAATATACGTTCTCTGATATCATATATAAAGCGAATTAATGATATCGTATGCGGTATGTGGGAATGGAGAACGTAGACCGAGACACTCCATCCACTCATTAACAAATAAATGGACGGCAAAATAGTCAATTGAATCGAAATGGTAGTTGAATCCAATCGGACAATGAACGGATCATAAATAGCAATCTATCGATGCAAATTATAATAGGAGAATGTCTTGACTTGTACTTAACCAAGGATGTGTTTCATTCGCTTATAATATTATTCTAAACCTATACCACAAGATCAATTTTATTTAATAAATTCTCTTCTAATTTAGGCTGAAATTTTAAAATTAAATTTTAAAAATAGTAATCTGTTTTTAAAAATAATTATCATATCACATATCTCCACGAATTATGCATTTTGTTAACAGAAAAAAGTATTTTTAGCATTAAGTAAATATACAAAATTTCATCAAAATCCGTTAAGCCGTTCAAGCTGTACACATCTATACGGACGGAAGGACAGATATCATGCTAAAAATACTTTTTTCTGTTAAGAAAATGCATGATTCGTGGAGATATGTAAAAATCTCCACATGTGAAATTTGGTGTGAAAACAATACCTCACTTACTATCGTCGGTCGGTAAAAAACAAGAAAATCTATTAAAAAGTTTATTTTCATTTAGTTTATATCACTTTTGTGATTTTATATCAGGGATGTCCAACCTTTTAATTTAATGGGCCACATCGCAAACTTAAATATTTAACTGGGCCGCAAAATTACCAGAATATGTTAAGCCTAGCTAGTGAATGTCTCAAAACTTATGGGGATTTTTGGGGATAGAGGTGGTTTTTTGTTTTTGAATGTTGCAGCCTTTTTTTTATAGCCTCAAAGTTATAGGTCGCTTGCCGGACTGTGAATTCTTTAAAATTTACTACAAAATGAGTCGATAGTGGGCCGCATCAAAACTTTGAGTGGGCCGCAAGTTGGACATCCCTGTTTTATATTGATGAAATGAATATCAATTTTAATGAAAACAATACTTCCCTTACTATTGTCGGTCGGTAAAAATACTTGGATTTACTTAAATTTTAATACAATTAATGTAAATTAAATAAAACAATTTTGGAAAGCCCTAAGGTGGTCAGAAAACATAATATGAAACAACTAATAAATGTATGATACTCTCATTCAATAATGAATATTATGTAGTAATTATTAAAGTAAAAACATCACACTATAAATTATAGAAATAATTTAGAAAATTTCCAATCAAGAGAAATTCTTTTCCTTTTTTTAATCCCTGCAAAAAAAAATTCAATTAATATTTAAAATTGAATTTACTTGTTCAAACATTTTTTCCATAATCTGTATATCATGTTTCCAATCTAAAAGAATTTATTCTAAGTACTACAGGATATATAATATATATTTATTTAAAAAATATAGAAAAAACTTTCATCTCCTCTAAAGATTCTATTCAACATCTTTGATAGAAAAATCATCAAACTTTAAACAACTCGAAATAAAAAATTCAAAAGAATTCTAATTACTTAACTTGTAACAGATTCAAAATATATTCAGATAATCTTTTGATCTTTTTGACATTAAAATTATATTTGATACATGCTTTGAAATTTCATTTTGGTATTTAAAACTTAGAAAGAAATTAATTATTAGGCAAATTATGTAATTTACTTGAATAATCTATAATTTTTTGAATTTTTGATAAATTAAAAATAATATCAAATAAGTAGAAAAAAAGATTTTTTTTTTTTTTTTTGAAATATCGTAATTTTAATACGCAATTATATTTGTTTATTATAATAATAAATATTTAAACCGACTATTTTGTGAAAAAAGGTGGTTTAACAATAATTAATTCATCATACTGATGCATTAAGTAAATATACCAAATTTTATCAAAATTCGTTGAGCCGTTGAAGCTGTACACATTTATACGGACACACAGACGGACAGACGGACAGACATCATGCTAAAAATACTTTTTTCTGTTAACAGAATGCATGATTCGTGGAGATATGTAAAAATCTCCACATGTGAAATTTGGTGTGAAAACAATGCCTCCCTTACTATCGTCGGTCGGTAAAAAGTATTATTTATTTATTTTCTCTCATTTAGTTACAGTACAAGGTTGGTGTTTAAGCTAGTATTTAACAAAGTTTCAGCAGTAGTTTTGCATATGACTTTAACGCCAAGTTATTTTGTATCGATAAATGACATATGAAGAGAACCTGGACGCTTGTCCAAAGTCTCCTCTTGCCTCTTTGTGTCTTTAGATAATTTTGTATTTTCAGCTATTTCACATTTATAATCATAATTTAGTTTTATCATCAAATTTTTGTGTAATCGCACATGACAGAGATCAGGTAAAATTGGTTAACTCTTTTGGAGAATTGAAGGAGACATAAACAAGTCATTATCAATACTCTATTGGAAATTTATTTATTTTTGTATTTGTTTGCATAACATTAAGAATTCATCGTGACACGAACATCTAAGGAAGACATTGGACATTTTCCCACTCGCTATAAAAATGAATGACACAAAAGGATTTTCCTGGAGTCTATTAAAAAATCTCGGATGAACCTTAATTTTCACAATAACTAAAGACAATTTGAGAAATTTTCTAGTGCTTATAGCGACTTATAAAATAATTAAGAAACAAAAAGTATCCAAAGTCTCCCGGCTCTCCTTTAAGTATATACTATATATAAGAAAAATAGATAGTTAAATAAATTAATTCCTTCAATTTATTACTATCGATAAATTTTCGATGTTGAGATTTTGATGTTTTTATACGTTTTGAAGGTTCCTGAATCATTTTCACTAAGGTTGAGAAAAATGTCTGTCTGTGTGTGAGTGTGTGTGTGTATGTAACCAAGATTACGCAAAAACGGTTTGAGCTGGTTCAATAAATATTATTTATTAATTTTAATTTATAATTTAATTAATTTATTTAATTTAAATTAATATGTTATTTAATCCAATTCAAATTTGCGAGATAGTCGAGTGGAGACACTCCAGATTATTTTTAAATTGAAATTGAATCCAAATCTTAGAGTATAGAAATTTTTTTGGAGATCTATGTATATCCTCTTCTATTCATTCAAATACACATCATTCTATATATATATAGATATATAATATAATTTGTTAAATGTAACATTACTAAAGCGTTATTTGTTTGTTTGTTTGTTTGTTTTTATTAAAACGTAATTTACTCTACCTCTGTCAATTTCTCGTAAAATAAATTGTATTTTCTTTCCTTCATGTTATTGTAACAGAATATATGTGTGTAATGTTTAAAAATGACTCGGCAATTCCATTTTAAATGTTTAAAGATCTTAAGTAAACGTTAAAACCACGATGGAATGTAATTGAGAATAGAAAAATAAATAAGTGAAGAAAAGAAGGATAATTGTCCTTGGTGAATAAATACCAGGACAAAAACACCACCTGATTAACAAATGATTCAACGAATGAATAAAATAATTGGGAAATTAATTAATCAGTCTTTTCTCCTCTCGGCTCCAAAAAAGGCATAATGAAACAAGAAATTCAAGGATCAAGGAAAATTGCCATCTATTGATTATAAATAAATAATTCTACTCAACTCAGGAAACTCATTTAACTTAGATGAAGAATTAAATTGAAGAAATAGTTGAAGATTTAGTTTTAGTTTTCCCTAAGTATATATATATAAATATAAAAGTTTTATTCATTTTACGTTTTTACTATCTCACCAGTGTTTGTGAGTATGTAGTCATGATTACTCAAAACGGTTTGAACTAGAATGATGAAATTTGGTACATGGGCATTATTCAAAATTCGTAGTTTTCTATTAACTTTTGAGAAATGTAGCTCGTCCGGAAGAGGGTCATTACCTACCGCGTTTTTATTTTTTTCCTCTAATCAGACCGTAAAAATAAAGATATATGTTTGATAATTTTTCACATGATGGAAAATTGTATAAAACTGCTATCTATAGAATTTCAGCTTGATTGAATGGCTGAAAGTACCGGAATTAATTTTTTAACACGTTGACTGGCAATCACGCCCCAGCACGAGACGTAGTGCCATCAACAAAGAGCCAAACACGCGCTGGTTTAATAAATATTATTTATTAATTTTGATTTATAATTCATAATTAATTAAATTTAATTTAAATATAATATACATATGTATGTATATGTATATTAATTAATCCAATTCAAATTTGCGAGATAGTCGAGTGGAAACACTCAAGATTTTTTATATTATTTATCTTTACATTTTAAAAAGCTAGAATATCCAAAATTAAACATGTAATAAAAATTTGACTGGACTAATTATTATTAATTCTTTCATTGTATTCTTATTCCAATTTGAACATAGACTATAAATTTGATCAATTCTATTCAACAGGACCAAGAAATTAAGTTTTAGATTTTTTACAAAACCCAAATATTATAATATAATATATACTACCTCGTGGAGGAATTTGGCTTATTCATAGGGTTCGAGAAGAATATATGTAACTTTTACTAAAGATGGGGGGGGGGCGACATTTATGACCTCTAAATATTAATTACAATGAAATTTGAATAAAGCAAACAAACAATCAATTTCAAACTTCATCAAGTGTTTAAATTTCAATTAAAATTATTTAAAGGTTTATTTTTACCGACCGACGATAGTAAGGGAGGTATTGTTTTCACTCCAAATTTCACATGTGGATGTAATAATGAATATGTAAATATCTCCACGAATCATGCATTTTCTTAATAGAAAAAAGTATTTTTAGCATGATGTCTGTCCGTCCGTATAGATGTGTACAGCCTGAACGGCTCAACGGATTTTGATGAAATTTGGTATATTTACTTAATGCATCAGTATGATCAACTTTTGGTGCAAATCCGGAAACCGGAAGTGGTAGTATTAGCGATCGACGATAGGAAGGGAAGGGTTATTTTCACACCAAATTTCACATGAGGAGATTTTTTACATATCACCATGAATCATGCACTTTGTATTGGTTTTATCCTCGATAAAATCATCTTTATTAGTTTTTTCTTAATTTAAAATTATATGACGTCATCCAGCCATTCATGACGTCCCAGCCTGGTCTTACATATATATTATAAATAAAATAAAATTAAAAATATTTATGTTATATCCATATCTGTTTTTATTACATTAATAGATATCTTAAAATTATTTGAAATTGTTTCTGTAGCTGGAAATTAATTTACTTCAAACCGTCGCACAGTGGTATGAAACGCCAAAAAAGCTGGCCAAAAATCGAAAATTGAAAAAAATTTTTTTTGCATGTCGTTTATGGTATTTTGTTGAAGACATATTTATGTACGAAAAGCTGAAAATGTAGAGCACTACCATGACTCTACGAGTTTTCCGAACATCTCAAAGTCAGCTGTTTTTACTTTCTCCCGAGATTTCCCAAAACGTCTGAAATTCGAGCTCAGTCAAAATTGGTGTTTCGTTTCATAGAAAAGTTTCATTTGAAACTTGCGACATGGAAACTGTTGCTGGAGGTACGTACATGGACTTTTTTATTTTGTTTGCTAGAAATGCATGTATTATATTGATATTGGCTGATTTAAACCGCTTGTGTCAGAAAATGTAACCTGACGAAAAACTTTTCAAAAAACATTCCGCATTTTTTACATTGGTGACCATTGGTGACAATCTCATTTGAATCATAAAGATAAAGGTCTATAGATAAAGAATCATGAAGAAAAAATTGCTTCTTTTTGCCCCATTTGTTCCTATGAATTTTTTTCCGAGCGCGTGAACGTCAACAGACTAGGGCCTATGGGACCCACAGGTACCTGCAGGTTAGCGCGATTAATATCTCGTTAAGGTGCACCTGTCACTTTTCAAAAGAAGGAAAGATATTTGAAGTAAAATCAATGTAACAGCTCACCTTTTCTCGAATTCCGTCGCCTATTTTAGATGCATAATATAGTTGTTCTCCTTCGAATTCATGTGACTCTCATTATGTGTAAATGTGCATTTTTTTTCAGAGTCACAGCCTACCGTAATACAGTGTACTCGGAAAGAAATTTTCGAGACACTAAGAGAGTTTTCGGAGTCAAGCCAGGATGAGAAAATTGCAATTTTGGAAAAGAAATTATTTTCCACGAAAAAATCGAGTCAGCTTCAATAGATTCAGATGAAAGACAAAAACTGAAAAATTTAGTTTCGCAGTTTGAAATGAGTCCATCACTCACAATTGGCATATTTTTACTATCGAGAAAATCATCTAATTTCAATATCTTAACATGAAAACCCCTAAGTTTCGATGGTTGTGAGCTTTACGGATTTTCTCTGCATGACGTCATTTTTTGAAAAATCAACACATCATTTGAAATTTATCATTTTTTTCGTACAATCTAACTTCAATTTTGAAATTTTCGGCTCAAAAAATCCCAGAGAACATACAATTGCGAATCTGACGACACTTTTCTAAAAATCTGTCCGCCATTTTGAATTCGCCATTTTTTTTTTGTCAAATTTAAATTTCCTGACTCTCAAAACTATTGCCTACAAATTTTCAAGCTGTTTCACCAACATCTTCATTTTTGGCCAGCTATTTGGGCGTTTCAGACCACTGTGCGTCGGTCGGTTCGGACCTGGCCACTGGTCAACTTATTTTATGTTTAGGTGTTGTAGCTAAACAAGAAAAAAAGAGTTTAATTTTTACTGTATAACTTGTTGAAGATTATTCAAATCTTCCAGTTTAGTTAAAAATACATCACTCGTAGTTCTTGAATAATAAGAAAAAATCTGGAGTGTCTCCACTCGACTATCTCGCAAATTTGAATTGGATTAAATAACATATATGTATTAATTTAAATTAAATTAAATTAATTCAATTATAAATTAAAATTAATAAATAATATTTATTAAACCAGCGTATGTTTGGCTCTTTGTTGACGTCACCACGTCACGTGTTGGCGCGTGAGATTTGCAGTGTTAAAAAATTAATTCTGGTACTTTCAGCGATTCAATCAAGCTGAAATTCTATATATAGCAGTTTTATACAATTATTAATCATGTGAAAAATTATCAAACATATATCTTTATTTTTAGGGTCACTTTAGAAGAAAAAAAATCAAAACGTTGTAGGTAATGACCCTCTTCCGGTTGAGCTACATTTCTCAAAAGTTGGTAGAAAATGTACCCATGTACCAAATTTAATGATTCTAGCTTAAATGGTTTTTGCGTAATCTTGTCTAGATACATAAACACATACACACAGACACAGACATTTTTCTTAACCTTAGTAAAAATGATTCAGCAACCTTCAAAACGTATAAAAACATCAAAATCTCAACATGGCGAGATAGTAAAAATTATTACATAAATATTTTCAATAAAATATTTAAGTATAAAGGGGCGGAGCCCCCTATTTGCAAAGTATGCAGAAGACGGTCTGAGCTGCTATCTATCTCGTATATTTAGACAAAAAGAGAAAGAAATTCATTTAGTGAAAAATTGCGTAGGAGGAAACGCCCACCATTTATTTTGAAAATCCTTTTAAAATGAAAACTACCATTGTTAATAGTGTTATTAAATTTGATTAACCGAAATATATTTTAAAATATTTCTCATTTAAATAAATAAATATACTTTTGCTGATTACAACTGTGGACATATTATTAATAGCATTACAGTCCTTTGGGCCGGGAAATCGATTCTATTTAAATTCTAAACATTTCCACTTGAAATAAATTCGATTTAAAGTGACTGGATGCTTATCCCCGTGGGTTGGTGGTCTGTTACCTTTTTCCGGGGAGAGTGAGAGATGTTATTTCATTTCCAACTTGACTTTTTTTCCCCAAACTAACCAAGTTGAAAGTTTCCCTGTATGGAATGCTTTAAATAAATCCTCAGTGTCTAATTGCTAAATATTGGTTATTTCCATTGGGAATTGTCGATCTCGTTAGTAAAGTTTTCACGAGGGTCCTACCCTTACACTATCAAACGTTTAGCAACAGGTTCTTGCCTCAATGTGGACGATTTAATAACCAACAAAACTCAGTTATTTTAGATGTAGAATAGAGTTCAGGTTGGAGGTTATCGACAGTTTAACTCTTAAAATTGAATGATTTGTAAGGAATAAAGAATTTTAAGAAACATATCACAAATAAGTTTGAATTTTTAATTTACTTACTATCAAAATATAAAATAGAAAATTCCAATTAAAATAAATTGTTTTAATTATTCCTAAACAAAACCAATAAAGGCACTTTGTCCACACGCCTCTCCCTGATTTAGATTTATTTATTTTAATATCAATTTATTTTTTTTATATAATTTATATAAGTTTTTTCTTTCTTATACATATTTATTTTGTATATTTATATTCAACCACGTGGTCTGTTCAGTGACTAATTTGACTATGCAAAAGGATCACATGACCCCTCACAGCCAATCACCTTGTTACTTTTAGTTGATGTTAGCCAAGGGCTTCTCCCTTGGCATGAAGATTGGATCTCTTCACTTGCTGGTAGGACTTGATATTGTTCACAGACTTTCGGCTTTTTAGCTGTGAATTCGCCATTTTTTTGTTGACCACATGCTTGGTAAACTGTGTTGAGTTATTATTATTGTTATTTTTTTGTAAACTTGTTTTGTTTTAGCTGAGCATCAGCTAGCATTTATTTATTTTTATTTTTATATTTAATTTGTAAATTTTAATGATTCTCTCCTTTTAATTTTATATCAATTTCATTTTTTATTTTTACTTTATATTAATTTTCCTTTCATTAAATATTATAACGTGGCAACGAACATTTTTCTTTTATTTGTAAAAAAGTGAATCTAATTTTTTCTTTGCAGATCCATATGTTAGCATCGGATATTTTGATTAATTTGATTTGTTACTATTTCTTTCCGATCTTGGTTCTCCAAGGCGAATCGCCTAAACACTAATAGTCAAACGTACTGCACTCTTTGGTGAAGTTTATTTCAGGGTACCTTTCCCAACTAATTTTATTTTACTCCCCGTGTGAAAGAGTTGAGAATTCTTTTTTAACTCCTTCACTAGTGGCACAGGAGCTCAACAATATTTTATTTTGTTCCGGCTTGTCCACACATTTTTTATATTTATTATTTTCAGAAAAGATTATTTCATTTATTTTTAAACACTTGTAATATTTAATTAAATTTAATAAGTAAAAAATCAATCTATCGCTAAATAGACTGTTACACAAATAAATAGAAATTTCTGAGTATTCTTCTAAATTTTAGAAAATAACTTAATTTTTGTTTTTATTTTTTCACTTAATATTTAAAAACCTATTCTTCTTACCTACAACTACTTACTATTACTTAATAAATAAATTTATTAAAATCAATTATGATTTTGATTGAAAAGAATCATATTATATATAATATATTTATTATTTAGATGAAATTTTTACCATCATTTTGTTATCTTATAACAGGACAAATTTGGGGAATTGCTGAAAATAAAATGAGAAACTGATATTAAGCCATTATAAATCAAAAAAAACTTTCAAGTAAGAATTTAATTAACAAAACTTTTTATTGATTAATTATTAATATTTATTTTAAATATAATATTTATCACTAGAGTGAACTTATATATAGGTATCTTATATATAAAATTCTCGTGTCACAAAACTTTGAAATCATACTCCTCCGAACAGTGGCGCAACCAGGGGGGGGTTTTGGGGGTCAAAACCCCCCCCAGGAGAGAAAAAAATATACATTGCTGTATATCATGTACTATATTTCAAATAGAAAAGAAAAAATATAATCCTTCTTTTTATTTGAAAAAACAATAATTCATAAAGTATAATTTAGTGTATAATAAGTAAGTTTATTTTATTTTAAAATAATTTTAACAAAAATAAAAATTGCTTATTTCTTCGTACAGAATTAAATATAAGAAATAAAAAATTATTTATTATTTCTCCTAAATCATAAAAAACAAAAGACTTAATATAAGATTACTAGATGATTGTGAAATTTTCCAATTTGACTATTATTTAAATTTAAATATAAAATAAAGAAAAATATTACTCAAATTCTAAATATTTCATAAAAATTATGAAGCGAAGACTAATTTTTTCAAAATGGAAACGGGTAAAAATCCCTAAAGGAAAAAATCCATAAAAGTCAAAACTCTCTCTCCCTAAAACCAAATATCCCTAAAAAGAAAAATCCTTAAAACCGAAAATCCCTAAATAAAAATATCCATGTGACTCAAAAAATCCCTAAAAGAAAAAATCACTAAAAACAAAATTTTTCATTTTTGTATTAATTTTAATTGTGATTAAGAAAATTTAATTACAAGGTGAGCATGACACCCAGTTGCCTGAGACACGAGCTCCCAAGGAGGTAATCGAGCCTGGACCGAAAGTAGGGAAAAATAGGTAAAAAAATACATACATATGGCCCAGACACGTGATTTTTCCAAAAAAATAGGGGTGTCAAATTCGTATGTAAAATAAAGGGAATTTACTCAAATTTCGTTTATTAGCATACGTTTTAATAGCTTAATGATTCCAAATACAAAATACACCATTTGCACCGTATATTTCACCAGGGAATATATAACGCAATTTGTGAAATTTACAATCATCAGAGGTTGTCTTTTTCATTTTGTTCAATGCATTTATAGAAACATCAAATCAATGCCAGAGAAGTTTTGAAGCTCTATAATGATATAGATAATCCTGACAACTCCACTCATTTACAAACTCTTGCAGCTTTGATTTTGGTACCACCATCAAAAGTCATTGTAGCCTACCAAGCATTAGCTGGACGACCAACAGGATCTTTTTTCTTCCTTCGAGCGCACTTGGCTAGGTGAACAATTTTTGGCTGGCTTTTATGACCCCGAATTCGACATTGGAACATTGGAACATCTACGATGCCACTTTGATGGGTTTACCTCGAACAAACAATGCATTAGAAGGTTATAAGACATCAGTATGGGTCACCTGATTAAGCAAATCCATATTGAGCATAACCTTATCTCTTTGGAAATCTATCGTGATGTTCTTGGTAAGAAGCCTGATCCACCAAGGAAACGATTCAGCGACTCGCATGATGAGCTTCTGACCATAATGAAGGCTGTTTCCGCATGGAACCTGAATTCAAATAAATTTGAATTCCCGCCCTCTGACTAAGTTTAAATAGTAATTAAGTTAATATTTATAAATATTAGTGTTAATTAATTATATAATGTAGTTTAATATTTTTAAGTTAATTTCATTTATAGTTTTAAATATTTAATTGTTATTGTCATAAATTCATGAGGTTGACCACCCCCCTCCCTTACTATCTACATATAAAAAGACAGGCCGAGCTCTCTGAAGCCCCGCTGCTGTTGTACCTGTCGCCCGAGTGCTATTGCCTTTGTCTGTCGCTGCTGCCTGTTGTTTTTATCTGCTCGTCTACTGCTTACTGGGGCCCCTTGGCCCACCGACGCCTTATTCGACCCGTTCGAATTTACAACTCGAACGCGGTGCTTTTGGGGTCGTCGACGAGGCTACAGATTGCAGCCGCCGGTCCTGTGCTCCAGAGTTTGTTCCGAGGGGGCAAACCCAGTGATTCCTGAGGGGATCATCTCTACCTTTGGATCCGTGCTGGTCCATTCATCCCGTTGGAAACTCGAGGAGGGTCCAAAGCCAATTGATCGTTGGATCAATTGCGAAACCAGCAGAGAAGACATCCAGGCAGCGAACGGCAGCGTAAACCCCCATTTAATTCAATTCCCGGTGGTCAGATAAGTGCACTTATGAACACTTTGAACTATATTAATTTTAGATTGAAAATTTAGATTTAAGTTGATATATAAAAATATTTAGGTGACCCTAAATATAATTAATCCGTTTTTAATTGAACCTAATTTTAATTTAATTAAATATTGTAAAAGTTGATTATAGTGTTTATTTAGCGAGCTTTTTTCAATCCCAAATTCTTAATATATTAAACATAGACCTTTGATACAGTCCATTTAAATTTCCAGGTGCGATAGAAGTGAAGAGGTTGCTATCGTAATTTTATTAATTCCTCTTTTTAGCCTTCGAGCAAAATTGATATATATTAAGGATTCATCCCATTCCATTTCCTCCCACTTTCGATTTTCAGGAACAATAGCTTTCTATTATTTTTTAGGTCTTACAAGCCTCTATAGTCGATGTATCAAGCGGATACAAAGGCAAACCATGAAAAATGGGACGCTAAAAAACCAGATGGAACAGATGTGATGACACCAAGCATAACTACCTCATTCAAGTCTCTTCGGCTTTTCATTATTAAATAAGTACAAAAAAATTAGGGAAATTTTTTATTTAGGGATTTTTTCTAAGGGATTTTTACATGATTTCTTTCAAAATATCCTGCCACTACGGGCGGACGAAAAGCTTTCGAAATCTTAAAGTACTTGGGGTGTCCCATAAGTTTCTTCGCTTTTTTTGATGCGAAATGAATACACGATATTTGTTGGTTAAGGTTGATTTATTATGTTATGTATGAACCATTCTGTTCTATAACCTTCTTCCATCTCCCAGGAAGCCTGATTATGCCCTCTTTCCAAATTAGTTGAGGCTTACTTTCAAAATATTCATTTAGGTGCGTTTTTATTTCGATTATGGATTTGAAAGATTTACCACGGAGAGAGATTTTTAAGGAGAGGAACAAGTAATAATCGGATGGAGGAAGGTATGGGGAGTATGGAGGATGAGGTAGAACGTCCCAATCAAACTATAATAATATTTGCCTTACGATCAACGCAATAAGCGGCCTTGCGTTGCCGTGATGGAATCCTACACCTCGTCGGTTCGCCAATTCTTGCCGTTTTTCTGCTATGGCGGCTTTTAGTTAATTCAGTTGATTGCAATATTTGTCAGCATTGATCATGTCACCTTCAGGAAGGAGCTCGTAGTACAGTACACCCTTCCAGTCCCATCAAATGCACTAAAGAACCTTCTTCGGATGAAGCCCAGACTTCGCAACAGTTGAAGGTCTATTTTCTTTAGACCAAATCCGTTTTCGATCCACATTTTGATACAAAATCCAAGTCTCGTCTCCAGTGACAAGACTCTTTAAGAAATGATTTCTTTTGTGTCGCTGTAGAAGCAAATCGCACGTAGGGACGCGCTTTATAAGGCCGGTCTCCGTCAATTGGTGTGGAACCCAAGCTTCATATCGATTCGCATATCCCATTTTGATTAAATGCTTATGTGCCGTTGTTTTGGGAATGTTAGTTTCACCCGCTATCTCGCGCACACTGTATCGTGGATTTTCAGCATGCATAGTCTTGATAATATCCGTCGTTGCTGGGCGGCCAGCTCTAAATTTCTTAAACCAATTGCGGACGGTCCTAATAGTCGAAGCACCACTCCCGTAAACGGTGCAAATCTCTTCTGCCGCAAATGCTTCTTTTGGCTCTCCATAGTAGAAAAATTTTAAAGAGACTTTGTCACCAACGAAACGAATTCTGAAAAAGCTCTGGGATGATTAAATAAGATGCCATAAACGGCTAAGAGATAAGCCTGCATGTTTATATATATATATATAAACATAGGCAGTTCATTCATAGCGTGACGCGGAAAAAACTTATGGGACAACCTAATAGTTTTTTTTATAAATAACTCCTTTATTATTAAGTTTAGGTAAAAGTGAATATAATGAAACTTTTAGTAAATTCGATTCCCTATAAATTTAATACGATAGTATGATAATTCTCATAAAAATCGGTATTTATTGAGAAAATCAATAAAATATGCTTTGACACATCTTTAAACTACCCTTACTTATGGTCCGATCTTGTCCAACAACAATCCAATCCCCGCCCATCATTCCCAAAAAAAAAAAACATCTAAATATAAAATTTCAATACAATATCTCATTTTGTTTAGACGTAATCTCGGTAACGAGCAGGTTCAAAAAATTTTTTTTGCAGTTTTGGATTCAGAACCGTCTGAAAAGTGAAAAACTCAAAGAATCGTATAAGCTATCCTTATTTCATGAGGAAAGCTAAAATAATTTACTTATAGCTGGAAAAAAATATTTTCTTTCTAAAACTGTGAATATGAGCAAATAAAATACAAAATTAAATTTTTTTGCCAGATTTTGTAAAATCAGTGTTTCATTTACAAAACTTTTTTAAATATTTAATATAAAAAAAATCTTAATGAAAAATTTGTCTTTGAGAGAGCCCCAGGGGGGGGGGCGCCATAGGAAGGTGGAGCGGCTAGTCAAAACCCCCCCCAGGATCAAATCCTGGTTGCGCCACTGCCTCCGAAACGGCTCGACCGATTCTTATGAAATTTTTTATGCATATTCAGTAGGTCTCAAAGAAGGTATAGCGCTCTGAGCAGCTAGTATATATATATAGATATCCCTGTTAATTTGAACAAAAAAATTAACTTTAATTTAGTATACAAAATTGACTTTGCAGCTACCCTATTTCCCATTATAATTAAATAAACGCTATTTATTTTCCAAGTTATCTATTTCTTTGTTTAATACATAGGTTCATTTTGAAATATTTATTAATTTGCCGGGACAAAATGACAAACTGTCCGGGACGATGGGACCTTAAAATGGGATCTCCCCGGTTAAATTGGGACGTCTGAAAAGCCTAAATGTAGATATTTTCAATAATTTATTTCAGAGAGGTTATTCCTGAAATATAAGATGAGGAATACTCTTTTTGAATTATATTTTTCATTATATTTTATTTAATAAATACTAACATCATAAAACATATAAGTAATACTTTATTGAAATTATTCTTCTATTTAGAAAAAAAAAATGTATTAATTTATTATTTTTATTATTATTCTGTTAAAAGTTTTTATTTACTGTTGTTAAAAATTACCCTCATCTCTTATTTTAGCTTAACTTTTTAAAAGAAAACTTTTTTTTTCAAGTTTAAGAGAGAGAGAGAGAAAAATACACAAAGGAGAGTTATTTATCTTATGTATATACGTATTGCTTATTCTCGTTTTACGTAAATTGATATATTCCTGAAATCTTTTGTTTCCACCTCATTAAATCGAACAAGCACAAAAATATTCAGCTTCTATTAAAATATTTCATGTAAGATATAAATACATATTATATTCATATATACTAATAAATTTAAGTATTTTTATATATTAACAATTTATTTATTATGAAATAAATAATTTAAAAATTGTAAGGCAAGATTTTATGTTAATAATTTTTTTTAAACAATTATTAAATATTTCTATTTCTTCTAGAATTAAAAATAAGTTGACCTGTGGCCAGGTCCGAACCGACCGACGGTTTGAAATAAATTAATTTCCTGCTACAGAAACAATTTCAAATAATTTTCATATATCTATTAATGTAATAAAAAACAGATATGGATACATAAATAATAAATATAAACATTTTTAATTTTATTTTATTTATAATATATATGCAAGACCAGGCTGTGACGTCATGAATGGCTGGATGACGTCATATAATTTTAAATCAAGAAAAAACTAATAAATATGATTTTTCTCGAGGATAAAACCAATACAAAGTGCATGATTCGTGGTGATATATAAAAAAATCTCCTTTGGTGTGAAAATAACCCTTTCCTTCCTATCGTCGATCACTAATACTACCACTTCCGGTTTCCGGAATTGCACCAAAAGTTGATCCATTCATCCCACTGATGCATTAAGTAAATAACCAAATTTCATCAAAATCGGTTGAGCCGTTCAGGCTGTACACATCTATACGGACGGACAGACGGACGGACAGACATCATGCTAAAAATACTTTTTTCTGTTTAGAAAATGCATGATTCGTGGAGATATGTAAAAATCTCCACATGTGAAATTTGGTGTGAAAACAATACCTCCCTTACTATCGTCGGTCGGTAAAAAATCTGGAGTGTCTCCACTCGACTATCTTGCAAATTGGAATTGGATTAAATAACCTATATTAATATTTAAATTAAATTTAATTAATTATAAATTATAAATTAAAATTAATAACTGATATTTATCAAACCAGCGCATGTTTCCAAACGTATAAAAACATCAAAATCTTGACGATCTCTTGCGATATAATAAAAATTATTTAATTTCTTCCTTATTCATATTATAGAAAATATTTTTAATTATAACATATTATATATTTTATAGTTTATTATACTATTTTTTATCAGAATATGATAGTTTATTTCAATGCGTTAAAAATCTAATGTAGATCATTATTAAAAAAAATTCCCATATCCATTTTATTAAAAAAGTTTATTATTTTTGAGAAAATTATAAAAGTAACCAAAAACACGATATTTTGTAAAGAAGAATTTGAAACTGATTCGTACCAATAATTTTTTTTAAACAATTATTAAATATTTCTATTTCTTCTAGAATTAAAAAAAAATCTGGAGTGTCTCCACTCGAGTATCTCGTAAATTGGAATTGGATTAAATAACATAATATATTATATATAAATTAAATTTAATTAAATTTATAAATTATAAATTAAAATTAATAAATAATATTTATTAAACCAGCGCATGTTTGGCTCTTTCCACGTCACGTGCTGGCGCGTAATTTGCAGGGTTAATCAATAAATTCCGGCACTTTTAGTAATTCATTCAAGCTAAAATTCTATATACACCTATCCCCCGATTTACACGGTAGATACGTTCCTGAGAAAACCGTGTAAATCGAAAAGCTTGCAGAAAATGCATAATTTTGCTATTTAACAGTTGTGATTTTTTTCAATATTTTTAGGTGTACACAGAAATAAAAATAAAATGCATTGACAGGTTTAAATATGTAATATATTACGGAAATACTGTTTTTTTATTTAATTACAATACATTAAACAGAAGAACAAAAAATAAAACCAAAGGTGTTTTATTATCCTTCATCACTATCAGAAATTACTCTCATTCTTTTTTTCGGAATCGAAGGTTGGAATATGGAAAATTAAATCTTTCTGAAACTGTGAAACTTTCACTCAAATACAATTTTCCGTACATAAAACTTTAATTTTATGTGAAGAAATACAGACACAGTGTGCATGTGCAGCAAGTCAGCACATAAGCTCGGGATTCCCCATGAGATGTGTACACAGTAGCATTTAGTAGAGTGCGATAAAAACAAAAAAAAAACTTATTTGGAAAACCGTGTAAAAGCGAAAACGTGTAAAACAAGTACCGTGTAAATCAAGGGATAGGTGTATAGTAGTTTAGTATATACATTTTTTAATCGTGTGGAAAACTATCAAATATATATCTTTATTTTTACGGTCAGTTTAGAAGAAAAAAATCAAAACGTGGTAGGGAATGACCCTCTTCTCAAAAGTTGATAGAAAACTACGAATTTTGAATAATGTCCATGACACACACAGAGACATCGAAAATTTTCGTGAACGCAATACTATCTCTGGCGGGATTGTAAAAATGTACAATAATAGCTAAATTTTAAAAGTTTATTTAAGTTATCATGCTTCTAAAATAGGATACTGTCCATTATTACAGTGATGGACTTTATAAAATAACACTTGAAATGATTGTATCAACAAATCGAACCTATGTTGTGTTATTTGGATTACTTTTATTATCTCAAATTATAAATGAATGTAATCAAATGTTGATCTAACAATTTCAAATAAACAAAATAAGAGTTTTTATTTTTCTATTAAAATAATATATTTCAATAAAACTGATAATTCAAAAACCAAATAAATGAATGAATATTCAAAAAATTTTAACTTTTCCATTTATTATTGTTATATTTGCAATTTAAAATGTTAACGTATCATTGGAATCTTGTTATAATATATAACTATAAAACAATAATATACTTATAAAAAACTAAATAGAAAAAAAGCTAAAATGTAGATTTAATTAAACAGCCAATGTTTCCATTTAATCTAATTAGATTTCCTTTCAATTCGCTTTTGTTCTTTGGTGGCTCTTCCACTATACTCATTGCTATGCAAACAAATTTGAATAATGCACGAATTTTCATTATTGGACCAAGCCTTTAAACAAATCCTTTGAGATCAGCCCTTTAAACATTTCGATTTATATTCCAATCTTTAAATATCATATTAGTTATGAATTAATCGTTATTTTTTTGTACATTATTATCCAATTTTACAAAAACATAACATACAGTTTATTTAGAAAAAAATTAATCTAAGAATCATTACTAGATTTTGATGTTTTTATACGTTTTGAAGGTCCCTGAGTTATTTTCACTAACATAAGGTTGAGAAAAATGTGTATGTGTGTGTATAGACAAGATTACGCAAAAACGGTTTGAGCTAGAATAATGAAATGTGGTACACGGGCATTATTCAAAATTCGTAGTTTTCTATCAACTTTTGATAAATGTAGCTCAACCGGAACAGTGTCATCACCTACCACGTTTTGATTTTATTTCTCTAAAGTGACCGTAAAAATAAAGATATGATAGTTTTCACATGATTAAAAATTGTATAAAACTGCTATATATAGAATTTCAGCCTGATTGAATTTGCTGAAAGTACTGGAATTCATTTTTTAACACTGCAAATCACGCGCCAGCACGTGACGTGGTGCCATCAACAAAGAGCCAAACACGCGCTGGTTTAATAAATATTATTTATTAATTTATTTTTTAATTTATAATTAATTAAATTTAATTTAAATATAATATATTTTATTTAATACAATTCAAATTGCGAAATAGTCGAGTGGAGACACTCCAGTTATATATATATATATATATATATATATATATATATATATATATATATATATATATATATATATTACTAGCTGCTCCGAGCGCCTTCGGCGCTCTCCACACCTAGACGGGGGCTCCGCCCCCTGTACCCCCCGAGTGGTACATAGTATTTGGTTAAGAGTAGTAAAAGGTTTTCATCCATTTTGTTTCAATCAGTATATTACATAAAACATTCATTTCTTTTTGTGTTCTTATTTAAAATATATGTTAAATTAATCAGTAAATTAATTATATATATTATTATTGTATATGTTATTTTATCTATCTCGAAAGTTCTTGTCCGCAGCAACCACATTTAATTACTTAATTATTTATTATATTTCAAAGGAATATTTTAATATCATTTTAAATGAATGAATGAATGAAAATTTAAATTTTATATAGTTTTTTTATATATGTTTATTTATGCAGAAAAAATTATTTGACTTAATTATTAATTTAATAAAATAAAATAATTTAATAAAATATTAAAATAATAAAAATTAATAAATTTATAAAAAAATATATAATACTTAAAAAAAAATGTGCCTTTGCGAGTTTCGAACTGAGAGTGCAAAGTCAAAAGATAACGCCTTAGACTGTTGACCCAGGAACCACTTTTGTTTGCAAGTCTCCTATTACGAAATATATACATGTCAAATTATCGCCACCAGCGCCTCTATGATCTAGCATTGTAACTAAACTAATTTTATTTAAATTCCACCCCCTGGACACACCTTACCAATTAGCGGTTTTATAAAAGAAGTCTGACATGCCCTGAGACCTACTGAATACGCATAAAAAATTTCATAAGAATCGGTCCAGCCGTTTCGGAGGAGTAAGTATCATTTCAAAGTTTTGTGACACGAGAATTTTATATATAAGATTACAAGTTATGATGTCAATCTAAATATTATTTGTGGGCGCAGATTGATTAAATTCTGAAGAAAAAACAAGTAATTTTAATTTTTCAAAAACTTTAAAAAAAATTATGCCATAACAAGTCCATTTGAAGATTAGTCAGAAAATGGATTGTTCATTGTTAAAAAGGAGGTGTTTGAGAAGCAAAAAAAAAAACAAAAAACAAAAAACAAAACCTCTCTTTAGGGAAAACTGCCTTAGGCAGAACAGAAATATATTTAGAAAATATAAAGGGAGACAATATATATATACATATTTATGTTAATAAAATTCTTTTCGGGTCAAAACAGATAAGATAAGAAGAATATTGCGATTTATGTATTCTTAACGATAAAAGGGGTAAATTTTTCATCTGTAAAAAGTCCTGATAATGTTTTAAACAAATACATACTAGTGACTTTGATGTTTTTTAAAGAAAATGATTTTAACAAAACTTAATGAAAATTGAATTCAATAGTTAGATAATGTCATTAAGAAAAGATAGAAAAATTATCAAATCTATCTATTATTTTAATTAATCATATTAATTATAAAAATCAAAATCTTAGTGATTTTTAGATCCCTAAATTTTATTTTATAAAAATATAATAAATATAATCAATATCTATCACTAAGACATACTGATCTTGTAAGTTCTTAGAAGAAATAATCACATTTTCACAACTTTCTCGACGAATTTCCTCAATCATTTGAAATTTCAATCATAAAATATGTTTTATTAAATACTATACCATCCTCATTCATGTTTCACATTTATAATTAAGGCGAAGTGGGGTAAGTGCGGACCAGTTTTTGCAAAGTTTGACTTTAAACTAATAAAAAGTTTATTTATTTTACAAATAATAATCTTGTTTTACTATTATTGAATTGTTATGTTACTACTAACTATTTTGTATTGATAGAAATTTACAATTATATTCAAAATCTATATATTTAATACGATAGTGTCCGTCTGTACGCAAAAAACTCCAGAGCCTAAACTACAAGGAGTAAGGTAACCAAATTTTTCTGAGGTGAAGGGTACCTCAAATGATGAAAAATAAAAAAGAAATTAGAATCTTAGGTAACTCCTGAGCTGAGCTGCGGGTGTTCCATTTTCCAGAAATAATATATAAAGCAGTGTTAGTATGTATGTAATTTGTTTACTTTTTTGCTGTCATAGAAACAGATATATATATAATTAGAACCTCTCTCTCTCCCTCTATTTAAAATTTTAAAAAATGTTCTAGCCAAATTAAGAAATTTAAATTCCTTATGCAACATTGATAGGTAAATGAATTGGACTGGAAGAGGAGACATGATTAGAGAAATTGGGGAAAAATCAACCGAAAAGACCAAGGTGGGTGGACAATGAAGGAAGGGACATGGGAGAGATGGGACAGGGTAGGATTTGGTTGTAGCTCAGGATAGGGACGCTTAGAGAAATGTGGATGCTGCGGCTAAGATCTTTCGAAAACTGTAGAGACACAGAGTTAGATAAATACAATAATAATATATAATTAATTTACTGATTAAATTAAAATATATTTTACAAGAAAACAAATACATGTCTTATCTACTTATACTGATTGAAACAAAATGGATGAAAACCTTTTACATACAGACTTTCAACCAAATACTATGTATCACTCGGGGGTACAGGGGGCGGAGCCCCCGTCTAGGTGTGAAGAGCGCCGAAGGCGCTCGGAGCAGCTAGTTATGTTTAATATAACAAATTGTAACAAAGGGCAAGTAGTCCGCACTTTCCCTGAAAACGGGGCAAGTGCGTACACGTATATTACGAGCGAATTGAATCTTTATATGATGAATTATGGGACAAGAGGAGAATTTCACACATTTTTACTATATACTGCTTTTCGTTATTTTGAGTATAATACTGAAAATCGCATTTACAGATACAGCATAAACTTTCATTAGATTTTTCAAGACTGATTCGTTTTTGTTTTTTTTTTTTTTGAAATTTTACCTTTTACATTCTTATCAGTTTTTTTCCTTCAAAATCCTAAATATTACATCTTCTGCTCCACATCCAACTTTCCTTGTTTTGTTTAAAGATTTAGGGGCATTGCTTTTAATAGAACTCATTGTCATTAGAAGATCATCAAAAATAATTTCTGTTTCTGGAGGAATAAATTTAGCAGTCTTGGATAAAAGGTTCTCTATTTCCAGAAGATTGTACTACTATACTTTCCAGAGAAATCAGAAAAATTTGATTTACAAGGTACAAGGTACAAGGGTAAATATTTCTAACCTAGTTAGTCTTTATTGAGAAATGCATTGCGATAGGAGACAAGTAAACTACAGCGCACTTGCCCCACATGATAGTATGCACTTGCTCCATGAAAGGATAGGTATAAGGCGTGATTTAAACAAAGTATTTTTACTCATAAATTTAAAGATGGAGAGATAAAAATATATTCTATATAAAATATAATCAATATATTATCTATTGACCAAAATTCAAAATCCCAACCCTCAAAATTTATTATAAAACTAAGATTTGCAAGTCACAAAGTTACACATGTTAATTTATTCGGGTGATTTCAAAAGAGTGATATATTAGATGGGAAACGCACTCTAAATAGGTGATATCTATCTGAAATGGTATATAATGATATAAAAAAGATAACTAAGTATTTTTCATACATTTTATTATCATGTTGTGAAAAATATAACCGTTTACGCACTTACCCCACACAGCACCTTAATATAATCTAGATCAGGTACAGCCAACACGTCTTTCCATCGATCGCCAACCGCTTTGTGGTCGATCGCTAAGCGTTTTTTGGCTGATCATAGGCCTTTAATTTTTTCAATTTACCTCTTAAAAAATAAGCTCCACAGTTTTTTGGACTAAGCTTTTGAACAAAATTTCATTTGGCGATCGCGAAAAATCAAGAAAAATAGTCGATCCTATATATAAAGAAGTTGGCCACCCCTGATCTAGATTATATAAAAATTAGCTGGAGTGTCTCCACTCGACTATCTCGCAATTTGAATTGGATTAAATAACATAATATATTATATTTAAATTAAATTTAATTAATTATAAATTATAAATAATAAATATTAAATCAGCGCATGTTTGGTTTTTTATTGATGGTACCATGGCACGTGTTGGCGCGTGAGATTTGCAGTGTTAAAAAATTAATTCTGGTACTTTCAGCGATTCAATCAAGCTGAAATTCTATATATAGCAGTTTTATACAATTATTAATCATGTGAAAAATTATCAAACATATATCTTTATTTTTACGGTCACTTTAGAGGAAAAAAAATCAAAACGTTTTAAGTAATGACCCTCTTCCGGTTGAGCTACATTTCTAAAAAGTTGATAGAAAACTATGAATTTTGAATAATGTCCATGTACCAAATTTCATCATTCTAGCTCAAACCGTTTTTGCGTAATCTTGTCTACATACATACACACACACACACACACACACAGACATTTTTCTCAACCTTAGTGAAAATGATTCAGGAACCTTCAAAAAACATCAAAATCTCAACATCGAAAATTTTCATGATCGCAATACTATCTCTGGCGAGATAGTAAATGAAAACAATACCTCCCTTACTATCGTCGGTCGGTAAAAATGAATTATTTTATAGCTTAATTTATTTAAATATTTGAATAATTGAATAATATTATTTGGTATGAATATTTCTAAATTAATGAAAGATAACTACCTGGAATGAGGGGTGTAGTCAACTATAAGTATAATAAACGATTTTGAAAAAAATGAGAGAAAAAAGGTTTAGATTCTTTGTCTGACGTTTTCAAAAGGAAACAATTTTTGAAATAGAAGAATAAGTAAATCCATTATGATTGTTTTATATATTAACGTACACATCTATCATAATTCAACTCTTACTATTCTCCCTAAAATTATTTAATTAAATTTATATATATATACTAACTGATCAGAGCGCCTTCGGCGCTCTTCACACCTAGACGGGGGCTCCGCCCCCTGTACCCCCCCCCCGAGTGTCCCTATTCTGAGCTATAACCATTTAACTCCTACCCTATCCTATCTCTCTCACGTTCCTTCCTACATTGTCCACCCTGTTCACAATTGGTCTTCCAAACGGACGTTTTCCAATCGAACTCCCACCAATATATTTTCCTCTCCCATGCTAGCCATGTGCCCTGTCGGCCCCAGCCTTCTCTATTTTATGACCTATAATTTAATAATTTTGATCCCCTTTGATAATAATTTCCCGATTGCACCTCGATTTAAATTCTTTGCAAATATTATTCTCTCTGATACTAATTATTTTGTCTTTTCACTATTAATTTCAAACCCCATCAATTTTCCTGCCTCGATTAATTTTTTATGCTACTTTAAATGTTATTAATTTATTTAAAAAAAAATCAGAGTAAACAAAATAAAAATAAAATATAAAATTAGCATAACACTAAACTACTATAAAAATAATATTAAAAAATATATTATATATTAAAATCTTACGTGAAAATCCAATTATGAGATCAAATTTTCTTAATTAAAATAATTTACTCACATAATCTTAAAAATTAATAGTATTAAATTATAGCCGTAATGTGAATGTTTCCAAAGTTTAAAAGGCCAATAAGATCAATTGAGATATTGTAAATATCAATAGATATATAAAAAGATTTTTATCTGCACATTGCTCAGAATTTAAATTACCGCCAAATTATCGCCACCAGCGCCTCTATCATCTAGTATGGTAACTAAACTATTTTTAATTAATATTCTTTATAATTTTTTTAAAATTTTTCTAATTAAAAAATCGAAAATCGGGCTTCGAGGTCTGGTGGCCAGCCCCTTTGTGCTTCCGTGTAAAAAATTCCAGGTCCCTGCGTGCGATAGATTTGCCTGGAGAGCTCGGTCAAACAAACACACAGACAAACAGACAGACACATTACACTTGCTTTTATTATTATAGATAATTAATTTTTTTATAATTTAATTTATTTCTTTTAAATAATCGACTTAATCAGTTAATTTACAAATTGAATAATAAATTTTAATTAAATCTAAATCAATCTTTTTTAAAACTAAATGAATTAAAAAACTAGTTGTAAGACTGATTTTTGGATTGCGAGATGGCCCTAACAAAGGGCATTTATCTCAGGTATAAAATTCTCAGTGGTAGTTTCGAATTCCTGGCCCCTATATCCTGAATAGAATGTTTAACGTAATTCCAAGGGTTTTTTTTTTATCTCCTCTTCCCTCTCTAAACCATTTCAAAGGGTTAAAATATTTCTTCGCCTTCTGAAAATCGTCCTAATTCTTATATTCTTAAGTTCTAAATTTTAAATTTCTAACTTCTTTATTTTCATTTCATGTTTCCTTTTAATAATTTAATTGATATATATATATATATTGTTTGGACTTTATCAAATAGTTCGAGTATGAATCACTTTATAAATTGAATATTCTAATTTTGAAAGGATAAAAATTTCACCCTTGTTAGCAAAATTATTAATATTCAATTAATAATTAGATTTAAGTGTTAATTAAAATATAAATGATTAAATTTAGTTTATTATATAAATAATTTAAAATAAGCTTAAAGGTAGGATAAAAAAGCCACTCTATCTAATTTTAGTTTATTTAATAAATCTCGTTTTCATTTACGAGTGGATTCTTGAGGGGAAAATCTTGGATGCGTTCCCTGGAGGCATTCCCCATTAAAGGATCATAAGGAGAAAATAATGCTTCGTTTCTCCATCGTGAATCGATAGGCGATTGCCTTATGACCGGCAACCTTTCCCAACTTCAATACTCAGCCTACCAAGGGCTGTCCCGCTGGGATATCATAATTCAAACGAGGATAGATGGATTTTTTTAGTTTTCAATTGGTTAATAAAATAAATCTCAATCATTCTCTAAGTTAGCTGAAAAGATTTCTAAATTAAAATAAATATAAATTATATTAAATATGAATATATATTTTTTTTTATTATATAATATACTATTAGAGAAAATCTTACTATATTAAAATAGTTGAAGTTTGTACTTTTATTTATTAATTAATTAAAAATTATCTTTAGTTTATTTATTAATTTAAATTATATATTAGTAATAAAATAATTTTAATATTAAATTAGTAATTTTTGACTTATCTAGTTTATAGTTATTATAAAAATTAATAATAATATATCCATTGATATGTAATTACTATTTCAAATATCTTTAAGATTCTAATATATCACTTAACCTAAAAACAAAATATTTTAAATGAAATTGACTAATGAGAATAGCAAATTATATATTAATAAGTTGACCTGTGGCCAGGTCCGAACCGACCGACGGTTTGAAGTCAATTAATTTCCAGCTACAGAAACAATTTCCAATAATTTTAATATATCTATTAATGTAATAAAAACAGATATGGTTAGAACATAAATATTTTTAATTTTATTTTATTTATAATATATGTAAGACCAGGCTGTGACGTCATGAATGGCTGGATGACGTCATATGATTTTAAATTAAGAAAACACTAATAAATTGTCCTTTTTTGTAGTTTGTAACACTTGTTAATAATTCTTTTTTTAATATTAAATATTTTTGTGTTTTTGAAAAAACTAATGAAGATGATTTTTCCCGAAGATAAAACCAATACAAAGTACATGATTTGTGGAGATATGTGAAATTTGGTGTGAAAATAACCGTTCCCTTCCTATCGTCGATCGCTAATACTACCACTTCCGGTTTCCGGATTTGCACCAAAAGTTGATCCATTCATCATACTGATGCATTAAGTAAATATACCAAATTTCATCAAAATCCGTTTAACTGTTCAGGCTGTAAACATCTATACGGACGGACGGACATCATGCTAAAAATACTTTTTTCTGTTAAGGAAATGCTTGATTCGTGGAGATATGTAAAAATCTCCACCTGTGAAATTTGGTGTGAAAACAATACCTCCCTTACTATCGTCGGTCCGTAATATGATACTTTACACTTTGCCCAGAGAAATATATTCTTATAATAAAATTCTGTAATGGATAACACTATGGTGCACTTATAATGACCCACGATGGCTGTGACTTGTATTATAATAAGTTAATTATGGGAGCCAAACTTTGGGTAAATTGACTTTATCCCCGAATACAAAAGGATAAAATTAAGGGAAAAGGAAAAAAAAATTAATGTTCACACTAATACACTTTAATTAATAAAAAAAATTAAACAATTTAAATATAAGAAATTTAAATAAAAAAATTAAGATAATGTAATTCACTATTATTACAGAGAGTAACAGGAATTAAGTTATCACAGGGTGTGATGATTTATAAAAAAAAAAAAACGGTATATATTCGATCCCCCCTACACCATTCATTGACTAATTCACTAATTTTAGTTTTTTTCTGTTCGGTTTGGATATAGGAAAATTATTTTATTAATTAATTTTTTAATTTTTCTATATACAATCCGAACTGAAAAAAACCGAAAATTAGTCGCGCCCTCTGCTGGTCAAACTGATAAGACATGGTAGCTAAATGGGATATCAATGGATTGATATTCAATCTTTAATCACTTGTATCTCGAAAACTAGAAGTTTTCCCAAGAAATGCCTAAGGAAAAAGTATCTTAGAATTAATCAAAGAATCAACTGGTCAAGTTTCATCAAATTCTGCGAGGTGTAGGGGTATCGAATATATACCAACAAAACAATTATATCACGGGACGTTAAAAGCTCATATCAGTATGATATGTCTTTTTTAACTGCCCATTCATAACTGACAAAAATTTGGAGGGAGATTGTTCCTCCCCTTAGCCGAAATATTATATCTATATATATACATTTTATTTTAAGATTAGGCGACAAAATAACTTTTTTTCTCTTTGCCTTAAAAAAAAAGAACAAAATAAATTAAAAAGAAAAAAGAAATATAAATAATTTGTCCGTTACAATTCTAATTAAAAATATATTATATTATACTTAATAAATAAAATATCATTAATTTAAAATCAACTTTTACTTAATATAATTTCTATTTTATAATGTAAAAAATAATAATAGTCAAACATAAATTACAATATATTTTTAATTATAATGGTAAGATAACATTTTCTTACTAGAAATGGTTTTTATACCTACTATATATTCCCATTCAAATATAAATAAATTAAAATTTTCATTTTTTAATAATTTTCATCTTACATATATCAATGAAAAATAAATAAATAATTTATTGTATGATTAAAATATACATTTTACAAATTTTTTGTTAGGTCAAACTTATTAGATATATTATGTCAAAAAAAAATCTCCCTGGATAGACCTGGCTAGTTTATCTCCAATTAAGGAACAAACCAGTTAGGGGTTTTAAAAAAAGAGAAGAAAAAAATAAGACGCTCTTCAAAAAATATCCGTTTATATATTTCTAGTTGTAGAGAAATCACGTTCTTTAACTTTAGATAGCCTCTCCTTACAAAAAGAAAAAAAAATGTCCAACTACGCAAAATGAAAATTTATTTTATTAAATAAATTGGAAAATAAATAGTCAAGGGCATTGCTTAACCGGATATGCCATTCCTAATGGAATAAAATATATATATACAGGGTATTTCAATACGTTACTGTTCCAAATGGAATTTACGCTGACATGTCATTCAAAACAGCAAACCGAATGACTGATGAAAAGATCTTACATATTCAATATTTTGATTCAGTGAAATATATAAAGGATAAAATCGTATTCACGCATTGAAAATGAAATTTCAATCTTCATTCGTTATGGAAACAGAAATAATTATATGTATGTATAAAGAAAAAAGATTAGTTTATAATATGAACACATTTAATTAATATATTAATTAATATCAATTAATATAATATTTATAGACGAGTGATAATTTTTGATTTTATTAAAATAAATCACGGCGCCGTGGCTTAGTTGGTTAAAGCGCCTGTCTAGTAAACAGGAGATCGAGGGTTCGAATCCCTCCGGAGCCTTTGTCATTTCAAATATTTTTTTGAATTTAATTCATTTTATTTATCTATCTTCATAATAATTAGATCATTTATACTGTTTATATTTTAGTACCTGGTATTGTATTTGAAAAAATTGGCATTTCCAAAATTTTAATATTAAAATTAATACTAATTAATTAATATTGATAATTAATTTAATTAATAATCATTTTGTTTATATGTATTAGATTTTTTCAAAAAACTATTGATTATATTTTATTTGAAACTGTGGTGTCATTGTGGTTCAGTTTGCAAACTTTTTAAATGACACTTTCGAATTAATATAAGATTATAAATATAAACAAATTAAATAAGAATTTAAATATAAGTTTAATTATATTTTTATATATGTTTAAAAATAGTCTAAATAATAATCAATAAAGATAAATTATATCAATATATGATATTATAATGGGTGATAATTTTTGATTTTATTAAAATAAATCACGGCGCCGTGGCTTAGTTGGTTAAAGCGCCTGTCTAGTAAACAGGAGATCGAGGGTTCGAATCCCTCCGGAGCCAAATATTTTTTGAATTTATTTCATTACTAGCTGATCAGAGCGCCTTCGGCGCTCTTCACACCTAGACGGGGGCTCCACCCCCCTGTACCCCCCCCCCCCCGAGTGTCCCTATTCTGAGCTATAACCATCTAACTCCTACCCTATCCTATCTCTCTCACGTTCCTTCCTACATTGTCCACCCTGTTCACAATTGGTCTTCCAAACGGACGTTTTCTAAACGAACTCCCACCAATATATTTTCCTCTCCCATGCTAGCCATGTGCCCTGTCGGCCCCAGCCTTCTCTATTTTATGACCTATAATTTAATAATTTTGATCCCCTTTGATAATAATTTCCCGATTGCACCTCGATTTAAATTCTTTGCAAATATTATTCTCTCTGATACTAATTATTTTGTCTTATCACTATTAATTTCAAACCCCATCAATTTTCCTGCCTCGATTAATTTTTTTATGCTACTTTAAATGTTATTAATTTATTTAAAAAAAAATCAGAGTAAACAAAATAAAAATAAAATATAAAATTAGCATAACACTAAACTACTATAAAAATAATATTAAAAAATATATTATATATTAAAATCTTACGTGAAAATCCAATTATGAGATCAAATTTTCTTAATTAAAATAATTTACTCACATAATCTTAAAAATTAATAGTATTAAATTATAGCCGTAATGTGAATGTTTTCAAAGTTTAAAAGGCCAATAAGATCAATTGAGATATTGTAAATATCAATAGATATATAAAAAGATTTTTATCTGCACATTGCTCAGAATTTAAATTACCGCCAAATTATCGCCACCAGCGCCTCTATCATCTAGTATGGTAACTAAACTATTTTTAATTAATATTCTTTATAATTTTTTTAAAATTTTTCTAATTAAAAAATCGAAAATCGGGCTTCGAGGTCTGGTGGCCAGCCCCTTTGTGCTTCCGTGTAAAAAATTCCAGGTCCCTGCGTGCGATAGTTTTTGCTGGAGAGCTCGGTCAAACAAACACACAAACAAACAGACACATTACACTTGCTTTTATTATTATAGATATTTATCTTCATTATAAATAGAAAATTTATATTATTTAAAAAAATCACATATTACTCTGCTATTATTTTAATATGTAAATATAGAATATATATATATAATTAAAAAACTATTGTAGGTTTTCGTATTTGTCTAAAGTACACCCCTCTCGTGATAGCCTTCACCCATTCCCCCACCATATTCTAATCTATTTACATGACATAATCATCTCCATTTAATTTTTAATACTATATATAAATATATGTCTTGTATTTTAATCTTATCGATTATTTTGATTTAGTCTACTATTCTTCTTACTCATCGAATGATTCTTATCATATTTTAGGATTGATTCTATTTTATTGGATAATTTATCTGTGATTGATGAGCAATGCCCCATTTAATAAACTTTTTATAGCTTGTATTTTTCAAATGTTCGTATTATTTTCTGTAAATATTTTAAATAAACGTTAATTCCACTAGCCAATTATATGAAAGCACTATTTTTTTTATTTTTCTAATTCCATTTGATTTTTCCAATACCATTTGATTTCTTAAAAATTATTTATTTTTTTTATTTTTTTTTGCCTCAGGTTGATTGTCCCTAGAATACGTGTAATGGGCTATTCATTATTTTCATTATTATTTCCCTCGCAGCAAGTATATATAATTTCTTATTATTAAATTTTAATTACTCCCATTATTTAATCCAAATAACATAATTGTTATTTCATTTTTTGCCATCACAATTATTTGTCTATAATGTTGGAAAATCTACGAATACTTATTGTTAGATACTTATTTCTATTTATATTCTAGTCCTTCATTTCACATTGTAGTTGTTTATACATTTCTTCCAAAACACAAACTAAATTGACAAGAAAGTTGAAAAAAAAACTGAATGAAGTCAGCTAGGGAGAAACAAAAAATGGAATATATTAGAAAAGGCCTATGCCCTGAGGCTGTTGGTTCTAGTATAAATTTTAAAATATTTATTTAATTACACATCTGTAAATAAATGTACTCTGTTTTATTTAAGTCATATACCAAAAAAAGACAACATAAAAAATTAATGCATGAGAATTTCTGATTTTTTTAATATAAATCACGGCGCTGTGGCTTAGTTGGTTAAAGCGCCTGTCTAGTAAACAGGAGATCGAGGGTTCGAATCCCTCCAGAGCCTTTGTCCTTTCAAATATTTTTTGAATTTATTTCATTTTATTAATTTTCATAATAATATTTATACTTTTTACATGTATATATTATTTAAATTAATTTGAATTTGTTTTTAAAATTAGTTATATATTATAATTATAAAAATATTTCTAAATATACATTATAATATATAGATATGGGTCGGGCAAAGATTAAACAAATATATATGCTTGTAATTGATTGGTACTATATTTTAATTGACTTTATTAGTAGAGTATAATTATGAAAGTCACGCCCTACTAAGGATCCGCTCCTGATTAATTAAATATTATACATTTTAAAAAATTGGTAAACTTTATTAGTAGTAATATTTTTAGAAATTTACTCGAAATAAAATAAAATTGTAAACCTATATTGATATTTTATATTTTTTTTTTATTTCATTTCAATTAGTGTACTTTATTAAATTTTTACTAAGTTGATTTAAATTGTTTATTATTTTTAATATTATATTCAAGAGTTATTTTAACTTTATGGTAATGGGGGCACATTTGACAATGAATCAATAACGTTTGTGGTGGCATAACAAATAGCACCTCTTGCAATTAGCACCTCTGAAATCAATTGAATGAACATTTCATCAAGAAATGAGAGAACAAAACAGAAGGACATATAAATATATAATCTTTGAGGTTTTTATTTTCATTTATGTATTCAAGAAAAGTTTTTAAAAATATTTTTGGCTTTATACAATAATTAAATTTATAATACTACATCAAATTATTTGCAATGTTTTTTTTTTGCTTTACTACCATTTTATTTTATTTTTTAGCATTTAGATCAATTGAAAATAAAAAAAATCAGGAATATCTATTTTAATGTGGAACTTCATGGGTTATGCTTACCGGGATGTTTACCACCTCGTTTATCGAAACCATGATTCGCTTCATTCAAACTGTTCTCATTTACTTATTTTTCGTTAATTATGGAAATAGAATTTGAAAGTACAAATAAATTTAATAATTATTTATTAATAATAAAATTCGCTTATTTTTAAATAAAAAATAATATTCGAATTCAAATACCTTTATTTAAAATATAAATTTAATTAATTTTTTTATTTTATTTTTTCTTCAAATTATTCCACCTATAATATTTCGCGTTTTACCTAACAAACAAATTAATTTAAATTAAAATTTTTGTCAGTAGTATAAATGGATAGGAAGTGAGGAGCATTACATAAGGAAGCAATAATAATTTTAGAGCAAATTTTAAAATTGGATGTTTCATATAATCTATGGTCCGGAAAAAGATCAATTCACCGCCAAAGAATGTGTAATGAGGAATTACATGGCTTGGTGTATTCTCAAACAAGGCCAGAACTATCGGGGATTCGGTAAAAATAGAAATTAGCTCACGATAATGACGTCCAAGAGAATGTAGTGCTACTGTCTAGAACTTTTGAGTTTAGTAATAGTACCATATTGATAGATAGGTAAATTAACTTCGACCTGTGTTTATGTGTGTGACTAAGCTTTCTTACTTCTAAAGGGAGTTTCTTTTAAAGTTAGTAATCATGACTCTATACCGACTCATGGACTCATTCGGGTCTTCCTCAATGCTACGCTCTACAGTAGCATTAGCTTCTTCTGTACCCACCGTACGGCGTCACTGGGGATGCGAGTTATCAATAAGAGTAAACGTAGTGCGAAAACGTTCCATGGTTAATCGAATTAACTGCTCTGATGGACGATTTTGTCGACGATAAAATGGACGTAGTGCATGATACTTATTCCGCACTATACTTACCAATATTAAAATCTAATCCTAAATAATTATTAATTGGCAAATTATTTGAAATACATATTATAAAGCATCATTTACCCTCCTCGACCATCATATAAGTTATCGAGGCCATCCACCCATCCATTACCAATTTGATGCCCTTTAAATAATTTGTAAGTTAACTTTTCATTCTCCAATGACACCATATGTTCTACTAATAGAAACCATATGAATGGTAATTTATAATTGGCTTATTTCACTAATTTTGTTTAATTTCTATATCCTCACTCACCACTTTCTCATTGTTAATTGTTTTTTTAATTTACTTCTTTATAGGAATTTCTCAAATTATTATAATATTTAGTAATAATAAAACCAAAACTAATTGCAACTCATCAACAACATGTGTTATTCGCAAAATAACTTTTTACGAATATTAAAAAGTAAATATATTTATTTAACAAAATATTAATTGTTTAATAAATAGTTTTAGATGAGCATAAATTTATTTTATCTTAGCTAACGTTAACAAAAACTGCAATTATTTAATTTAAATAAAATTGTGATTAAATAATCTTACTTACATATTTAAATAAATAAAATGAAATTTTAAAAATACTATACTTATATATCATTTTTCCTAAATTGTTTAAGAGAGTTTCATTGATAAAAATTATATTATATCAATAATTAATTTCAAAATCTAAAATAAATTTTAATTTAAGAAAGTGAAATTAAACAAATACTTTTTTTTGAATATAAACAATTAAAAATCAATTAATAAATATTGGAATTATTTAAATAAGTTGACCTGTGGCCAGGCACAGAACCGACCGACGGTTTGAAATAAATTAATTTCAAGTTACATAAACAATTTCAAATTGTTTAAATGTATCTATTAATGCAATAAAAAACAGATATGGATATAACATAATTATTTTTAATTTAATTTTATTTATAATATATAAGGAGGCCATGGCGGCCCGCGGGTAGCGGGTAGATACCTTCTCACGATCCCGGTGAGAAACAGATCTACCTCAGTGAGTGGCGCCCACTGCCCTACGCGAGCACATGCATTTTCTCTCATTCCTCGACCGAGGGAGTGCATGCCCTACCCAAATCATCCCCATCCAGACCCAATCCCCTTTATTTCCTCTTCCTTGTTTCCAATCCACGCGTCAGGCTGTAGCGACAGGCCGGCTGGATCATCTTCGCGTCGCATCAACAATTAATGGAGAAATGTTATACGGTTAACGGCTGGGGCGTCCCCTACAAGCGACGCGCATTGTCAGCACCCGGGCGATGAGAGAAATGGGTTAGGGTTACCCACCTATGGACGAGGTGGGCTAAAGAAGATAGTCCAACATCCACATCAACATCTACATCCACATCCACATCCACATCAATATCAACATCGACATCATCACCGACACGAACATCGTCACATCGGTCAGCATCAGCATCATTGCCATCAACCTCACTCAAATCGTCCACAGCTACATCAAAGTCGTCAACACCATCATCACCGTCATCGAAGGTTGAGTACCACAAGGATTCGTTTAGCAACGAACCTTGTGGTTGTGGGCCAAAGACCGCGTGGGAGGCCTAAAACCAGCTGGTCCTGCCGTATAACGGGAGATCTAATGGCATCTGGTCTCTCTACAGACGACGCCAACAACAGATTTAGTTGGCGCCAATTAACGAGAAGAGCCGACCCCACACCCCGTGGGAAATAAGGCTAAGAAGAAGAAGAGAAGAAGGAGGTCATGGCATCATGAAGAGCTGTGTGACGTCATATAATTTTAAATTAAGAAAAAACTAATGAAGATGATTTTTCTCGAGGATAAAACCAATACAAAGGGCATGATTCGTGGAGATATGTAAAAAAATCTCCTCGTGTGAAATTTGGTGTGAAAATAACCCTTCCCTTCCTATCGTCGATCAGTAATACTACCACTTCCGGTTTCCGAATTTGCACCAAAAGTTGATCAATTCATCCTACTGATGCATTAAGTAAATACACCAAATTTTATCAAAATTCGTTGAGCCGTTGAAGCTGTACACATCTATACGGACGGACAGATGGACGGACAGACATCATGCTGAAAATACTTTTTTCTGTTAAGAAAATGCATGATTCGTGGAGATATGTAAAAATCTCCACATGTGAAATTGGTGTGAAAACAATACCTCCCTTACTATCGTCGGTCGGTAAAAAAAGGGTTATTTAAACTCTAGACGGGTAAATAAAAATATTTACAGAACATTAATTTATGAACTTAATTTGTAATTGCAAAAAAATTATACACTTTTTGGTTAATTCTCTCTCTACTTGGTAAAATTTAACATAAAAGAATAATCTTTAATTTTTATTTATAGGTAAATAATATTTATTATTTTTTATATACATTTTGCGCTTATGCAAAATCTCATTTAATTGCGCAAAGCTAGTAAATATTCATGAATTGATGATAACGATTAATCTACATTCTTTTCTACCACACAACATATTCTCCCTTGGGATACTCCTTCACTAATATGAAATGAATCAAACATTAAATTGTCGAAAAAATAAATAAAGATTATTGTAAACATAGGTAATTATAATTTAAAAGAATTGGAAAAATAATTTTCACAATTTTTTTAGGTAGGTTAGAAAGTCCCGTTTTTTTTTAGATATTAATTCAAAATACAAAATTAAAGATTTTGAATTCATGTTAAAATGATCCTTGTCACTCAATCTACAAAAAAAACAATTTAAAGTTTAATATGATGAGGTTTGAGAGTATCAATATTAAAGAAAGGAAAATTTAGCTAATCTGTTGTTCGAGGCCATTATTTATCAGTATATATATTTATATAAATGAATATAATTTTTTCCTATTACAAAACACTATACAAAAGTAAAATTTTATTCGATTGTAGAGATTGTCTTACACAAAGTTCAAAATAATTGAATTTATATTATTATTGATTATGAATTTGATTATTAAACTAAATTGATATCAATTACAGCAATTAATATATTTAAGAGATGAATAGTGAGTGATAAGCGAATACGTTGAGAAACTACACATAAGATTTATATTAATTAAATAGATGAATTAATAAAATAAATATCACAATAAAAAATGCAAGTGTTCCTTTTTCTTTCTATTGCAGATGTACATATGTAATATAAATGAAATAGGGGAAGATGGGGTAATGGCGCTCACTGGGTAATGGCGCTCACCTTAAAATCTCGTGAAATATAAAACTTTTTAACAGTTTAATCGTGCTTACCTCTATATGACAACTAACAAAAAAATTTTAATTAATCGCCAAGTCGATATTACAGTTACAGCGTTTATTAACTTGTGACGCTCAAAATTGTCATTTTCAATCTATTAATATATCAACTTTTTTTATTTAAGCTGTAAGTATTTCAAATTTTATTTTATTTTGATTATTATTATATGCGTAGATAGTGTTCTAAATACTTATCAAGTCTATGTCTATTAATTTTACTTAAGTAACATGTGTGTTTTTTACCGACCGACGATAGTAAGGGAGGTATTGTTTTCACACCAAATTTCACATGTGGAGATTTTTACATATCTCCACGAATCATGCATTCTGTTAACAGAAAAAAGTATTTTTAGCATGATGTCTGTCCGTCCGTCCGTCTGTCTGTCCGTCCGTATAGATGTGTACAGCCTGAACGGCTCAACCGATTTTGATGAAATTTGGTATATTTACTTAAAGCATCAGTGGGATGAATTGATCAACTTTTGGTGCAAATCCGGAAACCGGAAGTGGTAGTATTAGCGATCGACGATAGGAAGGGAAGGGTTATTTTCGCACCAAATTTCACATGAGGAGATTTTTTTTACATATCTCAACGAATCATGCACTTTGTATTGGTTTTATTCTCGAGAAAAATCATTTTTATTAGTTTTTTTCTTAATTTAAAATTATATGGCGTCATCCAGCCATTCATGACGTCACAGCCTGGTCTCACATATATATTATAAATAAAATAAAATTAAAAATATTTATGTTCTATCCCTATCTGTTTTTTATTACATTAATAGATATATTAAAATTATTTGAAACTGTTTCTGTAGCTGGAAATTAATTTATTTCAAACCGTCGGTCGGTTCGGACCTGGCCACAGGTCAACTTATTTAATTATTGTTTTGTTTTGTATCAAATTTGGACAACCTCCCTTAAGTGAGCGCCATTCCCCCACCTTCCCCTAGAGCCTTTAATCAGCCTTTATAAGGAATCATTTTGAAATATTGTTAATGTTATTATTTGAACTGTGATCTATTACTTATTAATTTATCTCTATTATTGATTATTTATAATTTATATTTACTATTTAAAATATCATTTATTATTATCACAACTTAATATCTATGCATTTGACCATGAATATAATTATATATATATATATGAGCTTCTTTACTACTTTATTAAAAAATACAATATTCTATATTTATACAATAGTATATAAATACATATATACTTTAATGAAGACCAATAAAAATATATCCAAATGTTATTATTATTTCAGATTAAGTTTACATTTTTATATAGATCAATGATATATCCATTTAATCATAGTCGGTAAATAATCGTTGTGCCTATTTATATATTCCTTGAAACAAAATATAAACTCAATAAGTACTAAGTATTTAAAAAAAAATTGATAGAGAGGAGAGCTGTGTTTATTTTCATTTAAAAGAGTTCAATATGATATTTGAATTTTTCACTTGTTGCTTTCCCCTACTCAGCTCCAATCCAATTGTGAATCCCATTTTATTTATTTTATCCAGAATAAAAATATATATCTTGTGAATTTCCATAGAAATTCCTTCATAATCAAAAGAATCGTTTGACAGGTTTTGATGGAAAATCGAATTGGGGTTTTGTTTTTTTTTTAAATAGGTTGGCATATTGATATTCTGCTGTCAGTCATTTAATGCCTTCCCCACCCTCGAGGAAAATCACCTTTTCAATTATCATCCATGAATGAACTCTCTGGTCATTTCGACATTTAATCATATCATTCTAATAATTAATTTTATCGACATCTTATAATATGATATATATATATATATATACTTTCAATCTTTCATTCATACAAATATACATTTCTATGATATTTTGAAAAATTCAGAAGCAAACATACATCACATAATGTTTTTTTAACAACCTCTAAAAAATCAAATAATCAAATTTATTTAAATGATATATAATTATTAATTTTAATATAAAAAAAGAAATACTTACTATCAATAAATTAAAAAATCTGGAGTGTCTCCACTCGACTATCTCGCAATTTGAATTGGATTAAATAACATAATATATTATATTTAAATTAAATTTAATTAATTATAAATTATAAATTAAAATTAATAAATAATATTTATTAAACCAGCGCGTGTTTGGCACCACGTCACGTGCTGGCGCGTGATTTGCAGTCGTTTTGACCCTCTTCTGAATTTCTAAAAAGTAGATAGAAAACTACAAATTTTGAATAATGCTCTTGAACCATATTTCATTATTATAGCTCAAAGCGTTTTTGGGTAATCTTGTCTACATACTCACACACATACTCAGATATTTTTCTCAATTTTAGTGAAAATGACTCAGGGACCTTCCAAACGTATAAAAACATCAAAATCTCGACGATCTCTTGCGAGATAATAAAAATTATCTAATTTTTTCCTTATTAATATTATAGAAAATATTTTTAATTATAACATATTATATATTTTATTATTTATTATAGTATTTTTTAGCAGATTATGATAGTTTATGGTATAGATTAGAGGGACAGACCTCTCACCTCGCAGAATTTGATGAAACTTCGTCAGTTGATTCTTTGATTAATTCTAAGAAACTTTTTCCTCAGGCAATTCTTAGGTAAACTTCTAGTTTTCGAGATAAAAAGGATTCAAGATTGGATATAAATCCATTGAAATCCCATTTAGCTACCATGTCTTATCAGTTTGACCAGCAGAGGGCGCGGCTAATTTTCGGTTTTTTCAGTTCGGATTGTATATAGAAAAATTAAAAAATTAATTAATTATATAATTTCCCTATATCCAAACCAAACAGAAAAAACCAAAAATTAGTGAATATGTGACTAATTAGTGAATTAGTCAATAAAAATTACTTAATGGCTGCACATTTCGACATTCATAACCACATTTAATTTATATCCAATCTTTAATCAATTTTATCTCGAAAACTAGAAGTTTACCCAAGAATTGCCTAAGGAAAAAGTTTCTTAGAATTAATCAAAGAATCAACTGGCCAAGTTTTATCAAATTCTGCGAGGTGAGAGGTCCGTCCCTCTAATCTATACCATGATTCGTACCCATAAATTATTCTAGAATAAAATGAAAAGCATGTCCTTAGTGGGTGGATGGGGACTCTAGCCAGCTAGTTAGTTCCAACCCCACTGCCTTATTCCCCTCCATTCTCATGTTTATATTTTATTTTATTTACATGGAATCCAAATGCGATCTTAAAAGACATTCATCATAACTAAGCACTCAACATGGCCTTTGTTTCAATATCTACAGGGCGTCCAACCGATCACCCACAATCAATAAACTTTTAAGCCAAGGTGCCTAACAAACTGCACTCGCTTGCTCCAATAGGGGAGTTTCATATTGTTTTTATTTTCTTCAATTAAAGATTATTCCAAGTAAATATTGAAAAGTTTAAAAATAATTGTTCATAATTTTTAAAAAAAAATATTACCACATTAAGAGTACATGTATTGCCACAGTGATGTAGTGACTATCTGAATTCAAAA
The DNA here is from genome assembly GCA_963082975.1 of Labia minor. Lineage (NCBI taxonomy): Eukaryota > Metazoa > Arthropoda > Insecta > Dermaptera > Spongiphoridae > Labia > Labia minor. The sequence continues at coordinate 50,976,242 of OY720350.1, read as the reverse complement.
AATTACTAATATGAAGAATTTTGAAACTATATTTTGACATTTTTATTGGTGAAAATGCATTTGTATTAATTACCATATCTTCCAAACAGCATGAAAGGAGTATATTAGTCAATTTCTTAAATTCCTTTAATTGTAAGTTGTTATTATTATTATTAATTTATACATTGTTAAATGCTACCCAAAATATACCTATTTCTCAAATTTCCTTTGAGTCATTTTTTTTCCTTTAAGATATAAGTACATATGCTCAGTGAATGAGAGTAAAATATCCTTCAAGAGAGTAATAAAACGACACATTAAAATAAATTGCTTTGGATATATAGTATAATAAAGGAAATATTGAATATCAGTCTAATTACAGAAATAATGGATGATTGGTGTTCGAAAGATGACGTTTATATTGAGTAAATGGATCCCCAAAGAAATCACCTATATCAAAAAAAAAAAAAAAAATATAAAAAGAAAGATGAAAATATTATTAGAAATATTATAGATGAACTATTAGAAACTTTAGATAAGATGACAAATTATATTTGAAAATTAAATTCTTAATTATATCTAAAATAAGTATTTTTTTAATATTTATTTTATATTTTTTTTTAAACTGGTATGAATGAGATGGTGAGAAAAAAGTAAAATTGTTATGCGTGACAGTATAATCTGCTCACACAGGAATAAATATCAACCAGTTTTCTGACAAATGTATATCATTTTTTTGGACAGTATTATGATTGAGATTGATTTTTTTAAGATATTACCCTCAATAAATAAATTATTTTTCAAATATGTACTATACTTTTATATATCTATTTGGTTCTACTGAACTCGGAAGATAAAAAAACAAACAAATAAATTAATCATAATCATTTAATTTTAAACTCCTTTTTACATATTCTGGAAAAATAATAAATATTTTAAAATAAATGTTAAATATTTATCATATATTCAGATCTTAAAAAAATGTTGCCAAAAAAATAATATACATTTTAAAATATTTATTAAAAAGATAATTAAAATAGTGTCAGTTATCGATATTAATTTGATTCTTGATTTTTTTTCATTATTTATATTATTTCAGCGGAATTTATTAAATTAAGTAAAATATTAAATTAATTATCCGTTCATTAAATTCGTGTAAAGCATTCCCTTTAAACTCTTCCTTTATATTAATGATAGTTGTCTCTTTTCTCCTCTCATGGGATTGTTTCCATATAAATTAACAATATAATTTAAATCTGTCCCTGGGTGAAGGAAGAAAACCTTTCATTCAGTCATCATCCTGATATAGAAACCAAACTTTTATACGGAATATGGACTTAATATCAAAAGTGATTTAAATTGAATTTATTCGTCCAGAAAATTTACTGGATTCCTTTATTACAATAAAACTTGTATACTTTTAAATCGTTTTCTCACTGATTCAAGTAAAATTTCATTCTAGCTATTTTAGGATAAATTCAATTAAATGAATAGGAAAAAGATTAAACAAGAAATTTTTTTGGGGCGTATAAGGTATATATATATATTTAAATAAACACAGTTTTAATCAATCTACATTAATTCTTAAAAGTAAATTTAAATTATGATTTTACTTAAAAAATCTGTGTGGCAAACGAACGATTGATTGATTTTTTATTTAATTATTTTTGATAGAAATAATTTCCCAAGTCCTTAAAAATGATTTATTAATATATAGCTAAATTTTTTAAGGTTCATTTTCTAGATTTCGATTAATCTCTAATTCATTTTTATTTAATTTATGATATATTAAAATTCATTTCAATTTCACTAGAAAAAATTATTTTATCATATCGGGAAATAAATCAATTTCAAATTATTTGATTTAAATAATAAGTGTATTTTTTTTGTAAATTTTAATTTAAGTTTTTAATTTTCATTTATTTTAATAGTTATATATTAATAGAAAATAAATCTATTTTTATAGGCAATATTATTATTTTAAATGGCCAAATTGATTAGATTTCGAAGGCCATGGAAAGAAAAAAAATATTTTTAGTAAAAATCGATAATTTACAAGTTCATCGAGATCTAGAGCTATAGTGGAAAATAAAGACGTTTAATCAAAAATAATTTAGTTTATAGTTTTAAACATATTTTTTTACAATTCATGGAATATAAATATTATTATTTGTAATAATTCCCATCTTCTCAACTTTGAACATTATATCAAGAAAGAGAAATTTAGAGTTAAGTTTAAGTTAAGTATCTTGACTATTGAATCTTCCTGTAAATTTCAATTTATCTGGCTTTTTGATTATTTACTCCTATGTAGATGAGGAAATATAAGAAAGAAAACAAAATCGGTTGTGATCCTATTTGGAGGGAGAAAATCACTCTGTAAACATTTTCATCCGAGTAGAAATTTAAATCTTCATTTGTATTCTGATATTGAGCGAAACTCTTTTGTTCACAAATCACGATTTGACACAGAAAACTAGCTTATCTTTTATTTTTGTTTTTTGTTTGTTGTTTTTTTTTTTGTTTTTATTAAATCATTGATTATAATCGCATCATAATATTTTCCATCTGTTGGATTAAAATCCTCTTATGAAACATTATCTATTATTATTTATTTTATTTTTCAAGGTAATTTTTGAATATTTTTTAAACAAAAAGAGAATATATATATATATATTAGGGAGTAAAAAAATGTCTTGGATTGAATTTCAAAAAAAGCCAGTGAATTTCTAGTAAAAAAGTTTATATGAACAATTTTATTTTAACTTTCTCCCAATATCTTCTAAATATTGATACATTTTCTAGTTAAATTGCATTCTTACATTAACAATCCTATTCATTCTTTTATTTTTTTTACCAACATAATTTCCAATCCTTTAAAGACTTTTAATTATCGCTCTTTAATTATATGCTTCTCATAAAGATAAATCAAAATTTATTATTTTAAAATAAATAATAATATAAAAAACATAAAAAAATGCTTTAAGGTGAATGGTATATTGAATATTCTCTCTGAAATTAATATAACAACATTTATTAATAACTTATTGGTTTACTAAGTGTCTAACACTTCTATAATATTTTTTTATTCCTATATTTTCCCTTACAATTGTTTAAAATACAATGCGTCTTTAAAAGTACAAGATAACCTTTTTTAGTGCTGGTCCTTGTAATTGTTATTTTAACATATTAAATCAAAATTAGGTGACATAAATTGCTTGCGGTGGTTAACTTTTTTCTAATGCATTTGCGACTCAGACCTAGTGAAAGTAATTATTTTGTTTCATTAAAATTGATAAATCAATGATATACAAGATATATTAGATACATGATTAATAAAGAGAATTACATTTTTATTTTCAAATTTTATAGAATTAAAATTTATTATTAATATGTAATTTTGAATATATATTAATAAAGATTATTATTTCATTGGAATGAGAACGCTTTTCCACTAATTTATATATAAAAAAAAATTACAATATAAAATAATCATAGTTTCATAATGACTGAGAATTTTTTTTTAACTAAAAATAGTTTAAGGTATTTATTTATAATATTTAATATAATAATATTAAAAATGAGTTTGTTTTAAGTTAAAATGAAATCAAATATATAAAAAAATAATTGAGATAGGACATAAATATAGACTATTAATTAATAATCCAAGTACATATATACATAAAAGCAAATTTATCAAAAAAATTTCTGGCTTTAAATTATTATATTTGAACTTGACTGGAAAGTGATGATAAATATCTTCTTTATTCATTATCTCAATATGAAGAGAACTGTGACCAAGTTTCAAAACATTTCCAAATCGCGATTTCAACGAAAATGTTATAAATTTAACCTTAACAGATATTCTATTTTCTTTTATAAATGACAGGTTTTCAAATTCAATTATAATTATATATATATATATATTTATATATATAAAATTGAAAAATTGAAAGAGTTCATAACGTATTGTATGGATCTTTTAATTGGGTTTTCAATTATTTTAATAATAATTTTTAAGATAAAGTCTTAGGGAATGGGTTCATAGAAAAAGTATCCCCATCAAAATAAATATCATTGAATTTTATACGAAAATATAATGAAATGAAAAATCATATTAACAATATAATAACTTTTCATTTACATAGATATTAAATAAAATGTATGCAAAATAAGTAAAAAAATAAATTATAAGTTTATAAAGAGACCACTTATGAGTACTTAGGATGTTTTAAATAACTAAATAAATGTTTAATTGAAATAACCAAAAATAGATTCAATTGTCCTAAATATATTTTTCCCACACAAAAATATTATAAAAAAAATTATTAATTAAAAAAAAAAATCTCTAATTTTATTTTCATTTCTTAATGAAACCTTTTGCTGGAATTATCTCAAGCATTCTTAATTAAAATTTTTTTACAATTGCAATTATACTCTTTGGATATTTTAACATTAACCTTTTCTTATAAAATATCTCTTAAAATTTATTTATACATTGAAAAATGTATTATAAAACAGAGTCATTTCGATTTTTACAAAGGCCTACTTAACTATTGGTATTCATATTTTTTTAATTTTGATATTTTATTATTTTTTTTTTTTAGCTTATTATTATATTTTGTTATTATTTTTTCACAAATATTTATAAATAATTTATATAATCAAAATTTTTAACAAAGAATTATTATTTTATATATTTTCTCAAATTTTTTGAGGAAGAGATCTTGAGCTATCACCCTTCTATGAAGATATTTTACTAATGGTATAGAAAAAGAAAAATAAAAAAACAAAAATTGGACTTTCTCCTATACTCACTATACCCCTTGTATAAAAATATGTTGAAATCTTAGAAGATTAAAAAAATGGATTGTGAAATTTAAAAAATAATAATATTTCTTGTTTTTTTATTTATGCTATTCGGGACAAGAGTATATATAATTAAATATTAATTTCTTTTTTCCTATTTTTAATTTAATAAAATTTGTTCTTGATATTTATTTTTGCAATTGATTTGAACAAAGAGTCTGACAGAAAGAGAGAGAGAGTGAGAGTGGATTGAAGGTTTTTATACTCACCTCTAATTGTTTGTGATGGCCACTTGTAGCTTACAGAGGTTTTTTGGGGGCTGGGGGTGGGATGTGGGATGGGGTGATTACGCCTCTGGATTTTCTCCTCTTCCTGTCCTGTCCTGTTCCTCGTCCTCGTCCTGGACTGATCACCACCGACAAGTGTGTGTTTGTGGCGGCTGCCTTCCCGGCCCTTTTATCTGGCTCCTCGTGCGCACCACCGTCAACCCTCTGACACTCCACCCACCCCTGCCACCCTGTTTCCACCTTCTCATTGCCCCACTCCCTTATTTAGAAGACAAACGCAAAAATCGTGACACTAAATTTTATTAATGAATTTTTTTTTTATCATGTTAAGACAAACAGTAATGTTCAGTGGTCTGTGGCGAGCCGAATCAGTGTTAATGATAACGATTTATTAATTTTATTAGTGAGGTCCACCCCCGCTTCAATCCCTCAATAGATAAGCGAAATTAAAGCTTTAAGGCAGAGCAAACATCATTTGTCTTTTTTTTCATAAAATGTCTAATACCAATATATACAAAATCAAAATCTGTATAAAAAAATTGTTTTTTCTTGAAAGTGGTTACTTATTTTTAAAATTATTAAATTTTTTTTACAAGATTTAAAAATTATAAATATCCTTAAGATTATTTTAGGTTTTACTAAATAAACATTTTATTGAAAATTTTTCAATTTTATTACTAGTGGCGTACCTAGAAGTTTTACCGCCCATAACAGTGTATAAATTGCCGCCCATCCTAAGTCAATCAAATGTTAGTTTTTATTAATTAATTCAAATAAATAATTTTGGGGTGGGGCTAGAAATTAATAGTGCTAAGACAAATTATTTAGTAACAGAGAGGAATAGTATTAACACACAAAATCTTAACATACAAAATGTACAATTCGAAAATGTAGAAAAATTTAAATACTTAGGTTCTGTAATCACAAAGGATAATAATATTCGAGAAGAGTTTAAAGCGATGTTGCATTCGGGAAACGCCTGTTATCATGCAGTATCGTGTCAAAATTATACTTTAGAAGACGAGAGTAGATTTAGAGTATTTGAGAATAGGATTCTAGGCCAAAAAAGATGAGATCACCGGGGAATGGCGGAGACTGCATAATGAGGACTTGCGAGTTCCGTAGAGTCACAGAGATAGATAGATAAATAAATAATTTTAGTTGAGAAACTATATCTGAGGAACTTTTTTATCATTATTTCTCATATATAAATTAAAAAAGGCTACCGCATAGCATGATAAATTTTAATTTTTATATAATAATAAGTTGACCTGTAGTCTACCACTTTCGGTTTCCGGATTTGCACCAAAAGTTGATCAATTCATCACACTGCATTAAGTAAATATACCAAATTTCATCAAAATCCGTTGAGCCGTTCAAGCTGTACACATCTATACGGACGGACAGACGGATGGACAGACATCATGCTAAAAATACTTTTTTCTGTTAAGAAAATGCATGATTCGTGGAGATCTGTAAAAATCTCCACATGTAAAATTTGGTGTGAAAACAATACCTCCCTTACTATAGTCGGTCGGTAAAAATATATAAATATTTAATCTTTCTTTTTAAAATTTTAAATTTTATGTGTCTAATAGATATTTTATAAATATTGACACTTCAGAATCCATTTGATCATAAAAAATCATACATTTTTTAATTGGATTACTAATGATATGATTATAATCTAATAGAAAAATGTTTATGGATTCGTCGTGACTCATTTTAATCAGCAAATGTGCCATAAATTACTTGAATTGTATTTGTATATATCATCTAAATAAATATCATGATTTTCGTAGTTATTATTAGTTATTTATAAATAATCAATAATGTATATTAAAAATGTACAATAATAATTTCAATATAATATTATTATATTTAATGATTAATTTTTTATTATCTCGCAAGAGATAGTATTGCGATCACGAAAATTTTCGATGTTGAGATTTTGATGTTTTTATACGTTTTGAAGGTTCCTGAATCATTTTCACTAAGGTTGAGAAAAATGTCTGTGTGTGTATGTATGTGTGTATGTGTGTGTGTGTATGTATGTAACCAAGATTATGCAAAACGGTTTGAGCTAGAATGATGAAAATTGGTACATGGGCATTATTCAAAATTCATAGATTTCTATCAACTTTTGTGAAATGTAGCTCAACCGGAAGAGGGTCATTACCTACAACGTTTTGATTTTTTTTCTTCTAAAGTGACCGTAAAAATAAAGATATATGTTTGATAATTTTTCACATGATTAATAATTGTATAAAACTGCTATCTATAGAATTTCAGCTTGAATGAATCGTTGAAAGTACCAGAATTAATTTTTTAACACTGCAAATCTCACGGGCTAACACGCGACTTGGTGCCATCAACAAAGAGCCGAACATGCGCTGGTTCAATAAATATTATTTATTAATTTTAATTTATAATTGAATTAATTTAATTTAAATTAATATATGTTATTTAATCCAATTCAAATTTGCGAGATAGTCGAGTGGAGACACTCCAGATTTTTATATTTGTTTTTAAATATATATATATATTTGTTTATTGAAGAATGTTCTGTTTCTAGATAAAATATATTGATATATGAAAATAATTACAATTCAATTATCAAATAAAATTCATAACAAATGAACAGATTAACATAATATTGAACAAAATTTGCATGACGATGTTTTGTTAATAATAGAACAATCATGATTAGCCATGACAATTATTTCTATAAAATTATTCCTTTTATTAACGAAAAAGCGTGAAGGAAATAAATTGTTAAGTAATTCTTAAAAATTTAATTAAAAAATAACAAATATTTAATATTATATTTCTATTATATATATATGTATAGTTTGTGTATGAAAGTTGTACATAATTCCCTCTGATAATTAAATAAATTTTTCAAATATATTTTTCTCATGAATTCTGTTACGTTTTTACATTTTTATTTGAAGATGGTAGGGAAACTTAATTTGAATTTAAATTACAGGTAAACCACGTATAACGTCTGAAATACGTTTTATCCCTTACGATGTAAAACAAACTGACGTATATAACTAAATTATAACAAAAGTTTTGTGAGTTACACAAGAAAAATTACATTTTATTAAATAAGATTAGATATACATATACAATTTCACTGAAAATCCGTATTCATAACTAAAAAAGTTAAAGCTTAAAAAAAATTTCACTTTAGGAAAAAAATAAAATTAAAATTATTTTCGAAAGATAATTTTTTTTTTCTGAGTGTAAAAAAGTTATTGATTATAATGAACTAATAATATGTAGTTTTTACTATCTCGCCAGAGATAGTATTGCGATTACGAAGATTTTCGATGTCGAGATTTTGATGTTTTTATACGTTTTGAAGGTTCCTGAGTCATTTTCCCTGTAAGGTTGAAAAAATGTCTGTCTGTCTGTCTCTCTCTCTCTCTCTCTCTCTGTGTGTGTGTATATGTATGTTTGTATGTAGACAAGAACAGTTTGAGCTAAAATCATGAAATTTGGTATACGGGCATTATTCATTATTCATTATTCGTAGTTTTCTATCAACTTTTGAGAAATGTAGCTCATCCTCTAAACTGACCGTAAAAATAAAGATATATGTTTGATAGTTTTTCCACAAAAATTGTATAAAACTGCTATATATAGAATTTCAGCTTGATTGAATGGCTGAAAGTACCGGAATTAATTTTTTAACACGGTGACTGGCAATCACGCGCCAGCACGAGACGTGGTGCCATCAACAAAGAGCCAAACACGCGCTGGTTTAATAAATATTATTTATTAATTTTGATTTATAATTAATTAAATTTAATTTAAATATAATATATATTAATTAATCCAATTGAAATTGCGAGATGTCGAGTGGGGACACTCCAGATTTTTTAAACATGGTTTAAAAAATTTGTATTTTTGGTAATAAATTTTTTTTTTTTTTTTTAAACTACAACATATAAACGACGTATTACGAGAAGACATTAAACGAGGTTTGCCTGTATTTTAATTCAACTCTGACAATTCTTGTGATAGAAATCTATTTGTTTACTACAAAATTTCATTTCAAAGAAAAAAACCTACATAATAAGGGTCTTCAGATTTTTTTTTATTAATGATTCGAGAAGTTCTAGAAAATTACTGATGAAACATGATATAATCTTTATGAAAGTAAGATTTTGATTTGATATTCAGTTATTGATATAAAAATTTTACTTTTAAATTACTTTTAAATTTTATTTTCAAATGACTGTTGAATTTTATAAATTCAATGTTTTTTGTCAAGATCAATAAGATCATTTGTGAAAGTTGGCCTTTAACGAATTCTCTACCATTTGATAAATAGAAGTGAAGTATAGATTAAAAAAAATAAATAATAACTCTGAAAAATTCTATGATCACTTATTTGATTACTTGAAAGTATGTAACAAATTATTTAAAAATAATCTACCATACAATAAACGCTTCTGTTTCATATAACACCTGCTTAACTATTAGATGTACGTATATACTATGAAGTATGTACACAAATATAATAGCTTTTATCTTCTTGATTCTGTTTACTAGATTGATTACAAAGATATCTAATTATTAATTTATTTAGACAAACCACTTGTTCTTTACTAGTATGACGAAGTAACTCTATTTGGAACATTAATTAGATATTCATCAAGAGAATATATTCTTGAATAGAGGTAAAATGTTAAGCCTGAATATCATCATAATTTGATTGATTTACGAGTAAATTCAATATTCCGATGATTTATATCGAATAAATTAGATTTCAAATAGTTCAAATTCGATAGAAAAATGGATATTCAATCAGAAGTACAATATTATAAATCATTAATATTTTTAATATAAAAAGAGGAGAACGGTAGCTTAGCGATTGCAGTTCTAGTCTGACTAATTTGAGGTCGATGGATCCAATTTCACCAAAACCAATATATCAAATTCACGGAAACTTACTGAATTGGACTTAGCTTAAAAATATTAAATGTTTGGTCTGGTTGATACTCGTCAAGTCAGGAATGATAAGAATCATTTTGGATTTAAATTCGTAGATATGGGATTCTGTATCTAAATTCTTTTATTCCTTCTTTGGAAAAAAATACAGATCCGATAATCTTGGATCGGATCAAATCTTCGGATTTAAACCCAAAAAGTATTGCACTCCTGCCCACCCTTGGATATAATATTGTATTTCTATTATAAAATAAACTTAAAATTCACCGTTATTTATATATGAACTAGCTACTCCGAGCGCCTTCGGCGCTCTTCACACCTAGACGGGGGCCCCGCCCCCTGTACCCTCGAGTATACATAGTATTTGGTTGAAAGTCTGTATGTAAAAGGTTTTCATCCATTTTGTTTCAATCAGTATAAGAAGATAAGATATTTATTTGTTTTCTTGTAAAATATATTTTAATTTAATCAGTAAATTAATTATATATTATTATTGTATTTATTATATTTATCTAACTCTGTGTCTCTACAGTTTTCGAAAGTTCTTAGCCGCAGCATCCACATTCTATAAGCGTCCCTATCCTAAGCTACAACCAAATCCTACCCTGTCCCATCTCTCCCATCTGTCCCTTCCTTCATTGTCCACCCACCTTGGTCCTTGGTCTTCCCAATCGGTTTCTCCCAATTTCTAGTTTCTTCAATTCCAACCACGTCCCCTTCCCATCCCAGCCTTCTCGATTTTATAACCTTAACTATATCTGGACATTATTTCTCGTTATGCCATCTCCGCCATCCTCCTGTGACCTCATCTTCCTTTGGTCTATAAATGCTGCGAACAATATTAATCTCACAAATACTCTAAATCTACTCTCGTCTCCCAGAGTCATCGTTAGGGTGACCAAACGTCCCGTCTTTAGGTGCTCTGTCCCAAAAATGTCTTCGGGACAGCCTATTGTCCCGTTTTTTCAATTTTTAGGACATTTCGTATTTTTTTTTTCAAAATTTTTTCAATTTTAGTTCTAAAAAAAAAGGTATACCGTTTGTCCCGGTTTGGTGTTTTCGAAATATGGTCACCCTAGTCATCGATCAACATGAAAAATAATTGTTTTATATTATAATTCTAAATTAGCAAGTTTCGATTAAGTAAGAAATTTCTTTTTTTGTGTTTCTATGACAGCAAAAAAGTAAACAAATTACATACATACAAACACTCTCCTTTATATTATATAGATTAAAAATAAAATATAGGGATGTGAGCCTGGATTAGAAAAGTAAAATTTCCAAATGTATTATTTTTGGATGGAGAGCACTTAAGAGTACAATATTGATTGACTGATATAAAGCAAATTAATAAAAAATCACATAAAAGTGAAATATAATATTTTAGTTTTAAATTTGTTTTAAAAATAAATAATTAAATCTTTTTTTTACATTTTTTTACGATTTCCTTGTAAGAAAAATTTTAGGTCCAATTTTTTTTAAGTTTCCATTATAATTTTCTAAATATTTCTAAAAATATTCCAGTGTTGATCTCCTGATATTGAACTATATCTCTGACAAATTTTATTGCAATCCGTTACTTCATATTTGTATACTAAATTTACACAACCATATACTCACATACCCACATACTGATTAACACAGTGTTTATAGATATAGAGATTTTCAAGAAAATCTTATTAAATTTTTTTTTCTAAAATTAAAAAAAAAATAGCTATTTTATTTTCTTATCAAAATTGGATAGAATCTATAAAATATGAAATAATTATTCAATTTTAAACTAAACATGATTGGAATTTTTTTTATCTAAATTATTTAATCATATCAAAGTACAATAAAAAAAAATTAGATAATATTCCGTTTATTAACCGTTTTTATTAAAGTGACAATCTCAAAATCCCAGTAGGGCTTTAATTGATTTTAGTTTATTGATTAGGCCTAAATCGATTTATTCAAATTATGACCTCAATTTTAAATTGGTTTTAAAATAATTTTATGTAAAATATGGTAGAGTACAAAGGAATATTTACATTCACTAATTCAATGAAATAGACTCTATTTAAATAAATACAATCATATTTACATATATATACTATTTAATTATTTCAATATACTATACTATTTTAAAATCTAAAAGTAACATTGAATTTTATTAATGGCCAAAATTAGGTTATTTTTGAGAAAAATTAGAGAAAGAAGTAATAATTTATTGGAATTATCTTAAGGATATTTTATCTTATCTTATCTTAGTATACTAGCAAAAATTGTATATATATATATATATATATATATATATTTTGTATATATATTTGTATATGTATTTGTATATATATATTTGTATACTTATGAATTAATTTATTAATTAACCGCTAGAAGGATTTTTTTGAAATTCACACCATAGATAATATTTATAATGACAAATCGATCTGGATTGGTATCATCCTGGAGAAAAATCATCTTCATTAGTATTTTCTTAATTTAAATTTAAACACGTCATCCTTATTTTCCTTTTCCCATTCTTTTTTAATAAAAAATGTATTAATATTTTTTTATATTTAAAATATTTTAAAATTTTTTATTTAATTTCGAAATACAATTAGAAATATTTATTTTAATAATATTTTACAATCAAATTAGAAAATATATTTATTAATCTTTCACAAAAAAAAAATCTAAAAGTTATCTTTATTTGACTTGCAAACATTGTAAGTTTATTTATGATATTTTAATAACAATTTTTTAATCTGTTTTGTTTAATTTTTTGTTAATTCTTATAAAGTTAATTTTATATGATTTTTATTTATTTCGGCGTTTATTTTTTATTAAATTACTAATTTATATTTATTTATTCATTGTTTTTTTATTAATTAATTTTTAGATAGTTTATAATTTTGAATATTTTTTTCACTAAAATATTATTTATTATTTATTATTATTATTTATTATTATTGAGGACCCCAAGTTCCATTCATTTTAATCAGATTGATGCAATGATGTAACATTTAATAATTGTAATGAATAATTAAAGCATTCTATAACAATATTTTTACCGACCGACGATAGTAAGGGAGGTATTGTTTTCACACCAAATTTCACATGTGGAGATTTTTACATATCTCGACGAATCATGCATTTTCTTAACAGAAAAAAAGTATTTTTAGCATGATATCTGTCCGTCCGTCCGTCTGTCTGTCCGTCCGTATAGATGTGTACAGCCTGAACGGCTCAACGAATTTTGATGAAATTTGGTATATTTACTTAAGGCATCAGTGAGATGAATTGATCAACTTTTGGTGCAAATCCGCAAACCGGAAGTGGTAGTATTAGCGATCGACGATAGGAAGGGAAGGGTTATTTTCATGCCAAATTTCACATGAGGGGATTTTTTTATATATCACCATGAATCATGCACTTTGTATTGGTTTTATCCTCGAGAAAAATTATATTTATTAGTTTTTTCTTGATTTAAAATTATATGACGTCATCCAGCCATTCATGACGTCACCGCCCGGTCTCTTGCATATATATTATAAATAAAATAAAATTAAAAATGTTTATATTTATTATTTATGTATCCATATCTGTTTTTTATTACATTTTTAGATATATTAAAATTATTTGAAATTATTTCTGTAGCTGGAAATTAATTTACTTCAAACCGTCGGTCGGTTCGGACCTGGCCACAGGTCAACTTATTTAAAGGGTCGAGCGATAGCTCGGTGTTCCAGATACTCATAAATTAATTTCGTAAAATAATTATATTTTTATATATAAATAATATCATATAGTATAGTATTAATATATTTTAATTTTTTAATTTATATAGTAATTTATGAATGTTTGAAATATGTTTATCTTATTAATAAAATGATTGCTAAGAATAAGAAATAGAAAAAAAAACTAAATCTCGTTTTAGACTATATATTCAATCTAACTTCCATTACGTATTTTTCAATTTAAGCTAAAATTTATTTTATATACTTCAATGTGTTATTTTCTTTTTACTTCAATGACCTTTCTGTAATTTAAGAAAACATTGATTTGATTTGAAATTGGCTTGGCAATTGAGTGATTTTTCTCTTAAACAAATCCTAAAAAGTCAATTTAGACAAAAGAAAGAAATAAGAATGTATAGTTTTGAGTTTTAATAAAAGTATGTATACTCAAAGTATTTCTTACTGATCGATTATCAAAGAATTTAAAATTAATTGTTGATTTAATGTTAATAGGACATTTTTAAAATATTTCGCAATTTCATATCTTTATTTTAGATTTTTCATTTTATAAATATTTGTATAAATAATTATTTCTACATAATTTACTTACTTTCTTCATTTAAAAAGGATAGTTTAATTGTAATTCTCTTTCAATTAAAAGATCTTTTAATAATTTGCCCATCAATCTATCCGTAAATATCTCTAGAATGTTAACGACTTAAAAAGAACTAAAATTGATGTTTTTATAAACTCATAATATCATCACAAGATCTTGTAGTTTGATTAAATGCTCCACATTTTCATTTATCATACAGGATCTTTTATTAGTAGTGTAAATATGAAAAAATATAATAAATTATAAATTATATAATTATTTTAGCATAATTGTTAATAGATCTAGAAAAAGATAATCATGCTTAAATAATTAAGATAAATAGGAAAGTTGTACAATAAAGATTGTTTTTGGTATAAAATAAAAAATGTAATAAAAATTCGATCGAATGTTGTAGGGTGTATATTTTAACTTTTATAAATTTAAATATTTCATTCATTACTAAAAATTATACATTTTTCTATGCATTTCCTAAAATATATTAAAACATTTAATAGTTTACTCTTAAAAAAACTGCCATATTTATATATTGTTTATATTATAGAATAAAAGTAAAAGATTAGGAGGGGAGAGATAAACTAAATAAAATAAAATAGGAATAATTTTTTTCTTGACCACAGTAACCACACTTCTCCAAGTATCCCTATTCTGTGAGCCACAACCCTCAAATCCCTACCCTCTCACATCTTTCTCACGTCCCTTCCTAGATTATCCACCCACCGCGTTAATTGAATCAAAATTTTATTTTATTAAATTTATCCATGCATATATTTAAAGAAAAATATTAAGATCTTTGATAAAAATATATTACATGAGAAGGGTTAGTTAATCATAATTTATTTATTAACAAGAAAACAAACAAATTAATATTAAGAATTTACAACAAAGAATGTTTATATTTCTATAAATTAATTATAATTAAATTATATATTTATATAATTTGATTAAAAGAGTCAAATTTATTAATTAATTTCCACGGCGATTCTGATACTAATCACCGCCACAATACCCGGACCATTCCAGGATCCATCATATACACAAAGCATTTTCACAAAAGTTCTATGTATGAAGGTATAGAAGAAATATAATTGAATTATAATTAATTAATTGTAATTAAATAGCGATTAATTACTTTTAGTAACTAACTCCTTTTGTATTGCTCCGATTAATTTTTTTTCAACGGATTTTGAAACATAAATATTGATTTTAGGAGAGATTTTTATTTTGATCGTATTTAAAAATATTTCATAGTATTAAAAATAATGATGAATTCTTATTAATCAGTTTTATCGCCAATTAGGAGGGGTTTCTTCCCCTCAGATGGTATAAAGAAAATATCTTTTTTTTTTATACATTCTATATGTTCCCGATATAAAGGAAACAAAACAATAGAATAACCTTTTTTTATGAAGACAATATATATATATATATATATTTATAAAATCTCATATTAATAAAAATTATTTATTTATAAATATAATATAATAATTATTATTCAATAATAGCATTTACTTAACATAAATGCATAAAATCAATTTTGGAAGATTAATATATTTTTTTTGTTTTATTCAATTTGTGTAAATTTTCGTATAACTTCATCTTTTCTATTTCTCTTGTTATATTAAATAAATTTATCATATTAAAATTGCACTAAAAAGAATAAAATAATATAAATATAAAAAATTTTATAAAATGACGTTTTTCCAATGGACTAAAAAGAATAAAATAATTTTTCTATAAGCTTGACAAAGTTTATGAATGAATTGCTTCATATTCAACGAACAACGTTAGGCGCATTTAGTTCTATGCAATTAACTTTCTTTATAGAGCTATAATTCATATATATATATATATATATATACTAAGATACATACCACACTAAAACACTTAATTAACAGGTAACACTATTTCTTCAAATATAATCAACCATTTTGGATTTGATTGATAATATGTAAATTTAATAAAAATTCTTTTAAATTTTGATACATCCTTTGATATAAGTATATTACAGTGAAATATAATAAAAGATTAATTTCTTAGCTCTTAAACTATTAATTTTATTGCATGATAAAAAATTTTGTCAGTTTATGTGTTTAATAAAATTTTTATTATTACAAAAATTTGACTTGATTGTTCATATAAATAAATTAAACTTGCGACAATGTTTTTCGTTGAATATGAAGCAATTCATCCATAAACTTTGTCAAGCTTATAGAACAATTATTTTATTCTTTTTAGTCCATTGGAAAAACGTTGTTTTATAAAATTTTTTTATATTTATATTTTTTTATTTTATAATAGATTTGATATTCTTTATTGTTCTATATATAAATATTAAAAACATATAATGGGGCTGAAAATAAATCATTTTTAAAATAATTTACGAAGATTTTTTCTTTATTTAAATGTTTGTCTCTACATCTGTAATTTTGTATTGCATTTTATATTTATATGAAACCTCTACAAATAGAATAAATAGTTTCTATTTCCCCCATTCTCCATTTTAGATTTTGAGATTCACATGACAATTGAATATGACATGGCGATTAGAATTAGGATTTGAACTCAGGATATTCGTCAATCACCCAATGAGAATTTAATTGATTACATTTAAATTCAATAAAAACGTTTAAATGATAAATTAATATTCCATTTTTGATTCAATTAAATAAAAATACACAAATTAGCATAATAAATTTTAAATCAATTTTTCATAAATAAATATTTTTAATCGAATAAAAAAATATAAATTTATAAAAAAATCATATTCACTTTTTTATAAGCACAATTTTTTTTATCAATTATACATCTTGAGACTATTCCCTATTCTCTGGGTCGATACAAAGTACAACGTTTGACTTTTAGGATAAGCATTGTGTGGTTTTTGTTTTCACTTAGAGTATTAATACCCCTCGTTTTCATCCCCCAAAACCTCTACGTAAATCAAAGATTGATGAGCAATACGACAGCTTTTTTTTGTATCCTTGACACAAAAACAAATCATTATCAATTTTAATAAAGTTTTAGTTTATATTGATAATATATATATATTTAATAATATATTATATAATAAAATTCTTTTGTTTAAATTCAAATATATATAATTATTTATATTTAAAATATCAAATATGTTATATGATTGAGATGTCTTGAGCTCAAAATAATAATAATAGAAAATAATTAAATTACAGATTATTTGATCAGTGAAAGACATTCATATATTATATATATATGGTTCTTCTCGTAATTTTTAGATGCCCAACAAAGTTATTCTTACTCAAACTGTATTTCACAAAAAATAAAATTTGATTATTATTAAATCCTACTGAATGATAATGATACTGATTTTATTTAATGTTCTAAAGTATTTGAATGAAATGAAAATGCTTGCCTTCTTATCAATAAAAGTAGAAATTGTATCGATAACTGTCTTCTATATCATTTAAGTTATATAAATAGATGATTATTTCTTAGAAAATAAATAGGAATTGTTTGAGACTTAAATTGCCTTTGATGTTAGAAAAAACAATGAACTATAATTAAATTCATTAAAGATTGAAGAGAAATAAGATATATAATAAAATCGAGGGATATAACGTGTTTTCTATATCTTGAAAACTCGGCCTTTTGGTGTGGGAAAGGCATTGGGGATCATAGTAGCCATATACTCAACTAAATGAGGCGTGTCTGCCTTATTTATAAGCGAAACGTCGTGCAAGGAAGATTTGTTTTCTCCGCATTTCATCTTATTTATTTCAAAAACTAATAATTTGTTTTCTTCTGTAATTTTTTCAAATATAGTATATTTTAGGTTTTTGCACCTTCTTTAAAATAATATTAAGACTTATTTATACACACATTCCTTATTTCAAGTCTTTATCAAAAATGGTGTCGAAGGTGTGATATGACGCATTACGTATACGAGGGATATGGCGTTTGTTTTACCTCTGCTTATCAGTGAAATTTTGCCGAAAATTTGACTTTTATTTTTATAAATTTTAGTAATTCTTATTTTAAAAATAAAGCTTTAATTTTTGCTATGAATACCTAATAGTCCTAGGTACCATTAATCATGTCATAATAGGTATTAGCGTTTAAGATGTAGCAAAAAACCGAATTGTGCGTCATCTCCCTCGGGTTTACCTAATATATAAATTATAAGAGATTTTAATATCCAATATAAAATGCATTAAACCTTCCTCTTCTTCATTTATATTATAATTCATTTTCTATGCATAGTTTATTACCAATAGTCCTAATATGTTTTATTATATTAGCTATTAAGACGCAAATGTTCATTTATTAATTAAATGTTTAGAACTTTTACCTTGTTTTTCATTTTTATATACTCGACATGCTAGTCTATCTAATAGAATATATGCATAAACCAATGACGAATATAGAAAATATTTTTTTGGTGGTAGGGGAGGGGAAGAGGATTCAAGAGATAAGAATTTTTTAATTTTATTTTTTCGATATTTTTATACAACATTGACATTATTTTAATTCTTATTATAATATTTCTCTACCTTATTTTTATTTTATTTACTTTTACATTATTGAAATTATTTTATTATTGTTTATTACTTGATTTATAATAAATTTAGATCAGTAACATATGCTCTATACTTTGAACATTTTACGATATTGCTATTTAAATTTAGTGATATCCACGATGTGGTTTCACTATTTAACTATAGATGACACTTTAGAAGTTTATATTAATATTAACATTAACTGACATTAACATTTAATAAATCATAAAGGTCATTTTATTATAATAAAATTTTAAATCAATTATAATTATATTTATTTTATAATAAAATGATTTTAGTTATTTACACTTACAATAATTTTTAAATTTAATTTTAGTGAGTTTAATTAAAGATTAATTTTGACATTATATATTATAAAAACTAAGAAATTGTATATTTTTTTTAGTATTACTTGGAGCGAAGGCTTACGGAATCTACTTGCTTGTATCTTTCATTCTTTTCGTGGCTCTCGGGCAGCCAACAACTAAAAATGAATACTTTTATAACACGAATGGTTCTTCGAAATTGGACAAATTTTTCAAGAAATACAACATTAATACCAATAAGAAGTGCAAGTATTAGTCAACCCAAACTTCAAAAAGATGAGTATGTAAATCTAATTACAATTTTGTTTAATTGTAATTTTTTATTTAATTTATCATGTAAATTTTATAAAATTTAATTAATACCATTATTTCTCACATCATAAAATTAAAGAAACCCAAAAGTCATAATATAATTTCTCACAAAAATAATGAACAATTTTTTACTTTATTATTAATTTTTTTTTAATTTAAAAAGGTTTCATTGACAGATTTGTTTAAATTTGTTTAAACTATTTTTATATTATTAATTTTATCATTAGTGAGTAATATTCAATTTTATTTTTAACTTTTAATGATGAGATAAATTTAACCGTTGCCAATCATTAATAAATTTAAATTCATCTCATCTGTAGTTGAACCAATAATAATAGGAATAGTAACTTTTACTCTTTCTGAAAATTTAAAATTATTATATTATTCTATCAATTTGTTTTTTGAGATTATTTGATCATATATTCCAACTTTTAAACATCTAAAAATAATGATGAGAATTAAAAATCGTTATAAAAAATTACAAATTTCTTTTTATTGGCCTATTATTCTTGATTTTAATTTGAATCGACCAATATTTTATATATTTTTACTTAAATTAAAAAGACTAAGTTATTTTAAATGTTAAATAAATGTATTTAATATTAATTTAATTAATCCAAGTTAAATATTAAATTATAATTAATTTGAGCTTAAATATTATATTCTATTCATTTTTTTTAAACAAATGGAATTTATTTATTAATTTATAAAAATATATTTTTAATATCTTTTTTAAAAAAAAATTTAAATATTTTTACTTAAATAGAAATTTCATTAGATAAATACTTCTTCAAATTCACAAATCCAATAATTTCTAAATACTCTTTTTATTTTTTTACAGAGTAAAAATAACATTTATTAAAGCAAACGGCCAGAGGATTGAAACTCATGCGAAAACTGGAGATACATTTTTAGATGTCGTTGTAAACAATCATTTGGATATTGAAGGATATGGTGCTTGCGAGGGCACACTTACGTGTTCTACTTGTCATTTGATATTTACAAAAAAGGATTATGATCGTTTGCCAAACGAACCAAGTGATGAAGAAAATGATATGTTAGATCTTGCCCATGAACTTAGTGAAACTAGTCGATTAGGTTGTCAAATTACACTCACCAAAGAATTTGATGGTATAGAGGTTAAATTGCCTTCCTCAATAAATGATGCTAGGAATTAATGAAAATAATATTTTAGATAAATTTTATAAGAATAGGACATAAATAAAAGAATATATTTTTTATAATCTTTACAAGTTAAGTTTTATCATACTTTAAGTATTACTATTGACCTGTTAATTCATTCATATGAATAATATTATTATTATTTACAAAATTATATTAAAAGGTAAATGCCTAAAACATATTTTAGAATTTTAAAGATTTGTAAACAATTTATTCATCATATTTTTTTAAAATATCACATAAGGGTACTATAATTATAGAGAATCTTTATCTCTTGTATATATATATATATATATATATATCCCACCTCTCTTAGAATAATGATACATTTCAAAATTTGTCTTTGTTGGACTGTAAAAGGGTTAATATTTGTTCTTAGAAAAGAATATCAAGTTTACCCTTCCAATTCTTGAAGACTGGAAGGAGAAAATTTTAAGATCTATCAGTATTCTATAAGGGATGCATTATCTTAATTTTTATATAAATATTTGTACTAATAAATCTCCAACTTTATATTAAATTTCAAAATATTTTTATTCATTTTGATGTTTAATTCTTAGTTATCTAAAAATGAAATTCTCTCTTGTTTAAATTTAATTTTAAAATATTATTTTATTTTTTGTTTAAAAATATCAAATGTTAAATTTTTATGCTGATTTAACTAGTAGTTTTATAGTTAAGAAATGTTTGAACTATTATTTACTTCTCAAGAATATATTTTCATTTGATATACATTCTTTAACAAAAAAATCGACCACTCATTATTTTTCTGGCAAAACGAAAAAAACATAAATAAATATAAAGTTTTATAATAATATTGGTTGATTTGAAAGATCTGAAAAGGGTAGCACATTGAAAAATAATATTTAGAGTTTCATTTATAAGCCTTCATTTTTCCCTCTGCCTGCCCGATGACTCCTAATCCCTTATATAAATAATAAAATATATAAATCAGAAAAATATTGATGGCCGATTTCCTTTGCTGTTGAGAACATTTAATTTGTTCAGAAATATTACTTAGGTTGTTAAATATTTTTAGATTTATCAAATAAAACATTATATTAATTTGATGATGTTTAACAATTGTTTTTTTTTTTGTTATTAATGAGAGAAACTCTCAATTGTGGTTTTCAAAAATGTTAAATAACAAAAACAATAGCTTTAAATATTAATTAATCATTTCTAACATTTCAACAAGTGAAGATTAATTTAATTTTTTTTTAAATTTATATCATTACAATCGCCACCCAGATAGAGTTGAAAATTAAAATTGATGTTGAAAACAAGAAATTAATTTATATTTTACTTCATTAGTTCAAATTGTATAATATTCAACTCAATATTAGTTAAATAATTACTCAAAATTATTTTATATTTTAATTATAAAATATTCAAATTTTGCTTTTTGAAGTGTTCTAATTTCTTTTAAGTTTTTTAGGTTGAGATTTTCATTAAAATTTATAGATAAGTCTTAAAGATAGATCAATTTGAGCGAATTTTAATGGGATAATAATATAATTTTATTTAGTGCCCTATATGGTATATGGTTTAACTATTTTATCAATAATATTTATTAAATTGTTTTTCAAATTTATTAAATAATAAATAATAGTTGATCTTTATATTATTTTAATACTAAATACAATTTATATTTTTATAAGATTTTCTATTTTTAATGTGTCAAATTGTAAGCGAGGAGATGGTGTATTGAGATAACAATCAAATGGATAATTATTAGGTTCAATTTTACTAATACGCGTGTAAGATCATTTGGATTTGCTCACGCAATTGGTGTTTGCTCCGTAAAATTCTCTACTTTAATTTTATCTTAGTACCTTAGAAGAGTGATTCTCAACCTTTTGGACACGAGAATACCCAAGAGAAAAGATTATTTAAAAAAATTGACTAACTGATTAAAAGGAAAGCACACAGACAGAAAAACTCATGTTCTGGTAGTTAAAAATAAAAACAGAATCCCCAAAATACTCAATATACATTATTCTTGTATACATTTTATTGTAATCAGGGGAGGGGTTATTATTGGAAACTAGACTATATTGAAATGGTGAGAAACGTTGCCTTAGAATTACAATTATTAAGTCTTACCGGATATATTATCATTGCGGTGAACTTTAGGCCTAAATGCCTATAACATCTTTTATTTGTTATAAATCCAAAAGTTTAATATAATTTTTAATCAAGATTTAAAAATAATTATTTTAATATTTTTCGAATTACAATAACATATAGAAATAAATTTTACCAATTTAAATTTATAAAATCTTCCGAATTTACCTATATATACCAATCACTATTGATTTTTCATTAATTATGATGAATATATTAATAATATAAAGGAAGAAATTTGTTACGCAAAAAAATTTTACACATGAAAAAAATAAAATATTCAAATTTGACTTTATTTTGTGATGTGATGTTTTCTAACCTTTCTTATGTTATTAGGTTAGGAATTTTATTAAATTTTAAACATTCGTTACCTATGATTGAAATAAATTTATCATTTAAAATGAGATAAGATAATATATAAAATTAATAAATTACAATCATTAACGGGATTTAATAAAAAGTATTCTATATTAATATATTATATCTTATTAATAATAATATATCTTTTTTCTATTGAATTCAAAATTAATTTAATTGATTATTTATTTCTAGATATGATGTTCAAATATATATATTTTTCTATATTTTTATTTATTTTGCATATGCATGATTCATTTTGCCTCGAACCTATAACAGTAACTACAATAGTTGCGGTGGCTGCAGCTTCGTATTATTCGGAAATATATTGTAGTTTATCTGATTGTTGTTTTATGAAAATGACACCTGCCGTAATAGAAGGTTTATTTAATAAGTTTTTTAATTTATAAGAAAATGTTACTCTGTCTGCAAAATTCAATAAATTGACAATCATATTTTAGAATTGAAAAGTGATTTAGAATCAAATCTTTTTGGTCAACATATAGCAGAAGATGTTGTAGTGAAATCTCTAAAAGGGCATATTTCCAATGAACATCCAAGGAAAGCACTTGCATTATCATTTCATGGTTGGCCTGGAAATGGAAAAAATTATCTTTCTGAAAAAATCGCTAAATACCTTTATAAAGATGGTTCTAATTCTAAATATGTAAAAATATTTCATGGATCAAATAAATTTAATGAAAAAGATAAAGTGAAAGAGTATCAGGTAGGTTTTGTCAATAAATTCTTAATAGCTTACTCTTTTTAGTTTCATCACTTTAAATTCACAACTATTTTTTTTTATTAGGAAGCATTAAAAACTATTATTACAAATACTGTAAAATCTTGTTCAAGATCTCTGTTTATTTTTGATGAGGTTGACAAAATGCCAGAAACACTTTTGGATGTTTTAAAACCTTATATTGATTATAATTCGCATGTTGATAATGTAGATTTTAGGTAATCATTCTTTTCCGATTTTATATTTTACTTCTAGTTTTATATAATTACTTACCAAATAATATGTGTACTTTTCCTAAATAAAAATACACATTTCTATTTAAATTTAAATTATTAATGATAAATTATATTTTAAAATAATTTCAGAAAATCAATCTTTATTTTTCTCTCAAATGCCGGATCCGCAGACATTAATAAGGTAGTTTCAGAAGCTTATATACATGGTTTAAAGAGAACAGAATTAATTATAAAGAATTTTGAACCTCTTATTCTTAGAGGTGCATTTAATACACAAGGTATATATAAATGAATTATAAAATTTTAATTTAATATTTATAAATTTTTTCAAAAAATTTAGGTGGTTTCCGAAGGAGTAATAACATTGAATCTATGCTAATTGACCATTATATTCCATTTCTGCCAATGGAAGATATCCACGTGAAACAATGTATAGTACAAGAGTATAAAAACAATCACATATCTAATATCAAAGATCATTATATTGATGAGGTAATTCATAATAATTCATAATAATAATACATGATAAATTATTTAAAAAAATCAGAGATATTTTGATTTCCATTTGGGCGTACTCTTTGAAAACTATTTTTATATATCTATGGCAGGGTTGGCGAATCTTTTTCAATAACCGTGCCACATAGTTATACAAAATCTTTATGAAATAACTAACGGGTCACAATAAAATTGTTATGATTTTTTTCTCCGTCCCCTATACCCCTTCAGCGTTAATATATAATAGAATATCTTTGTATAACTTGTAACTATCCTATACACAAGTGTTAAAATTTTAAATATTAAACTTTATATCAAAAAATTAAAATAATTATTAAAAAATTTAAAATGTATTTATGATAAAAATTTATTTTTCCTAAAAATTGTCTAATATTTTTTTTAATTTTTAGAGTTTAGAAATTCTTTAATTGATTTTAGATTTTAGTAGTGTGGAATTTAAATCGTGTTTGCAATCGGGTCCGTAAAAGGGCTTAACTCATCAAAATTATTATCAAGGGGAATCAAAATTAAAATATACATATAAACAATTATTTTGTCGGTTGTATTATATGGGGTGAGACTCGTCTCTATGACTTTAGGAAACGGGAGTACATAGAGAGTATTTGAAAAAAAGTATATTTGTGAGGAGATCGATTGCGAAATGTCCGGTTGGAAGACCAAGGTCGCGAAGTGTGGACATTGTAGGAAGGGATGTGAGATGAGAGAAAATAGGAGTTTGATGGATTTAGCTCAAGATAGGGATACTTGGAGGAATCTGGTTGCTGCGACCAATAACTTTCGAGTTCCGTAGAGTCACCAAGATAGATAAATAGATATTTTATTATTATTAATTAATTAGATATAATTTTAACAAAACATTAAATTTTAATGATGTTATAGATATTTGCAAAATTTATATAATCAATATAATTTTTTTTCAGGTTTTTGATGAGATTGATTTTGGAGAAGGAAAGTTAAATAAATTCTCCATTTCTGGTTGTAAACGAATATCTCAACGAGTTTCCTATATAATAACAAAATATAACTTAAAGAGAAATGAATCACCTACAAGGTGGTTTAATTAATTATTTTTTTAATTTATTTTTTTACATTTTTATATTTATTGATTTTTAAAAAAATTATTAAAGAAAATTTGAGGATTTTAATTGTATGTTTAAAACATAAAACTTTTTTTTGATGTTTTGTTGTTTTTTTTTAATTAATATAATTGCAAAATGCGCATTATAAAATTTGGTTTTAAATGAACAAATTATGATTTTAACTTGTTTTTATAATTTTAAATATTTCTAAAAGTTGTTTATTGAATTAATTTAATTTGTAAATTTTTTCTCAGGACTGATATAATAAGTGCTTTCATTGAAAAATTAAAAAACTTAAAAATAAATATTTATTCATAAAAAAAAAGATCTTGTCAATGAAAAAAAGAAAATATAAATGATAAATGATGATAAATGGTTAACTTCAGTGAATACTTCAACCAGCACAAAACGCTCTCTTTTACTAGTTTTTTTATAAATTCTCCAATTGTAAAACATCACCGTTTAAGCATTTTATATAATATTTATTACATTTTATTATACAAAATAAATGAATATACATATTTTTATAAGATTTTATATTTTTACTAAAAATAATTTGAATCTTTAAAAATCTCAAAAATTTCATTCCATTATTTTACAAAGAATTTACTTTAACTCAAAATTTCATTAAAGTAAGCCATAAATTTTGTAATTTCCTTAATCTGATTATAAAAAATATACGTTCACCTATATCAATTTATTTTTATTTTATAAAAAATTATTATAAAAATATAGCATATATGTATAATTATTTAGGTATTTTTTGATTTAAAAATGACTATATAAATTTACAATTGATAATTAATCAAAAGGAAATTTTTAATTCAAATTCAAAAAAATAATATATTAATGATAATATAATATTCTGTTGTCCATTATAGTAAGAAAACTAATCTAAGATACTATTTGGCTTTATTATTATACATATATATATATATATTGAAATTTAATTAGATTTTTTACTTCAAAAAATCGATAATAAAAAAAATTCCCTCAACAATTATCATAATGCTCTTTTATTTTAAGTAAATTATATCTTGACTAGGAATTAATATGAACAACGAACTATAACATTTATGTCATTAATCTCACTAATAATTCACTTTGTTATACATTTCTTTGGCTCATTTTGACATTTGATAATTTTAATTTTTTAATTTAAATATTATTTTACACGTATATAACTATGAATAATTACAGCAGCATTTACAGTTACTGTAGAGATTACAGTTATAAAAATAAATACATATTTTTCTTAATTAAATATAAATATAATACAAATAACAAAATATAAAATATAAATAGTCTTCTCCCTTTAAGTGTTTACAAGAAAAAACCCATAATATAAAAAAGTAATTTTATTATTTTATTTCTTTTATTTTTAGTCACTTCGAAAATCTTTCTTTACCTAAAGTAGACTTAAATAAGAATAAAAGGGTGTCAAATTAATTAAAATTTAGACAAATAAATATATATTAATAACAAAGTGATTAAGTAACATAATTAACATAACATGGATTTCTACCCCTTGTTAAATTTTTTAAATCAAATTTTTTAATTTTTATAGTTAACAAATTAAATAAAAATTACCCATTAAATAAGTTTTAATATATAATAATATAGTTGTGTGCCTTATTTAATTAAATCTAGCAATACTCCTTCAAAATAGTTTCAGCTCAATTGGTTGTTATTTCATATATATAAAAAAGATTAACAAATATATCTATATATATGTCAGAGTTGAAATTGAGGTCAAGGGTGTTTCGACCTCCTCACTCCATTTCCTTGTCCTGGTTGTAAAATGCAACCCAGGGTAGCAAAGGAATTTTACCACGGGATGCCCGAACCCCTGATCATGCCTTGGTGGCGGCCAGGAAAAAGTCTCCCACCCCCTTCTCCCCCCACAACTGATCCTTCAGTAGGGGGCGGAATTAATATATAAATTGGAATTCGAACCCCCGCAAGGGACTATTCGTTTGGAACGATTCGTTTTGAATCCCAGTTAGATGCTTGATTGTTCGGTTGCTTGGCTATGATGATGAGAGAGTGTGTGTATTTGCCTATGTATATTTATTGTAAATAAACCATTTTATAGAAAAACCCAAACAAGAAGTGTTTTGCTCTATCAAGATAATTTACCCCTAGACAACGATCCAACCCCTCCCAAACCACTACATATATATATATTCTTTAAATCTTTTTTCAATCAAAGATAAAAACAAATTTTGCATTATATATATATATATAGGAGATAAAAAATTTAAGAGAAAATAAAAAATAAAACCTTTTTCATAAGAGAAATTTGGAAGTTTTTGATTAAAAATTTAGAATTTTTTTTTTATTTTCCAAATTTTTAATAGATCACCCATTTTGAAATAATATAAACTAGATATATTATCATTTTATTTAATTAAAAAAAATTGTTTTCCATAAAATTAAAAAAAAATCTTTCTTCTAAAAAGCGGCCTAAACTCATCAGCCAATGCTCATGAAAACGGGTAAATACTTAATTTCTCCTTCGAAATCCACTGCATTTATACAAAATAAAACATTTATTTAATTTTATGAGTACCGACCTATATATATATAATACTATATACATTCCAATTGATACCCAAAAGAAGGCGAACTTTATTTTTTATACTTATTTATTCAATTTTTAAACAAAAATCTTAAATCCTCTTCTAAGCATATATTCCATTTTTTTAAAACGATGTTTAAATTTATCATATTTTCTTCACTTCAACATCAACAAAATCCTTTCTGTCACGTCTCTTTGTATAGATAACTGTCTAACTGCTGTGCAATCCCTGAGTAGATGAATTCTTTTAGTTCAAACATCATTACTTCTATGTTTGATTTCACCTTATTTTGCAACTTTTGGAAGTGGGATTTAAATGAAACTTGAATGTTCAGCTTCAGAAAAGATGATGTTATGCTGAAGAGTTGAAAAAAGACAAGCAGCTATCAAGCATTACAAAAGACCAATTTAAACAATGTTTTGATAAATGGATTAGAAGTTTAGATAACTTTTAGTGGAAGTGTAGAGTACTTTAAAGGGCTTAAAATTTGTAAAAATATATTAAAAAAAAATAAGTTCAATTTCTTTTAGGTATCTCCTAGTACAATAAAAAATAAAATATCATTTGACTACAAAATTACTATTTACTAGAAAAATACTGTTGAAAATTCATAAATTATCTTTGATTGTTTGTTTCGAAACCGACTACAACTAATAAAAATATAGCTAACGAATTGATAATGAGCAATCCGCCATAGATCATCATAGGATAAAATGGACTATAAATCTCCTATAAAGAGAAATTAAATTTGTTATATAATAATAATAATTCATAAATATATTATTTTATACTTACAAGATAATTAATAAAGGGCGCTGAGAGTAAAAACAATCTTGCTGTACATATGGTGGACCATGTGTAGAATTTGTTATTTTTAATTCCAATAAAAAATTCATTCATTTGTGTACTCATTTGTACAAGTGAACAGGCAATGCTTAATTTTCCAAAAAATCCAATTAATTGAAAATAAGGTGAAAATGGTTTTGGTAGATTGTATGATAGCATCATTGTTAATCCACCTATTCCTAATAAAATACCAAGTAACGACCATTTCTTATTTGAAAAATAAACCATAATCAAAATGCCAAGAATAACGCCTAGAAATTCAGCTAGTCCTAAAAAATACACATGAAATAGTATACTTTAATATAAAAATTAATATACTAAATATTAATGATGCTTATTAGTTTACGATTTAAAATTCAAATATTGTCATTCGAGTCTCAGCTCTCCTGTTGTTTATTATCTTATCTGTTTCCAAGTATATTTTATTTTCATTTGCAAAATATAAAGTATTTTTTTTGCACACTTTTTCATTAAATTGATCGCAAATAAAATTTTAAATTAAATATATCTATATAATTTCAAATTTAAATTTTATTTTTAAATGAATAAATAAATATTAAAATACCTGCAATGATAATGTTTGTATATAAATACTCTTGAGAGTTCCAATTTTTAGAATTAAGAAGTCCACCATAAAAATGAACGATTGTACAAGAAAATGCAACATGCACTCCAAAGATTCTTAAAAATTTCACGTTTTTAGAAATATCATACACTTTGGGTAAATTATTTGTGGGTTTAAATTTTATTTTTGGTATATTACAACTAAATGCTATTAAAATGACGGTTGGTACTGAAATACAAAGCTGAAAGGTTCTCCAATTTTTTAATATCATCGAAAGAGGACTCAGAGTAAGCGTTCCAAAACTCCTGAAATTGATAATTAAATAATATTAATAAATAATTTCAAAATATATGGATATATGGCGTAAATACAAAATAATAAAATTTTCTTTTATATTCGGACATTTCTGACTACTTGCGGATGGCACATTTAAAATTTTGAAATTAATTCTTTTTGCTAATATTATTACAATGACAATAGGAAGTTTTAATTTTTAATTAACTTTCTATTTATTTCAAGAGTGTAAGTGTAACAACCATAATAATAATAAAAGAAACAAAAAAATATTTTAATTTTACCAAAATAATTCGTAAGAAGCAGGAATTGCTATTATTAGAGAACCGTGTGTCCCTAAACTTTTAGAAAATATCAAAAGTCCCGCAGTAAACATAAAACCACAAGATATCGCTGTTAAATAACGGAAGATTGTTGCGACAGTAAAATTTGGCGATTGTGATATAAGTACACCGAATATTGTTTGGCATATCATTCCAAATAAAAAAACATTTCGAGGTGCATACCTAAATAAATAAATAAAATTCTTATTATATATATATATATATATATTTAGAAATAAAATATTAACATTTACTTATTCATAATGATATTATTTATTAAGCCGTGTGTAAATATTCCTAAAAGATAAAAGTGTTGTTGCAATGCAATTAAAATTGTTTTATCACAAACAAGTTGCCATTCTTTTATAATCGAGTCTTTATTAATAAACTCCCATTCTTCACATTTTCTTGTCTCATTTTCTGTTATCCAAATTTCACATTTATCAAAATAATTCTAAAACAAAGTATTAAAATAAACAGTTAATTTTCTCCATGTAACATTTTCAATCTCCTACATTATTATTAATACATTACTATTGACTACATACACATCAAAATGTAATTGAAATCTATTATGCAAAAGATAAAATAAATATGAATATTAGATGATATATAACTAAAAATAGTTTAAATATCGTTTTTGATAAAGAAAATTCTTTGTTATTTAAGAGGTATAAGTGGTTGTCTAATTACCAGGCGTTTTCGTATTCAAATTTTTAAATGTTATGATTCCCACTATTTATTATGCCTAAACTTTTGAATTAAATATTTTCTAAGAGAATTCTATCTAGAATTTAAATAACCACTTTTATTGAATATTAAATATACTGTAATTTTATTCATTGATAAAATCACCTCATGGGAGTTCGAGATTTTTTCACCACATCATTATTATCTTATATTTATGATTATCAAACAAATCTTTCTTACCCTCATATAGTATTTTTTATTTTTTTACATAATAAAAATATAATTTAAAATATTGTTCAAATAAATTAATAAAAAATTTTTAATTATTTATAAAAATAACAATAATAAAGGTGGATACTCTCATTACAATACTTTCATTTACGAATTTTGAATATAATAAAAACAATAAAATACAATTGAATTTTATAAATCAAATCATTTTAAATAAAAATAAATCATGATCATCATGAAACAGTAACTGAAAGATGTGCTGAAATTTATATAGAAAAAATATTAATTAATACTTCTGAGATTAAATTAATTTATTAATGTTACATTCTAATAATAATTATTATTATTATTATCTTATAATTTTAATTAAAATCAAGAGTATATTACCTTTTCTGGATTCCATATATGCGTTTCATTGATCCATTCATTGATCGAGATATTTTTTTGATCACTAGGTCTAGCACACCAAAATTCGTCCTCTTTTATAGGAATTGCAGTAATTAGAATCGATGCCATTTGCCAACAACTTACAGTTTTCACTGAACACACAATTAAAATACTAATCCAAAAAAATAATTTATTTGTTTCATGTTCTTCCCGTGGAAATTCAGGTTTGAGTGGCTTCTTAACTTGAATAATTAATGGCTGAAACAATCAGTATTATAAATGAATATATTTTTTTATCTTAATATATGTCTAAATATATAATATATCTATATAATATAAATATTTAATAAAAAAATCATTGTGTGATATTTGTAATTTTTCAAACATTTTTACAAACGAGTGAAAAATATTTTAGACGAAAAATCTCAAGCAACTCCTCCAGTAATCCGTACATGAATAATATCATTAAAAATATTAATAATTATCATTTTAACGAATATAAAATTGGAATTTGTTATTTGATTAATTAAATTAGAATTGATAATTATAAGAAAATTCATTTAAAATTAAAGTTGAAATGTATATACTTATGTATTTAAATTATATTATAATAATGAAGATAATTCGTCATTTTTACCAATACTTTTATAATTTTTAGTAATATTTATTAATATATTTGTTTTTTATATCCAAATTTTAATCATTGAATTTATTTAAATTTATGTATCTTCTTACTCTTGCTATAATACATTACACCAGTTAGTGTACAATTCAGTAAATAGATGGCAGTCGCTGGCTTTATGTGTGATTTGCTATCTGTCAATTGAAAGAAACTATTCTAATGGAATTCCCTTGACAGTGTAATTCTAAATTTTATTCGGTTCAAATACTAGAGACATTACACATGACAACTCATTATATTTATAATGGATCAAAGTAAAAAAATTGACGTTACTTCTAAATCTTCAGTGAGTAAATAAAAATGTTTTTTTTTAATTATGTTTAGAAATATTGGTTAGTTTTCATTTATCAAAGCAAATTTTTGTAAGTAACTAAAATTATTTAATTGTTTTCATTTCATTATTTAATTATTTAATTTATTGTTGTTTTAAAATAATAAATTAATATTTCCTGATACTTATTGAAATTATTTAATCACTTAAATATTGTATTTTTAAATAAGCATATAATTGTATAGAATTTTCAAAAAATAATAAATTCGAAATTTATTTCAATTAAAAGAATAGATAATATGATTACATTTAATTTTGAAAATCAATCTTTTTCCCTCGTTCACCTAGATGGCCTATTCTTCTTTTTTCTCAATTTTTCAAATTTTAATCACAATTTAAATTTCTTAAAAACTTTTTATAACTTTAAATAATATTTATTAATTTTTTATGCTATTTATTATTTATATTGATTTTGTATTTTGAATGTCTTTTTGAATATAATCATGAACATACGTATATATATATATATATATATATATATATATGTATATATTAGTCGGTGGTTTTTGACGCGAAAAATAAAAGTTCGAAATATATATATAGACTATCCTTGTGGGGTGAGAGATGGTCATTTTAATAAAAATTAAATTAAAATTTAGATATTCAAAATTTTTGTATAATTAATATTTTAAAATTTTTAAATAATTTCCTATCGAAAAAAAAAATGTTTTTTAATAAAATATAAATGTAATTTATTTGTCGAAATTTATCGCATTCTAAACTAGTATATATTTTTCAGTTAATTGCATTAAAAGCGGAACTTTTACGAAAACAAGATGAAGTATCCAAAAGATCTATTTTAAATGTTCAAACATCTTCACGTAC
This sequence comes from Labia minor, assembly GCA_963082975.1. NCBI lineage: Eukaryota > Metazoa > Arthropoda > Insecta > Dermaptera > Spongiphoridae > Labia > Labia minor. The sequence goes on along the minus strand of OY720350.1, from coordinate 50,942,708 downwards.
TATTCGTCCACTTCCTAAATTAGAACCAAATGAAATTGTCACGAATAAAGGTGTCCAAGAACGGGCCCAAAGAGATGCTCAATTTTATGAAGAAGAAGAAAATGAACTCTTAAAATCAAGGTACATATTTTATTATAAAAATTATTATTTTTTTTATATTCTTTTATATTTTATTATAATTTTTAATATTATTTTTATTATTATAATTTATTTTCAGAAAAGCTCTAGAAGAAAAATCTAAACTTTATGATCGTTTAGTCACTGGACAAGTAAAATCTAACAATGATGAAACATTTCTGGTAAATTTTGCTGAAAAAGCTAAACAAGGGAGTACAAATATTGAAGATGTTAAAGAACCTGAACAAGAAACGGAAGAAGATTTAGATGAGTTCCAAGATGATAACGCCGATCCTGAAAATGATTGGTAATTTTTTTCTATTTTATTTTTATGTTAAATTAATTAAATATTTTCACATTTCATTTATTGGATATTATTTCAATCCTGATATTAAAATTGTATTTTCATCTCATAGTTATAAATTTCTCTATTTTTATAATTAAATAATTTCGCATATATTATTTTTCATACTTCAATTGTTTTTACTTTCAGCGTTTTTTATATTTAATTAATAAAATCTAATTCTTTACGTAAAACAAAGTCAACTCTAATATTTATTTTCTTTGTTTTTAAGGGTTGACTTTACAGATTGTTTGGGCAGAACTAGGCGATGTCTTCGCAAAGATCTACCTTCTATTCGTGATAGAGATGAAGATCTTGCCCAATCACTTGGACATATTAAAGAAACATCAGAACCATCAACATCTTCATCAAAAGTTGATGATGATAATCTGAATGATCCTCGGCGAAGGGAGCTCCTTAGTTTTGACATGAGACGTGAAGAACTTCGAAAGAAATGGGAAACTGAAGAAGACATAATCCGGCAAAAAGACAACATTCACTATCAAGATGTTCTCTTCGACGGTGAGTACTCTCTTTAATAATTATTATAGTGAACTAGTTCTGCCGAATAAAATATTTCTAGTGAATATTTGGGTTGTTAGTTATAAAGTAATGTGGTGTGGAGATGGGATCTAAGTTAGATCTAAGTTAGAAAGAGGAATCTGGTGATGTCGAAAAAAAAAAACAGTTATCATTCATTCTATCAATAAAATTTATTTTTTTATACTTAATAAACATATTAATTGTTCGGACTCTTAAAAGTTAAATTTAAAGTGAAAAAAGTAATATATATTTTTTATCATAAAATATTAAAATAAAATGAAATTAATAATATCTTTGAGTATTGTGTTCAACACCCAAAGAGAATGCTTGAGTGACACACTGTCAATTTAAAAAAAAGAATCCACCTTCCAACGCCCAATCTGCTATAATATAATGCTGCTGTAAATGATTTTTTGTTCATGCGTCAGTAGTGGGACATTGCAAGAAAAAGGAGACCACCAAATATTGTTAAAACCTATAAATATAGGGAATTGAGGAGAATATAGCAAAATACTCAAATTTTCGAAATTTTAATTAACTTTTCAATTTCCATCTATATGGATTTTTGTCAGAACGGATACGAAAAAACAACAATGAATTATGGAAAAGTTCTGAAGTATGTGCTTTTTCTGAAGAATCAGACGTACCTAATTGCCAATTCAGTTTGATTGTTCTGATATGTTCGTGAGATCTGTTTTAGTCAGAATTCTCATCCAGTTTAACCGTAGCCTAGGTATCTTATGTTTCACCTTTGAAAAATCCACTCTATTTTTATATTTAAATTTAAAAGTTAAATTATTAAATAAAATTAAATTAAAAAAATGAATTAATTCAATTAAAATTAATTTAAGCTAATTTATGATTAAAGATTTATGTTTTTATAATTTTTATATAGGAATATTTATAAAAATTCTAAGGGCAACGTGTAGTCAATGCATAGTAGATTCTTTCAAGTCATTGATTTTTTTCTAAATGGCACTCAAATAAACGTTTATTAACTTTACGCTCCCTATTCCTTTTTGGTTCTTACTCATTTCTCCTATTTTGAAAATATAATCAACCAGATGACCCTACTAATGAATAAAATAAAATCCCAATATGATTGTTTCCATGGATAACGTAAAGCTTTTTTAAGCTTGATATAAATTAAAATAAATAATTTCTTGGTTTTTTAATTAGATACTGATAAAATTTATAACCAATATTCTATTCTCATACCTAACAAATACATCTACAATATTTCATTAAAATCGATCTATCCATTTCGGAGGAGTAGGTGTTCTAAAACTGTGCTCTTAGCAGCTAGTTATAAATATATTATTCCTCATAAATATTCCTCATAATATTCACAACATCCCCATATATTTTAATTTAATATTTAAATACATATCTCATTTATTGAAAAAAATAATTGATAGAATAACTATTTTATTTAAAAAGATTCTTAAATATCTATATTTAGATTTTTAATTATTTAATGAAACATTTTAGTTCTAATTTTATTAGTTTCAATTCATTAAAAAAACATCTAAGTATATTTCATCTATTTTTTCAAATTCTTTCAACTCTACATAATATTTATTTTATTTAAGTAAACTTTTAAACTTTTTACATGTATATAACATCCTCCGATATTATTATTCTATTCTTGAATTGACTCTATTTTAATATTATTATTTATTTTGTTTTAATGTTATTACCTCTTCATATTTAATTGAGGACAGAAGAAAACCTTTTGCGACTAATTTTCATTACTCATTTTCAAGAGAAGATAAAGATAAATAAATTTGCAAGGTGTGGAAAATTATTTTTCTAAATTTAATTATAAAATGACACATAATTTCCATATTTATTCTTAAACTTTTTTTTTAACCATTTCTTATATTAATTTGCCAAGTATATTTTTTCTCGTTTTTCTTGTCTCATTTTATTCAGGACAATTAAATTTAAATTCGAAATGATTGATTACCTTTAAAAGATTGAATTAGATCTTAAGCTCATTTTCGTAAGTCAACTTCAATTCCTTTTTAAAACCAAAGCCTTCTAATCTTACTACAATTTCATAAGAGAGATTATAAGATTAAAAACTTTATGTAGAATAAAGAAAGGAAAGAATAATAAAAAATATTAATTACTTAGTTGGATAGATTTTAAATTTCGTGCACAGCTGAGCCTCCAGATTTTTTTTTAGTTATAATCTAAAATTCGCATATATATATTTTTTATAAAATAAATGAGAATTTAAATTAGTATTTTACAAAATCATTAGGGAATGTAAAAATGGTATCTCTTTTATAAAAATGACTTAAAATTGTTTACCTGAATATCTAAACAAATTTATATTATATATTGTATAAATACTATTTATATCGTATATATACGTATGGCCTGTGATATATATACTACTCTTATGACCAATGGAGTATTTCTTCTTTATTCTACACCTTAATGGGCCGCTTTCTCTACAATATTTTATTAATTAACCAATCATCCATTATTTAAGTAATACATCTCTCTTGCTCTCTTGATTATATATATATATATTTATATAGTATAATTTAAGCGAAGTAATAAATAAAACTACTTTCATGGAATTTATGAACGTATTTCATACTTAATATTGTTAATAGAGTAATATATTGCTAATAAAGTCAGATCATTATTTTTGTGGTCATTTCCTATATATATTCAGAATAATTGAAAAAATCTCAGTCTATGGGTCACTATATACATATGTATTTTTTTCTTAAAATATGTAAAACAATTTTCTATTATTTCTACATATATGTACTTATACTTGAACATGTACTTGTGTTCAAAATTTGATTTAAATCAATCATTTCATTGTCAGAATAATAATAACAAAAAAAAAAACGCTTATTACTACTCTTATATACCACTAATACATTGAATTTATTGATATTTTTGTCAAAAATAATAACTTCATAATATTACATATAATTGCACATATAAAACAGATTATTTCTCTGCAATGTGAATATAACCCACGTGAGTATAATAATTTTAATTGATAGTTTTATAATACAATTTTAAAATTTTGAAAAAATGGTTCGGGATTTCTTCATTATTTCAGTAAATTTGTCTCCTTTTTTTAAGAGTTATTTTATAAGCATATTTGATTTCTAAAATAAGTATAAATACGATTTTACTTTTTAATCTTTATATCTTCTTTTGATTATATCAAAATGTAAATATAAATTTACTTTAATGTTTGACTGTTCATGAACAAAAAAAATATTATACTTAAATATAGAATAATTTGAAAATTGAAATCCCATTAGAAATTTTTATTTATTTAGGGGTCTGGAACTTGATTATAAATGCGTCATCTTTTTCACAGGCTCTAATCCATGTCAGGTGGGGATTCAAGAAAAATAAATTCTCTCTTTCATTTGACAGCCTTCTTTATTTACATAAGGCTTATTTGTATATTCATATTATCATTTTGTTTCAGGATTTAATTTTTTTTTCTCCTTTACATATACTTCATTATATATTGATATTAATAGTGTTGATAAATTTACATTTGTTTTTTTTATAATTATAAAGTTTTTCCTCAACTTCACTTCATCTCTGTCTGTCTGTCTGTTCGCTTTTATGACAAATTGAAATCGATTTTTCATCAACTTTAAATTGAGCTAGACTTTTGAAAATTTTTATACATCGGTTGAATTTAATGGGTGTGAGGGATGGTCTATGATCTTAGGAGACGAGAGTAGATTTAGAGTATTTAAGAATAGGATTCTGCAAAGCATTTATGGACCAAAGAAAGATGAGGTCACCGAAGAATGCCGGAGACTGCATAACGAGAAATTGCATGATCTCTATGCATCTCCAGATATAGTTAGAATTATAAAATCGAGAAGGCTGCGATGGGCCTGGCACGTGGCTAGAATGGGGAAAGAAAGAATGACGAAAAATATATTGGTGGGGAGACCGAGTGGGAAACGTCCGCTTGGAAGACCAAGGACGCGGTGAGTGGATAATGTGGGAAGGCACGTGACAGAGATGGGAGAGGATAGGGTTTAGAGGGTTGTGGCTCAGAATAGGGATACTTAGAGAAGTGTGGTTTCTGCGACCAAGAACTTTCGAGTTCCGTAGACCCACAGAGATAGATTTAAATTATATGTTTTTCTCTATAGTAAAATCTTAAAACTAATAAGATAATTGAAGATATAGGTAGAACAATGGAACTTTATTGAAATTTAATTACTATATACAGATCCAAAATCCCTTCATCTACTGTTGGATGGACCTACTTATTTATAAAATTCCTTTTATCAACTAAATCATAATCTCTTAAACAAAACTACCTACCATTAGTAACCTTCTTTCATTATTAACATCGTTCTTAAAAACTATAGAATTTAAATAAAAATATAAGCAGTGGCGGATTAAGTTGATCCGGGCCCCGGGCGGAAAAATTGAAATGGGCCCTCTGTTATTTATAATTCTAATTGAAAGACAAATTTTGTTTATATTATAATTTAGGCTGTTTTATACTTACATATATAGTACTTATGTAAAAAATACATAATTTTTACGGTGGTCGCCGAGACCCAAAATTTATTATTTTTTCTTAAGTTAGTCGGGGTTCAAACACGGCCGAATAAAGATCTGTTGTTCAATAAAGATCTGTATCAAGATAACTTGTTTTATTTAAACTCCGATTATACATAAACTCAACAGTTTTTTTAAATTTTTTTTAAGGAAATAGTTTCGGTGGGCCCCTCGGGCTGGTGGGCCCCGGGCGGCCGCCCGGCGTTTAATCCGCCTCTGAATATAAGTGAATTCTGGTAGTTTATATAATAATCCATTTAAAGATTTATATTTGTTTTAGTATAACATATTCCATCTTCCCGGCTTTAAATAATATATTCGAGTACATGAGCCTTTGCCTTTATCTGAAGCCATATAATTTCTAAGTAATATTAAATTTATTTCCAATTAATTTTTACTAATTTTTAAATCATCAATTCTATGTATATTTTATTTATTTAACCCTTTAGGCACTTAAAATTATATAAAATAATTTTTTAATATTTCTATTAATTTTATATCTACAAAAAAACATTTTACATATCAATTGATGCAATTGATATATTGTGTTTTAAATATTTTCTGGTTAGTATAGAATTTATATTCTTAATGAAAAATTGCTAATCATGAAAAATAAGCAAATGTTGTACTCTCCTTTGTCGATAATCCCCCAATGATGATGAAGTGAATGCAACTTGCCATTTAATATTAATGAAACAACTTGTAAGCTACATGGGTTATTAATAATAACTGTCTTACTGCTTCCTTTAGTGGTTTAATAAATTATGAGACTATTACAAACAGTGCAACTCATAATATAGTATATCCTTTTCGAAAAATGATATATTAAATTTAATTTTACGGGTAAACAATGAATAAAATTAGTTTTATGGGTTATTTTTATTTAGAAATAAATTAACTGGAGTTAGAAAATTACAAGATTCAACAAATTCACAAAAGAATTGACTAACGATCTTGTCTCTTTTACATTTTTACAATCTCGCCAGAGATAGTATTGCGATCACGAAAATTTTCAATGTCGAGATTTTGATGGTTTTATACGTTTTGAAGGTTCCTGAATCATTTTCACTAAGGTTGAGAAAAATGTCTGTATATATATATATATATATATGTGTGTGTGTGTGTGTGTGTATGTAAACAAGATTACGCAAAAATCTATAATCATCCAATTTGGTAAATGGACATTATTCAAAATTTGTAGTTTTCTATCAACTTTTGAAAAATGTAGCTTAACCGGAAGTTGGTCATTACCACGTTTTTTCCTCTAAAGTGACCGTAAAAATAAAGATATATGTTTGATAGTTTTTCCACATGAATAAAAATTGTATAAAACTGCTATATATAGAATTTCAGCCTGATTGAATTTGCTGAAAGTACCGGAATTAATTTTTTAACACTGCAAATCACGTCAGCACGTGGCGTGGTGCCATCAACAAAGAGCCAAACACGCGCTGGTTTAATAAATATTATTTATTAATTTTAATTTAAATATATTATATATTATTTAATCCAATTCAAATTTTCTAAAAACATTTAAAATTCTCATATTTAGAATCAATCTTTTTCTAAATAAATCTTTTTGCTTGTTAATATCACTTATATCTCTAGATATTTATTTGTAAACTGATTAATAACTAGCTTATTATAAATACTTAATTAATTCTTTTAGTATTATACACTAAAAATATTTTCTATATTATCACGTGTTAAATAATTCATTTAAATTGTTTTTTTTTCGGAGATGTAATATTCTATTTTCCACAAAATTTAATTATCATTTTTAAAGATCGGTGATTTCATGGTAAATTAAATTTCAAAATATTTAAATTAGTTTATTTCATATTTAGCTAAGAATATCTTTATTATTTTTGAACATTCATCATTGTTTTTTTTTTTTTTTTGCTTTTTTGCATAGCAATTGAAAATTATTCCATCGAAAAGCAAATAAATGATTGGCTCATGTGATTCTGGCAGTGGGACCTATAGAATAATAGAGGTTTACTGACCTGGGGATAATGGATGTCAAATTCCTATGATTATATCGTTTAAATGGACCCTCCCCCTTCCCTTGTATTTATGCACAAATTAATTCCGCCACAAGATTCTAATGACACGATTATTCTACTTTTTTCAATTTATTAATTAAAACAGATATACCCCCTCCTCCTCATATTTATTTAATAAACATATGTGAACAAATATTTAATTATTTTAATTTTATTAGTTTAATTAAGACATTTATATTATTATATTATAAAAAATGCTTATTATATCTAAATTATACATTTTTATTTTATCCCTTTTTGATATATAATTTTTATAGACACAAAGATTTAAATTTGTCTCAAATATGGAAAATGAGATCATTCTTTAAGATTTATAAAAAAATTTACGCAAATTACATAAATCTGTGATTTCTAAATTTTACATAAAGTTAAATTAGTAATTTAACCTTACTAGTTAAAAACAATTGTCTTGCTCCAAATATGGAGTCCATTACAAGCAAAGTTTTTAAAATACTGTTTCTTGTACTCTTACAGTAAAATTTGATTTACTCATGGAATTATTTTATCAGTTTCCTTTGAATTGCGACAAAAACATTTATTTTCCAAAAGAACAAAAACCTTTTAAAAAAATATTAATTTTTATAAAAAGAAACAAATTTTTTTTTTTGGCTTTTTCGGAATATATCTCCATTTAGCCAGCTTTTTCAGATTTGTTTATTATTTATATTTATATTTATATTAATATAACGATGCACACGGCGAGGTTTGAACCCTCGCACTCGAGTCGGCGGACCGGTCACTATAACCTCGTGACTAAGCTCCCGGTAAACAAACAAATTAAATAGCAAATATATTTGAATAACTAAATAATGGCCTAATTTAGTATAATTATGAAAATATGCAGTGCTTTGCTTGCTCATTCATCCTGTTAATTCTTAAATATTAATTAAATATTAATAAAATAGAAATTATTAATTCATTATTGTTTTTTATAAATCGTTAAGTAATTTGATTGGAACGATGTGAAATATAAATAGAATCTTTGTTAATTTAATATCAATATATAGATTTTAGAATCATTAATAGAACGAATAAATAAATTAGGAATAACATCGATATATTTTGGAAAATTTCAAATTGCTAAATGGTATCAAAGAATTTTATTTCTTTTTATTTCTTTAGAATACCCATATTCTTAGGATCGGAAACCATGAAAAAATTTTAATTACAAAAAGCGATGGAAAAAAGTCTTATCGATCAAAATATGATTTTTACCGACCGACGATAGTAAGGGAGGTATTGTTTTCACACCAAATTTCACATGTGGAGATTTTTACATATCTCCACGAATCATGCATTTTCTAAACAGAAAAAAGTATTTTTAGCATGATGTCTGTCCGTCCGTCTGTCCGTCCGTCTGTCCGTCCGTATAGATGTGTACAGCCTGAACGGCTCAACCGATTTTGATGAAATTTGGTATATTTACTTAATGCATCAGTGGGATGAATTGATCAACTTTTGGTGCAATTCCGGAAACCGGAAGTGGTAGTATTAGCGATCGACGATAGGAAGGAAAGGGTTATTTTCACACCAAAGGAGATTTTTTTATATATCACCACGAATCATGCACTTTCTATTGGTTTTATCCTCGAGAAAAATCATATTTATTAGTTTTTTCTTGATTTAAAATTATATGACGTCATCCAGACATTCATGACGTCACAGCCTGGTCTTGCATATATATTATAAATAAAATAAAATTAAAATTGTTTATATTTATTATTTATGTATGTCTATATGTTTTTTATTACATTAATAGATATATTAAAATTATTTTCTGTAGCTGGAAATTAATTTATTTCAAACCGTCGGTCGGTTCGGACCTGGCCACAGGTCAACTTATTTCATATTTTATTTCTATACCTATTTAGAAATATAAAAATGAATAATACAAAAAAAAAAAAAAAATAAAATAAATAACGCTTATAATACATTAGTCATATTTAAATTTTAATTTTTTTAAATAAGTTTTCTGATTTTTACTGAGTAGCATCATTCTTGGTTACTTATGCTTTTATAAAAGAAGATAGGTACTTACTGCATGGTTAGTAAAATCCTTGAAAGGCATTACCGGGTCAGTCGAAGCCCTCCTTATATATACTTTAAGTCATAACATGAACTATATAATTTAAATTATACATTCCCTACTTAAATTGATTTGGAATTAATATAAATTAATAGAAAAAGAAAGAATGGAAACATATATATATATAAAATAAAATAATTCTTGATCTAGGGTAAACATTTTCAGAACATCGGATTTATATACTTGAGCTCCAAAAAAAAACAAAAAAAAAAAAGAGAAAGAGAAAGATGAAACGTGTACCCAATTAGAGGTCACTTTCTAAATACATTTTTATTAATTTCTTTTCAACCTCTTTTTTAAAATCGAATTTGCAAATAATTATTAAATAATATTCATACAATTAATTTCAACCTCACGGCTAAAATATGAATGACTCTTTAATTTATATTCAGAATTTTAGAATATTGATGAGTGTTATAATTATCTATATTATATCTGAATAATTGTATATCGAAATAATAATATTAAGTGAATTGTTCAAGGATAAACAAATAGATAAGTATACTAGTATATGTTTAAATTTAATTTTATTATTTCTTTCTCTCTCTATATATATTTAAATAATTACAATTTTTAGATTGAAAACCATTTTTATAAAATTTTTATAAAATTTCAAAAATAATATAAATATTAATTATATTGTAAAATTTCGGGTATGTAATAATATTATCCAAATATTACGTCATTGAAAATTTAAATGTTTTCTCCTGTCTGTATAGAATATAATTTTACCATAAAAAGTTATTATAGAAAATTTTGAATATTTAAGTGAAATAATGGTAAATCTGGAATTTATTTATTTATGTAGATTTGTAGATTTTTTTTTATTTTTGCTATTTAGAAAGATATCAATAAAGTAAATAAAACTTGGTAAATATCTTATGATAATTTTATGAAAATAACTTCTGATATATTCAAACTTCCGGTAAAAGCTATACATTATATATCTGAGTGTTTATTTACTAAAAAAATCTGGAGTGTCTCCACTCGACTAACTCGCAATTTGAATTTGAATGACACATTAATTTTATATAAATTAAATTAAATTAATTAAATTATAAATTAAAATTAATAAATAATATTTATTAAACCAGCGCATGTTTGGCTCTTTGTTGATTGCACCACGTCACTTGTTGGCGCGTGAAATTTGCAGTGTCTGGTACTTTCAGCGATTCAATCAAGCTGAACTTCTATATATAGCAGTTTTATACAATTTTTAATCATGTGAAAAACTATCAAACATATATCTTTATTTTTAACGGTCATTTTAGAGGAAAAAATATCAAAACGTTGTAGCTAATGACCCTCTTCCGGTTGAGCTATATTTCTCAAAAGTTGATAGAAAACTACGAATTTTGAATAATGCCCATGTACCATATTTCATCATTCTAGCCCAAATCTCCGTAATCTTGGTTACATACACACACACACAGAGAGACATTTTTCTCAACCTTAGTGAAAATGATTCAGGAACCTTCAAAACGTATAAAAACATCAAAATCTCAACATCGAAAATTTTCGTGATCGCAATACATATACTCTATATATTTATATATTGATTTGGAAGATAGAAAAAAATCTTTCTCATTTATTTATTTAATCAAATTCATTCAAGTAAGCTAAAATTCTTGTAAATTAGTAAGACCAGCTACGTTCAAAATTGGATGACCCATTCTTTTTTTTCTTATCTCTAATATTAAATATCTTTGAACTTTCATATTCTTATGCCGTATGCATATAGTAAATTCGACTAAAGTATGAAAATATTTTTTTAATAAAAAAAAGAAAAAAATTTTCTCTCTCTCTTTTTATTTTATATCTAATATTAGTAATCACATCTGAAAATTTACCATAAATGAATTTATTTCACCATAGATTAGATTAGAAGATTAATGTTTTTTTTTTAATCCTCTAATAGAAATTATTAATCGCCAATTTCTCTACATATTTATATTCATATGTTTGTTTCCCTTGAGTCCGATTTATTAATAGTAAAAAATGATTTTTGAATACCCATAACATCTTATTCCTATTTTTTCTTCAGGGATGATAATGCACTTCATTCCTAAAGAATTTTTTTACTATCTCGCCATTGCGATCACGAAAATTTTCGATGTCGAGATTTTGATGGTTTTATACGTTTTGAAGGTCCTTAAGTCATTTTAACTAAGATTGAGAAAAATGTCTGTGTATATATATATATATATATATATATGTGTGTATGTGTGTATGTAGACAAGTTTGCGCAAAAACGGTTTGAACTAGAATAATGAAATTTGGTACACGAGCATTATCCAAAATTTGTAGTTTTCTATCAACTTTTGAGAAATGTAGCTCATCCGGAAGAGGGTCATTACCTACCACTTTTTCATTTTTTTCCTCTAAACTAACCCTAAAAATAAAGATGTTCGATAGTTTTTCACATTAATTAAAAATTGTATAAAACTGCTATATATAGAAAATTTTAGCTTGATTGAATCGCTGAAAGTACCGGAATTAATTTTTTAACACGACTCCAAATCACGTGCCAGCATGTGACGTAGTGCCATCTACCTAATGACAAATATGCGCTGGTTTAAAAAATATTATTTATTATTTTTTATTTATAATTAAATTTAAATATAATGTATATTAATTAATCCAATTCAAATTTACGAGTGGAGACACTCCAGATTTTTTTTAATTCCCTCTTAAAATATCTTTTAAACATTCAAATCAATGTAGCAACATCCTAAATCAATTTAATTATATATTATATAAGAGAAAACAATAAAGGATAATTTTAAAATAATAATAAAGGACATTGATAAATGTTATTACTTATTTTTCTGTCAATAAAAATTCATGTAATATTACTTAAAATTTGAATTTAATTTCTTACAGGAAATGTATATTTTATAAAAAGCGGATTTTAATCAATTATTTCCAAACATTGTTTATATATATCTGTTAACATATCTATCGATATATAGTTCTATAGAATTTCACACAACCTAATTAATTATTACATGAAAAATGAAAAGGAAAATTTACTATTTTAATTTTAATCTTGGGAAAATTTTTAGGATATACATAGATAATGCTAAATTGAATAAAAATGAATACTAGGAATAATATTTTTTTTTAATTTAACAACCGATATTATGCATAGATAATTTTAAAATCTTTTTCCAGGTGAGAGACGAGAAATATGTATCAATACTGTTATGTCATTCAAATATTTTAATATTGAATTCGTATATTTTTCTTTTATTATTTGAAGAATTTTTAGTCTATCATTCCTTTTCTTCCTTAAAAATGGAAATTTCTTATTAACATATGTAAAACGAAAAAAAAAAAGAAAGAGAAACCCTTCACCTTTATAATATTCTAACCCCCTTTTGACTTGACATCTCTTGTAGTATAAATTTCCATTCTCGTTTAATCTTCGGTTAAAAAAGAAACACCTTTTTTAAAATTCAAAAAAAAAAAAAAAAAAAAAATATATATTTAAATTTGTAATTGTATAAAAGGCGTACGAAATGTTAATGATTCAAGGTGAAATATTTAATCAAATTTAAGATATGGAATTGCAAATTGAAAAAGTTTTATCAAATAATTCTTTTAAAAATATATGTAATTTAGGATTAATTATCAAATAATTGTATATTATTAATAATTTTCTTCATGAAAATACTTGCAACTAATAAAAAAATATGCTATATAAACGTTAAATAAATTTCACCTAATTAACCCTTTGGATTTACTTAGTTCAATTGAATAAAGGTATATAAACGCATAACTGTTTAGGGCAGGGATGGCAAATAGGATTTGGTCAAAGTGCCAAAATAAACTAAATTTAAATGCAATTTTTTTCGCGTGCCCGTTTACCTTATATGCCTTTTTTTAATGGATTATAATAATTGAAAATTAGCTGGAGTGTCTCCACTCGACTATCTCGCAATTTGAATTGGATTAAATAACATAATATATTATATTTAAATTAAATTTAATTAATTATAAATTATAAATAATAAATATTAAACCAGCGCATGTTTGGCTTTTTGTTGATGGCACCACGTCACATGTTGGCGCGTGAGAATTGCAGTGTTAAAAAATTAATTCTGGTAATTTCAGCGAATCAATCAAGCTGAAATTCTATATATAGCAGTTTTATACAATTATTAATCATGTGAAAAATTATCAAACATATATCTTTATTTTTACGGTCACTTTAGAAGAAAAAAAATCAAAACGTTGTAGGTAATGACCCTCTTCCGGTTGAGCTACATTTCTCAAAAGTTGATAGAAAACTACGAATTTTGAATAATGCTCATGTAGCAAATTTTATCATTCTAGCTCAAATCGTTTTTGCGTAATCTTGGTTACATACATACACACACAGAAATACACACACAGACATTTTTCTCCAAAATCTCAACATCGAAAATTTTCGTGATCGCAATACTATCTCTTACGAGATAGTAAAAAGGAAATAAATTGTAATATAAGAGATCATGTGATAACATTAATTAAATAGAAAGATTTTATATAAATTATATAAATGTTATTAATAATTATCATAGAAAATTCTTACAATTTGTTTGTTCTTTATTATTAAATTCCTAAAACAAACTATCAGCCGCCTTTAACAAAACCGTTTTTATAAACTCCCCATCAGAAAATGGTTTTGATTTCTTAGCAATCAAATAAGAAATTTCAAAACTAGCTTCGGTAACATTGTGGGTTGGTTTTTACAAATTTGGATAATAAATTCGATTGATTTTCAGCTATCTTTAACCGTTGAGAAATTAGTTCTTTTCTTTCTTCATTATGTTTTTCGGCGATGTTTTTATGGTTCGTTTCAAAGTGTCGCTTAATAGAAGACGTTCTTCATACAATAATTTCAGAGCACAGACCTCGCGCACCGAGTTTTATCTCCATGTTTAAAAAAACCGTAATCAGCCGTCCAAGAATATCCAAAGCTTCGAATATCTTGAAGTTTTTGTTTTTTTGGTACCATTTTAATTCAAAAAAAATTTTCATTTAAAGTTAAACACAAATTTTAGTAAAACTAAAAACTCATTAAAGAATATATAAGAATTATATCACAATTATATATATGTACGTATACAATTACTTAATTACAAAAATTTTTTGACGTGCCTGAAAAATTTTTTCGCGTGCCATGTAATTGCCATCCCTGGTTTAAGGGATTATTATAATAATTATAAATGTTATAAATAAAAATATATATACATTTCTTTAATAAATAAATAAAAATTTCAATAAAAATTGAATTTTCAACGAACTTAAGTGAGTTTATAAAATCGTTCAGTCTGTCGTTCTGTCCGACATCAAACTCAAAATTTTGAAATTCTGACTTCAGATTCGGAAAGAGCATCGAAAAGTAGTAATGTAAAGTGCCTTTCATTTTTTGATACCCCCTTGGGAACATGGTCAAAATGGCGTCCAAAGTTGAAATTTTTAATATTTAAAAATGCGAAATTTTAAATTCTGATTTCAGATTCGAGAATAGTGTATCGAAAAGTATTAATGTAAAGTGTTTTTACCGACCGACGATAGTAAGGGAGGTATTGTTTTCACACCAAATTTCACATGTGGAGATTTTTACATATCTCCACGAATCATGCATTTTCTAAACAGAAAAAAGTATTTTTAGCATGATGTCTGTCCGTCCGTCCGTCCGTATAGATGTGTACAGCCTGAACGGCTTAACCGATTTTGATGAAATTTGGTATATTTACTTAATGCATCAGGGGATGAATTGATCAACTTTTGGTGCAAATCCGTGAACCGGAAGTGGTAGTATTAGCGATCGACGATAGGAAGGGAAGGGTTATTTTCACACCAAATTTCACATGAGGAGATTTTTTTATATATCACCACGAATCATGCACTTTGTATTGGTTTTATCCTCGGGAAAATCATATTTATTAGTTTTTTCTTGATTTAAAATTATATGACGTCATCCAGCCATTCATGACGTCACAGCCTGGTCTTGCATATAAATATATATATATATTATAAATAAAATAAAATTAAAAATGTTTATATTTATTATTTATGTATCCATATCTGTTTTTTATTGAATTAATAGATATATTAAAATTATTTGAAATTGTTTCTGTTGCTGGAAATTAATTTACTTCAAACCGTCGGTCGGTTCGGACCTGGCCACAGGTCAACTTTTTTATTTTTTGATATCACTTCAGAAAAATTTTAAAATTTATATTAATAAATTGAATATTTTAAAACAGAAATTTATTCTTTATTTAAAGTGTCAATTGAATAGTCATTATATGAAAGTACTATATAGATATATATGGTTCATGAGATATTAATTAATCCGAACTTAAGTTCGTTTTGGCAATGCAAGCTTGCGCATTCCCAGATGTTTTTTTATACAATTTTTCGTTTCTAATTTAAATTTAAATTTTATAAATGATCTTTAAAATTCTTCACAAATAATTAAGGCAAATTTTTTATATGAATTCTTATTCTATTTAGAGTACAATATGTGTTATTTAAATCGTTTTATATAATAATTTTTTATTACAATGACATAACATGAATTCAAAGCGATAAGGTTTACTATAGTAGTCGATAAAAAAAAAATTATAATAGACCTATATAATATAGGATGAATTATTACGTATTTATGAATGTAATTCAATTAAGAAGTAGTATTTGAATAACTTTGATTTTGAATAAATTTAATCCCTTATCTTTTCTTTATCAGTTTGTCAATAAATATAAACTCTAAATAGGCTAAAGGTATTTAGGTAGAAACTCAATTAGATTTTCTGTATTATTGGATAAAAACATTGATATAAATTTATTTCAATTGGTCCATCTGATTAAAGATTCTTAGATAAATTTTACACTTAAACTATGAAATGGATGAGGTAAATCAAAATACATACAAAAAAAAAATATTTATTCATTTTCAATTTCGAATGATTCTATCGATGATGATGACTAATCAAGTTTTTATGCTCATGCATAATAATAATAAAAATTATTAAAATATCGATCTTAAGTTTTTTTTTTAAGATTTTCCTTATTCGTGTCTCTTTACCTTTTTCTATAAACAATAGAAATATTAAAAGAATAAAAATAGGTTAAGTTTCTTAGTCATAAAGAATGTTCAATTGATGATTTAATATTTTTACAGAATAAAAATAAATCTGGAGTGTCTCCACTCGACTATCTCGCAAATTTGAATTGGATTAAATAACATATATTAAATTAATTAAATTATAAATTAAAATTAATAAATAATATTTATTGAACCAGCGCATGTTTGGATCTTTGTTGATGGTCCACGTCACGTGTTGGCGCGTGAGATTTGCAGTGTTAAAAAATTAATTCTGGTACTTTCAGCGATTCAATCAAGCTGAAATTCTATATATAGCAGTTTTATACAATTATTAATCATATGAAAAATTATCAAACATATATCTTTATTTTTTCGGTCACTTTAAATTAATTATAAATTAAAATTAATAAATAATATTTATTAAACCAGCGCATATTTGGCTCGTACTGGCGCGTGATTTGCAGTGTTAAAAAATTAATTCTGATACTTTCAGCCATTCAATCAAACTGAAATTCTATATATAGCAGTTTTATACAATTATTAATCATATGAAAAATTATCAAACATATATCTTTATTTTTTCGGTCACTTTAGAAGAAAAAAAATCAAAACGTTGTAGGCAATGACCCTCTTCCGGTTGAGCTACATTTCTCAAAAGTTGATAGAAAACTATGAATTTTGAATAATGCCCAAGTACCAAATTTCATGATTCTAGCTCAAACCGTTTTTGCGTAATCTTGTCTACATACACACATACACACACAGACATTTTCTCAACCTTAGTGAAAATGATTCAGAAACCTTCAAAATGTATAAAAACATCAAAATCTCAACATCGAAAATTTTCGTAATCGCAATACTATCTCTGGCGAGATAGTAATAATCTTATAATTATATAATTATAATTAATTATTATAATAATAATTAAAAAATATTTGCTTTTATATAGATTAATATTTGGGGTAAAATATTTTAATATATTCTCAATATTAAAAAGAAAATATTTTTTTTTAAACAGATTGTCAGTTTATTTCAAATTACACTAAAACGTATATAAACAATGGTAATTAAATAATTAAAGAATGAAGATAATTGATTTAATTAAAATTATCAATATCAATTAATAGATGATTTAATTATAATATAAATATTACAATTACCGTTCAAGTTAACTTTTTACCGACCGATGATAGTAAGGGAGGTATTGTTTTCACACCAAATTTCACATGTGGAGATTTTTACATATCTCCACGAATCATGCATTTTCTAAACAGAAAAAAGTATTTTTAGCATGATGTCTGTCCGTCTGTCCGTCCGTATAGATGTGTACAGCCTGAACGGCTCAACCGATTTATATATTTACTTAATGCATCAGTGGGATGAATTGATCAACTTTTGGTGCAATTCCAGAAACCGGAAGTGGTAGTATTAGCGATCGACGATAGGAAGGGAAGGGTTATTTTCACACCAAAGGAGATTTTTTTATATATCACCACGAATCATGCATTTTGTATTGGTTTTATCCTCGAAAAAAATCATATTTATTAGTTTTTTCTTGATTTAAAATTATATGACGTCATCCAGCCATGCATGACGTCACAGCCTGGTCTTGCATATATATTATAAATAAAATAAAATTAAAAATGTTTATATTTATTATTTATGTATCCATATCTGTTTTTTATTACATTAATAGATATATGAAAATTATTGGAAATTGTTTCTGTAGCTGGAAATTAATTTATTTCAAACCGTCGGTCGGTTCGGACCTGGCCACAGGTCAACTTATTTTATATATCAAATTACAATTCACTTTTGTTTTAAGTTTTCATATTCGAACTATTTTCATATTTTCATGAGACTTTAAAACAATATATTTTTATCGAAATTTCGAACTTGATTACATAATAGTCAATTATTATATAAGACTATAATTTTAATATATATAATAAGATGTAATATAAACAGTAAATGTCCAACTAAAACTCTTCAATTGTCTTGAGAATGACACCGGGTTAGGTAAAAAAGAAAATACAATACTATTGAAAGTAATTGAAATGTACATAAAATTAAAAACAATTCTGGTCTAGACCAATTCTGAATTATATTATAAATAGGATTAATTAAAATTTTAAAATATCTTATTTATTTTAATTATAATTATGCTTAATTAAATTTAAAATCAAATGATTTTCACTTTTTTTTTTTAAAGTATTCATTAATTTAATTTTAACTTTCATTTTTGAAATTATCCATCTATCTGATTTTAAATATTTTCGCTTAATTTATTTCTACTGCGTTATTATTATCTTAATCCCTTGTTAAGATAAATTTCTGATATAAAGAATAATAATAAGTTTTAATGAATAATAATCTATATAAATAAATGATATAATTTACAAATGTAATATATTTATATTGGTATATACATACTACTTATAACATATAACAGGAAATCAGTCTTTTTTTAATAAAGGAAAATAATTATATATTTTATTTCAAAACATGATTATATATTTATTTTACATAATTCTCTTCGATTATTTTTTTTTTAATTTTTTGGTCTTTGAGATCTAACCTTTGTATTTATTTGAAATTAATTATTAAATCTGAATTCTAAATAAACTTGGCAAGGTTCAATCCCTCGCCGGACCAGGACTACAACTTCTATGTTACTATTCTGGTCCTTAATTATAACTTACAAAATTTTATCATGAATTTGCTAATCCAAAACAAAATCGCGAATATCATTTTTATTTACTTGACCTGTCTAATTTCAAAATCATTAAATAATATTATCTATCTTCATATATCATATATAGGACAGGTAAATAATTATCTTTTTTGAACTAATTGATAAAAAGAAATTATAAATAAATATTTTTAATCTTTAATAAATTAAATAAAACAATTAAAAAACAAGTTTAGTATTACCAGCAGTATAATATAATTACTCTTTTAATTTTCATAAATTTATTTTAATTTTTTGTATTTTTGCCAAAACAACCTCTATAACTGAATTTAATTCTTCAATAACAAATACATATAATTAATTAATATTTATATAATCTTTTTTAATACATAAAAAAATGAAAATAAAATTTTTTATTCGCACCAAACTGCAACTTTAGCTTATATTACGAATTATAATGTTTTTATCTACTTCGCTTCACATATGTCTGTTTGTCTTGTTCGCTCTTATGACAAATTGAAATCGATTTTTCATCAACTTTAAATTGAGCTAGACTTTTGAAAGCTTTTATAGATATTTCAATGGATGCCTAAAAGTAATGGAAAAATATAATTGAATTATAATTAATTAATTGTAATGTATTTAACGATTAATTGCTTTTAGTTACTAACTCCTTTGGTATTGCTCTGATTAATTTTTTTTCAACGGAATCTGAAGCATAAATATTGATTTTAGGATAGATTTTCATTTTGAAAGTAATTAAAAATATATTTTATAGCATTAAAATTAATGATGAATTCTTATTAATCATGTCTAGCTCCATTGATGTGTATTAGAAGAAATAGTGTTACTTTTTAGTGAAGTGTTTTAGTATGGAGTGCAAGTATATATATATATATATATATATACTTTGTAAATTGAATTTGTATTTAAATTCACTCTGAATTAATAAACATTAAAAAATTATTTGAAAAAGTTTATCTTACATTTTTTATGCTATAAAGAAAATAAAAATCAGATTGATGGTGGATTATGAAAATCATTTAATTATGGATATCAATTATTTATTACTTCTATTTTAGTGGTGATATTCCCACAAAAGAATATAAATTTTTATTTTAGATATATCTATTATTGTATTTACAATATTATTTTCAGAACAGTATCTATACGATCCAAGACAAAATAGAATCTGGTTGAAAATTGATTATATTCCGATAATATTGAAAATTTTGATAATAAATTGAAAGGAAAATTGGTTAATAATTTTTACTTAAACCTCAAATATAAATCTTTGTAATAATCAGCATTAAGATTGATTTATTGTAGTAAAGTTTAGTTAAGCATTTTTATAATATAATTAATTCAAACTTGCAAAATTTTTAAATAATTTATCTAAAATTGCTTTTCAAACTAAAATTTACATCTGTATAGCTTTGACAATATAGACTTTTAAAATCTATATAAAAATCTGACATATTTTTTATTTTTACTAATATTCTTTCCTTATTATATAATTATTTCCTTGAACATTTTTTTTTAAATTATTATATTTCATTTCCATTTAAGATAAGGTAAAATTTTATTTAAAATATCATATTTTTTAAATTGTAAGTCAGCTGATCAATGTGATACATTCTTAATTATTAATAATATGTATATAGTAAGCAGATAATTATATTTAAAAAAAAAAATAGATAATTCAATTATATTAATTTTATTTATTAAATTGTAAATATATAGATCCATAATCAATTGAATTTCAATTTGATGATGAATTCTTTTCTTTTTCAAACCACACCCTAAAGTCTTTGACATAATAAATTTGAATATTTTTTTCCTCTATAAATCATCCTTGAATAAATTAAAAATCGATAATTACTAAAAAATAAAAAAATTTAAAACTTGAAATTGTAATAACTAGAATCTGTAATAAATATAATATTATCTAATTATTTTTATTTTAATATCATAATTGGAATAATTTGACTGTATTAATATTAATTCGTTTTTGGATATAGGATTTAGATTTTCATTAATCTCTCTGGAAAATACAGATTCCTTTAACTTTATCAAAAAACAGATGATTTATTTATTTATTTGTTAAGGTTTTCAGAAAATTATTTAATACTAAAAATTTAAGTCATTTTAATTTGATTTTAATTTTTCTTTAATAAGAATTTATTAATAAATTCAAAAATTTTATATAATTATGTATATATAATAAACCTTATTAAATATATTTAAATATAAACCCCTCGGTTTATAATTAAATCTTAATTATTATTAAAAAAAGATTATAATACAATTTTAAACATCCAATCTGATTATCAATATCATACATCCCAATAATTTGATTAATAGAATTTATTAAAAACATTGACTCCGATGTCATGTCAAATTGAAAATATGAATTTCTCATTTGAGAAATTGTTTCCTTCTACAGAATATTCCTTCTCTAGAGAGTTAAGAAAGTTTCATCAATATCGATTATAAAATTGTATGATATATTTTGCTACATCTCCGAAAAACTGAGCTTTATTTAAAATTCACACGTCTCAAAAATGACAGACAGGGGTTCTGTCTAAACCAGTTCCTCTTTGAAATTAATTTCCAAGGAAAGAAAAAGGGACAATAGATAACAGCTTACAAGAAAGAGAACCGAAACAACTGGTTTTACAAAAATTATATATTAGTGAATTAAATACGAATTCTAATGGAAATTACTAAAAGGAGTGGGAGATGTAAAAAAGGAAGGGGAAAGAGAGATATTTCAATAAAATATTTCCCCGCCAACATAGGAAAAAAATCATTAGTTAAATTATAAGTCTGTTCAGATCAAACAAATTATAAGTATTTTTTTTTTGTTATATAAACTATTACTATAATTAGGAAGGACCTAGACCTTCATTGTACACCTATCACATGATTTTTTTTGGTCTTTTTATTTAATTTTATCATTATGACTATTCATATGAATATACACTATTATGATTGAAATTTTATAAAAATACACATTTATCTAATATTAAAAAATATAATAATTGTGATTATTATCAAAATTAACCTAATTTTCCAATTTCATTGAAGATGATTATTCATTGTAGATTATTAATAAATAAATGAAATTAATCCATTCCAAAACCGGATAAGATTTTCCAATTTGTGGCCAAATGGGCTATTTTGTAATTAAAAAAATAATTATCTTCAAAAATGAAATTTAAATTTTTAAAA
Organism: Labia minor; assembly: GCA_963082975.1. Taxonomy (NCBI): domain Eukaryota; kingdom Metazoa; phylum Arthropoda; class Insecta; order Dermaptera; family Spongiphoridae; genus Labia; species Labia minor. The sequence continues at coordinate 50,919,944 of OY720350.1, read as the reverse complement.
AAATGGCTAGGTAGAGAAAAAAAATCCTAAATTTAATTTATATATTTTCTAATCAATATAAGCATTTTCTTTTTAATCTAATAAGTTTAATTTATTATATATATTGTACATATTATAAGTATGTGAAGCTTTTTTTAGCTTCACATTTAAATAATATTATGATATGTGATAACGTGATATCGAGCTTTTTTAGTGGTTTCACATCCGGTAATTTATTTAATTTAAAATTTAGCACTTTTTTAAAATATTTTCTTCGTAAGTATATACTTATTTTAAAAATGTGTAAAATGATATATATAATAACTATTTGTGCGTAGAAAATGCAAGATTTTTAACCCAAAATTCATCAATTCATAATTTATATTTATCCGTTTTCCATGTTAATTTCTTATTCCTAAATTTGGTATGAACCAAAAATTATATTTTAATGTTGTTATACCGAAATAAAAACTTTATAAGATCTTAATCAACTTAATAATTTAATTATTTAAATACGGTTTTATAGTTATCAAGATTTTTGCAAGGTTATATTATTATTTTAATATATAAATTATAGTATATAATTCGTTTATATGAAACAAATAATAAATTAACCGCGTTTTAATCTTTGTTTTGTATTTCATTGTTTTTATTATATGTACATTAAAATTTTAATAACTTCTTTAATTTTTAGAAGGATTATACAAAAAATTTAGATTATATATATATAAAAAAAAAATATTTTACATTATTATAGGCAACTGAACTAAGCATAAATTAATCACTCAGTAATTAATTTCTTTGAAGATTGAATTCTTTTTTATTTTATTTATATTTCGCTTTACCTTTTTGGTGTGTAATTCGCGAAGCTCCTCTTCATTTTTCGAGTCCATACCTTGTGCACTTATTGAATGAATGGTCAATGACAGACACACAGTCAGTCAATCACAAGGAGTCATATGCGACGGTTGGTTGTTCGCCAAAGCGTCTGCTTACAACTGACAGCTCCTCGTCTGGTAGGCAAGGTGAACAGGTGGGGTAGACATGCACACACACTCAGCGCATACTTAGATTATTCGAAATTGGTATCGTGATATTCATTATATAGATATATTTGAACAATGACCGACCCTCGTATTTCAAAAATATAATCAAAATCTTATTTTTCTTATTTACTATGCAGTATTATTTTCAAATATCTACATATTAATGAACTACAAATACAAAAGATTTATATAAATATTAATAAGTGATTATTTAAATAATATAGTAAGTAACAACATTTAATAGTTTATCACTTAATATCTATTTTATTTTAATGTATTGAATAAGAGGTCTCAACTACCATTCCATCTTTTCACACTTTTTCATTCATTGTACCTCACAACCATATCATCAACTTCGACACTCTCAAAGGTTCTCTGATGTTTATCCAACACAACGCTAAGAGTTGGTTTTTAATCCCATACTTTAAAACACATTGTGAACAAAATAAGAAACCAAACTTAAACTTAAACGTGGAAAAAACTTTATTGACATTCATTAATTAATGAATTTAAAATAAATAAATAAATAAAATATTTTTAAAATTTTAATAAAATATTATTTTTTTAATTTTATGATCAGAAACTCAAATAATCAATAATTAATCAAATACAAAATTTTCCTTTTATTTCTTTAAAGTAAGATCTAAATAAAATAAATATAAATTTTTTTTTATAAAATAACGTTTTTCCAATGGATTAAAAAGTATAAAATAATTGTTCTATAAGCCTGACAAAGTATGAATGAATTGCTTCATATTCAACGAAAAACGTTGGGCGCATTCAGTTTGATTTATTTATATGAACAATCAGGCCAAATTTTTGTAATAATAAAAATTTTATTAAACACATAAACTGACAAATTTTGTTATCATTCAATAAAATTGATAGTTTAAGAGCTAAGAAATTAATCTTTTATTATTTTTCAATGTAATATACTTACATATATCAAAGTATGTATCAAAATTTAAAAGAATTTTTATTAAATTTATAAATTATCAATCAAATCCAAAATGGTTGATTATATTAGAAGAAATAGTGTTACTTGTTAATGAAGTGTTTTAGTGTGGTATATATGTATATATATGAATAATAGTTCTATAGAGGAAGTTAATTGCATAGAAATCAAATGAAAACTAAAAGCGCCCAACGTTTTTAGTTGAATATGAAGAAATTCATCCATAAACTCAGGCTTATAGAAAAATTATTTTATTCTTTTTAGTCCATTGAAAAAACGTTATTTTATTATTTTATGCTTTTTAGTGCAATTTTAATATGATAAATTTACGCATTTATGTTAAGTAAATGTTATTATTGAATAATGATTATTATATTATATTTATAAATAAATCATTTTTATTAATATAAGATTTTATACATGTATATAGGATATATATATATTTATATTATATGCTCATATTGTCTTCAAAAAAAAGGTCAATGCTTTGTTTTTTTTCACTTTGGGACATATATAAAAAAATGATCTTTTCTCTATGCCATTTGAGGGGAAGAAATCCCCCCTCATTGGCGATACAACTAATTAATAAGAATTCATCATTAATTTTAACGCTATAAAATTTTTTTAAATACGTTCAAAATAAAAGTCTATCCTGAAATCAATATTTATGTTTTAGAATCCGTTGCAAAAAAATTAGCAATACAAAAGGAGTTAGTTACTAAAAGTAATCGCTAATTAATTACAATTAATTAATTATAATTATTCTTCAATACCTTCTAGGAATCCATTGAAATATCTATAAAAATTTTCAAAAGTCTATCTCAATAAAAAGCCAAGTGAAGTTAAGAAAAACGTTATAATTATAAAAATCGAAAAATTTCTAAATCCTCCTCCCCAAGATACAAACGTGCTACTCAGAATCCATAGCGATTAACTCCACATTTAAAGAAACTGAGAAAATGAGGCCCAAAGTTCACAGCTTGTAGAAAATTCAAGTTTATTGATTACAGAAAAATGTATTTTGCATTGCAAGGTCATTATTTACTTCATATGTTGCAGATTACCTTACATTACATTACATTACTAGCAAAATTTTAAAAATTGGAGTTAATCGGTTTGTCTTCTGAGAGTCATAAATAATAAAATTGTTGATAATGACTTAAGCAATGACCAATATATCATTTTGGGGTGGGGACGGGCACAAATTACCAAAAGTTATAAAAGAAAAATCACTTTGCTTTTTATTTTCAATTTTCCATTGAAATTTTTATATTTCTAATATTTCTCTTCATCCTTTTAAATATATTTTATTTTACATTATTGAATTTATTTAATTTATAATATATTATAAATTATTATTATTGTGATAATTATTTTGATTATTTAATTTTTCCTTAATTTTTCTCATTTCGAGATAGCGGGGGGGGGGGGAGGAGTTATTATAGTTATATAATTGATTAATATAGACCATTGATATTTAGTTCGTAATTTGTCTTTTTGCTATAAAATTTCATAATAAATTTCAAAATTTATTTGTTTTCATTTTAATACCTCACGTCTAATCATAAGTCCCTTTAATTATTTATCTAATATAAATGTTTTTGTTTAGAAAATCGATTTAAGCTAGTTGTTTAAAAACTCCTATAAACTTACCTTGTGTAGATGTTAATTTTAAAATAAATAAAAAAAAAATACCAACTAATTGAATTTTCACTATTTCCAAAACAATTATTGATTTAATTCACATAATTATAATTTAAAATTAATTATTATTGAAAAAAAAATAGGTGATAATTTTAATTATAAAATAAATATTTTCTTCATAAATAAAAATGATATTCAAATCACAAATATTAATATATTGTAAAAATGAATTCTACGATTTATCTGAAAGTGTAATTTTAAAATATGGTAATATTGAACAAAATCAACAAACACAAAGAATCCCTTGACATAGTTTGAAGATAGCAATTGATAAAGTTTCCTTTATTCATATTTGTATTTTACATTTTGTATTTGATCAAGTAATTAAGAATAGAATTAATAAAAATATTTTCTTCCTAGAAAAGTTCGGGATTTTTTTTTTATCCAAAAAATACATATAATTATCCTTATCAGTGTAGTGAAGTTTAAAATTGAAAATAAATATACTTTATACAAAAAAATATTTTAACCTGAGTGACAAGAAAAGAATATTCATTAATAAAGTTGAATATTTTAAAATTTCTACATAGTTATACTCCATCACAAGTAACCTCATCCATACTTGAAGTTAAATTTGTGATAATAATTCCAAGTACTTGTAACACATATTTATTTTTTAAATATTTTCCTATTTAGGAATTATGAAATAAAAAAATATTTATATAATGAAAATAAAACTTTAATGGATAATTTATAACTTCTTATTTTATATTAAAAATAAATATTTTCTTTAAAAGCTAAAAATGAAATGTTTAGTTTATTATTATATAAAAAAAGATAACATAAAAAACAACACAAGATATATATCATTAATAATATTACGATACTATATACCTTTATATATCTATCTCTCTCTCTCTCTATATATATATATATATACAGTTTAATATGTATAAATTTAAAAAAATCTCAATCTATAGAATATCTATTTTATTTTATTTTTATGAAAAATATGTTTGGATTGAAACCTTTGCCCTCGCAGGGCCATTTATTATATTGCTCGTCAAATGAAGGTATTTTTACCGACCGACGATAGTAAGGGAGGTATTGTTTTCACACCAAATTTCACATGTGGAGATTTTTACATATCTCCACGAATCATGCATTTTCTAAACAGAAAAAAGTATTTTTAGCATGATGTCTGTCCGTCCGTCCGTATAGATGTGTACAGCCTGAACGGCTCAACCGATTTTGATGAAATTTGGTATATTTACTTAATGCATCAGTGGGATGAATTGATCAACTTTTGGTGCACATCCGGAAACCGGAAGTGGTAGTATTAGCGATCGACGATAGGAAGGGAAGGGTTATTTTCACACCAAATTTCACATGAGGAGATTTTTTTATATATCACCACGAATCATACACTTTGTATTGGTTTTATCCTCGGGAAAATCATATTTATTAGTTTTTTCTTGATTTAAAATTATATGACGTCATCCAGCCATTCATGACGTCACAGCCTGGTCTTACATCCTCCCCATTACAATATTATAAATAAAATAAAATTAAAAATGTTTATATTTATTATTTATGTATTCATATCTGTTTTTTATTACATTAATAGATATATTAAAATTATTTGAAATTGTTTCTGTAGCTAGAAATTAATTTACTTCAAACCGTCGGTCGGTTCGGACCTGGCCACAGGTCAACTTATTTTAACACCAGTAATTAAATGTAATATAGGGAGTAGGGAGATTGAGGCAGATATTGAGGCCTTACAGCTACCTCTATTTCATATGGGAGCGATTTTAATATTACATTTTAATCCTATAGTTTTATATAATTCACTATTGTCATTAAAAATTAATTACTTAAATATAATAAAAATAATAAATAAAACTCGCGCATAATTGAAAATGAATTAATATAATAAATAATATGTGGAAAATTTCAACTTAAACTGGAAATCAAAGAAAATTTATTTGCAAATTACGATTATTTAAATATATATATACTAATGTACAATTGAAATTAATAAAAGCTTGTTAAAAAAAAGTTTTCTCAAAACCGACAGAAGAAAATTTTTCTATATGTAAAAAAAATCTTAATTAGATATTTAAAATATTCATCAAGCATTTTTTAAAAAAGGAATAAAAAACTTTTCAAATATTTTTCCAATTAATCATTAATCAAATTATTTTTCTTTAATGTAATCACAAGCAGATATCTAATGGAGTGGTTCTATAATCTTATTTATTTGATATATTTTTTTGTAAAAAATGAGAAAAAACTATAATCACAAGGTTTGAATAAGAATTAGATATAATTATATTTTTATTTATTTTATTTTTTTTTTTATCAATAACATTTTTCTTTTTTTTTTTTAATTATTTATTTACAATATAATATTTGTCTTAAGGACGATGTTGGACATACAAAACATTGAATAGGTCTTAGGATTTAGGAATTGTGCGTCTGTGTGTGCTTTTCAGCCCTAAGTGTTTTGTATGTGTCTCTTTTCTCGCATGTCTTCTTTGTGTCTCTTTCAGTGTATGTTTATGTAAATATAAATATTACATATATGTAATATTTATGAAGTGTACAAGGGAAAAACTTGACTTTCAATTTGTATAATTTCACATTTGACTAAAAATAATAATAATAATTTAATTTATTTTAGCGAGTTTTTATAATATAAATTAAAGATATGAAAAATTAAATCTTATATAAAATTCCTTAATTTAATTTATTTTTTACATAATAATTAATATATATATATATTTATATATTTATAAATAATTTGTACACATTTTTTAATAAATTAATTAATACAATATTACTAATTAACAACATAATTATTTTTTTTTATTGTAAATAAACCAAATATTCATATATTTATCTATATAATATTAAATTATCTTGTAATTTAGTCAGATTAATATAAATTTAAATATAAATATATCCATTCTATAATATAAATTATTTTGATAACATTTATTATAAAAAGTCACTTAAAATTTTAACAATTTTTTTTCCTAATTTTATTTTTTATTTCTTTACTGTCCTTTTTTATTTACCACCCAGTCGGATTTGCTAAATATGACTAAAAACTCTCTTATACTTTTTATAATCTCAGTAAATTTGAAAATTTATTTATGTCTGTAGTTTATCCCCGTGTCCTTCATAAGTGTATAAATGTGTATAAATATATAATATAATGGTTCAAAAATTAAAATTAAAAAAAAAAAAATAATAATAATCACGATCTCTTTGGTTCTCATAAACAATTTGAACAAAAATAATCAGTAGATGGGAATCACTGAGGGTGGGGAGGGTGTGGCATGATTATTGGAAGGCACAAAAGCAAAGGACTAGGAATTTTCAAAATTTCAATGACAAAAACTTAAACTAGATATTCATTAAAATTTTTCCATTAATAAATAATTAATTCATGTCATCTAATTTCATTTACTAGTTTCTCTAAGAGATTTTGACTTACATTTAATGGATACTTATTATTATAGAGACGAGTTAGAGGACTTGTTTTATATGGAAACATCCATGGTTATGCGATCATCTAAATCCATGGAAGAACAAGTATTTGGTATATTAAATAGCCATATTAGATATTTATATGTATATATTATAGACATATATATATCATAAGGAGGAATTCAATGAGCATTTAAGAATTATTAATTCCGCTTTTTTTATTATTAATTTTCTAAATATTTTTTAAGGGTTTGTTTTGGTCTTTGATGCTGCACCATAAAGGGGCTCCTAGCGCTGAGACTAAAATTGTCATTTGCAATAGAATAAATGTAGTTAGTGTTTAAATCAATACCATATATGTATTTATTATATAATATGTATATACCTTAAAGAGGGAATATTATCGGATTAACTTCAACATTTATTATTTTTAATATTCTTCTAACAAAATCGATTTTTGTATTAAATTTCGAATAAAAACAAAAACAAAAAAACAAAAAAAAAAAAAAAAAAAAATAAATAGACATATCAGATACATTACCATTATATTAATTATAATAATCTCTTACCCTTTCTTTGAGATTCTACTTACCCTCAATTTTATTTATCAGGTGGAAAAAGATTGACAAACTTACTTCAGTATTTTCAAAATAACCTCAGAAATATTTAATGAAAACATTTTCAAAATTTCTATATAGATTGTGATAATAATAAATAACAATTATAGGAAAATACTAATTTATAAAGTGTTCTAAATAAAATTGATTTTTGTTTATTCTGACCTAACCTAATCTATTCTATCTGTCTCAAGAAATATACAAAAATATCAATAAAAATCCGACTATTTAATTAAATTTTTTTTTGCGGGCATATAATTTTTAAATTATACTTTATTATCTCTAATTCTATTTCTAACTAACCAATTTAAGATAAAATTTGAAAACTAAAATTTTTTAGTCCGGATCTCTGGAATTTGAGATGAAAGGATCGAGTCTCACCAAGTTCAGGTCATTTATAATTTAATAAAAAAAAAAAAAAAAATATTGTATAAATTATACAGATATAAAATAAAAACATATGTAACTGACAAAATTGTCGGAAAAAATAAATGTTAATATTCAAATCCGATAATCTTCATTTTATTTTAATGATTTATATTTCCTCAACAGTCTCTTCATATTTTGGAATGTTAATTGATTCCTCATAAAATATTCATTTATTATAATATACATATTTCCCTAAAAGGTTTTTGTAAAAAGGAATACTATCCTATATATATATTATACAATAATTTATTAATTATAAATTGATATATAATATTTGTTTAGTATTCCTCTTTAAGAGAGAGACAATCATTAATTAATATTTCAACGAGGCATAATTCTGCCGAAATGAATTTAACTTTTCATAAATATGAACTTTATTTTCATCATTATAAATTTCAAATATGGTATTGTCAACCCTCTTCTTCATTATCTTTGGACGCCCTTCCTCCCGCCCCATTAAATCAGAAAAAAAGACTAGTTAAAAGGAGCTTTCAGTGATCGATTTGAATTTTGAATGATTCATTTCGAAACAGAATTACTAACGATTATATATATATATATATATATATATATATATATATATATTATTTTATTATTTAATCTGACTAGTCCCAGCACTAGTTGAATCAAGTGGAATGGTTGGAGAGTAACTTGGTATTAGTAGGCCCGTTCATAGATCGGCAGCAGCTGCCCTTAGAATGAGCAAAACAAGCAGAAAATGGTGCGCTTTTAAGGATTGGGCTGCGCTGTTCATTGAGCGTTCTTTGGCCATGTCCGAGGTAGCCGGGGGTAGTTTCGTCGTTGAGGGGATGGAATGACTGGAGGTGGTCTGATGTCGAGTGGTGGCCACCGCCCCCGTTCCACTTCCCTCGCTCAAGTCCTCGTCGTCGTTATGCATGGAGGGTGGCGGCGTTGGGGGGTAATGGCCCATCGCGTAGTCACCGGACGGAGGCCCCATTGGTGCGTTACACAGATCCTTCATGCAATAGCAGTAACGAACTCCATTAGCCGTTTCACAGTCTTCTATCTCTTCATTGGCGCATTTCCGTGTATATTTCTGATCTGCAACAGACAAACGCAGATCATTTCTTTCTGCAATTCTTTATTATCTATATTTTTAGATAATCGATAGTGACTAAATGGCTTTTGTCTAGGCAATTGCTATTTTACTAGTCAAATTGAAATGAAATAATAGTTGAAGCTATTTGGCAAGGCAAATGCTATTTTTCTAAAATGGCCATCTGCCTACGACATATATATATATATATTGCAGTCAAGGTATTTTCTTTTTGTTTTTATTCATAAATTTTAAACAAAATTATTAGAGCTATTTTAATAATAAAACTGTTTACAAATGGGTCGACCTGTAGACATAACATAAACTATATTTTTATAATAAAAAAAAAACTTTATCTGAAAAATAAAACATATCATACATTGTATACTCAATGAAAATATTTTTTTACTAGTAGTTATTTTTTTGTAGTTGAACTTTTTAGCTTGTCCAACTGATTCAAATTTCACAAGTTAAAACGTTTTATTCATATTTAAAAAATAAATATATTATATTATATAATATAGATATTATATTTTATTATACAAATCATATACCTATTTTGGCAATTAAAAATTTCTAGTAAAATAATTTTGATAGCTTAAGTTTTGCAGTTCTAATGAAAATTTTTAGAAATGATTTGTATTCCGTTATCGAATAAGAGACTAAATATCAACAACATTAAGTAATAGAATATAAATGAATTATGAAAATAAAAATATAATTCATTCATATTTGATGTTTTTTTCATTTTAGCACAATATTATTTTTATGTAAATAATAGTTTAATAAACTATGTGAATATATAATACAATTTTAATAATTTTAGTCTCTTTAAAATATATTATCACATTTTTAATTTAATTTCTAATTGTATTGGATCTTAATTAGTAATCATTGTATCATAATTTTTTATTTTAAAAATATAACTTTAGGTTCTAAGACACTAAGACACTAAAAATCAAAACATAAATTATATGTATGTAGTATTGAAAACTTTTTCAAATCTTGATCTTAATGGGAATTCCAAAAAAAACTAGTACGTATGATTCAAATTTGTCTTGTAGGTAGTAAAGGAAGAGTAAGATGCGGGAATCAACTATCAGAAACTTTCGAAATTCGGAATGGGTTAAAACAAGGAGACGCATTATCACCAATTTTATTTAATTTAGTTCTGGAATATGTAATAAGACAAGTTGGGGAAAAATCAAACGGAATCGAATTAAACAAAAAAATTCAAGTATTAGGTTAAATATTTAATTAAAATTTTTATCTCAAAACGGGTTCAATTGTTTTTAAATAAATAGTTCCTTCTAATAATATTTAGTAAAAAATCTTGAAAATATATTAATTTTGATTATTAAATAATACACATTTTTGAATTAACAAACCTGTGAATTTTTAATATTATTGAGTTCTATATCTAGACTATATAGTCTTGAATGCTAAACCTGTGCTAGTATACATTGATAAACTCATTTATAATCACTAATGGAATGGTCAAATAGACACCCTTCCTCTCAAGATATTTTTCTCAAGTATTTTCTAATCAAAAATAAGTATTTTATCTAAAATCATTTTTTTTAAATTTTCAATTTGTATATACAATTAATAATTATAAAATATTTCTTATATCAATCTTAATAAAAACTTCTATTAGAATTTCATTAATTTCATTCGAATTATTGATCTAAAATAAATTTATAAATTCTTGTCGTGAAATTTGTCTAAAATATAATAAAAAATTGCTAGTTTCATCATGTTAGGGATAGTTGGAGAAATGTGGTAGCTGCGGCCAAGCCTTTTACAAGGGTCTTAAAATTAGATGGATATTATAATCAAAAAGTGGTTTCTAAATTTCAAATCTAATGGTATTATGCTAAATAAAAACAGTTGAAAAATATGAATAAAACTTTTAAATCGTTTTTTAATACAAATATATTTAACTTCATTGAGTTTAATTATTTTTTTTCCTAATTATAAAATAACCAATTCTTATGAAATGTTTTAATTTAGGTTTAATTTTTTTTAATTAGAGATTATTTCTTCTAATTTGTACGTCACACATGTTCAAAAAAATAATCTACATTTTCTTTCTTTCACTCCTTGGATTTAGATAACCAATCTATTCCACGGTTTAGATGTTTGCCTATATTCAAGGGAGTTTATTATTTTCAACACGTATCTATTATAAGAATAAACATACCGATAAATTCGAATAATTATAAATAATTATTCTTGTATTTATTTCATTTTATTATATATTTAATTTATTTATTTATCATTATTAAGTAATTTATTTAAAATGTAATGAAAAATTATATCGTAATTTAGATTAAAATAATATGTACGTATGATTTGTCAAAAAATATAGAAAAGAAATCTAATTTATTATATGGTTTTAAATGAATACATTCATATACTAAATAAATGAATACAATGCTTCATATTCTGAACTTACATTTCATAAATATAATATGAAGAATAAAATATATATTCTTTTATTAAATCATATATGACTTATGTTACTTTATAACCACGTTATATTATAATATAAAATTTTAGAAAGAAATGCTTTAAAAAACATGTGCCTTTTTACGATATTATTAATGATATTTCTTCTCTTTCATTCTTTTTTCTTTTTCTTTTCCTTGTTTTGCACAAGGAAAATATTTTATGCTGCGTTCTAAGGATTACTTATATCTAAATATCTATCCATATAATCAGGTAAAAATAACTAAAGAAATAATTATAGACTCTCTGGAAGTATTAGTGAGATGATTTGAATATATTAAATTGGATTACAACATTCTGTTGTTTATTCTTTACATAATCGGATCCGTTGGCAAAAACAAAAGATAAAAAAGTACAATTTCATATATATATATATGTTTGAATGAAAATAATGCGACATTAGGAATAAAATACATATATTATATTTAATAACTAATTGTATAAAAATAAATAAATATTTTTCCTAATAGCAACTTGAGTGTTTTCAAATCCTACTCAAATTATTCAATTTTCGTTTTTTTTAAGCTTACAAAGAAAATTTAAATTATTTTCACTGTACTCATGAATAATTATGATACTCTTACGGTCACACACGCCTAATAATCATTTGTAACTTTATCATATCTTCTTATCTTAATTTAAAACGTGCAAAAAAAATGTAAACATTTTAAAAGCATTAAAAAAAAAAACAAAAAACAAAAAAAAAACAAAATTTAAATAAAAATCAAATTATTATATAATATATAAGATAGGAATTTCATTTTTAAAATATTAATTTCAATGTTACTATAACTTTACATTTTGACTTGTAAAGTAATTTATATAATTAAAAGATTAGAAGAATCGTTCAGTGGGGGTAGACATCTTTGTATTCATATAATAAATATTTAATAATTGACTTGTATAAGAAAAACATTAGTTTTCATAATATATAAAAAACAAAAACAAAAAAACAATCAAATCCCTGAACTTAATGAAGTTTTTTTTTTTACATGTTTGCATTTAATCAAAATTGATATCTTTTTTTGATAGGTTGATAATTTATTTTAATGTTTATTTGAAAAATGATTGATTGTCAATCATAAAAATAAATAAATAAATGTGTGGTTTAAAAGCGAGATACAACATTTAAATTCTCTTTACTTGATTTAATCATCAGGCAGCTCTTCATGGTAGCATCGCAGGTGACCACATTCTGACTGTTCGCAGGTGTACATGGATCGCACTCGTAGCAACGTATCGCTTCCACGCCCATTAATCCTAGAATCATCAAAGATAAAATGTTAACATTTCATTACACTAATTAATAATCCTAGTAATAGTTAATTTTTTTTTTTTTTTTATTATTTTTTTGGTGTATTTTAATTAACGAATTTATAAACCAATTTTATTCACTACGCCACTTCAGCTAAATCAATCCTATAATCAATCAATCAATTAATTAAATATTGATTAGAATTCTACAAAGTTAAATAATTTAATTTGTTTTGTCAACATATTGGGAATTTCCTGAAGGAGAAGACGATATGAAATTTTATTAGTTCATTGTAAATAAAAGTTAAAGGAAGCAGAAGCTACGAGACTGACAAGCTTGGATGGAGGTGGTCAGCGGAAACCACTGCTCTCTCTCTTTCTTTCTTTCTTTCTTTCTCCCTCTTATAATGAGTACAGAGTGAATGAAGGCCAGTGCGATAGCATCTTCAGACAATCAAATGACGAATGAATTGCCAGTGTATAATAAAAACTTAAAAAGTATTTATGAAAGCATCAACATTATTTATTGGTCCATTTGGATCATCATCATTATAGTTTGAAATTAAAGCTTTTAAATTATATTTCAAATGTCATCATGAAATTAGTCATTGCAATTTCTTTTTCCTTCTATGCTATTAAAATGATATAAACTTATACTATATTTTCAGATATTTTCCTGTAAAATTTAGATAAATTTTCACAACTATATAAATAATTAATTTACAAGATTTAATAGTCGATTTATTCTTCAATGAGACTGCCCCCTGGATCTCTTTTGTGATTATTTCTATTTTTTCGTTTAATTCATAATTTTGGGATTGATGAACTACTACTTTTAATTTAATACTATATTTTAATTTTATTATTATTAATAAAAGTATAAATTTTTACTTTCTCGCCAAAGATAGTATTGGGATCACGAAAATTCTCGATGTCGAGATTTTGATGTTTTTATACGTTTTGAAGGTCCCTGAGTCATTTTCACTAAGGTCGAGAAAAATGTGTGTATGTGTGTATGTGTGTAAGACGGTTTGAGCTAGAATAATGAAATTTGGTACATGGGCATTATTCACAATTCGTAGTTTTCTCTCAACTTTCGAGAAATATAGCTCTTTTGGAAGAGGGTCATTATCTATCACGTTTTTTTTCCACTAATGTGACCGTAAAAATAAAGATATATGTTTGATAGTTTTTCACATGATTAAAAATTGTATAAAAATATATATAGAATTTCAGGTTGATTGAATCGCTGAAAGTACCAGAATTAATTTTTTAACACTACTGCAAATCACGCGCCAGCACGTGACGTGGTACCATCAACAAAGAGCCAAACACGCGCTGATTTAATAAATATATTATTTATTAATTTTAATTTATAATTTATAATTAATTAAATTTAATTTAAATATAATTTAAGTTACTTAATCCAATTCAAATTGCGAGATAGACTAGTGGAGACACTCCAGATTTTCTTCATTGATTGAAAAGCAACTCTTAAATAAAATTCTTTTTATAGCTATTATTTTTAAGTTATTCAATCTTCCTATTAAACTATATTGATATAATTGTATTATAAAATCTATTGTATTTAGTGGTTCGCTAAATATGTAAGAGTATACCATAATAATAATGATTATTTATTTATCTTATTCAAATATGAATATCAATGTTCTCTTTATTATATAATCATATTTGTTCGTCTGATTACTTGATTATTCAAAGATTCCCCTCTGCTTCATTGAAATATGAAACGTCCCTCCTCCTCCATTAAACGTAAGGTGACCCGAGCTCGAGATCAAATTTCTAATAATCAAGTTCTAAATATAAAGATAATTAATAAAAACTATAGTTGAATTTTTTTTTTTTTTTAAATAGATTATATCTCTTGATTCATTTTGAAAATGGGATTGGACATTTTGACCATAAACTCGATTCGATCGTATTGTATTTATTTATTTAATTTTAATTCGGATATCCTGCTAACAAGTCCAATTGATGGCCGTTAGTGGGGAGCTTTGAGGGCTTCGTGAGTTCGGTGAATCGTGATTTCGCCATCCCGTAACTGAATCAAATAAATCCGATCTAACCATCTAACAAAACAACGAAAGTCACTTTTGAGTTGTCAGAGGTGATGAGCGATCGGACCGTTGACCAAACATCCTGAAAAACACACACACACGCACATACATCCCATAATACTCAGTGGTCGATAAGGGGGAACGAACAACCCTTTGGATATTAGCAACCCTTTAACCTAGGATTTGTCAATGAAGTAGAAAAATGTTTTCTCAGATAGAAAAAGAGAGAAAATAAATTGTTTTTCGAGAATCGAGACATAAAAATAAGTTACACTCTTATTAATTGTGTGATCAAATAATAAATAAAAGAAAAAAAAATGCTTTCTATCATATAATAATAATTCTCTAATCATATAATAATTAAACGTATTATATTTATATGTATATTCATAATTAATGTGTATAATTAACTTTTATATGTATAAAATAAAATATTGATTTATATTGTACTAAAGCTTTTATAATGAATTTAAATGCTTTGAGGCGTGGTCTATGACTTTATAGGTTTTAGTATTTAGAAAAAAAAACTCTACTGAAAAGTGATGGTCCCAAAAACGATGATTTTAAAAAAATGTGGAGATAAGATAATTGCATAACTTCTTATACATCTTCATATATATATTGAGAATTAAATGGAAACTTTGTCTAATAAGAAAGCGAAAGTGAAAAAATTTAATTATGATAAAAATACAATTAGGGCAAGTAATGTGCTAGATATTATATTAGGAATTGGATAGAGCTGGCAGGAACAGTGAAGGAATGTGATTGTTGTAACCAAAATTTTTCTTACTCTAAAGAGATACATATTATAAATAGAATGATTATTATAGATTGATTATTAGAAGTTCATATTATTTAAGAAAATAATATTGTAAATTAGTAAATTAATTATTAATTTAAACTTCACTTTAAAAAATAAATAATTATATATATATATATATACATAAATTAAATCAACCAAAGGATATTACTTTTAATTATTTAATTTTTTACTAAAATTTAAATTAGTATTTAATAATGATAATAATATTTAATAATAATTACATATACCTATAAACATATTAATTACATTTCTTAATTAATATTATGACCCTATAATAAATATGCTATATGCATTTTACTTTATTGAAAATATAATGAATTTAAAAAATACTAATATCTCTATTAATTATTTTGAGTCTCATTATACAATAAATGTTATAGATATTAATTATTCTATTTTAATTGAATTCAGAAATATTACTTGCTGTATTGACGATATTAAAAGGTCATTATTTATTTTAATATTATTCTGTAAAATCATTTCTAACTTATTATATTTTATATATCTACAGTTAATGGCTTTGGACATTATTTTATGGGGATAATAGAATTTCTAAATGGAACAATCATAATCTTTAATAAAATGAGGACAGTTATATTAATATCCTTGTTAATTAATAATTAATATTACAATCCACTTTTAGCAATGTTTCTTCAAATTGAAAAATTCTGATTAAAATAATTTATTTTTTTATTTTGTTCTTATATATATTTTACCTATATTAATTATCTACAATGATCTGACAGTAGTTTTTTTGAAATCATTAAGGAGCTGGCTCAATTAAATGCTTAAAAAGTAAATCTGGTTGTATAAGCATTAGGCGTCTATTACAGTTTACACGATATTTTTATTGAACAGTTGACAACTTTTTAAATGAAATTTTATATTTTAAAGCTACTGATTATATATATATATATACAGTGGCGTACCTAGAACTTTTGCCGCCCGGGGCGATCTCCAGTTTGCCGCCCTTTTTATTATAAGTCAATCAAATAGTGGTTTTTATAAATTAATGCACATAAATAAATTATTAAGTTATTTAATCAATATTAATTAATACACAGAGTAAATTTTTTTACACATATTTGTATGCACTTGTAAACATATTAATATAATATTTACTCTTCTAGCTTTCATACTAGAAAAATCGTGTATAATGCTCTCAAAATTTATATTTATATTTTTTCCGCCGGCCCTGCTTTTCAAAAGAAAAATCTATGATTTAATAAAATATTGGTATATCACTTCAAAGTAATCATATAAACTTTTCAAAAGAAATGACATTTATAAACTGATATCAAAAAATTTTAGTTAGGAAAACAAAATCGTAAAGATGCGTTTACGAATTCAACGAATTTTAATGAATACAATAAAATAAAATTATTATCCTGTTCTTGCAATTAGAATTCAAAATTTACACTAAAATGCATTTATATACACCAAGGAATAATATTCGAAATCATATAGTTGATCATAATTTATATTAATCAAATAGTAAACTTATAATAATCATAATAATCATTTATTATTCAAGAAAGAAAAAAAAATAAATATGAAATGAATAAGTTGCTTTTTACAACTATAACTAAATATAAAAAATGCCGCCCCAAGATAAGTGCCGCCCGGTGCGGACCGCACCCACCGCACCCCCCTAGGTACGCCACTGTATATATATATATATATATATATATATTATATTTTTATTATATTATTTATTTTAATTATATTCTTAAAAAAAAATTAATTAAAAATTAAAAATAATTTTCTGACTAAATTATAAAGAAATAATCCAACCTAATCTAATAATCATTTTATTATAATCTTTGTGTTTTTTTAAATATTATATTATCTCGGAGAGAGAGAGAGAGAGAGAGAAATGAAATTTAAAGATGCTTACACTATTATTATATATAATTCTCATTTATTTTAATTCTTATCCAACGACTTGTATTAATGAAACCAAATTTTCCTTATTCTTTTTTTAAGTTCTTGTTTGGTTTTCAAATAATTAATTCTTTAATTTATTGAGTAATTCATCTCGGTTTGTTGTAGTTCAATTTAGTAAATCAAAAAGTGGTATGACCACTTTGAAAATTTGCCATAGGCATATTATTTTATGTATTTTCTATATGCTCATATATTAATTATACGAAGGTCATTTTTAATATTAAAAAAAAAAATAAATAATAAACAGTTACTATAAAATAAATTATAATATAGATAGGGAATCTATTAAATATTCATTAAATCATAATTTGATCAACATAAAATTTATTCGAATTTTATTCTTAAACACAGATTTTTCATTGATCATAAAAATTTAATAAAAATTGATGAGGCAAATCTGCATAGTTAAAAAAAACGTCTTATGTTTATATTTACTCTTTTATACATAATATATTTAAGAAGAAGGAATTTTTAAATTGCAAAGTATAGGTATACTTTACATTAGAAAGGGTTCGATAAAACAGAATACTACACATTTTTAAAATTTTTAGATAGAATGTCAATTATTCCTTTAATAAACCGTGAATTCTTACTTAAAGATCCCGTCAGTAATAAAAGAACAACATTCTTATAAGGATTTCATTTAAAATATATCAAATACGAGTTCATCAAAAAATTTCTAGTCTAGAATTATTTTTTTTTTTTATCTTTTTTAAAAATCTTTTTTCGAACAATTTAATTACTACACAGTGACAAATTGGCTAAATTGGTTAATGAATTTTGAAACACAAATTATTTATATTTATTTATTGGAAAGTGATATCAATATTTGATCTTAACTAATAAAATGTCAACATTTCCAGACATTGATTGATTAATCTGTCCTTTTGCCTGAAAACAAAACAAGAATAAATTTCATAATTACAAATACTTAGTTATATAGTATACTAGCTGATCAGAGCGCCTTCGGCGCTCTTCACACCTAGACGGGGGCTCCGCCCCCTGTACCCCCCCCCCCGAGTGTCCCTATTCTGAGCTATAACCATCTAACTCCTACCCTATCCTATCTCTCTCACGTTCCTCCTACATTGTCCACCCTGTTCACAATTGGTCTTCCAAACGGACGTTTTCCAATCGAACTCCCACCAATATATTTTCCTCTCCCATGCTAGCCATGTGCCCTGTCGGCCCCAGCCTTCTCTATTTTATGACCTATAATTTAATAATTTTGATCCCCTTTGATAATAATTTCCCGATTGCAACATCGATTTAAATTCTTTGCAAATATTATTCTCTCTGATACTAATTATTTTGTCTTATCACTATTAATTTCAAACCCCATCAATTTTCCTGCCTCGATTAATTTTTTTATGCTACTTTAAATGTTATTAATTTATTTAAAAAAAAATCAGAGTAAACAAAATAAAAATAAAATATAAAATTAGCATAACACTAAACTACTATAAAAATAATATTAAAAAATATATTATATATTAAAATCTTACGTGAAAATCCAATTATGAGATCAAATTTTCTTAATTAAAATAATTTACTCACATAATCTTAAAAATTAATAGTATTAAATTATAGCCGTAATGTGAATGTTTTCAAAGTTTAAAAGGCCAATAAGATCAATTGAGATATTGTAAATATCAATAGATATATAAAAAGATTTTTATCTGCACATTGCTCAGAATTTAAATTACCGCCAAATTATCGCCACCAGCGCCTCTATGATCTAGTATGGTAACTAAACTATTTTTAATTAATATTCTTTATAATTTTTTTAAAATTTTTCTAATTAAAAAATCGAAAATCGAGCTTCGAGGTCTGGTGGCCAGCCCCTTTGTGCTTCCGTGTAAAAAATTCCAGGTCCCTGCGTGCGATAGTTTTTGCTGGAGAGCTCGGTCAAACAAACACACAGACAAACAGACACATTACACTTGCTTTTATTATTATAGATAAACAAATGTATAAAATAAATAATATACATTTCTTAGAAATTTAATTTTTTTAATAAATGCCCCATTGATTATTTCAAATTATTCTTCAATTGATTTTCACTCTTAATCTATTTTTAAATAGATTATTATTTTTCATTATATTCTTTTTGAATAATAAATAAATAGGTGTGCTTCTGTGCGATTCAATTTTGAACATAATTAAAAAGATTTAATTAAATATTTATTTGTATTATATATATATATAATATGTTCGTTTTGGATTCCTTGAATGTTTTTATTATTTCACGATTATTTTCACGTTTTATTCCTCAATTTAAGTCACGACGTTTCGGTGCTCATTTAAACCAATTTTAAGGAAGTACCCATCCATTCAATCTTGAAAATAGCACCAAAATAGAAACCGAGCACCGAAAAGTAGACTCAAATTTCACAATAAAACATAAAAAAAACCGGAAATAATTTCTCCTTACACATCACATATATATATATTTAAATAAATGGAATCAAAATTTCTGGAAAAATTAAATAATTTATTAATAAACCAAATTTCAAAATAAAATGAATTACATTATAATTATAAATAATAACAATTAGCAAATCCAACATATATTGAATTATTAAATTAATAAAATGTAGTCAATCTGTTTCATCTATACATTCCCCATCCGCCCTTCCCCTTGTCTTTTGCCCGATTGAAACGAAGTCAGTTGAACTTTCTAGTCATTCATTCGAGACACACACACTCACACCCACTACAACTCTCAAACACCAATAAAGACATCAATTCACCATTATTTTTCTTATTATATATTCTAACACTAAATTCTTTTACAATATCCAAGATATTTAGATATATAAATTTCAATTTTATTTCTTCCAATGGTTTCACTATAACCTTTTGATTAAAAACAAAATAAAATTTTATTTTATCCAAATTCATCTTTTCATTGAATCATAGCGAAGTTTCCTGTAATCATATTTTGATTAAATATATATATATATATATAATTGTATTTTATTATTATCGAAATATTAAATTATTCTTAAGAACGTTAAATTGATATTAGTATATTATAATTTATTTTTATTAATATAATATATTTAATATAATTTAATTAAAAGGAATCCATTGCAAGAATAAATAAAAAAATGAAGACAAATTTGTAATAAAAATTCATTGAAAAGAGCAAGTTAAAATAAATATTTTTATATGTATCATTAGTTATACGTTATACCTATATTAGTGATTTTTTTTTATTTTATTTTTTCGATTTATATCAGGAAAATTAAATTTAAATATAAATGTTCAAAAATGATAATAAAATTGATGGTTAAGAAATAATAGAAAAATTTAAAATATTCGTAAAATATTACTTATTTAATAAAATAAGGCATTTCTTTATTTTTTTCACTCTAAAAAATAAATATTATATATCTAGACTAAATCTAATCTTATTCTACTTTTATATCTACAATTTTTTAAGAACAAACATGAATTTTTGCATAAAACATTCGATTTATTATTTTTTTTTAATTTATTAGATTAAATTATTTAATAATTACATTTCAATTCTTTACGCTGTGATTTTTTTTTATTTTAAAATTTCCTGAGAACATTTAAAATATAAAAAAATAGAAAATTCCTCAGGTACTTATAGAATGTTTTTTTTAATTGTTAATTTAGTAGCTGAAACATCTTTTTTCACACCAATCGGACCTTCTAATCATAAAGTAAAGTTTAATAATATAATTTTATATTTTTTTTTTAAATAAATTTACTAATAAATAGAATTTCTTTATATATATATAATTCACACAAATACATACTTATTCTTTAATCTTATTTACCGTTTTTAAATTTTTAATTCACTTCCTTAATTTTGGAAAACCCTCTCCCATCATAATTATCTATAATCATTTTTTTTATTTTTACTTTTATTTTTTCCCTTCTTTTACAAAAAAATGTTTTTAAGCGGTTTTGATCGATTGCGTGTTAAATAAATCGACATCTACACTTAATATTATTTTTATTTTTATTATTATTATTATTATTATTATTATTTTATTTGATGTTGTTCAAAATCAATCTTCGTTTAAATTCCTATTGCTATCAATTCAGTAAAGAACCGAGCGAGAGAAAGCACAAGAAGAAAAAAAAAATTAAGAATGCTTGTTTTATCATCAACCACTAAAAAATGGATTTAACTTATAATAAATATAAAAAAAAAATATTTTTATTTAAAAAAACATCTCTGATATAAATATTATAGAATTGCTATACTATCTGAGAGAATTTAACATATTCATTAATTAATTAAATAATCAATTAGTCATTAATAAAAAAATTAAATAACTGATCTTTCTCTTTGTGAAGTATAATTATTAGGTTAAAATTATTTTTAATTATTTTTTTAGATTATTATAATTTTTATTGAATATATTATATATTTAAAAATTTTAATAAAATTTTATATATAAATTAAACAAATTTAACTATATAAAATTCCTTAATAAAATAAAATCAATTATTCAATTCTATTTCACCAATGAAAGTATATATATAAAATATTTAATAAAATATTTCAATATCTTTGTTTATAAATTATTAAAATAAACTTAACCTGTTTCTTTTATTGTTAATATTGATTTGAGATCATTCAAATAAGATTATAGTATATATATATATATATGTACATATATAAGTTTAAGTCGTGTACTGCATATACTAGCCGATTTTAATATTTAAGTCACATTTTATTTTGAACGAAAAACACATTAATCATAAAAAAAGTCGAGATATCCAGGGTCCATGTTCGAAACGATAACTGTCCCAACGTGGGCGTTAAAAAATCACATAAATTGGTTGTTTTATATTTAATTTTGTGTAAAGTGTCGCCAGAGTTCTGAATCCAACAGCCATACTTGGTGGCAGGGCATTCCCGGATGATGTCATTCTAATATATAACAAAACAAAAAAAAAAAAAAAAATTCCAGATATATCCATTGCCAATGGAGAATGGAGCTTTCCTTGCACCGGAAATTCACTCATTGATGTGCATTCAGGCATTGATCGAAACATCAAAAGAACATTTATTCATTTCAAAAACCCATCTCATAAGGTATTGACACACCGAGTCTCATTTTATCTTGATGAATATTTACTTCATTAATGAATATTTCAAATGTCAATTAAAATTTCAATCTTATTTATAAATCTCGTTTTTTTTTTGTATTTAATTCAAAATTACAACGATTAAAATAAAACTCATTTCAGAGCCATTTCATTCTTTTATATATATATATAGTCAAAAGCATTCATTTTATGTTTGTGTACGGAAATTGCGGGAGATGTTTTCAATCTCTCGATTTCTCCCAATTAGTTTCCCGCCACCAAATTAAAAGGATGTGGAAGTCATTTAAGGGTTGGCGTTTGAAATTAAAACTTAAATTCCATTCTAACTGAAAAACATGAGGGTGGATTCCCTTTTCAATTGGCTATTGGGCCGAATGCTTAACGGCAATTAACAACGTTTGGGTTTACTCATTAAACGGGCAACAACACGCACCGATTTTAATGACTTACTAATGTCTTCAAATAAAAATAAATAAATAAATATAGCCTCTTGTGGGACCAAAAACCATATGCAATTATTTTTAAGATATTAATATTAATATTAAAAGAAGTGGAATGACAGTGGTGGGAGAACTACACCATTATTATTCGATATCATTTTCTTAAACATTGATATTTTTATTATCTCGCCAGAGATAGTATTGCGATCATGAAAATTTTCGATGTTGAGATTTTGATGTTTTTATACGTTTTGAAGGTTCCTGAATCATTTTCACTAAGGTTGAGAAAAATGTCTGTGTGTGTGTGTGTGTGTGTGTGTGTGTATGTGTGTGTGTGTATGTATGTAGGCAAGATTACGCAAAAACGGTTTGAGCTAGAATGATGAAATTTGGTACATGGACATTATTCAAAATTCATAGTTTTCTATCAACTTTTGAGAAATGTAGCTCAACCGGAAGAGGGTCATTGCCTACAACGTTTTGATTTTTTCTTCTAAAGTGACCGAAAAAATAAAGATATATGTTTGATAATTTTTCATATGATTAATAATTGTATAAAACTGCTAAATATAGAATTTCAGTTTGATTGAATGGCTGAAAGTATCAGAATTAATTTTTTAACACTGCAAATCACGCGCGCCAACACGTGCCATGGTGCCATCAATAAAAAGCCAAACATGCGCTGGTTTAATATTTATTATTTATAATTTATAATTAATTAAATTTAATTTAAATATAATATATTATGTTATTTAATCCAATTCAAATTGCGAGATAGTCGAGTGGAGACACTCCAGCTAATTTTATATTCATCTGAGTTTATTTGTGTTCAAAAAGTATACCAATTCAAAATTTAAAATTTAAATCCATATCTTTTTAGTTTGGATTTTTTACGATAAAAGAGTTAGGAAATATCTTTTTTTTTTTTTTTAAATTGAAAAAATGTGAAATTTTTTTTTTTAATTTGACAAAAATCTTTCTCTCAAATTCTCAAATTTTAATAAATAATATCACGTTTGATTTAAAAATGAAAAGTGAACGATCTACTTAACTTATGATTCGCTTTCTATATACGCGCGTACTCTTAAATAATTAAAAAAAACTAATAAAATTAACCTAATGAATTTCATTTATGCTATTTTATTTTATTTTAAGGATAATAAATGATATTAGCTATCCTTTTATATTTAATTTGTTTTTTCTTTATTTAACTGAAATCTCATTTTGTCTTATAATAGAATTTTCGAAGACTTTTTGTCTTTCAGTTGGAAGGGTCGAAATCTACAAAGCGTCTGTTTCCAAAAAGACAAAAACATAAACATTAATTCATTTAGAAATGTCATTCTTCAACAACGCAAATAGAATTTTGACTAAAGAATATATATCTAATATATTAATATAATTATTTAAAAAAAATGGTATTCACATAAAAAATTTGATATTCTAAAATTTTCTTTGAGTTGAATTAAAAATTGTCAATAAATAAATAAAGTTCAAACGTAGCTAAAGATGTGATTACAATTTCACAAATGTAAGTTATATATTATTCTACTAAATTCAAATAAATGAATAATAAAATATGAATTTTCTATCGTAGCCCAAATTGATTTAGATGTCAATATTTAAAAAAAAAAAAAATTTAATTAAAATTAACAAGATTTTGTTATTTTTCTTTTTACGTGAAATTTATTACTAAAAATGACTTATCATTCAATTTTTTAATGAAATTGATCCATAATAGTATTTTAAAATTAAATAATAATAATAATAATATAATATATAATATAATATATTATTTATAATTATTTAATCGAATTAATATAATTTTAATTTATTATTTATTATTTAACCTGAAATTTTTTCTTGACAATTTTCAATTTTTTAAAAGAAATTGAAAAAATAAATAAAAATCAATATGTTCAATGTAAGTGATTTAAAAACACTAGGTTTTAAGTTTCAACACAGGTACAATGTTTCAACGAGATTTGTCAGTCCAATCTTGATCTCTAAATATTATTTATAAATATTAAACATATATATTTAGAAACAGTTGTTTATTTAATTTAAAGTTCCAATTACCTATACTATGTAAGTTTCTATAAATCCATAATCTTCTTTCAAGGTACTCGAATAAAATGGATTATGTATTTAATGAGTGGGGTGACCTGATGGGGTGTGTTTGTCATAGTCTAAATTTGATCTCATATACAAGTTGAAATCAATTCGTTTGCTTGTGAGACTGTTTGTCAGTGTTCTGGAAGGCTCTCTTCATTAGGTTGTAAAAGGGAATCGGATTGGGAGTGGATTAATTTGTTGTCAAATGAAGACATTTCATAATAAACTCGGACGATGTCTGCATCAAATCAGACCCAGAATGCTATTTACCAAAGTCTACTTGGGCTTATCTCTTCGCATATTTATTTACCTTGCCTTTTATTACGAATATAAAATGAATACCCAGCTTTCAATCCCTTTGTACATGTTTCTAATCCCTTTTATATACTAAACATTCATCCTTTCATACCCCATGCAAGTATTATTTACTAATAACCTAATCCAACTGCATTTTAATTATTTATTTATTCATGATACAATTTATTTCTCATATTTTTTCTCATATTTAATTAAAAAGTTTTACTCATCCCAATTTCATTTGATTACCTATATATAAACTTACTAAACATATTTGAATTGATGATGATCTAATATTGATGAATCATTTGATGAATTATTTGATAAAAATAAAAACAGAATGTATATGAAACTGCACTCTAAATATTTAACAAATTTAAATTATTAATTTATTCCAAATGTTTACTAAATCAGACCTTCATAAACTTCAAATGGGAAATATGGTTTATTATATTCATTATATATAAGTACCACAAATAATAATTTTTCTTATTATTTGATAAATAGGAGGTCTCTATTCGAGAGACAATTAAGAATTAATTAATTAAGTTAATTAGATAAAGTTAAAAATAAATAAATAAAAATGAAAAAAACAAGTTGTTTTTTTTATATAATTTATATAATTAATTATTTATCTTTTTCAATCCTATCTATTTTCAGAAAATTGGATTATGCTTTTTATTGATTATTTTTGGAAACAATTTTCAAAATAGCTTTTCTCTCTCCTTCTCTCTTTCGCTTTAAAAATTTATTTCTTTTAATTAATGCACTTTTCAATTAGAATGAAATTAATTCAGTAATTTCTACCGACTTTATTTCTCCAAACGCAACATTTATCCTTGACGTAATGAATGTAATAAGGTCTTTACGTAGGCGAAAAACTAATTCTAGAAAACAAGACTATATTGGAAAGAAAAATAAAACTTATTTATCTCCTCTTTAATTCTCCCTCCTAAAAAAAATTATTAAGAGAGAAAGGGGGGGGGGGAGAAAGAAAATATTATGTTAATTATAATCATTTAAAAAAAAAAAAAAAAAAAACTATTATATGAAATTTATTAGGCAAAATATGGAATTGACTTTTGTACTCTATAGTACATTAAAACAAACTTTGAAAATTGAAATAAATTCTTGTTACTACCATTAAGAATTAAGAAATGTCCAAATGAGAAGGACTATTTGCTATAAAATTTGATTTAATCATACTTACTACTTTAAAATATAGATTTTCTAATCAACCAGTGGCGTACCTAGGGGAGGGCGGTGGGTGCGGTCCGCACCGGGCGGCACTTATCTTGGGGCGGCATTTTTTATATTTAGTTATAGTTGTAAAAAGCAACTTATTCATTTCATATTTATTTTTTTTTCTTTCTTGAATAATAAATGATTATTATGATTATTATAAGTTTACTATTTGATTTATATAAATTATGATCAACTATATGATTTCGAATATTATTCCTCGGTGTATATAAATGCATTTTAGTGTAAATTTTGAATTCTAATTGCAAGAACAGGATAATAATTTTATTTTATTGTATTCATTAAAATTCGTTGAATTCGTAAACGCAACTTTACGATTTTGTTCGGCAAAATTATCTTCGTTCTACAATGAGTCAATTAAGAATACAAAATCTTGCAATATTTTCAATAGAACAGGAAATTACAAATAATATAAATTTTGAGAGCATTATACACGATTTTTCTAGAATGAAAGCTAGAAGAGTAAATATTATATAAATATGTTTACGAGTGCATACAAATAGGTGTAAAAAAATTATTTATGTGTATTAATTAATATTGATTAAATAACTTAATAATTTATTTATGTATAATTAATTTATAAAAACCACTATTTGATTGACTTATAATAGAAAGGGCGGCAAACTGAAGATCGCCCCGGGCGGCAAAAGTTCTAGGTACGCCACTGTAATCAACTAATTTACTAATGTATTCATAATTTCTTTTGTAGAAATTGTCTCTTACTTTCCTTTTTAAAAATGTCCATTCAAGGCTAACGCTAGGTATAAAACTGCCTAAAGCGCAAACGAAAAAGGGTTAAAAACCACATGCACAAAATTTGGAAAATCCTATATATATATATATATATATTTATAGGGGATTCGTTGATAGATTTTTGCCTAAAGCGACAAATACTCCAGCACTGGCCGAAGGTTCATTAATATCTATAAATTCGATTTTTTTTTTTAAATTACTTAATTCTTTCTCTCTTTATTTCATTCACACAATCTTTTTGATTTTTTCCACATATAATGAACATCTGAAAGATGATAGAGCATATTTTTATTTCTTTACATTAATTGAATGAAATTGACAGCTGCTATCAAACTCTTCTGGATCCAAATTAAGTTCAAGAATGTTCCTCAAGGGGTAATATAATTATCCATTAAAAAAGATCAATCAATCAAAAACTATTTTTTTTTTCGTTTTGGCTCTTTCGTTTTCAGTTGGGTATAAAAAAAAACAAATTGTAAATACTTAATGATGTTTTTTAGTTCCGAGTAAAACAATTTTAACTCATTTATGAATGAACGAACAAAAAAATACTATACTCTTTCTTCTATCATTCCTGTTTCGCAAATTCATTAATAATTCACAAGGATTAACTTTTATAACACTTGCAGTCAAAAGAACAAAAGAAATTTTTTTTTTTAAATTATTTAAAAGGTACAAACAAATACCGAGCATGTGTTACATCATTATGAATTATATCATTAACTATACTTTGTTGCTAGCCCAGAGTGATCTGCGATGTTCCTTTCTCCATTAGGTTTAATTACTATCTCGACAGAG
Source organism: Labia minor (assembly GCA_963082975.1). NCBI lineage: Eukaryota > Metazoa > Arthropoda > Insecta > Dermaptera > Spongiphoridae > Labia > Labia minor. The sequence continues at coordinate 50,891,343 of OY720350.1, read as the reverse complement.
ATTTTGATGTTTTTATACGTTTTGAAGGTTCACTAAGGTTGAGAAAAATGTCTGTGTTGTATGTGTATGTAGACAAGATTACGCAAAAACGGTTCGAGCTAGAATGATGAAATTTGGTACATGGGTATTATTCAAAATTCATAGTTTTCTATCAACTTTTGAGAAATGTAGCTCAACCGGAAGAGGGTCATTACCTACAACGTTTTGATTTTTTTTCTTCTAAAGTGACCGTAAAAATAAAGATATATGTTTGATAATTTTTCACATGATTAATAATTGTATAAAACTGCTATATATAGAATTTCAGCTTGATTGAATATTATTTATTAATTTTAATTTATAATTTAATTAATTTAATTTAATTTAAATTAATATATATTATTTAATCCAATTCAATTTTGCGAGATAGTCGAGTGGAGACACTCCAGCTTATTTTTATTTATTTTAGGTTTATGTTCAGGGTGAATCTTCTTTTAGAACTACTTATTTCTCATTACCTTATTTATTAATCTCTTTATTAAATTACTTAATACTTATATACAAAATTAATATAAGATAATTAGTGTGGCTTTCATCTTTTGAGATGTCAATACACCCTACTAATAAATATGAGGTGTGGCCAGGCACAGAACCGACCGAAGATTTGTGTGTGAAATAAATTAATTTCCAAACAACATTATATATATATATATAAAGTATAAAAAAAATATTTTTAATATTTGAATTAAAATGAGTAAATTATTTTATCTTAGTTTTTATTATTAGTTTAATTACTCAATTATTAATTACTACTGAAAAGTGAAAAATTTCCGACAATTAATATAAAATTAAAACTTTACAAACTACCACTTCCGGTTTCCTGATATACAACCAAAAGTTGATGAATTCATGCTACTGATGCATTAAGTAAATATACCAAATTTTATCAAAATCCTTTGAGCCATTCAAGCTATACACGTCTATACGGACACACAATGGACAGACGGGCGGACAGACATAATGTTAAATATACTTTTTTCTGTTAACAAAATGCATGATTCGTGGAGATATGTAAAAATCTCTTCATGTGAAATTTGGTATGAAAACAAAACCTTCCCCTCCTATCGTAAAAAATAAATTAATTGTATTGCTTCTATAGAATATATGAATATTTGTAACAGTCCTGATCGTTATGCAGCTATTTTCAAATATAAAGAATAATGAAAGAATATTTTGTATTCCAAACGACTTTTTTATGTCAGTACATTATATAGGTAAATATATATATATTATTCTTATGTTAAAATTGATATTTTTCTCAAGATAGAATGAAAGTTGAAATTTTTAACCAAAATAATTTTAAATATTCAATAAATGACTGCTCTTTTCATAGATTTAAATGAAAAGATAAGTTTAGGTAAAAAATAAATTACCCTTGATAAAGAGGATCAAGAGTGAGAAAATTGAAAGAAAAATAAATTTTTATTAAATTGTTAAGGTGAATAAAATATAAGTAAAGTGGCAATAGAAAATCATAAGAGAATTCAATTGAAATTTATTTATAAAAATAAAATTTTTCACTTAAAAGATAAATTTTTTCTTTGTACTTTCCCTATATCAAGTAAAAAATTTCATATATTATTTCAAACGACTTTTTTTATACCTACATTTATTACATTTTACTTTTCATTGCGCCTATGGGAGATCAAGTAAAAACAAGATCCGATGAGGCAAAATTTTCATTATCCGTTTTTATGGACCTCATTTGTGGATTTAAAGGTTTGTTTGTAATGACATAAAAAAAGACGTTTGGAATAAAAAAATATTCTATGATTATTCTTTATATTTGAAAATAGTTGCATAACGATCAGGATTGTTACATATATTCATAACTTCTATAGAGTGTTTGAAAATAGGCTAGAATTTCTAGCATGTGGGGTACTGTGGGGGATTTGACCTTTAGAGACTATTGGAATTACGAAAAGGGCAGTCATGTATTGAATATTTAAAATAATCAACTATACATGTATGTCCATTAAAATAATCAACTACATGTATGTCGATTTGTCCGTAATTTCAATGTTTATTATTGGTAATCAAAAATTAAGATAAGATAACCAATCCTCCCATATATAGTATATAGGTGAGGTTGGCGTGAGGTCGGATGTTGGGAAAAAGGCTAGTAATTATTAGCCGAATGAGTCGGAGTCATAACTCATTTTATAATTTCACACAATTTACACCATATACAATATCCCCTACTATGTTGTTGCCGTCCTGGGCTGGCGCACGTTGGCGCAGCGCCATCTATTTGTGGTGTGGGGCACTACAAGTCATATGTTGCTAATTAAATCAAATTGTGTATTTCCAATAACTGTAATTGAGTTTTATTATTAATATTTTCCAAATTTATATCAGCATTATTAGACATTAAAATTTGTAATTAAAAGTAGGTTTGTACTACTTCCTTACGTAGAAATTCTAGTAGACTGTTCAGTTCATCAACTTCGCCATCTTCACCATCTTCTGATTTCATTGTTTGTCTATGTTTCAATCTTTCCCATTCGCGTATTATGTGTTCTGGAAGTGCAGATTCTACTAGAGGGTACAGAAGATAAACAAATCTATCCTTTGTTACTCCTAGAGATTCCAACGCACGCAGTTGCGTCTCGAGTTTATCATAGAGGGTTCTCAATTGCCTGTCAGAGTCTCTTTCCAATACTAATTTTAAGAGCTCTCTAACGTATAAATCAATTAATCATTTGTCCCGGCCGCATCTTTGTTTAAGCACTTCTATGGCCTTTTCATAATTTGAAGCTGATGGTGGAAAACTTACAATTAATTCTCTTGCATAACTGCAAGATATATTTGCTCCACAGCTTAATAAATAATCAACTACATGTATATCTCCATTAAAAATTGCAAAAAATAGTGAAGTCATTCCAAAACTGTCCGTAATTTCAATGTTTATTATTGGTAATCAAAAATTAAGATAATCAATTCTAGCGAGATAGTGAGTTAGTAAAAATGACTAGAAATAACAGATTTAAATAATTTTTAACATAAATAATAAATAATTTATAACTTATCTTAAAACATGTTTTAATTAATTCCCTATTGTAAAGAGCTATATATTTATATTTATTATCCCCACGAATCATATCATAATTAATAATAAGTTATACACTATAATGAATTTAATCCATTTATTTATTTATTTATCTCTTCAAGGTATCGTCTATCAAATAAGGAAATTAAATTTTATGCATTGACGGTAAGAAGGGAGGTGAAGGAGGGAAGGAGAAAGGCAGGGCTGCGAGTTGCAGGGCACCCACGCATGGCTCATTAAGGGCCCCGCAATTTCAGTAATTAATTGGTGTTGACTTACAAGCAAGCCAATTAGTGACTCGCAGGGAAGTATATATATATATATTTCTTCGCAAGGAAAATTATAAAGAATTTAAAGGAACATGCCGAAAGGGTTGTTGACCCTATAAATTTTAACACAAAACAGATTTAAATGAAAAGATAAGTTTAGGTAAAAAATAAATTACCCCTGATAAAGAGGATCAAGAGTGAGAAAATTGAAAGAAAAATAAATTTTTATTAAATTGTGTTAAGGTGAATAAAATATAAGTAAAGTGGCAATAGAAAATCATAAGAGAATTCAATTGAAATTTAAATATAAAAATAAAATTTTTCACTTGAAAGATAAATTTTTTCTTTGTACTTTCCCTATACCATCGATAGATTTTCACAAGTATTTCTAAATTAATTATATATTAATTTACAAGATTAAATAGTCAATTTATTCTTCAATGAGACTGCCCCCTGGATCTCTTTTGTGATTATTTCTATTTTTTCGTTTAATTCATAATTTTATTATAATTTTGGGATTGATGAACTACTACTTTTAATTTAATACTATATTTTAATTTTATTATTTTATTATTATTAATAAAAGTATAAATTTTTACTTTCTCGCCAAAGATAGTATTGGGATCACGAAAATTCTCGTTATCGAGATGTTGATGTTTTTATACGTTTTGAAGGTCCCTGAGTCATTTTCACTAAGGTCGAGCGAGAAAAATGTCTGTGTGTTTGTGTGTATTTGTAAAAAACACTTTGAGCTAGAATAATGACATTTGGTACATTCACAATTAGTAGTTTTCTCTCAACTTTCGAGAAATGTTACTCATTCGGAAGAGGACCATTATCTATCACGTTTATTTTTCCACTAATGTGACCGTAAAATTAAAGATATATGTTTGATAGTTTTTCACATGATTAAAAATTGTATAAAACTGCTATATATAGAATTTCAGCTTGATTGAATAGCTGAAAGTACCGGAATTAATTTTTTAACACTGCAAATCACGCACCAGCACGTGGCACGGTGTCATCAACAAAGAGCCAAACACGCGCTAGTTTAATAAATATTATTTATTCATTTTAATTCATAATTTAATTTAAATATAATATATGTTAATTAATCCAATTCAAATTGCGAGATAGTCGAGTGGAGACACTCCAGATTTTTTAAAAGTTAAAATTCTATTTATTTGAATAGTTATTTTTCTATGTTCGATATAAGAAAAATGAAAGTGATATTCCAAACAAAAGTTTTGATGGAATGGTATAAATGGAAATGATTATTATGTTGCCCCGCTTAAAACATGTAAACTTTTTATATATAGATACATATATAAAGAACAACAGAGAGTTAGGGGTAGGGGATCTTGAGAACTACAGTGCCCATTATTAGAGGAGACGTTTGACATGTTTTTCACTTTGATCCCTATCTGGTTGCTGCTTTGTGCCCAAAGATGGCCAAACATCCATCAGCTGAAATCCAATTTTTCTCCAATGATCTTCAACCAACATCTCCTAGATCTCTTACTTTTTCACTCTTATTTAATATTTATATTTGAAATTTAGGGTAGAAGACAAAAAAATTCTTATTTGTTCGAGAATGGTCCTGAGAGTTTGGACTTTGTAAATATTTGCATTTATCTTATATTTGACAAATTTTGAAAATATTTATCATGTTAGAAAATCTCTTATATTTTTTTTCCCCTTCTATCTTCTTTTCTCTTCGCTATATGATGTCATTACTGTATTATAAGATCTCAAAGATATCATTTTTAAATAAATTATAAAATTAAATAAAAAAAAAAATCAATAGACATGATGAAAATGGAAAATGTCACTCGTTTATATATATATTTCTATATATACGATGATTGCTATATATATAAACATCCTGTCAGTTATACGTACATATATGATTCATTTTGTTTTTCAAAAAATCATTTTAATATTAAATAACAAATTAAATGTTAAATATATGTCATTTTGATGTGAAAAAGCGTAAATTTGAATGTGAGTAATCAGTGTATGACTAAAGAAGGGAAAGAAAATATTAGGCGCAGATTAATTAAAAAATTTAGGTGTGTGACTAGGTATAAAAATTTTTAATTTTGAAAAACTCATTTTATTATCTCATTTTTGATATTTTAATAAATATATTGGTGCAAGTTACTCTATTTGTATATTTGTTGTTAAAAAGTTCTCTTACACCTGAATAAAACTAAAAATTAAAACATGTTTTAAGATAAGTTATAAATTATTTGTTATTTATGTTAAAAATTATTTAAATCTGTTATTTCTAGTCATTTTTACTAACTCACTATCTCGCTAGAATTGATTATCTTAATTTTTGATTACCAATAATAAACATTGAAATTACGGACAGTTTTAGAATGACTTCACTATTTTTTGCAATTTTTAATGGAGATATACATGTAGTTGATTATTTATTAAGCTGTGGAGTAAATATATCTTGCAGTTATGCAAGAGAATTAATTGTAAGTTTTCCACCATCAGCTTCAAATTATGAAAAGACCATAGAAGTGCTTAAACAAAGATGCGGCCGGGACAAATTATTAATTGATTTATACGTTAGAGAGCTCTTAAAATTAGTATTGGAAAGAGACTCTGACAGGCAATTGAGAACCCTCTATGACAGAGGTTTTTAATCTTATGTACTCTGCAGACCCCCACTTGAAAAAAATTTTTTTGACTGACCCCATTCCAACTTTAGGTACTTTACGTCATTTTATTAGTTAATTTCTGGCTTACGATCTCATAAGAACAAGGATATATGATGAATATTTCTAACAGTGATTGGTGAATAACGATTTTTTTGCATATTGTAGAACACATTTTATTAGAAATTATAATATTGAAGAAAGAAAATTCTGCTAAATATGAAGATGGAAACGGTAGCAATAGTTTTCTTGCACATTTCGTTGAATTTGAGTATTTGATCTCTGTTTCCTCACAAAGCCATGCCATCGCTTCTTTTATATTAAATAAAGTTTTAACCGACTCATCATTTTCTCGTGCACCTGTACGATGGCTTTGTGGACCACCAGTAAAGGCTTCGCGGACCCCCAGGGGTCCGCGGACCACAGTTTAAGAACCTCTGCTCTATGATAAACTCGAGACGCAACTGCGTGCGTTGGAATCTCTAGGATTAACAAAGGATAAATTTGTTTATCTTCTGTACCCTCTAGTAGAATCTGCACTTCCAGAACACATAATACGCGAATGGGAAAGATTGAAACATAGACAAACAATGAAATCAGAAGATGGTGAAGATGGCGAAGTTGATGAACTGAACAGTCTACTAGAATTTCTACGTAAGGAAGTAGTACAAACCTACTTTTAATTACAAATTTTAATGTCTAATAATGCGGATATAAATTTGGAAAATATTAATAATAAAACTCAATTACAGTTATTGGAAATACACAATTTGATTTAATTAGCAACATATAACTTGTGGTGCCCCACACCACAAATAGATGGCGCCGCGCCAACGTGCGCCAGCCCAGGACGGCAACAACATAGTAGGGGATATTGTATATGGTGTAAATTGTGTGAAACATTAAAATGAGTTATGACTCCGACTCATTCGGCTAATAATTACTAGCCTTTTTCCAACATCCGACTTCTACCTCACCTATACACATGTCCAGAACAATAAATATATTTTTCTCTAATGCATTTTTGCAATTTTATATGGGAGAGTTGATTTTCTTACCCTTTGCCTTCGCTTGGCCAAGATGGCTGCATTAAGAAGGCTGCATTATAAAATAATAATATATAGTTCTAAGAGTTGTATTCTACAAAAAATTTTAATTATTATAAAAACATCATCTAAACCAAATGTTAATATCATAGATGTTTCAATTAAGGTTGTTTTAATTATATTCATTTTAAATTTCATGTTGAAATAGAATAATGTTGACAGATATTCATTTTTTTTTATTATTAAATTATTGATCGTTAAAATGACATCTCAAAAACTGCCTTTTTACTATCTCGCCAGAGATAGTATTGCGATCACGAAAATTCTCGAGGTCGAGATTTTGATGTTTTTATACGTTTTGAAGGTCCCTGAATCATTTTCACTAAGGTTGAGAAAAATGTGTGTATGTATGTGTGTTTCTGTGTATTTTGACAATAAAACGGTTTGTGCTAGAATAATGAAATTTGGAACACGGGCATTATTCACAATTCGTAGTTTTCACTCAACTTATCTCATTTTTGATATTTTAATAAATATATTGGTCCAAGTTACTGTATTTGTATATTTGTAGTTAAAAAGTTCTCTTACACCTGAATAAATCTAAAAATATACTTTTACTTAATATTTATTTTTTTATTTGCTTTAATATAATTCTTTTTTCATAATATTTTCAGAATACCATCCCATTATTTCCTCAATTGTTTCTTTTTTTTATTTAAATAAAGAAACGCTTTAATATTTATTTGAAAATACTTTTTATGTCCGAGTTGGGCTTTTAAGACTTTTGTCAATCTTATATCGTTAGAGAGAATCCAATTCAACCCTCTTGAAATGTCATCCATGCTTCTTTTTGTATGTATCTACTTATATTCCCTAGATCAATCCTAGATGCTTTTGATCCCGAAATATAAACAAAAATTTATTTCAGATAAAAAAAAAATGCACAACCAAGAAAGAAAGAAATATTTTCATTTAACAACCTGATAGGGAATTGAACGAGAAAAATGAGCTCCTCTTCTGATAAGAGCGAGGAAGATGAGTGGGATAGAATATCAAATGTTCTCTCCTAAGAACAGAAATGGGTGGGTCATCATATTCTCTTATCGAAAATATATATCTATCTCTTCATTTTGAATTTATGAGATCAACCCTTAACGATGACCTCATGATGATGATAAACTCTACTTTAAAAATTTATTAAATTAAAATTGACCTATTAGATTAAAAATAGATCATTCAGCTATTAAGGATTTTTCCAAAAAACTCGGAAAAAATAATCTAAAAAGTACACAAGTATTAAGTTTTAATAAAACTAAATGAGCAGAAAAGTTTAGTAGTTAATGAAATCGTTTAATGGAAAATAAAAATTACAAACTGCTTTCTCATCCTCCCTATTCTCCAAATTAATTGCCCCATCTAACTTCTTTAAAAAATTGCACTTGGCGCGAAAAATGAATATATTTTCATCACCTTCCATGAAGTATTTTGCAAGCTTTAAATAATAACCTGCTTTTCCAGTAGTACATATAAAAATTGTATATTAAATTCACTTGATGGATATAATATTGAACAAAACATACATTTTACTTGGGTTTTTATCAGGTTTAACAAACTACCTTCGTATAACATCTAAATAAATTAACACATGATAAGCCATTCTTATCAATATTAATACACGTAAATCATATAAAAATATGAATATATATATATTTTTCAAAAACATATTTTAATTTTGTTAATGTATATATTTTATTTTCAAAAACATATTGTAATTTTTTCATATTTTTATTCCATAAATTTACTATAATTCCTTATTATATTTATCAAATTTAAATGATATGTTTAAATAAATAATATATATATAATATATATATATATTTTGGCCCAATTTTTCGTTTTTTTCTTTTCATCTTAAATTCTACTATGTATGCAAATGAATCTATATTATATATTTCATGTTCTTTCTTTCATTTAAGTATTGAATAGGTAAGGATACATAATAAATCTTAGTCTATATATATGTAAGTATATATTTCTTGCGAGTATCATTTGAAACTAAAATTTATCATAGTCGTAAATTCTCTTAGCCCCCCAAAAAATATATAAATAAATAAATAAAACGATATAAATGAATTGATAAGACAATAAATTATCTTATTTAATATATTTTTATTTTATTTTCATATTAATTGCGTGCCCTTTTGTTTAGTTCAGGGTTATCATCAATTAATTATCAACATAATAGAGATATTACTTAGTTGGCACATTGAATGATATATTCTAATTTATTATTACATTTTAAATCCGTTCGAATATATCGAGTTCGATAATTTTTAATCCTGTGGCGAATTAATTCTGGCAGATTCATATTAAATTTAATTTTTGTGAAGGACAGGGGGTACAATCCCAAGGGATGTTAATACATTTTGACATGACACTGTCACGACTTTCCATTTACATCCCCACAACCCTTATTCACTCATCCTCACTCATTTTATTGTCTTTTAAAAAGTGTGCATTGATTTATTAAATATTTCAATTCAAACGGTATGTCAGAATTTCCACCCCTGATAAAGATCTCTCTCTGTTAAATAATTACTATCTTTGAATTTATTAAATTTTTATTTCAATTTATTTATATTTTATGTAAAATATTTAAAGAATCTGGAATGTCTTCACTCGACTATCTCGCAAATTTGAATTGGATTAATTAACATATATTAAATTTAAATTAAATTATAAATTAAAATTAATAAATAATATTTATTAAACCAGCACGTGTTTGGCTCTTAGTTGATGGCACTACGTCACGAGCCACATTTCTCAAAAGTTGATAGAAAACTACGAAACCATGAATAATTCCCGTGTACCAAATTTCATTATTCTAGCTCGAACCGTTTTTGCGTAATCTTGTCTACATACACATACACACACACAGACATTTTCCTCAACCTTAGTGAAAATGACTCAGGGACCTTAAAAACGTATAAAAACATCAAAATCTCGACATCGAAAATGTTCATAATCGCAATACACATCTGGAGAGATAGTAAAAACACCTAATCTAATAGTCCAATTAATATATGAAGACCTTAGAGCGAAACAGTGGTAAGCCACAAAATCAAAATGTTGAGATATTGCAGTTTAAAGTGTAGAAAAAAGATAGAAAACATTGGGTTTACTGCATATATTTCAAATTTGCTCAATATGTAATATCAGTAAAGGGAAAAAGTCAGCAATTATTATTTCTTAGATATATATAATTAAGAATAAAACAATTTTCTACAAATGTGGCTTACCATTGTTTCGCTCTAAGGTCTTCATATATTATTTCATAAAATTTCCACCCTCTGAAATTATTTAATTTAATTTAATTCTAGTTAATATATATAATGAGAAATTATTTTCGGGTTATTTTCACGTTAGATTGAGAGATTTTAGTCTTGACGTTTCGGCGCCCATTTTGGCGCAATTTTCAAAAGAGATTATTTAGGAGAAAATTTTTTCAGGACCCTTTTAAGGCCAAGTATCCCAAATCTCACTATCAAAAATGAAAATAGTTTCTCATAATAATAAAAACTTTCACATAGACCTAATCGATATCTATATCAAAAAATCCTTGTTAATTTTAAAAATTAAATTTTTTATATAGGAATTTCTCTTTTGAAAAATATCAATACAAAAATATAATTCATAATATATTTCCCCTTCTTTTCCCAAATACACCTTTTGTGTCAATAAGACTATTAATATCTAATTTTTGTGAACAAACGAATCAAGGTCCCGTTAAAATAAAAATATAACTACAAATTTGATTTTGCCGTTGCCGGGTACAACGATGAGATGATGACAGACTTATTTTATATTAGATATATATATAAAGGAGAGTGTTTGTATGTATGTATGTATGTATATATGTATATATGTATGTAATTTGTTTACTTTTTTGCTGTCATAGAAACAAACAAAAAAGAAATTTCCTACTTAACCGACACTTTACCGGTAATTTAGAATTATGAACATCAAAAAATAAGAAACGATTTCTATGAAATTACATCACAATATTCTTATTTATCTCTATGGTAACATAGGCTATAGATTTTATTAATATCTAATTCTAATCAATAACCGCAGAATTTAATTTTTTAAAGTTTATATAGTTCTCCGTGTTGTTCATTCAAGAGCCAGGCGTGGTCCACTGACTGGCGGACTCATTTTACACAATGTATATAACTAGCAATCAAAGAATTATTATAATATTTAACTTTTTATTTTAAATTCTAATATTCAAATATCATTTCAATTAAATAATTTATTCTAAAAGTTCTCATTTTAATTAATATAATAAAATATTTAAATCATATTTAACTTAAATTATTTTGTATTTATTCTTTCTATATTTGAATACTTCTTTTATTTTAAGGGAGGGAATTAACTATGATCTAAAAAAATTAATAAATGAACTTAATAATAAAAAATCAAATAAATCCATTAATTTAAATTAATACTATTAATGAATGTATATATTGTTAATTTATCTTTAGTTTTATCAATACTTTTATACCGTTAATTTTTATAAATTGTCTCAAGTCTCTAACTTTGCATTTTCTCAAATTTTATTATAATTAAAAATATTCAATAAAAATCAAGCAATGAAATTAAAATATCAAAATGAAATGATCAAGAAATATTATACTCTATTATAACATATACAATACTTATAAACTATAGGCGGAGGAAATATTAGACGATATCATTGCGGGTTCATGCCAAATCGATCAACATTAATTAAGATATTTTCATTATGACAGATATTAAAAAAACCCGCGAATTCAATAATTCTGTTCAGTAATTATTTGTAGACTTTAGTAAAACCTACGCATGACTCAATAGATCCGGGTAAACTTTTTCAAATTTTGATCTTAAAATTTATCTTGAAGGTAGTAAAGAAAGAGTAAGATGTGGAAATCAATTGTAAAATATTAGGTTACCCAGACGACTTAAATATAATAGGAGATTCGGCAATTGCAATTACAGATAGTGAGGAAAAATTAATCGAGGTAGGAAAAGAGATGAGGTTTGAAATTAATAATGATAAATAAATATATTTAGAAACAAACAGGAGCAGTATTAACAAACAAAATGTAGAATTTGAATATGTAGAAAAATTGAATGTAATCACGAAGGATAATAATATTTGAGAAGAATTTAAATCGAAGTTGCAATCGGGAAACGCCTGTTATCATGCAGTATAGAGGCTTATCTCATCAAAATTATTATAAAAGGGAATGAAAATTAAAATATATAAAACAATTATTTTGTCTGTTGTATTATATGAGTGTGAGACATGGCCTATGATCTTAGGAGATGAGAGTGGATTCAGAGTATTTGAGAATATGATTCTCCCCAGCATTTATGGGCCAAAGAAAGATGAATACATCAGGGAATGACGTACGAGAGATGGAACAGAGGCTCAGGATAAGGACACTTGGAGAAATGTGGTTGAAGCTGCAAAGAACTTTCGAGTACAGTTGAGCCACGCATGGTCTATGACCCTGGGAGATGAGAGTAGATTCAGATTATTCTTTCCAGCATTTACATTTATTGGCCAAAGAAAGATGAGGTCACCGGGGACACTTGGAGAAATGTGGTTGTAGCTGCCAAGAACTTTCGAGTAGATAGATATAACATATTCAATAATAATATATATAATTAATTTACTAAATAAATTAAAATATATTTTAAATAATCACACAATAAGAAATGAATGTTTTATGTTATACACTGATTGAAACAAAATGGATGAAAACCTTTTACTACTTTCAACCAAATACTATGTACCACTGGGGGTACAGGGGGCGGAGCCCCCGTCTAGATGTGAAGAGCGACGAAGGAGCTCTGAGCAGCTAGTATTAGATAATTAATACAGTGACTGGTATAACAATGAAGCTATTTTCATGCTGACAAGTCTATCTATAAATATTCTTTCCTAACAGATAAATCTATTTTTAAAAGAAAGAATATTTAAATAAAAAAAATCACATCAAGTATTTTTTTATAATTATTTAATAAATTTTATATTTACATTCATGAATCATTATTTTCCATTTGTTTATTTAAATTAATATTGTATACATAGTTACGTAACTGACATACAACAACGATAAAATAATTGAAATTTAGCTTATAGGGAATCCACTTATGAAAATATTAGTAATTCACCCTCTCTTTGCTCTATTAACTACTTATTCCATTCCTCCCTTCTCCTTAGCTCATGTCACCGTTTTGAAATAGTATATTATCAATTAACGTCTCTATGGCAAGGCAAACAGTCGAGGATTATGAACGAGAATTGTTTTAATACTTCAAATTTCATTTTACTCGCTTAACATCTTATTACTACTTATTAACTACTCTCAATATTTTATTATATACTAAAGAGTGTTTCTTTTCGAGGTATAGAACTTTAAATTGCAATAAAACAACGATGGATTATTCGATTGTCATGAATTTTATTTATACGAAAGATAATCTTGTGGCATTACATTTTATATATGATTTCTGGCATAGGACCGCCACGGCTGGCTCGAATGTAGTCCAATCTGGACATCCAATTTTCGATCCGCATAGACCAATGACTTTACAAAGCCCCACAGAAAGTAGTCTAGCGGTGTTAAATCACAAGATCTTGGAGGCCAATTCACAGGTCCAAAACGTGAAATTAGGCGGTCACCAAACGTGTCTTTCAATAAATCGATTGTGGCACGAGCTGAGTGACATGTTGCGCCGTTTTGTTGGAACCACAGCTCCTGGACATCATGGTTGTTCAATTCAGGAATTAAAAAGTTAGTAATCATGGCGAATGGACTCATTCGGGTCTTCCTCAATGCTACGCTCTACAGTAGCAATAGCTTCTTCTGTACGAACCGTACGACGTCTCTGGGAATGCGAGTTATCAATAAGAGTAAACGTGGTGCGAAAACGTTCCATGGTTAATCGAATTAACTGGTCTGATGGACGATTTTGTGGACGATAAAATGGACGTAGTGCACGATACGTATTCCGCACAGAACCATTATTTTCGAAATAAAATTGCACTATTTGCAAGCGTTGTTCAGGCGTGAGTCTATTCATGATGAATTGCCAAACGAAACTGAGAATAAGACAGCTGTTAAATCGGTCATCAACTTGAACAGTAATACCAACTTAAAGTTCTATACCTCGAAAAAAAAACACCCTTTATTACTCCCTCATTATCTACATTCTAAATTTGTTTCTTTATTATTTTATTACTAATGATCACAATTTTTTATATAAAATCCATTTATATTTATTTTTTAGCAATTTCATTAGCATTTATCGCTTATGCTTGATTAAATTTTTATTAAATAACCCCTTGCCTCTCTACCCCCAATTGACTGAATTCATTTAATCAAATAAATTAATAATAAAACATTTTACTGTTAATGAATACTCAGTACTAAACAATTTTTTTTCAATACTAATTTGATAATTTTAAATAAAGTAACATTCCAATTCAATGAATTAAATTATTAATTTCAATTCCGATTTTTTTTTTTAATTTTATTTTATTTTATTTTTTGATATGTCTTTTAATAAATATTTGAGAAATTTTCAATTTTTTTTTTAAATATATACAATTAAATAGTTACAGATTTTATAATTTATTTAATTAATTAATTAAAATAAGTTTCTACTAATTTAAAAAAAAATGAAACCATTATAACTATTAAATAAGTTAATATATTGTATTTATAATTTTTCCTCAATATTTTTTCTTATTTAATTATATAGTTTAGATTTTTTTAGAATGACAATTTTTTTTTTAAATTACTGAAATTAGCCAAAATTTCGATTAAATGATTTGAATGTCAAATTATGTTTAAATAACTATCTTAAAAATTAAAGATTATTTTAGAATATCTTTTGAATAACGATTTAATCATAATCTTCATAATTTCATTACAATTTTATTCCTAAGAAATAATGTCTTCCACTTACATTGAAAATTTATATTCTAAACCTGATATCATAAAAAATTGTGTTTTTTTTTGGCAGTCACCCTAACTAAGGGCTATTTCTGCACGATTTTGATAATTATTTGAAAATTTGATTAACTAAACTCAAAAGGTTACCACTCTAATCAATGAACCGTGAATATTAGGTTCTATTTGCAATGTATAATATAATAAAATAAAAAAAAAAATGATCAAATTGATTCGATTTAATAAACTTTTTTTTTTAATATTTCATTTATAATTTTCATGTGTTAATAATAGAAGCAATGCTTTTATGTTAATTGATTAGGCTTTCAGCAAATAATAATTTGATTAAAACGTTATTCTGATCGGCTTGATTTAAAAAACAAAACAAAATGAAATATAAAAATACACCTCATATAGCATATTGCAATTTTTAGTCTTAATTTATCTAAAACACGCGATAATCAAGAATGTCTATTTTAATTATTATTATACGTTCGTGAATAGCTATTAGAAACGCCAGCCGGGATTCTTGGAAGAAGAGTAGGTTCTACAAATTAATCTAGGTAATTTTTTCAAAAAAAAAAAAAAAATTTTGTTACATTTTTGAAAATTCCATTGAATTTAGCATTATATTTAAATGTAATTTAAATTTATATATGTATGTTCGCTTAGCTTTTCCGGGTTTTATTCAAATCGGTTAATGCGATTTTAATCTCGACGTTTGGATGGTCATTTTGGTCGCAATTTCAAGATGGTTTTGAGAAATTAATTTTTGGATTAGTCTGTATGACTAAGTGACATATTTGGTTATATTTTGTGTTGAGTGGATGGATAATGTATGACTTTGTTTGACTGGGTTTTGAAGTATTTCCTTTTATATATAAATTCTACATTCTAAGCATTGTGGGACTAAATTATGCCATTTTTTATTTATTTTATAATAAATAAAATAAAATTTAATTATTAATTATTTTAATTGTTTGTTAAATTAATTATATTTTCCACTTATCAGTTAATTTTTATTTTTTTCCTTTAATTTCACTATAATAGAAGTATAAATTAAATTTATTGTTTAGATGCTATCATTTGAGAGATTATATAGTGATTTTTATTATGAATATATTAAATTTTAAATGATTGCTTTACATCCATTTCTGTTGTACTACTGAACTTCTTGATGGCAATTACCACTTTATTCTGCAATATTCTAACTCCCTTCACCAATTTCACTTCCCAATTTATATTATCTGTTCACAAGCGTTATTCCTCAATAGGATTCCCCTTAAACAAACACCTTTCTAATATATTATCACTCTTTCGATCATTGGATCTAACTACGTTTAGATATGCATAGAGCTCATGCAATTCATCGATATCTAACCTTTGTCATTTCTTATCATTGCTATGAAGTATCAATCCCTTTTTCACATATCATGAATCTAATTTTTAATTTTGATGGATCTAATCCTATTTCCATCTTAATTTTGTAATGGTTTTAAATACCAAACTTTTATATCTCCAATGAATTTATCTATAATAAATATTATTCTCTTTTTATTTTTTATTTTCTTTCCAAATAAACTTATTGACTAACTTCCATCTACTATTTTGATAATTAGATAGAAATAATAAAAAAAAAACAAGAGAAACTCAAAAAACAAATATTTTGTTTGATTTCTTAGACTTAATTCTAAATCCCCTCCGATGTGAACCAGAACCTGTGTCACTTTTGCCCTCTTCCCCTTTAACAGAGCTTTTAACTGGATTGGTTATTAATTATTAGTGAATCCACGAAACCTCTCCTCCTCTTTGCCTTTGTGATTATGAATCTTCTGTTCCTCGTTCTTCCCCATATAGAATCTGGTTGAAGGAATTTCTAGAACCAACATCTCCTTCCCCATTCCCCCTCAATTTTAACTGTTTGTTTGTGTAAATGTCAGTTTTTTTCTTTCTTTTTCACTTTCTTCTCCAACTAACCAATAAATTAAAGCGTGTTAAATGATTCTATTAACATCGAGCTTATCAATGTTATTGATTTTTTTTTTCATTTATTATACAATCCTTATCATATATCCTATAAATTTTGAACTTCATTAATATTAATTGCTACAAGCTTATCCATGTATATAAATAATATATATATTCTAAATTTATTTCATTATCAATTCTAATTTAAAAATCAGTCCAAAGTCTTAGAAGATTAATTTTATTTTATTCAAGAACAAACTCTGTAATTGTTTTAAATCAACTTTACTATTTCTTATACCTATATATTCCCCTTTTCCTCCATTTCGTAGACATTTCGTCTTTCTTTCCTCTTTTCTTCTTGTTCAATTGTTTATATATTTTGTGGACATTTCTGATGTCCGGATGTTTCTTCAAGATTCTCCCTCCTATCCTGATGTTTAGACCTGTGACAACTCTGGCCACTGCTCTCGTGATGTATACTTATGCATCTTTATCAACATTCTCTCCCTCTCTTTCTTCAATATATATGCATATATATATAAATAGGCTTCTAGTCTGGCATGGATTTTCAAATATACAAAACACTGTGGGGATAGGAAGTTTTTTTGGGTAGTTGTCTATTTTGTCCCAATATACATGCGCATTTATACTAACTCACAAACACTTCTCTGTTTTTTAAATTATGGAATGGGATCGTATCTTGTCTTATGATAAAACCAGAAAATGGCAACTTGCTTTGTTTTTTTTTTCAATAAATTTCGGTCTAATAAAAAGAAAGAAAAAAAAAACATTAATTAATTTTGGATTTATATGTAATATTCTCTCTCTCTCTCTCTCTATATATATATATATATATATATATATATATATGTTGGTTTAGGTTTCCGTGAATGGGTCTTAGTCTGTGTGACCAAGAGTTAATATCGGGATTTTGGGTTGATTTGTACAAAATCATCCAACCTATGATTTTGTACTCACTGCGTTGCAAAACCATCCAACCTATCAACCCAAAATCCCGATATTAACCCTTGGTCACACAGACTAAGACCCAGAATCTCAAAAATATTCCCACCTAAATAATCTCTTGAAAATGGCGTCAAAATGGGTGCCGAAACGTCGAGAAAACAATCTCACAAAAATACGTGATTATATCCCTGATAAATCTGATAGTAATATATACCTACAGGTATATACCATATATATACACTTAAATTCTTATTATAAATTATGGAACTAGGTTGTGCATTTTATTCAAGAGGAAAATGATTTTGAAATTGATTACCAAAAATAAGATAATTTAATTTATTAATTATTTTTTTATATTCTCAAAAGTAGATTCAACAATATTTATATATACAATATATATATATATATATAAATTTCCTGAACACATATGAAGAATATTTAATTATTATTTCATTATTAAATACACCTTTAGAAATTAAGAAAAAAAAAAATAGAATTTCTTTTGTTTTAATTTATTGTCTAAGTTAATTAAATTTTTTTTTGAACATTGTTTATTGATATGTAATTTATCAGGAAATTGCGTTCCAATGCAGATCGATGTGAAACAGTCCATTAAAAAATAAATTAATTCTCACCAATTATTCAGTTAACAAAAAAGAGGGTCCCAGCAATTGGAAGCTCCGATATTTGGATTGAAGGGAAATGGGACCTTGAAATTGCATCGTGTCCTAGATTCTGGTTTATTCAATATTATTATTTTATTTATATTAAATAAAAAGCACTATTTTTAATTCTGAAATTCAATTAAAATTCAACCAAAAATATTTAACTGAAATATATTTATTTGATTTAATAATTATTACGATTACTATCGATATTTTTATCAACTTTAATATCCCCTTTAACTGGCAATAAGAATTATTTTTTTTCTTAATAAAAATGAAAATTAAATTAAATTTGCTAAAAAAGTACTTCAACTATTATTCGATTCATCCTCTATTCAAAAAATAATGATCTCTTATTTAATGATATGTATTAATAATGATACCTTCCTAAAAAATCACACTCAATGTCTACTAATGGTAGGCATTTAAATTTTATTTTAAAGTAGACTTTAATTTAAATTTTTCATGATGGACATTTTATTTAACATTGTTTGAAACAATTTCAATCAACAATTTAAAAAAAATAAACTCATTTTGAATGAGAATTTGATTAAATTAGATTGACACTTGTTCTTTATTAAATGTGCCATGTCGATATTAATTTTCCACATTCAATATTTCAGATTGTATCAATATCGCTGACATGACTTCATTAAAACATCTCAGGAAATCTAAATCAAACATTTTGATGACTTGACAATGAAATTAACTCCCTCTATAAAATTATAACATTCTATGTATTTTATTAATAGTAAATTTTATAAAATTCCTCCCCTTCCGTTAATAGTTAAAAAAAAATAAAGAGAACCTGTCCCATAATCTGACTCCAAAACCCCAACATTTTTCTAGATATATCTAACACTAAATCTGTTAAACATAATAAATTAAATTGAATAAACTAAAATATTCTAATGCATTTAAGGAACAACAATTTTTAATCAGATTAGATATAATACCAACGACCTGGGGTAACTGTATAACTTGTAACTTAGTACAATGTCTGTAAGACAAATAAAATAACTTTTAGATTTTTTTTGGTGGAAGATTAATTAAAGATTAATATTTTTCATAATTTGATTCTATAATATTATTAAAATAAATATATTTAATTTTATTTCGAAATGAAATAAAAAATTTTAAAATATTTTAAATATAAAAAATATTAATATATTTTCAATTAAAAAAAGAATGGCATGAGACAAATATGGATGACGTAGTTAGTGATGTCATATAAATTTAAATTAAGAAAAAACTAATGAAGATGATTTATCTGCAGGCTGAAACTAATACAGATCGATTTGTCTTTATAAATATTAGATATGGTGTGAATTTCAAAAAAATCTAATAATATACAAATATATATATATATATATATGCAATTTTTGCCAGTGTAATAAGATAAGATATTATTAGATAATTATAGATATTTATATTATTCATAATATTAGATAATAGTAAATGTATGTCACAAAACTTTGAAACAAAATTATTATTATTAATTATTTTCGTGAAAATTCAAGTATACAAATATTATTCTGCATGACTAAACTTATATATACATGGAAAAGGATTCAGCTCACCTGAACGAATTTTGAGTCGGGTTTTAATATTTTTCATAAATCGTTTTAAAGAGTTTATAGTAATTTTATGTGTATATTATATATTTATATTTTACTTATTTATTCCGTTTTAGAGTACATATTAATTAATTAATCACCATGTTTTTGTAAGTTTTAATAATTTTGCTTAATAAAAACAGCCTCTATATTTTGTTTCGTATCATATATTTATAAGTATAAAACAAGTATGCAACAATGCTTGTAAAATGTTTTGTTGAAATCATTTCTGAAGAACTTTTAATTAAATATACATTTAGAGACTAAATTCTATGTTAATATACTCTGATAAACGGAATTGTCTTCGTTATAAAGGGTTAGAGGTATAGAACTTTAAATTGCAATAAAACAACGATGGATTATTCGATTGACATGAATTTTATTTAAACGAAAGATAATCTTGTGACATTACATTTTATATATTATTTTTGGCATAGGACCGCCACGGCTGGCTCGGATGTAGTCCAATCTGGATGTCCAATTTTCGATAACTTTTTCCAACATTTGTGACCGTATACACGGCGAATGTTGTCTTCCAAATGGTCAAGCGTTTGTGGCTTATCGGCATAGACCAATGACTTTACATAGCCCCACAGAAAGTAGTCTAGCGGTGTTAAATCACAAGATCTTGGAGGCCAATTCACAGGTCCAAAACGTGAAATTAGGCGGTCACCAAACGTGTCTTTCAATAAATCGATTGTGGCAGGAGCTGAGTGACATGTTGCGCCGTCTTGTTGGAACCACAGCTCCTGGACATCATGGTTGTTCAATTCAGGAATTAAAAAGTTAGTAATCATGGCTCTATACCGATCACCATTGACTATTCGGGTCTTCCTCAATGCTACTCTCTACAGTAGCAATAGCTTCTTCTGTATCCACCGTACGGCGTCTCTGGAGCTGCGAGTTATCAATAAGAGTAAACGTGGTGCGAAAACGTTCCATGGTTAATCGAATTAACTGCTCTGATGGACGATTTTGTCGACGATAAAATGGACGTAGTGCACGATACGTATTCCGCACAGAACCATTATTTTCGAAATAATATTGCACTATTTGCAAGCGTTGTTCAGGCGTGAGTCTATTCATGATGAATTGCCAAACGAAACTGAGAATAAATCACTTGACAGCTGTTAAATCGGTCGCCAACTTGAACAATAATACCTCGAAAAAAAAACACCCTTTAGTTACATTCTACGAATATAGTCCACTGACGTAGTTGTTTATTATCAGATTATTGGAACGCTACTATTAATCTTTATATTATATTTTATCTAAATCATTTCTCGTTAAGATTTACAGAGTGGCATGGAAATGGCTGCGGGAATTGTCAGGCGCTTATCTTAATAACGGCGGCATCCCTCCTTTATTGAATCTCTCTCCTGTCATCAAGATTGATCCCCTGGCATCGAATTAAATTCCTTAATAGACCCGTCAAGGTACTATGACTTGAATAAATTCTTTCTCCCCACCCCATCCGCTTTTCCATCCAACCATCAACACCTTTTCATATATTAGCTCAATTATCATTCTTCAAAATTATCTATGAGCTAGAACATGTTTCTTTACGCCTTCTCTTTCTCACTTTCTCACAATTTTCATCCTCAATGAACAGATTCAATTACCTCTTAACCTGATGGAGATTTTATACTCATGTCATTTAATTACAAATTTTGAATAAAAGTTTTTTTTCTAATTCCACTTTGACCTCCTTTTTTATACCTACTTCTTTTGTATAATAGAATTTCAATTGACATTAATTGTGATCTCCTAATGTATAATAATTAGTATTTTTTTTATTATTTTATGAAATTTCAATTCTAGAATGACATTAATTTGAATTAATAAATAATTTCAAAAACCCTTTTCTCTATTTTTTTTTAATTGGCAAACTGACGAAAAAATGATTTAAAACTATATTTGTCTATCATTTTATTATTTTATTTTATTTAAAAAGGTATAATCATCAAAATTTTTCGAAAATTAATTAAAGAAAATTTGTTAAACTATAATAATTAATTTTTAAGATTAACGTCCTATGGAATAGTTTATTCATAAAATTTCTATAGATTGTTTTATTTTAAAAATCTTGTAACTTTATTCTTGTTTTAAAATCCCTAATAATATTAATAATAATAATTCTGAACCACTCATTCTCCTTAAAATTATCATTTTTCAATTTTAATAAGATCATATTAATATTTGAATCATGCTTTTAATTAGTATCTCCTTGCTTCTTACAAAATGGATTTATTTTTCCCAAATGAATGTAATAAACGTTTAAAATTGTCTACCTGAAGAACCAAAAAGCTCCAGGGACAAAGGGCTAAAAGGAAGGTGCGTCTACCAAGCGCTCCGCTATCGATTCAATTAAGGCCGTTGGGGTCAGGTCAGCCTTTAGCCAAAATATATAGGACACCAACTACCTATATATCGCCTTCAGGACAAACATCGCTCCAGTAAACGCGGTCATTGGATGTGGCGCATGGAAGGGGGAACACACCAGGATCACCTAAATCCATCCTCCGATAGACATTTAGATGACTCTATCTCTTTTTTTTCAATACAAGTATATATATATATATCCATTCAGTTATAATTCCCTTAAATAAAAGCTCTTTATAAATATATCCCAATAAATTGAGTAATGAAATAAATCATTCTCAATAAAAATCTCACATTTTTTTTTTATAGAATTTCCTAATGTAGATATTAAAATTCATACGGATCATTTAAAGAATCTTTCATTTTTGTAATTAATATTGAATTTTATGAGACCTTTCAATATATCTTTTAATTTATTTATTTTTACTAATTTATAACTAGGCTATTATTAGAGGAACTAAGGATTTACTTCTAACTATATTTAGGGGTTTTCAGACCTTTTAAGGTATATTTCTCTCTTAGACAACTTTATAATTTATCTAGAAAGTCTTAATATAAAATTTGTCATCGGCTATTCCGTGGTCAGATTTCTTGCTTTTTACTGATCGACTTATATCCCTTCTAAAGAAATTATTACTATTACATATTATTAAATAAGTATAAAAATAAATTAAATTAAATTAAGTATGAAACAAATAAATTCTTCTAATTGGTTATTTGATACTGTCCCTAAATATCTTTGGAACCTCCTATCATAAATTTTATTAAATTTTTAATATATATTTATGGAAATTAAAATATTTGGTAATTATTCAAGTAAACACATTTTCATGGATTTGGATAATTCTTTACCAGTGGGTTCCTTTTGCAATTCTAAATAAGCTTTTCTTATGAAATTTTTTCGGGCCTCTTTTAGTTTACGAGATAAAAATTATTAAAATAAAGATTTTTTTAAGTTTGACAGATTAGTTATGAACGTCGAAATGTGCCATTAAGTAATGTTTTATTGACTAATTCACTAATTTTTTTTCGGTTCGGTTTGGATATAGGTACGCCCTCTGGGTTCAAACGGATAAAACATGCTAGCTAAATAGAATATCAATGGATTTATATGCAAATTTTAATAATTTTTATCTCGTAAACTAGAAGAGGCCCGAAAAAATTTCATAAGAAAAGTTTATTTGGAATTGCTAACGGAACCCACTGGTAAAGTATTATCCAAATCCACGAAAATGCGTTTACTTGAATAATTACCATTTTAACTAAAGCATTATTTGTCTTATTAATACTATACAATTAATATTCTAAAAACTTTATTCGAAAAAATAATCCAAATACCATTCTATGTATTCTTTATTTATTCTTATTATCAATTATTTAAATTATTATATATGCATATAATAGAAAGTTTTGATGGCTATGAATGTTTTCTCTACGTTCTTTCTCATCCCTCCATTTTTCATCTGGGTGGTCTTCAATAGAACAAGAACATGACTGGTTGAATTGTCATTCATCTACCGATTGACATGATACAACATTAATATTTTCACGGATGCGATTATAAAAGAATCAAATGGCTTTTTAAAAACTACAACCTTCAAACGTTTAATAACAATTAAAATTAATGAATGATACAATCATTTATCCAAGTTAAAAAGAATGCAGCTTCTTTCAATGAGAGAAGTAAATAGGAATAAAAGGTAGCAGTAGAAAGGATAAAAAAATCTTGTGACACACAGTTTTAAAAAAAAAAAAATTTTTGTTTTTTGGATCTTTTTCTAAAGTACCATTTCTTGTTAATTTTCAAATCTTTTCCATTTTTCAAACAAGTACATTTTGGAATGAAAATACAATAACCTTTTGAAAGAGCTTTAATAAATACTTTTCTTCAAATAGAAGCACAAATGCAAGAAATAACCCAAAACTTGACATGAAACTTTTGAAAATACTTCAAGATTAATGCACATTCTTATTATATATACACTAGCTGCTCCGAGCCCCTTCGGCGCTCTCCACACCTAGACAGGGGCTCCGCCCCCTGTACCCCCCGAGTGTCCCTATTCTGAGCTATAACCATCTAACTCCTACCCTGTCCCATCTCTAAAGTTTTTTATATATATGTTTATTTATGCAGAAAAAATTAATTGACATAATTATTAATTTAATAAAATAAAATTTAATAATAAAATTTAATTTAATAAAATTAATTTAATAAAATAAAATTATTTAATAAAATATTAAAATAATAAAAATTAATAAATTTGTAAAAAAAATATATAATACTTAAAATAAAATGTGCCTTTGCGAGCTTCGAACTGAGAGTGCAAAGTCATAAGATAACGCCTTAGACCTTAGACGGTTCACCCACGAACCACTTTGGTTTCAAGTCTTCTATTACGATATATATACATGTCAAATTTTCGCCACCAGCGCCTCTATGATCTAGTATGGTAACTAAACTATTTTTAATTAATTATCACCCCCTGGACACACCTTAGCAATTAGCGGTTTTCTAAAGGAAGTCTGACATGCCCTGAGACCTACTGAATATACATAAAAAATTTCATAAGAATCGGTCAAGCCGTTTCGGAGGAGTATGATTTCAAAGTTTTGTGACACGAGAATTTTATATATAAGATATATATATATGTATATTTCATTAATAATGAATAAATTATAGAAATATTTGAATTATAATGAAATGATAATGTATTTTATATTGTTAATTATTTTCCCTTTCTTATTTCTATCTTCGTCTTTAAAAGGTTTTTCAATTCAATCCTCCAGTTACTTTCTCTATCTTCCTCGTAATAACGCTCAAATAACCATTAGTAAGTGGCTGTTAATGTTTCGCCTATTGATAGAATATTTTGGGACCAACAACCAACCTTGGATTATTCAAATGCATGCCTGATTAACCACACTTTTGCTTTATTTTTAATTTTGATTTTTTAAATCTTGTTTTTTTTAAAAAAAAAACTTGATTTTTTTTTCTCTGTCTTTCTCCCAACTCTCTATATATGACTATGTTTTGTATGGACGAGTAGTTTTGGCCTTATCTGTGTTTATCTGTACCTTCCGGGATGTGAAGGTCTTCCCACTCGAACACACCTTCGCTATTTAATTGAATTTCAATTCAATTGTATTATTTTGAATCTCTTTTGTATATATTAGAAACGTTTCAATACAAATCGTTAAACTGAATTAATTTGTCAATATTATCTTTGAAACTAGGTCAGTTTTTAAAAGATCTATTCAGGTAGATAAATAAATTGACTGCGTTAATAATTTTCTTTATGGAGGGATGAATACTCGTCTAAAAATGATTTATTTTAATATATATAGTTAATTCACAGAGACAAAGTTAGACTATATAAAATTTAATTATTATTTCTAAAAAAAATATTAAAAAAATCAACTTTATCATTTATTTTTGATTATTTCCCATCACACACACTGAATATATGAATAATTTATTTATACTGACATATTATTTTAAACAAAAATGTTCTTTATGCGTCTTAATTTTTTGTGGAAAATTGTAATTTTTAGATAAATCATCAATTCATTTAATTTCCCACTTAAACTAAACAAATACTTCGAAGCATAACAAAAACACATCCATCCAACTATTGATCACATAGGCTAAGACTCACATTCCCAAAAATCTCCTTTCCAAAATTCTCTCTTGAACATTGCGCAAAATGACAGCCGAAACAAGATTCAAATTTTATTAAGCAACATGAAAACATTAAAAAATGATTTACTTATATATATTTACATACATATTTAGGAAAAATAAGCTGGAGTGTCTCCACTCGACTATCTCGCAATTTGAATTGGATTAAATAACATAATATATTATATTTAAATTAAATTTAATTATAAATTATAAATAATAAATATTAAACCAGCGCATGTTTGGCTTTTTATTGATGGCACCATGGCACGTGTTGGCGCGTGAGATTTGCAGTATTAAAAAATTAATTCTGGTACTTTCAGCAATTCAATCAAGCTGAAATTCTATATATAGCAGTTTTATACAATTATTAATCATGTGAAAAATTATCAAACATATATTTTTATTTTTACGGTCACTTTAGAGGAAAAAAAAAATCAAAACATTGTAGGTAATGACCCTCTTCCGGTTGAGCTACATTTCTCAAAAGTTGATAGAAAACTATGAATTTTGAATAATGTCCATGTACCAAATTTCATCATTCTAGCTTAAACCGTTTTTGCGTAATCTTGCCTACATACATACAGACCATACACACACACACAGACATTTTTCTCAACCTTAGTGAAAATGATTCAGGAACCTTCAAAACGTATAAAAACATCAAAATCTCAACATCGAAAATTTTCGTGATCGCAATACTATCTCTTACGAGATAGTAAAAATGAATTCATTTAAACTAAAATTTCGTTTAAATTTCTTTAAAAAAAACTAGAATTTATAATAATATATATAAACATTTATTTCTAAATATATAAATCTGGATAAATAAATAAACTACTATTAATACATATTTCCAATAATAAAAAAGAATTGTTTTTATTTATTTTTTATAATCGTTGTTTTTCCTACAAACATAAACTAATGATAAAATATTTCCTTTTGTTTGTGAAAACCATATTTGTTCTTGTGTATATGGATATATGTATATTTTGTTTAAATATTAATAAAATATACTATATAAATAATCAGAGTGGACATAAATTATAAAATTTAAAAAAAAAAAAAAAAACGGTTTTCATATCTCTCAATTTGTTGATTGCTAATCAGGCATGCATGAATGGCATAAATATAACAAATTTAAATAGAAATGTTGATATTCTAAATGACCTTTGTAAATAGTTTATCAATTATATTTTATATAATTATAATTTATATCTAATATGTATTATAGAATTAAATTATAGCAACATCTCTTAACAAATTTTAAATAATTAATTTATAAAAAAAAAAAAAAAAAAAAATAATTGATAAGATCAAGAAGTAACTATGTCAAAATTTTTTTTTTAAATCATTTAATAATTCAATTTTTATGAATTTAATAAAATAACTAATTCATTATTCGATAGTTTCTTATTAATTTTCTTGATTCAATAATATGATGTTTTGTAATAGTAAAAACGATGAATGTCAAAGAGTAAAAATAGAAAAAAAAAATTGATAAATAAGAGAAAATAATTTTTTCAGTGGTCTGTTAAAAACTTTTGATAGTCCGGAGAAGAATATTCACACATAAATATGTTAAATAAACTTAAATTTTAAATTGTTTTTTTATTTTGTTTCTAAATAATTATTCTATAACTTTGTTTCTTAAATGAATAGATTGTACATTAATTAATTAATATCTATGATTATTACTTATTTTCATGGTGGTCCGCAAAAGTTATAATTAGACCTTTAGTGGTCCATGAAGTTCTAAAGTTTGGCGACCGCGATGTAAGCCTTGAAATATAAATATCTGCCTAGATTTTTAATTTTAAGATTAACTAATTAATTATTTTTATTTAACTTGTATGTTTATAAATGTTTAGAAATCATTTTTTTTATTTTATTCTATTCACTACTTTTCAGAAAAGAAAATTATTTAATATAAATATAAAATAACGTTTTTCCAATGGACTAAAAAGAATAAAATAATTTTTCTATAAGCCTGACAAAGTTTATGGATGAATTGCTTCATATTCAACGAAAAACATTGGGCTCATTTAGTTTTATTTATTTATATGAACAATCAAGTCAAATTTTTGTAATAATAAAAATTTTATTAAACACATAAACTGACAAATTTTTTATCATTCAATAAAATTGATAGTTTAAGAGCTAAGAAATTAATCTTTTATTATTTTTCAATGTATCAAAGTATGTATCAAAATTTAAAAGAATTTTTATTAAATTTACATATTATCAATCAAATCCAAAATTGTTGATTATATTAGAAGAAATAGTGTTACTTGTTAATGAAGTGTTTTAGTGTGGTATGTATGTATATATATATGAATAATAGCTCTATAAAGGAAGTTAATTGCATAGAAATCAAATGAAAACTAAAAGCGCCTAACGTTTTTAGTTGATATGAAGCAATTCATCCATAAACTCAGGCTTATAAAAAAATTTTTATTAATATAAGATTTTATAAATGTATATAAGATATATATATTATATGCTCATATTGTCTTCAAAAAAAGGGTCAATGCTTTGTTTTTTTTTTCACTTGGGGACATATATAAATAAAGGATCTTTTCTCTATGACATTTGAGCGGAAGAAACCCCCCCCCCTCATTGGCGATACAACTGATTAATAAGAATTCATCTTTAATTTGAATGCTATAAAAATTTTTAAATACGTTCAAAATGAAAATCTATCCTGAAATCAATATTTATGTTTCAGAATCCGTTGAAAAAAAAAATTAATCGGAGCAATACAAAAGGAGTTAGTTACTAAAAGTAATTACTCGCTAATAAATTACAATTAATTAATTATAATTCAATTGTATTTCTTCTATATCTTCAAGGAATCCATTGAAATATCTATAAAAATTTTCAAAAGTCTATCTCAATAAAAAGTCGATGAAAAATCGATTTCAATTTGTCAAAAGAGCGAATAGAGAGAGAGACCCAGAGACACGGGGACGACGCCAAGTGAAGTTAAGAAAAACGTTATAATATAAAAAAATAAAACATTTTTTTCCAGAATATTCTAAAAGACAAATTAACTAAATATTTATTTAATCATGAACTCAAAGAAAATGACACTGATATTTTTCAATTTATTACTGGAAGAAGAAACAAATCTGATATTTTAAATTCAATATATAAAAGTAAAATGATAATATTTATATATATAATATATTTGTATGTATATGTATATAAATAATTAAAGGAATTATTTATTTAAAAGAGAGTTGGCATTCACAGGAGCTAGACAGTTTATTTATTTTTCGACTTTAATTGGATATTGATTAAAAAAAAGAGAACAATTTCCTTAGGGACAAGAGAACCAGGTGAAGCAATCTTCAGCTGGAAATATCAAGCCCAAAAAAAAATGTATAGGTAAACAGAGCCTAAAGGGCCTTTTAAAGCATTAAATCGTAGATATAAAAATATTTATTGATGAACAAATGTAAATAGGAAGCTGAATGCTAAATGATAATAAAGGTGTTGTTTGGTAAACCAGCGAAGAAAAAAGTAGTTCAACTACATTCTTATAAGATCCTAATTTGATATTTAAAAAATTCGAAGGGTATTTAATATTTTTAATTTTTTACTATCTCGTGTTTTTATACGTTTTGAAGGTTCCTGAATCATTTTCACTAAGGTTGAGAAAAATGTCTGTGTATGTGTGTGTGTGTGTGTATGTATGTAACCAAGATTACGCAAAAACGGTTTGAGCTAGAATGATGAAATTTGGTATATGGGCATTATTCAAAATTCATAGTTTTCTATCAACTTTTGAGAAATGTAGCTCAACCGGAAGAGGGTCATTACCTACAACGTTTTGACTTTTTTTCTTCTAAAGTGACCGTAAAAATAAAGATATATGTTTGATACTTTTTCACATGATTAATAATTGTATAAAACTGCTATATATATAATTTCAGCTTGATTGAATCGCTGAAAGTACTAGAATTAATTTTTAACACTGCAAATCTCACCCGCCAACACGTGACGTGGTGCCATCAACAAAGAGCCAAACATGCGCTGGTTTAATAAATATGATTTATTAATTTTTATTTATAATTTAATTAATTAAATTTAATTTAAATATAATATATGTTATTTAATCCAATTCAAATTTGCGAGATAGTCGAGTGGAGACACTCCAGCTAATTATATTAAGGTATTGGAGGAGGAAAAGAACAACACCAATAAAATCTGGATTTCATTTTTCTTCGCCCCTTTCTTTTTTTTTACTATGACTTTTGTTATTTAAAGTTGTCCATTTAACCATCGTTCTATTTATATTTATATTAAATTTGTGTGAATTTGTTGAGGTTTGAGATCTCCACCTACAATTCCATTACTTAGTGATATATCTTTGAGCTCTATGCTATGTTTTATTTATTTAATTTACTTTTATTTCTTGATTAACTTTGATATAATAAAAAGATAAATAAACTTGTTTCTCTCCATTTATCAATATTATAGATATTATTATTATAATTACTATTATTATTATTATTCTACATCCAATACAAAAATATAGTTTATAATAAAATTAAATCAATCGCTGTATGTGTGTATGAAATGTTTTAATATAATTTGATTAGAAATAAGCTGGAGTGTCTCCACTCGACTATCTCGCAAATTTGAATTGGATTAATTAACATATATTATATTTAAATTAAATTTAATTAATTATAAATTAAAATTAATAAATAATATTTATTTATATATATATATGGAGAGGGTCCGAGGCCCTCATGACTTTATCACTTATAAATAATTAAATTGAATTGAATTAAAAACTTAGGCTATAAAATATCATAATATATAATCTATAACAACATAATATAAGATAAAAAATTGTTTCTAATGTAATTATATATAAAAGAAAATATGTATACATTTATAAATTATATATATATATATATAAATATATAAATATATAGATATTCTTTTTTCTAATGAAAAACATTCCTTAAATTATTTTCTTTATCAATTTAAATATTAATATATAAAAAATCAATGATATTCTTTATTTTATAAATGCAGGAGGCAAACGGGCACAGCCAGAATAATTGGATTGTTTATAGGATTGCATTGAAAAGCGATAAGCGACTCGGCCAATTCTTTGAAAAAGAATATTAAAATATTAAAATACATTAATAAAAGAATTTTAGTTTTCATTGAACAGTGAATAGAAAAAGACGCCAAAATTGCTGAGAGAACATTGTAACAGGTAATTAGCATCTATTATATTGTATATAGCCACTAATAATCTCATTTTAATTATAAATATATTATTAATTAATCATAGTTATTCGTTTAATAAACTTCCTCTATGAATAGCTTTATTAATTATGATTGTGATATTATTTTTCATATTCATAAACTCGTATAATTATATAAATACTTTATATATTTCAATTACTTTTTACAAGGTGAATTACAAATGATTTGTATTTAATATTCTTTGAATAATGATGGAAAAACTAAAATAAAAAAATCTGGATGGTCTCCACTCGACTATCCCCCAATTTGATTTGAATTAAATGACATATATTATATTTAAATTAAATTTAATTAATTATAAATTATAAATTAAAATTAATAAATAATATTTATTAAACCAGCACATGTTTGGCTCTTTGTTGATGGCACCACGTCACGTGTTGTTGGCGCGTGAGATTTACAGTGTTAAAAAATTAATTCTGGTACTTTCAGCAAATAAATCAAACTGAAATTCTATATATAGCAGTTTTATACAATTATTAATCATTTGAAAAATTATCAAACATAGATCTTTATTTTTACGGTCACTTTAGAAGAAAAAAAATCAAAACGTTGTAGGTAATGACCCTCTTCCGGTTGAGCTACATTTCTCAAAAGTTGATAGAAAACTATGAATTTTGAATAAAGCCCATGTACCAAATTTCATCATTCTAGCTCAAACCGTTTTTGCGTAATCTTGGTTACATACATACACATACATACATACATACACACACACACACACGCAATGAAATTTAAAATGAATATAATTAAAACAACCTTAATTGAAACATCTATGATATTAACATTTGGTTTAGATGATGTTTTTATAATAATTAAAATTTTTTGTAGAATACAACTCTTAGAACTATATATTATTATTTTATGTCATTTTTGCCTTTAATAGAATAATATTTTAAGAAATAATTGTATTATTTTTTGTGTTTCATTTCCAAACATTTACTTTTCATCTTATTATAATTATAATGTTTTGAAAACAAAGCAAAATTAAATTAAATTCAACCTCATTAAAATAAATAAACAGAGAATAGAAAAATATTTATTCTTTGATTGTGATGCTCAAGGAAATCTCCACAATCTTTATAATTATAAAAATATCTAATACCATTTTAGTTGTATTCCTTAATGCAACCAATTAAATTTTATTCTATTAAATATTCAATATTAATATATAAATTGATAATGTTAAATTAAAAATTAATATAAATGATAAAATTAAAAAATAATTATTTTTTTAAGGCTATTATAAATTCAAAGCAGATCGCTTTATTTATTATTTTTTTTATCTAATTTTACTATTTATTTATTCTTTCAATTATATGAAAAAAATTTCTTTTTTTTAATAAAATAAAAATGTTAATATCTCAATACTCTTCATATAAATTCCAGAGAATTTTATTATCAGAAAGGTATATTCTAAATATTTTATTGCCATTAGAATATATATATATATATATATATAAATTGAAATTATTATTTAATTTTAATAACGTAAATTTTATCTCTGGGCAATTTCCATTTATCATTATCATTAATTCTTCTTATGTAAATAAATTAAAGAAAAATTAATATTGATTTGATGTGAAAATAATTATTTCAGCAAATATTTATATTAATCTTCTTTAAAAACTTCTAAACTTGTAAAATTATTTCATTAATTAAATGATACAAAACTTTTTTTAGAAAAATCTTTCGCTCCCAGTTTTCCCTCAATTTAATCATAGCACGTGTCCAATCCATTTAGATAACCTAAATTAATTTTTATTTTAATAAAAATCTTGAGACACCGGTTAATCAACTTTGTTAAATTAGCTATTCTAATAGATTCAAAAAAAAAAAAAAAAAAAAAAAAAACAACTAAATATTAATACTTTCACACCGAAGATCGATGTCTTTTGAATAAATTTATTTACTAAATTATTAAAAATATATAATTTGTCAAAAATCAAATATTTCTTATTTATTTAATTAATTTAGAGAAATTGATTTACTTTATAAATATATGGTTTATTTTATATTTTACTTTAGAAATATGTGGGTAATTTACAAATTCTGACAACCAAACTACTGAATTGTAATCCTTTAAACTAAGCATTGTTTCAAGGTTTCTTGTTTAGAATATGTAAATTTATTTTTATAAAAACTACTTAAATATCCTTTCTAATTTACTTCAATAGAAGATGAAAATCAATTTTTACTATCTTGTAAGAGATAGTATTGCGATCACGAAAATTTCTTTTAGTTGAATTCGAAATCGATATTTTTGGTTGGATAAAATTTACTATCTTTAATTATTTTTTTATAATAATTTTTTTTAATAATTTATTATTTTTTATAATAGGATTAAAATCAATAATTATAAATGGTTCATATATTGATATAATCATTCCACTGCATCTTTACTGTCTCGCCAGAGATAGTATTGAGATCACGAAAATTTTCGATATTGAGATTTTGATGTTTTTATACGTTTTGAAGGTTTCTGAATCATTTTCACTAAGGTCGAGAAAAATGTCTGTGTGTATGTGTGTTTGTGTGTATTTGGAAAAAAAACACTTTGAGCTAGAATCATGAAATTTGGTACATGGGCATTATTCAAAATTCATAGTTTTCTATTAACTTTTGAGAAATGTAGCTCAACCGGAAGAGGTTCATTACCTACAACGTTTTGATTTTTTTTCTTCTAAAGCAGAGGTGGCCAACCCAAATGATCTTGCGGGCCACTTTGGAAATGCATCATAACTTCGCGGGCCGCATATAAAATTATACATACCCATATTAGATTTAGACCCATTATAGATATTGTTTGGTGTGACAAATTGAAAAATAATGAATTTTTATTATATTTACTATTATTTTTACATATAAACATATATAATATAACAATAATGATACTGAATGCACATTGTAAAAAATATATAATACTAAAAATAAAAAAAGAAACAACGAAATAAAAAAAATGAAATCATATTTATTTCACTAGTGCGATATTTGTTTCATGAGGGCGCAGAATATAAAAGTGTGATGAATCTCGCGGGCCGCAAAAATGTTTACGGCGGGCCACATGCGGCCCGCGGGCCGCGGGTTGGCCATCCCTGTTCTAAAGTAACCGTAAAAATAAAGATATATGTTTGATAATTTTTCAAATGATTAATAATTGTATAAAACTGCTATATATATAATTTCAGCTTGATTGAATCGCTGAAAGTACCAGAATTAATTTTTTAACACTGCAAATCTCACGCGCCAACACGTGACGTGGTGCCATCAACAAAGAGCCAAACATGCGCTGGTTTAATAAATATTATTTATTTAATTTATAATTTAATTAATTTAATTTACTTTAAATTAATATATATTATTTAATCCAATTTAAATTTGCGAGATAGTCGAGTGGAGACACTCCAGATTTTTTTATCTTTTTATTATTCGAAACTTAGAAAGAATAAGACAAATGTATTTTTCTAAATGACTTTTATTGTTCTAATATATAAATATAAACCGAGCTGATTGCCTTTTAATTATCAGTTGGATTCGTAAACTCCAGAAGTTAAAGAAAATAAGTTGACCTGTGGCCAGGTCCGAACCGACCGACGGTTTGAAATAAATTAATTTCCAGCTACAGAAACAATTTCAAATAATTTTCATATATCTATTAATGTAATAAAAAACAGATATGGATACTTAAATAATAAATATAAACATTTTTAATTTTATTTTATTTATAATATATATGCAAGACCAGGCTGTGACGTCATGAATGGATGGATGACGTCATATAATTTTAAATCAAGAAAAAACTAATAAATATGATTTTTCTCGAGTATAAAACCAATACAAAGTGCATGATTCGTGGTGATATATAAAAAAATCTCCTTTGGTGTGAAAATAACCCTTTCCTTCCTATCGCGATCGCTAATACTACCACTTCCGGTTTCCGGAATTGCACCAAAAGTTGATCAATTCATCCCACTGATGCATTAAGTAAATATACCAAATTTCATCAAAATCGGTTGAGCCGTTCAGGCTGTACACATCTATACGGACGGACGGACGGACGGACGGACGGACGGACGGACGGACGGACGGACAGACGGACGGACGGACGGACGGACGGACGGACAGACATCATGCTAAAAATACTTTTTTCTGTTAAGAAAATGCATGATTCGTGGAGATATGTAAAAATCTCCACATGTGAAATTTGGTGTGAAAACAATACCTCCCTTACTATCGTCGGTCGGTAAAAAAGTAAACGAAAAAAGTTTTCTTTTCTCTGTAAGAAATGACTTTCATTCAGCAACAAATCCCTACTAGTTTTATAAGATGGGAGAAAAAAAAATTGCAGCAAGAGGGCAACTGGAACAGGAAGCCCTCTTAACTGCAACCGGTCCGCTAGCCAAGTGGCTACTGCTACTGCTAGTCGAAGGGCCTTTTGTTAATTTATTAAATTTAAATTGAATAAGTTCTCAAAATGGAAGCATGCTATTTTAAATCCACTCGTTGATTGAATTTTTATTATTAAAATAAATTCCTTATTAGAATTTCACGGGCATATTTTATTCTTTAATATAATAATAATTATCAGGTATGTTATTCTTTTTTTATAATTACTACTAAAATTATTTTCTAACGATGAATATGGTATTTTTTTCAATGATGAGATAAATTCTGAACAAATATTTTTCCATAAAAATTTAATTTTTCTTTTAATCTCGATTAAGTCGAATAGATTGAAGAACATTAATTCAAAAGTGAATAAAATCGAATTAAAAAAAATAATGACGATGGATTAAAAATATTAAAAATACATATGATTGATTTTTACAAGTAATCACAATTTTTGAAAAAAATCCTATGAAATCTCTTTTTTCTATTTCCAACTAATCCAAATATTATTATTATTATTATTAATTTATTCTATAAATCTTACAATTTTAATTTTTTTTTTACGTTTTTACTATCTCGCCAATGATAGTATTGCGATCACGAAAATTTTCGATGTCGAGATTTTGATGTTTTCGATGTTGAGATTTTGATGTTTTTATACGTTTTGAAGGTTCCTAAATCATTTTTACTAAAGTTGAGAAAAATGTCTTTATATAAATATATATATATGTGTGTGTACGTAGACAAGATTACGAAAAAACGCTTTGAGCTAGAATAATGAAATTTGGAGCACGGTCATTATTCAAAATTCGTATTTTTCTCTCAACTTTCGAGAAATGTAGCTCTTTTGGAAGAGGGTCATTACCTACCACGTTTTGATTTTTTTTCCTCTAAAGTGACCGTAAAAATAAAGATAAAGATTTGAATCGCTGAAAGTACCGGAATTAATTTTTTAACCCTGCAAATCACGCGCCAGCACGTGACGTGGTGCCATCAACAAAGAGCCAAACACGCACTGGTTTTAATAAATATTATTTATTAATTTTAATTTATAACTTATAATTAATTAAATTTAATTTAAATATAATATATGTTAATTCATAAAATTCAAATTGCGAGATAGTCGAGAGGAGACACTCCAGATTTTTTCATTTATTTTAAGATAATTTTCCTTTAGAACATTCATAGACTTATAATCCATATAATAGTCAAGAAAAGGATTATATAAATTTATATTTACATTTAAAATCCAATTCCCCTCTCCATAACGAGAGGAGCTATCCTTATTCTCATGATATAGGGTTATAGGTTATAGTTTATTTTAAGCTGGAAAGGTTTGATTCTGTTTATTTATTTTAAAAGTTAAAATTAAAATGAACAACCCAAGCGACATGAATCCAACTTGCGTGACAGTCAATTATTAAAATGTTTGTAATTAATTTTAACGATAAAGAAATATATTTTAATAACGGCTTGACTTTTAATTCGCCTGAACTGTCAATATGCGAAATTCCATCCTGGGTAGGAAATAGACGGTATATTTTTTGCTAAAAGCAATAAAAAATAAGTTAATGTCAATTTTATTGATACATTACGATTACAAAAAAAAGAAGCAATACAAATTCCCAAAGAATGATTAACTATTAGTCATTAGAAGTGATAATTAATTTAGAAGAAGGAGGTTATTAAAACATACCAGAATGAACAATTTATACCCTTAAAATAAATCTTGTCTTTTTCAAATAGAGATCAAATTAAAGTTGTTAATCAGGGTG
Organism: Labia minor; assembly: GCA_963082975.1. Taxonomy (NCBI): domain Eukaryota; kingdom Metazoa; phylum Arthropoda; class Insecta; order Dermaptera; family Spongiphoridae; genus Labia; species Labia minor. The sequence continues at coordinate 50,853,530 of OY720350.1, read as the reverse complement.
AAAATTTGATTCGGTGAAATCAAGTTAATGAGAAAGCATCAAGAATATTGATAAACTCTTCTGGATTAATTAATCAACTGACTAATGGAAACAATTGCTTTTGAGTGTACTATTATTAATCTGACAAATACAATTAATTTCAAACATTATTCTGCGGTTAAAATAATTTTTAAATAAACCTTTTTGGTAATTTTAATGAAATCAATCTCGGATTCGAAATATTGGATCTAACCCAATAATAATAATAGTAATGTATTATTATAATAGTACTAATAATAATAATATATTATTTGGTGCTTAAATCATTACAGTGACAATTACCATTATTTCAATTAATCAATTAGCATATCGGATTCTCATTCAAGAAACTCTTTCTGAGAATCGAGCCATCTTTACTGGGGCACAGCCAGACAAAAAGTAAATTTTAACCTGATCGATTTTATTGTGCCTCACTCCTTCTCGTTGACTTGGAAAGGCTACAAAGTTTTGTTACAATAAATATAAATTTATCGATAGAAATTCAAAATTATTGAAAAAAAATTCAATATCGAATTAAAATTCTAAATAATGATAAAATTGAAATATTTTAATTATTTTTAAAACAAACAATAAATATATTCTTATACTTTTCATTAGATTCGCTTAAAAAAAAAAAAAAAATCTCTTGAAATTCCCAAAAATTCTAAGGTGATGATGTCCTGGAATTCCTAATTTTTATGAAATTTAAAATTTTTCTTTTTTTAATTGTTTATACTTTTATTAATTATTATAAAGATAATTTATATATTAAAAAAAAAAAAAAAAATTCTTGATTTTTTTTAAATTATAAAATAAAAAATATGCTTAAATATTTCAAATAAAATTACTTGACGAGGGGCAAGTAATTCCACAGGCAATGAACCGAAACAAAACCACAAAGCAGCTCTTTGGTTTGAAATGTTACTGAACCTATCCTATCCTTTCTCTCTCCCCCCCCTCTCTTACCCTTCCTCCCCTTCTCCCCTCTAGGCCACACGCCTCCATCTGTTCTTAACTCACCTGCTTAGTGGAAGCTTCTCTTCATGAATGAATCATTAGAGTTCGCTGAATATCGAATTTAGAATAAAGAATTACCAGCTATGGCAACCATTAAATGCAACTCTTTTCCTCATACAATCACATGTTATTCAATTTATTCATTAAACAATTATGTCTTTTGAAAAAAAAATTCTACGTATTATAATAAATGAATTATTGCAAAGGAAGGGGACGACTCATACACTAACATCACTAATATACATTTAGCTTCTTTATTTAGTTGTTTGAACTATACATCACATCAAAGTCATATATATTCACTCATTTTAAACTTTTCATTTTCTCTCTTCATAGATTATTTAATCAGATTCTTATAAAAATAAATCAGTATGAAAATTTCCCATCATATCGCTTTTTGGATTTTATTTATACAGAATATAGTAATACATTATATAAATAAAAAAGAATTAAAAATCCGCTAATCATTAAGCATGATTTGATGCTTCTTTATTTAACACGTTCCCGCCGGCATGTACCATCGGTGGCCTATGCCGCCACATAAAATAAATAGACAAATAATAAACAAGTAAACAATAAATTTCTAAATTATTTGAAAATCTTATATTTATATGCTATATATATTATTATCATTTTTATTTTTATTAAAGATTTTTATTAGATATAGATTTACTAAAATTATTTTAATTTTTACTACCTAAAATAATAAATGAAAATATTTTCAATGTATAAAAGTTTGCTTTTTTAAAAATTGCATATGAAAATTTACTTGGTTTAAGTTTGAAATTATTGACAAAAATTTAATGAACATTTTTAAAAACGTTGGTAATATAATAATACCAAAAAATATTCATTTATTATTATAAATAGTAAAAGTTAAAATAATTTTATTACTCGTAAATCTATATTACTAATAATAATATTATATATGGTATATAAATATTGGATTTTCAAATAATTCAGAAATTTATACATAATCTGATATTCCGCTCTAATTATTTAGAAATATTTGTATACGAGGGGTGTTCAAAGTATTCTCGGTAACGGGGTAATTTAGCAGTGATGAAGGGATTTAAATTATTTCAGTTGGTAACGACACTCCCTGAGAACATAACCTCAAAATTACATTTATTTATCATTAGTACTAATCTAATTATCGTTGGTGTAAGAAGACCAGAATGACTGATGCGACAATGTTGAGAAAAATGCTTTGAAGAAATAAAACATACACCTTACAGCCCAGATCTTGCCCCCAGTGATTACTTCTTGTTCCCCAACCTAAAAAAAAAAGATCTTCGTGGAAAACGTTTTTCTGACGATGAAAAGCTGAAGGTGGCCATTAACGCACATTTTGAGGACAAGGAGGGAAAATATTTTTTAGAGGGAATTCAAAAGTTAGTTTCCCGAGCAAACAAGTGTATTGAGGTTATGGGGAACTACATTGAAAAATAAATTTTAGTTAAAAGTTTCTGCATTTTCCTTCATACCTATACCGAGAATACTTTGAACACCCCTCGTATGTATCTTTCTAATACTCCTAAAAATAATTTCTTAAATTATAATAAGACACCAACATTAAAATATTGTTTAATGATTATTAATCAGGATAGCTTATTTACAAGTATTTAAACAAATTTTGAGAAAATCACTTTGTAAGTAATTTTAATTTTACAAATATAATTAAATTTTTATATTTTGTTTTAATTAATCATACACATGTACGAATATTATTCTTATATTAGGAACATAAAACAAAATTAATTTAATAACCAAGTTTGTATTATTTTTTTTTTCAATACTTTAGAAAAATGTTATGAAAATGTGTGTTGTTGATTCAAAATAAAAAAAAAAAGTTTCTATAAAATTATATGAAAATGAAAAAATAATATCTAATATCTTAATGTAAAAAAAATCACATTTAGAGTATATAGATGGAACTTTTGGGGTTTATTTAAAATAATAAAAGAAGCTTTTCCATTGATCCTGAGATTAAAATTGAATTTTATTCAAAATAACTCAACGGTAGAATAGCATTGAGAAAATCGAATAAATCTGAAATATATATTTTGTGATTGAACAATTTGTGTGTTATCAAATTTTTATTATTTATTTATCTTCTATTTTTTATTATTAATTTTTGATTTTTAAAAATTTATTTTTTTATCTAAAGTATAAATTTCCACATGAAGACATTTTTTTGTATAATACAATATTTATATTATATTATATTTTATTTAAACTAATTAATGCATTTTGTTTTGTCATGTCTTCTATATCAAATTTACATATTTTCGTTTAAATCAAAAAAAAAAATATTTTGGATTTGAATGCATTTAACTGATATTATTTATTTATCATAGTACTTAGTAAATCTTGGATAATTACTTTCTGATTGTGAAGCTCTTCCAGTCTGGTTGTCACGTTTTCTTTGTTTGTTTGTTTAATCAGCCTCCCCGGGGTACTGTGGCCCTCGTTCTTATCCAAGTGTGATAATCCATTTGCTGTAATAATTTAACGGTTCGAATGGAACGGAAATAGCGCGATCTAGGCTTTAAATTCTCTAGGTCCTATCGATTCTCTCAGGTAAACTGCTTGATGGTCGATGGGTGTGGTTCTCATTGACCAGACACCAACTTCAATCAAAAGTTACTTTTAATTATTTCCTATAATCTGATGTAAAAATAACTCAGGTTCTATGTTATCTTATCACTATTCAACTTCTATATCTCACCTCTTTTTCATATTTACAAACATGATAAAATTGTTGATATATAGTATCTATTTCATTCATAAACTTGTATATATTTCTCAAATTTTCCTATATGTAAAGGTAGATATATAATCCTAAGTGCATGGTGGTTAACATGACAGCTGTTTTCCTCTTTAGATAGTTAAATTACATTAAAAGTTGATCAATAGAAGAATATAGAAATCTGATAAGTGTTTTTTTCTTTTAGTTCAATTTGAAATCGATATTTTTTGTTGGATAAAATTTACTATCTTTAATTATTTTTTTATAATAATTTTGTTTTAATAATTTATTATTTTTTATAATAGGATTAAAATCAATAATTATAAAAGATTCATATATTGATATAATCATTCCACTGCATTTTTACTATCTCGCCAGAGATAGTATTGAGATAACGAAATTTTCGATGTTGAGATTTTGATGTTTTTATCCGTTTTGAACGTTCCTGAATCATTTTCACTAAGGTTGAGAAAAATGCCTGTGTGTCTGTGTGTGTGTATGTGTATATGTATGTAACTAAGATTTTATACTGGATTATAACAATGCAGGTAATCTTTTAGATGATTCCCGAACGATGAATAGATAATCAAAGTGATTATCTATTGAGAGCAAATGCAGGTGATTCGCAATGAATCCCTGAGCAAAAGGGCACAGCCTTCGGCCTTCAAGTGAGTTGACTAAGAACTGGCTATGGGGTCGAGAAGCCGTCTTATATAATGTAACTTAGTGCTGCGCTTGCAGAAATCATGACGTCATGAATTCTGCTGGCGTTGCAGGAAATGGGTCCATAACTTATATATATATATAAATGAATAAATTCAATTGGGATAGATCTCAAGAGCTGTGTAATTATTAAAAAAATAATAATACGTGTAAAAAAAAAGTTTTAATCCAATACACGTTATAAAATAATAATTTATATTTAGTATTTATTATTTAATAATATGATTATCAAAACTTTTATTTATTTAATTTTTTAAGATATCAATCAGTGATAAATGCATTCATTCATTGGTATCGAAGTGTAAATCCCAATAAGCATTTTTTTATGTCCTTTAATTGGCTAGAATATAAAAGTTATTGGATGAAAAATCCTCTCTGGCGAGGATGCCCTTTTTATAAATACTTTCCAGCTTCCGGAATCAGGAAAGCCCTTCAGGTCGACGACTGGATTTCCTTCCGGTTCCAACTCACACGCAACATTTATTTTTTCCACCCACAATGAACAATTCTTCATTAGTCAGCCAATTAGTCTTGAATCAGGTGTCAAAATGTCAACCGGATTGAAATTGATTAATAATCTATTGATACAAAGCCAATATAGATAGAGAGGAAATTAATGAACAAGACACAATATACAACGCCTTTTTAATTAAACATTGTTTTCAAAATTCTTATGTATTTCAACTACCTAATCATTATCTCTCTCTCTCTCTTTAATATTCTCCTTTTATAAACAAATTCTATGAAATTTTTCTTTATTATATATAAATTTTCACTCTTCTTAATTCAAAAGAGAATCGTCATTAAAAATTATTTAATCTATTTTTAATATGCTATTCTATTTTCTTTTTAAATCTCTGATTAATAGAAAAGGACATTTTCGATTTGTAAAATTTCCAAACTAAATGGAGTTGCGTGGTTTCAAGCATTCATTTGTTCTTAAATAAATTAATTATTCTTTTATTCCAAACAAATTGACATGACTTTTTTTTTTATCATTCAACATTTATTTTTCCAAATTTCCCTAATTATAGACATAAATATCTCTAACTCTATATTTTTTAGCTATCTTAGTATTTCATTTAATAGATTTTATAATAATAGAATGCTTATATTGAATGAGAGAAATAATAAGTTTAAATAAAATTAAATTCCCTCTTCAAATACTCATTTTTTAAACTATTTTATATTTCATAACATTAAAAATAAATACAAATAAAAATATGTTGCATATAGAAAGTTAAAAAAAAGTTCCCCTAGCAACATTATAATGTAAAATTATATATAATAGTATAAGATATAATTTAATAAAAATATGTGTCGAATAAAAAAATATTGATTTTGGAAAAAATGGAGAAATTGTGTTATTTAACATTTTTATATGAAATTTTATAGAAATCCAAAATAATGAATTTGATAAGACATTTCTAAATAAATTATTCGTTTCCTAACTTTTCATTATTATTATTTAACAAATGAATATTTAATTTATAAATTTATTTTCTTCTTGACTTCAGATAAATTAATTCATTTTTTGCACAATATTCTTTTTCAATTTCTTTTCATTTTTAATATATTCTCATTTTTAACATCAATAATACTAATTGAATTCAAAATCATTACTAATCAAACTCTGCTAGAGGAAAACAAAATGAGATGTCTAAATGTCATTTCAATTCTAATATTATAATTACATTCCCTTCCCATAAATTTAAAATAAACTTCTATAATACTGGCTCCATTGGTTTTATTAATTCTCACATATACCTATGTTACTGTATACATTATACCTCTATATTTAGAGGCAAATAACTAAATCAACAAACTTATCCACCTACCCTCCCGTTAATATTCAACCACATTCCAGTGCAAAGTTGACTGAATTTTATAATTGATAAAACAAACAAATATAAGAAACAAAATGAATATTAAATTTAATAAAAATTAAATTTTACAAAATATTTTTAAATTTTATATACTTATGGACACAAAAAATTAACTTCCCGGGTTATAGATAAATAATAATAATAATGATAGTAAAATTGATAAATAATTTGTCTAATAATTTGTATATTTATCCTTTGTCATAGAGGATTTTAATTAAAGCTATATTTAAATGTTGTTGTAATAGAAACAGATATTTACTCAATTTATATAAAAAAGTATTTGTGAGTAAATTAAATAAATATTATATTATAAATAAATAATTATAATTTATTTTTCTTTAAAACTTATATTTACCAAAACAGATATGATTATATATATATATTAAATATCTTATATATATAAAAATTCAAAGAATAGAAGATGATTTAGCATTTGTAATTACAATAGTGAATAGCACCAGAAGTAAATAAACAAAAAAAAAAACGGGAAAATAACATTTAAATAACACAACTTGCTATGTGTATCCTTTTATAAACTCTGTATATCATTAATTTTTCACTTGACGTCTTATGAATTCATTCCACAATCCTTCCTTTGCATTTTTAAATTCTCAAAAAAAAAATATTATTTAACTAAAAGACAGATATTTACATTTTTTTTTCTTTTTCCCCTTATTTTATTAAATAATCGAAATTTATGATTTTAATATAAAACTTTTACAAGTTTTTTTTATATTCAATGTAAAATTTAATTTTTTTTATTTAAAAAAATAAAATCTTGAGAAAATATATGGAATATAAATTATAAATTACTAGTAGAGAAAAAATGAAATGAACACTTTTCCTGTTTTTTTTTTTGTTATAATTTCTAAAATATATAGAATCTATAAAAATTTGTCAGTCACCATCCATTTAATTAATTTTATTATATTTACTCTTCAGTTTAAAAAAAAAAAAAATAAAATCAATTTTGTTTTATAAGATAATTAATAATAATAAATAAATTTTAAAATTATTTAGACATTCATTTATAAAATGAATTTTTTAATGATATTGGTTAATTTTAAAAGGATAGGAGTCAGCAGTCAACCAGCAGGAAAACTGAAGGTTTAAGAATGACATTCTAACGTGTTTTCAATTAAAGTGATGACATTTTGGTTCTGAATCAGGAATATATAAAATATTGTTTTATATTGGAGGTTTAGTATAAGTTGGTTTATAAAAAAATGGGTTTGAAAATTAATAATTTTAATGTTATATTTAATATGTGGTAGCACTCTGGTTAATTTTGTATTTGAAATAGTTTGGTGAATCCTGCGAAGGTTGATTAGGGAAAGGGTAGAATTGAGAAGAAAATTCAGTGATTAAATTAAGATAAAAATGAAATGTTTAATAATAAAAAAGAATTGAATATAATAATAATTGATATCATAGAAATTATACAGAGATGTTTAATAATTAAAGTTATAAGTATAGTTATTTGAAAATATTAAAAAACTATTTATTCCCCCCCCCCAAGATACCTCTGGTAACATTCCACTAACTCACCCCCTCTTCTCAAAGACATCTGTTTCTTGGTCACTTCTCGCAAATATTTGTCAAGAACTTTATGAGTTTTCCATAAAAAGAATACATAAAATATTTTCTATTTATCAATGGAAAAATATTTCTTTTTCGGTCTTTTTGTTCTATTAAAGTTTTACGAATTTAATTTATTGAGGGTGAGCACTTGAGGATATCAATGTCTGTTATGCATGTGATTTTTATAGTATTTTCACTATTTTTTCTAATAAAGGGAATTTTTATGCCTATATGTTATAATATATATGATTATCGCTCTCCAAAATAACAAAATCAAAGTCTAGAAAAGAGAAAGAAACAACAACCAATTAGTTTTAAAATAAGTTAGAAAGTTTCATTTCTAAACCTTCAATTTTTACTTACTGGTAGCCTTCTGACCCCCCCCCCATTTATTTGCCATAATATTTGTATGCATTATAATAAGATTTCCAGTTTTAGTAAAATCTTCTGGACCAGAATAACTTTTCTTTATTACTATCTCGTAAGAGATAGTATTGCGATCACGAAAATTTTCGATGTTGAGATTTTGACGTTTTTATACGTTTTAAAGGTTCCTGAATCATTTTCACTAAGGTTGAGAAAAATGTCTGTGTGTGTGTGTGTATGTAACCAAGATTACGCAAAAACGGTTTGAGCTAGAATGATGAAATTTGGTACATGAGCATTATTCAAAATTCGTAGTTTTCTATCAACTTTTGAGAAATGTAGCTCAACCGGAAGAGGGTCATTACGTACAACGTTTTGATTTTTTTTCCTCTAAAGTGACCGTAAAAATAAAGATAGATGTTTGATAATTTTTCACATGATTAATAATTGTATAAAACTGCAATCTATAGAATTTCAGCTTGATTGAATCGCTCAAAGTACCAGAATTAATTTTTTAACACTGCAAATCTCACGCGCCAACACGTGACAATCAACAAAAAGTCAAACATGCGCTGGTTTAATATTTATTATTTATAATTTATAATTAATTAAATTTAATTTAAATATAATATATTATGTTATTTAATCCAATTCAAATTGCGAGATAGTCGAGTGGAGACACTCCAGCTTATTTTTTTTATCACTTCATTTAATGCCCTTAATTTAAAAATAACTAATTAGATTTTAAAATTGAAATATTATATCTTAATTTCACCACATCTGCTGATTGATGATTGACAAGCTGAGAATGACATTCCTTCACTCTTCCCAATAAATGTCATACTCTTTCTTTATGTTTATTTCTGCATTAAAATTTTATTTAGCATCATTTTTCACTGTTCCAACAGTGAAATATAAGAAAAAAGACAAAAACGGTTAAAATGAATGAATCAAATAAGAAAAGATTCGAGACGAGTCAATAACAAATGAAGAAATGCTTCTGAATGAAATGTATACATAAATATTCCGGATAAAATCTTTTTAAAAGGTTCAAGGGTTGTATTACCTCGCATAATGACAAGACGCCCTACGATTAATTTAAAATATACATTATTTTAATATTTTCATTTTGAGATGAGAGTAAACAAGATTATCTTTAAAACTATGTGACAGGTACTCCCGAAGATTAGAACAGCATCACGCTTTCTAGATTAAACGCCTTCGTGCTTAATGCATTAATATAATTTCTATTATATTTTGAGAAATCGATATTGAAGATACCGTCAATATACTATACATATGGAACGTTTCTTAATCTATGATGATATTATTGATTACTCACATTTAATTAAAAATAATATTATATTTATAATATATATTATACCTCTAAATAAAAGGAAGCGAAATATTATTGGCAATATATGAAAATTTATTTTAATGTCAACTTTTATCATAAATATACTTAATTAATATATCCGAATACAATAAGATTATTTAAATTATTATATTATCAAGTTCATTATCCTTCATAATAAATAATAATAAAAAAAAAGATCTTTAATGATGATAAATGATAAATGAAATTAATTTTATTGAATTTGGAGGAAATCCAATTATTATTATTATTATTATTATTATTATTATTATTATTATTATTATTTTTAATTCATTGATATATATATTGGTTTGACATGTATTAATTAATCAATTGATCGTTAAAATAGGAAGAAATATATACATATAAAACAAATATAAAAAAATTAGAAAAATAAACGGAAAAGGAAATATAAATAAATTTATATATTATATACATATAATAAATATATATTAATATAAAATAAGTTATGATATGATAAAATAATATGATTCAATGCATAAAATGTAAAAGATGGTTGGTGATAAAATTTACTATTGTTCTAAATTTCCTAATTAAATTAAATTTAATATATAGAGTTACTGCTAAAATAACTAATATTGAATAAATAAATTATTTACTTAATATATTGAGACCTGCTTATTATTTACCTATTCTATTTTATTACTAAAAAATAGGTACGATTTCGGAAATACCACAGTACGATTTATGATACCGGTTGCTAAAATCGTACTTTTTGACGTGTTTCAAGAAAAAGTGAAAATATTATTAATATGTTATTATAAAAAAATTATTGTCCAAGATTGCAAGCATAGGATGTAACTCTATAATTTGTTCTAAATATTTGTTTAAATAAGTAAATGAAATTTGAGTGAAGATCAAATTTCCTTAAGGGGTACGATTATAGCAAGCTCTCCCCTATTAGGGTATTAGTTTTTTAAAATTAACTTTTTTATTGTTTTTAAATATTTCAATCAAATTATATACAATTAAGATCATTTATAAAGAAATAATCGTATACGTACTAATATTTTTCCTTTTCACTTTATATTGAAAATTTCTTCAAATTTTATTTCATAAATCATATTTATGTGAATTACATAAGTTGATAATTTGTTTTATATAAAAAAATAGATCAAAAAATTGAAGAAATATTTTATTTTTTATTTTGTTTTTATTATTTTTTAACTATCTAGCCAAAGGTTAACACAAATAAATTATAATAAATAAATAATTATATAGATAAATAAATACGAATAGTTAATTAAACCTTCCACCATTAAACTTATAATTTTCATTTTATTGTAAAAATAAACGTTCATAGTTCTATTATTTGTTTCACTAAAAACAACAGTGATTGATCATTAATAGGATTCAGAAATTTAAATATTAATACTTATTGATTTAAGTTAATTTCATCCTATTTTATAAGTTTCTTTTTTATTATTTAAATAAATATTTTCATTCTTTTATCAATTATTTATTAAATAAATAGATCCATTTGAAACATCAAATTATGTATTTGTTTTTGTGTCCTTAGAGAACCATTCGGTATTTTTTTATTGGATCTGATTTTGTCGTTAATTATTTTACTTGTTAATGAAAATTGAAATATGAAGCTTATGATAAGGTAATCGTAAGCCTGCTAATTTGGCTTTGGGCTCTCTTTAAAATTCATGTTGTTGTAATTCCTTTGAAATATGACTTAAAGAGGTCGGGAGCAAGATGAGAAGAAAACGAACGCATTTGCGTCAAGAAATTTACGTTCATTATTTATTCAACTCTTAACCAAAGCGATTTTTCTTGCATTTAATTATTCCCTTAGATGAGATGACGTTACGGTTATAGATTTTCAACCATTTGTTTAAATTATAGTTAATTTAGATCAAAGTGATAAATAACTTATAAATATTACATAAAGAGAGACGTAAGATAACATCTTATAATTAATTTATCGTTTATTTTTGCTTTTTTTTTTCGCCCTCTCTTTCGCTGTGATTTTAATTAATAATTCTAAATGATGAAAATATAAAAGAAAAAAATAAATAAATAAAATTCACGGAGATTTATTCCTTCAAAAGTTTTAATATTTTTTTTTTTTTTTTTTTGTTTTTCATTTAAAAAAATCTATCTTTTTACATAGGAATAAAATTCTATAATTTTTGTTTATTTATTAATCAAAAGATTTAATAAATGAAACCTTAAACCCATCATTTCAAATTAATATTAATATATCCATTTTATGTGATTTTATGATTAAAATAATATTATTTTTGTTATGGCCTTTGATTGTGAATTTTAAGAGTAAATTTTCCACTTCATTTTCTTTCTTATAATTCTTTTTGACTGACCCAAACTTTTCTTATTATCGTCGTCTTTTAAAAAATTCTGTTTACTTATAATCTCTTATATAATTTAATATATATATATATATTATATAAATATAAAAAATTCAATACATAAGTATCTCATTAAAATTATTTTTTCTTCTAAAAATAAAATCAATTTCATCAAAATATTATAATACTGTATAACGAATAATAACGAATGATTCATTTTCTTAAACATATATATAAATATATATATATATATATATATATTCTACATACATTTCATATTAATTAATTAAAATTAAAAAAAGTATAAACTCTAATTTTTATGTAAACATAAAATAAAAAAAAAAATAACTTGCTTAATTAAAAACTTATTGAAAAGAATTATTATTAATAAATAATATTTCTATATAATATTTATTTTTTAGAAATGCTCATATATTGTTATTATATCAATTTTACAATATTTTTTCTTCACTTACCAATAGAATTTTATTCAAGGACCATTGAAATAAAATATTTCAAAGAAAATGAATGAAAGAATTTTAAATATCAATAACTAGAATTAATGTTATTATTATTATTATTAGTTTGTTATTAAAATAAAATACACAAAATGTCAGAAAGGGAAATAAAAGGTGAACAAGATAATTAATTATACGATTTTAGAATATTTTGAAAAATATGTTATATTCTACAGCTTATTAATTTAAATTTATTGATGTTTTAATAAGATTTTAATACATTTTCTGCTTAGATGAGTTAGACTCTCAATTTATTTATTTTTTTTTTTAATCCACCACTCCATTTTATTTCATTTCCATTTTGAATTCAGGATATGATTGAAGCATATTCTCCCACGCATCGCTTCACCAAGATCGTTTCATTTTGATTATTAATTTCTATCTCCTTTTTCAATATACCAAGATGAATAGAGATTCTTTATTAAGATGTCACAGGATTTGATAGAAATTTCTCTCCACTATGAAAACAAAAAAAAAAAAAATACCTCCTAGCAATAACCAGCTTGCCTTGGAGTGTTTATCTTCTCTCTTTCTTTTTTTTTTTCTTTTAATATTCCAAATCAATTACCGGGCCGGTATATCCACTGTTAGTCACGGAAATGTCCACCGCCACTCCAAGATGAAAGAATTCGGATTAGAAAGAGAACACATAGAAGCTAAGATTAATTAATAAATACAACCTTACAACAAACAAAATACAGGCCAGATTGAAAATCAAATTCAGAACATATTTTTTTTTTTAATAATTTATGAACTAAAATATACTTCCTTTTAACAGATAAATAACTTCATTGTAAATTAAATAACTACTAAGGTAAAAATACAAGTTTTATAAAAAAAAGAAGTTTATTGGATAATATTATTTTTGAGACATTTCTGTATTTTTTCTAGTAATAATATTATAAAATGGGTAATTATTTACATGAGCTCCACAAGATTTATTAATTAAACTAAAAGAGATCATGCAAAAAGTCATAAGAAAAAGTTGTTTAGAATCATACAAGGAATAGAGCAGGGTAAGTTTCATGAACCCACCTAGCTGCGGCTGTCAACGAAATAATTAATTAATGAATTTTTCTAGAGAATTTAAATTTCTCTTTACTATTAATCACTCTTGAAAAATTTATTAATTTACCTTCATCTAAAAAATTAGAATATATATTTTTATATCCTTAAAGATTAAAAAAAAGACCATAAATTAAACTAAAAATTTCTGTAAAAACTTTAATTTATTACATTGGAAAATTTAAGTTTTTTCAATAAATATTGTTTATATATTATTATAAATAAATGCGAAACAAGACTAATTTTCTTAAATTTATCACTCGTCCTAATTCTAGTTTCCATTTCTACGAATAATTTCGACTCAACAGAAATTTATCTTTCTTGATTGTAGAGTCAAACTTCTTTTATTGCATTATGATTATGATTGAAAGTGGTAATCATTAATCTTCTATTTTCTAGTCACGGGAAATTTGTAATTTATAAATTCCTTTTCCTTTCATAATTTAATTTATTATGTTAGATAAACAATAATTTATAATAATCTGGATTTGTATCTAAATTAAGTCCAATTTTGTATTTCTTGTTGGGAAACGAAACTTTAAATCACCCTCAATGGTTACATCTTAATAAAAAAAAATAATAATTAAGTAAATTATCTTTTATTGTGTAAATTAAAATTCTACTTAAAAAATAAAACTTTTTGAACTTTTTTTTTTTGGAATTTTTTATTACCAGTTGAAATCAATCGAGAAGACGATGAAAAATCCAAAATGCGCATAAAAAAAAAAAAAAATTAAATAACTTCTTAAACATTTTTCAACTAAAGCTTACGGTCAAATCTCTTATTACCGACCGACGATAGTAAGGGAGGTATTGTTTTCACACCAAATTTCACATGTGGAGATTTTTACATATCTCCACGAATCATGCATTTTCTTAACAGAAAAAAGTATTTTTAGCATGATGTCTGTCCGTCCGTCTGTCCGTCTGTCCGTCCGTATAGATGTGTACAGCCTGAACGGCTCAACCGATTTTGATGAAATTTGGTATATTTACTTAATGCATCAGTGGGATGAATTGATCAACTTTTGGTGCATTTCCGGAAACCGGAAGTGGTAGTATTAGCGATCGACGATAGGAAGGGAAGGGTTATTTTCACACCAAATTTCACATGAGGATATTTTTTTATATATCACCACGAATCTCATGCACTTTGTATTGGTTTTATCCTCGAGAAAAATCATCTTTATTAGTTTTTTCTTAATTTAAAATTATATGACGTCATCCAGCCATTCATGACGTCACAGCCTGGTCTTACATATATATTATAAATAAAATAAAATTAAAAATATGTTATATCTGTTTTTTATTACATTAATAGATATATTAAAATTATTTGAAATTGTTTCTGTAGCTGGAAATTAATTTTTTCAAACCGTCGGTCGGTTCGGACCTGGCCACAGGTCAACTTATTTTTTATTTATATTTTTAATAATTTGATAAATTGAAAAATTATTTTGTATACAATATCTAACAAATAATTAAATATTTTAGTTAACATTTTATAATATATTTATTTAAATCTTAATTTTATAGATGAGATATAAAAATTCACAATTCTTCTTATCTTTAATACATAATTTTATTTAATTTTATTTAAAAAAAAAAAAAAAAAAAAAAAAAACTAATCTCTTTTAAGACAAAATTAAATTTCATTATTACATAAATGCGATATCGATAATGAAATTAATCGTCTCAGTTCACTTCAAAGGTTTAATCCTTTCTTTATAGAAAAGCAGGGCGTTCGTTAGTGCAGAGCCAAAATTTCCTTACCTTTTACCACAAAAAGTATTAATCAATAGGGTCATAACAAAAAAAAACACAGAAAATTCTAAATTATAATATCAGGCGTAGATTAAGTAATAACAAAAATTTATCAATAAAACAAAATTTAAGTGAGAATATAT
The DNA here is from genome assembly GCA_963082975.1 of Labia minor. Taxonomy (NCBI): domain Eukaryota; kingdom Metazoa; phylum Arthropoda; class Insecta; order Dermaptera; family Spongiphoridae; genus Labia; species Labia minor. The sequence goes on along the minus strand of OY720350.1, from coordinate 50,837,983 downwards.
ATTTTCAGTTGTCATTTTAACAACTTTATCCCCCTTCCCCCGCCACCCTCTTTCGGCGCTTAATGAATTTGCAAAGCGGTTTTAAACTAGTCAGCTTTGGCATTTACGCCTAAGCCAACCTTTATTAACCACCTTCGGAGTGTGTACCTATTCTTTTAATTACTTTTACGCGTTCGCTGACACATTAATTATCATTATATATATATAAATGAACGTGTTTTATACATAATTAATTCATCCTATTTAAATTTTTAATTTCAAAGATAAATAATAACCGATTTAATGAAAAAAACCAAAAAAAAAAAAACAAATTCAAGAGAAAATATTTTTTTTTTTACATTTTTAAACTTTTTATCGATCGTACTGTTTTATACGTAGGCTGGTCTCAATTGGTATACAGAGATGGCAAAAGCTCATCTTAATATATCATAAAATCAACTTTTTATTCATCTCTCAATCAGCTATTTATTCATTATTTTAAATATAAAAATGACATTTGAATACACTTGAATACTAATAAATATAGAAATACTGATGTGTTATATCTTATTTGCAAATGCAATGGATTTTCTTCGTTGCAGATGTTTCATAATGGCAGCGATATTTGATCATTGAAATTGAACACGATTTCTTCGAATTTCTTTTTTATTTATTTTAAACAGAAATTTTTCAAGAAAGTTGTAAATTATTGAAATTTTCAATTTTCACTTTTGTTTCTTTGACATATTGGGTTTTTAATAATTGCAAATAATTCTAAACAATTGGTAATTACTCGTATACTATTATTTAAAATTGATTTTGTTTTTTATGTCAGAATAAGACAGAGTATATCAATGAGCAGGTTGATTGTAGATGGACTTTAAACAAAGTTAAGAGGCAGTGGAGGAAGGCAATTGGGGCGTATCTTCACAATTTGCATAGATTTTCAATGAATTAGTTTTTTTTTGTAGAATAATCACAATTACTTCCATCATCCTGTTCCATTGATGAACCCGGCAAAAATTATTAACTAGGAATCGTTTAACAGTAGATAAAGCATATGTATTAAAAAAATCTGGAGTGTCTCCACTCGACTATCTCGCAAATTTGGATTGGATTAAATAATATATATTAATTTAAATTAAATTAAATTAAATTAATTAAATTATAAATTAAATTTAATAAATAATATTTATTAAATCAGCGCGTGTGTGGCTTTTTGTTGATGGCACCACGTCACGTGTTGGCACGTGAGATTTGCAGTGTTAAAACATTAATTCTGGTATTTTCAGCGATTCTATCAAGCTGAAATTCTATATATAGCAGTTTTATATAATTATTAATTATGTGAAAAATTATCAAACATATATCTTGATTTTTACGGTCACTTTAGAAGAAAAAAAAATCAAAACGTTGTAGGTAATGACCCTCTTCCGGTTGAGCTACATTTCTCAAAAGTTGATAGAAAACTATGAATTTTGAATAATGCCCATGTACCAAATTTCATCATTCTTGCTCAAACCGTTTTTGCGTAATCTTAGTTACATACATACATACACACACACAGACATTTTTCTCAACCTTAGTGAAAATGATTCAGGAACCTTCAAAAAGTATAAAAACATCAAAATCTCAACATCGAAAATGTTGATAATTTTTCACATGATTAATAATTGTATAAAACTGCTATATATAATTTCAGCTTGATTGAATCGCTGAAAGTACTGGAATTAATTTTTTAACAACTGACTGCAAATAACGCGCCAGCACATGACGTGGCGGCATCAACAAAGAGCGCTTATATATTATATAAATATTATTATTTATTAATTTTAATTTATAATTTATAATTAATTAAATTTAATTTAAATATAATATATGTTAATTAATCCAATTCAAATTTGCGAGATCGTCGAGCGGAGATACTCCAGATTTTTATTATACTTTTACTACATGTATATTTTATAAACTCGAATTCAATACACAAATTTCAATTTTGATTTCAATTAAATGAAATTGTAATATTTAATTTTATAAAATATTCAATAGTTTATATGTTTCTTCCTTTCAAAAAAGATAGAATATAATAAGAAATCAGGATATAAAATTTCAGGCCCCATCATGATTTATTAACATTATTTCTTTTTGGTACCCCATACATTCACGTTGTATGATGATTAGTGTCAATAGATAATAGGTCCATAAAGTTTATAAATCCGATGATAAAGGTGTTGCAATAATATTAGGTCGGTACTCGACACAAGGGCCCCTCATTGACAATCCCACTAAGCCCGAGTCATTCTCAAGTGAAGATCTGGGCCAGGATAATTGTCGTGGAGCATCCATCAATTCGCATTCAGTTCCTGTTTATCATGCATCCTCGTTATCCACCAAGTGTGGGAACTAAATCCCCTTACTTCTATGCAACACCTGAGACTCTTCAATTTCCAACCTCCCCTCACATTTCATTCATACCTTAAAATCTATATATATTTAACCATATTCAATTATAAACATTCTTAACATCAATTATAAGAAATTTAAAAGTAATATGAGTTGTATATTAGAAAAGTAAAATATATTTTAAATATTTAGGTAATATATTCATTTTTACTATATCGTCAGAGATAGTATTGCGATCACGAAAATTTTCGATGTCGAGATTTTGATGTTTTTTTACGTTTTGAAGGTCCCTGAGTCAGTTTCACTAAGGTTGAGAATGTCTGACTGTCTGTCTTCCTCCCTCTCTCTCTCTGTGTGTGTGTGTGTTTGTGTGTGTAGACAAGATTACACAAAAACGGTTTGAGCTAGAATAATGAAATTTGGTACACTGGAATTATTCAAAATTCGTAGTTTTCTATCAACTTTTTAGAAATGTTACTCATTCGCAAGAGGACCATTACCTACCACGTTTTCATTTTTTTTCCTCTAAAGAGTCTAAAGTGACCGTAAAAATAAAGATATATGTTTGATAGTTTTGCACATGTTTAAAAATTGTATAAAACTGCTATATATAGAATTTCAGCTTGATTAAATCGCTGAAAGTTCCAGAATTAATTTTTTAACACGTTTATAGGCAATCACGCCCCAGCACGAGACTTTGTGCCATCAACAAAGAACTAAACACGCGCTTGTTTAATAAATATTATTTATTAATTTTAATTTATAATTAATAAAATTTAATTTAAATATAATATATGTTATTCCAATTCAAATTTGCGAGATAGTCGAGTGGAGACACTCCAGCTTTTTAACTATGTAAAATTATTTATTATTGTGCTTATAATGTAATACTATTATAATTTTAACTTATAAAACAATGGATGGTGTCATTGAAACAACAAACAAATTAATTAAGTAATTAATTTTTTTCAGTTTGAGATGCTTATAAACCCTCCTCTATAATTTTTTATAGTTTTTAAATGATAAATAAAGAAACATAAATAATTATATTATTATTTAATATCAAATAGTATCTTTTTATAAATAAACACAAACAAATTACATATCATCTATTATACAAACAAATATAAATATTATCATACTTAATATATTATTAAGAATGTTAAATATAGAAATATGATGTTTATAAAAACATATTTCGATTTTTTTTAATTTATGCATTAAAAAGATATAATAAACATCTTTCATTAATAGTCTTATTTACAATGTTATAAATAATCTCTTTCTGGTTTTGCATTGCTGATTACAGCCAACTGCCAGATGACAAACACATCACCTACTCCTATTAATCAAAATAGAAATAAATCAAAATTTAAATTTAAATTATGTACTTTTCTAGGACATAAATTAAATTCTTTTATAGGAAATATGTAATATTAAAAATCTCACCAACATTGTTAGTTATGCTTGATTTATTTCACATTATACTTCAAAATATTTAAAATATAATAAATTTCATTTGTATCGTAGTTTATGTCCGCAAAATGTCCAATTAATTCCAGAATTCATCATCTGTGACCGAAGGTATTGTTTAAATTTATGAGGGCATAGACCTCTAATACATATTTCACATTAATAATCTCATCCATTATTATATTTATAAATATCAATTCTCCTATATAAGAAATTATTTAGTTTAAATTCAGGTTAAAGACATGAAAACATCACATTTATATTTTTAGTACATATAAGATATTTTACAATAATCAGGAAATGCATATCCAGAAAAGTAATTTTATTAATAATTAAAACAAATCCAAAAAATAGTGTACTCTCTTGTGGAGTAACTTCAATTAAATTTGATTCTAAATATTTTTCAATTTTATTTTAATGGGAATTTTAAATTTCTATGTAAATAACTAAGTTACATCTTTTTAGTGGTATAAAAATAGTCTACTTTTTACTATCTGGCCAGAGATAGTATTGCGATCACGAAAATTTTCGATGTTGAGATTTTGATGTTTTTATACGTTTTGAAGGTTCCTGAATCATTTTCACAAAGGTTGAGAAAAATGTCTCTGTGTGTGTGTGTATGTACGAGGTAGGGTCAAAAAGTTCGCGGAATGGTCGCTTATAGTCAAGTATTTCTTAGCTGAAAGGGAAATTTTTGTTTGTGAGGTTGGCATAACTGGTAGTGAATGTGCTTTTGAGGTTAGCAGGCAGTTGTAGTTTGTTCCGTGCGTTCGGTGTTTAATATTGTAGATCGTAGTTTCTTTCTTTCGTCGGATTGTGCAATGTCGTCATTAGAGCAGCGTGGCAATATTAAATTCTGTGTGTTGCTGGAGAAATCACCCTCGGAGACTCTTGAGATGCTAAAAAAAGCATACGGAAATTCTGCGATGAAGAAAACAGCAGTTTACGAGTGGCATAAGCGTTTTCGCGACGGTCGCACTCGTCAGAGGTGATTGAAAATGCGACGGAGCGGCTGAAGGAACTTTCAAAAAACGGCTTTCAAGAGTGTTTCCAACAATTATATGAACGGTGGAATAAATGTGTAGATGCAGGAGGAGAGTATTTTGAAGGGAAATAATGTAAGAATGTTATAAATATTTTTAATAAATTTTTAATAACCAATTCCGCGAACTTTTTGACCCTACCTCGTATGTAACCAAGATTACGCAAAAACGGTTTGAGCTAGAATGATGAAATTTGGTACATGAGCATTATTCAAAATTCGTAGTTTTCTATCAACTTTTGAGAAATGTTACTCATTCGGAAGAGGACCATTACCTACCACGTTTGCATTTTTTTTCCTCTAAGTGACCGTAAAAATAAAGATATATGTTTGATAATTTTTCAAATATATAGAATTTCAGCTTGATTGATTCGCTGAAATTACCAGAATTAATTTTTTAACACTGCAAATCTCACGCGCCAACACGTGACGTGGTGCCATCAACAAAAAGCCAAACATGCGCTGGTTTAATAAATATTATTTATAATTTATAATTAATTAAATTTAATTTAAACATAATATATTATGTTATTTAATTCTATTCAAATTTAACTTCTTCCCATTCATTGCATATAATCGGACTTAAATAATTCTAAATACTTTGCTTGATAAATTCCTCCAATTAATTTTTTCCTATAAATATTTCAAAGAATATTTTGTTCCAAAAACTTATTGTCATGGACCACGCCTCAAACAATAATATTAATGATAATCCTGTAAAATATATTATTGTACAAAAGTAAATACAATAAATTACCTAAGCAGTTCAGTAATATCTAACTTCTACTGTTCTCTTTTGGAAATATAAGAATAAGAAAACAAATAAAAAAAAAAGAAAAACTCGAAAAAGATAATAAATTTACATTAAAAACAAAACAAATCAAAAGAGACGAGACAAAACAAAAGAGAACCCTTAATAGTAATTAATCTCTCCCAAGTCGCTTCCATATGGTCAAGCAGCTCCCCTCCCATGAGAAAATAAGTTCATCCCAGAGCCATTGGACAACCCATTCCAATAAGATTTTAAGAGTGAGTTTGGTAATTCCAGGCATTCTCTTTCATTTCAATTTTTAATTGCCCCTCATTCCAATGTATATTCACTTATATACTTCAAAAATATTATATAATTATTAATTCTTTGTTTCCATTCTGTTAAATTTATAAAATTATCATAATTTCTGTTTCGTTAGAAATATATATTAGTTATTAATCACAAATAAATTAATATTATTATAATATAACCGATTAATTAATCACTTTTAAAAATAACTATTATTAAACACAAAAATATATTTCCACATTAAAGGTGAAACAATATCACTCGTTTATTTAAACAAAAAATAAAAGTAAATTTCTGAGTCATTTGTTAACAGAGATGTCTCCAGTTGAACACTTTAAGAAATGAGCTAAAGTTTTTTTTTTTTTTTTTGCTTTTGCTTTATTGACTTTCTTTTTTTTTCATTTTCACTTTTAAATCATTCCCCCTCTCAGCCCTTCCACAAAATGAATAATGGCTAATTTTGGAATCTTTATTCAAATAAACTACTTTTTCACTGAAATGATTTTTCACGATTCTTCTTTCTCTATAGTATTTTTTTTTTAACAGCTTATGTCAATATTGACTTCATATGTTTTTAATAAATTTTTAAATATCCATTAAATATGAATGTCATTAATAGTAATATTAATTAGAAATTATTTTTTAAACATTAATTTATTAGGTAATTAATTAAATAAGTATAGGATTTATTAAAAAAACGTTAAAATAAATATCACGAAGGATAATAAACAACCCTTTAAAGATTACATTGCATTTTTAAGTGGATTATGATTGAAGAATTAATTATTTAAATAATTTTTTTTTTTCACTTTCCTAAGTAAAAATGTACTAGAATAATTAAAATGATAAATGGAACTTGTTTGGTATAAATACTGACCGGTTTTGTTTTTACTTTTTTTTTAAAAGTTCACAATGGCTCACCGACATCCGGATTCCTAAATTAATCTCCATGATGGTTTAGATAGGTAATCAAAAGTAGACCAATTGACAATCTTTTAGAGTAGTCGTGTTTCTATAAAATAAATTAATCTAATTTCAAATTAACACGATCTGCATTAATTTAGTTATTTAATTTATTAACCTATTTTAATTATTTTTTTTATTTCATATAGAAAATAAAGTATTTTTTTCTTAATAAAAGGCAATCTTCATTATTTACTTTTACAAGAACTATTCTTTTTGTTCAATCACCATCAAATATCATGTCGATAGAGGTCCCTTTACAGTCCTGTATTGAGAAATATAGACGAGGGCAGGTCAATAAGTCGACTTTTTGAATTTCTCATCTCTTAAATGAAATGTCATCACTATCCTATCAGCTGACTCCTGTCGAAATTTGAACCAGCTGGGTCTTTTAGTTTTCATTTAACATTCATTAACAGCAGACTTCCTCGTGATTTGAGATGAAAATGGTCTACTCATTAAGCATTATATTTTGCAAAAAAAAAATTCACTGAAACCGAGATTTTGCGCCGTTTCGTAACCGTGGATGAAATGTGGAAACCAACAGTGGGTTTCTCGGGGTGAATCGGCACCAAAGATGTCCTGGAAAACTCTTATTTTTTTGAAGGGATAAAAAAAATTGGGCGAAGTGTATAGAGCTCAAAGGAGACTACTAATAAATTTTTATCAAAAAACTTTTGTTTCATTCAATAAGTCACGGACTTAAATAATTTTACTTATTTTTAATATATTCACATCAATTCTAATAATAATAATCAACGAGGTTCACATTACAGTCCATCTTTCTTCTACTTTAAATTTGAACTTATTCTATCTTTTTTAGAATTTTGCTTTCTTTTTCCTTATTTTGTATAATAATTGAATTACAAATACTTATATTGAAATATTGAATAATCAATCGTTTTATAAATATGATCTGATCATTTCACATACACACACTCCTACCTATAAATACATGAATCAATTATTTATTCATGCTTAATAGAAAATTTGTTAAGTTAAATAAATATTGGAAGGAATAAAATGAGGAAATGAAATTCAAATAAGAGGATGATTTGTTAATCTTTCCCTTTGAACGATCCTATCCATCTTAATTAATTAAATGGATGAAGTATTTTATCTTGTGTGTCAAGCAAGACAATAGCATCTCCCCTGAAAGGTCTCAGCATTTACAAATACATTTTCTCTCTCTTTCTCTCTTTATGCCCTTTATTGATTAACTAATTAAATTTCAGGTTTTAATTATATAATATCTCTTTCTCTCTCTAATTTCTTTTTAAAATTGTTTGTGCAAATGGATTCGATTGTGGGTTTTGTTTTTGTTTGACCCGGTCGTGTTTTTGCGCCCTGGGCGATTTCAGTAGCATTCATTAGACTATGCTTTATAGGAATAGAACGAGGGAGCTTGAGAGGTTCAATATCCAGCTTTAGCCTAATCAATTTTAGTGTAACAATAAATCGTTAGAAATTTTACGAATATTTAAATTTGGCATTAAATTTTAATCAGTAATCTTATATTTATGAGATAATAAATAATACATTCCGTGAGGATTTTAGTTGATTTGTGTAAACATTAACTATTTATTTAAAGATTATTATTTTCCCTCCTGATTCGCTTACATTATAAATATTTACAAATGGGCGGTAATAAAAGTTTTTTTTTTTTTTACAATTTTATCAAAAAATCCAGAAAGATAGGTATTTTTATGAGTATTTTTTATAAAAACTAGTTAGGTATATACACTATAAACAGTCAATCTTGAGATTTTGCTGTTTCTTTATGTTTTAATTTCTCAAAACTTATTTTAGTAATTTATTTCACTCAGGGTATATATTAATGATAATACTACAATATATATATATTGTGACAAAAAAGTTTCCTGAATATCTCATTTGTCGATATTCGTGGTGTGGTACATCATGAATACGTTCAAGAGGGTCAATAAGGAGTATTATGTGACTGTTTTGAGGGGATTGCGTGAACGGGTCCGTCGTGTTCGGCCGGAATTGTGTGCAGACAATTCGTGGATTTTGCACGACGACAACGCGCCATCTCATCGAGCCACGATTGTGAACGCATTTAAGGCAAAAAACTCGATAAATACCATCGACCAGGCACCGTACAGTCCAGAACTGGCCCCGTGTGACTTTTTCCTCTTTCCATAACTAAAATTGCCACTCCGGGGAACCCGTTATGACTCCAAGCCTACCATAAAACAGAATGCGTCGAGAGAGCTGAACGCCATTCCGGCCAACGCCTATAAAAATATTTCGAAGATTGGAAGAAGCTTTGGCATATGTGTATTGTTTCAGAAGGGGCATATTATCAAGGAGACAAAATAAATATTGAAGAAGATTAACCTTTTTACGTTTTATTTAGAAATTCCGGAAACTTTTTTGTCACAATGTATATATGTCTAAATATCAAGACATATAACCTTTTTCGGAACTAAATACACCAAAAAAGTTATTATCAACGGGTTAATAAACCTGACAGTCAATTGGTGAATACTACAATATAAACTTGGAAAACAGAAAAGAAAATAAATAAATGAGGTACTACCACTAACCAAACCGAGTGCTGGGGAAGAGAGAGAAAATATATAACCTTAATGGAAAATAGTCAAGTTATTAAGAAAAATATTGTCCTAATATTTCAGAATAAATTAAAACGAATGAGTTAGGCTATACACTTTCATTTACTAAAAATATTCCATAGAAATCTTTTCAGGTATATCATCTTTAGTAGGATTAAAATTTGAATCCGTCCATAATTAATAGTTAAATTACATTTAATTTATGGATCTGACATGCAAAAGTGTATTCCTGACTTGAATCTTTTTATTAAAAATTTTTTTTCTCATAGATAAAATAAAATACATGACATTTAAGCACGAAACTGCAATTGCATAGCTTTCAGGCGCTTTGGAATAGACTCTTAAAAATTTTCAATTTTAAGTTTTTTAATAACATTTATTTCTTTTTAAATTGTTTAATTAAAGACAATTAATTTTTTTTTTTAAATTTAACTTAGTAATTATATTAGGTATGGTAGTAATATAATTATTATTTTTCGGGTTAACATTCAAAACATTACTACATATAAAGTTTAGCTAATTAAAAATCATTTGATTCATTATTCCGACAGTTTATTTATAAATGCAAGATTAACCCATTTAAACTTCTATAATTAAAAGTAATTCATAAACTATATATATAACTATATATATATATATATATATATATAATTAAAATTGACCATTATATACCCACTTTTAGTGTCTACTCTTTTTTATGGGAAAATTTTCTTAAAATGTTCTGTTTCGAATGATTCTTTAATAGAAATGGTTCATAAATAATAATAATAATAATAATAATAATAACAAGATGTAATCCTGTGTATTAATTAATCATTATTTTAATCTTTCCACACCGTTGAAAGTTAATTTTTTTTTTTAATTTTAATTGGTCTCTTCGCATGTACTTTTTTTCCTGAGTTGAGGTTTGAACCTTAACATTCTAACTTGCTACCAATTTTTTTTTTTTTTTTTAAATTTCAATGAATTATTGATTTTAATTGAATGAAAATTGACTAAAATTTATACCCGGTTGAATGGTGTAGGTCTTTGGTTGATCTAATGCCATCGAGGAGAAGCATTGACCTTGGTTCAAAATCTAATTGAAAAAGTTTCCCTGGCAACGATCATTAAGAGATAAACACGCGATAGAGTCCAAAAGCTATGAGAGGTAGGGTTGAAAAGGAGAGAAATATCCAAAAGTTTTTTTTTTAATGATACGCCATTTGAAACCCTTCAGGATATTCTCCGTTGACTTTTTTTTTTGTAAATTTATTTCTTATGAATGAGTAGCTTCGTTCATTTTAATGAATACTTCACGGGAATGTTATTTATTTTTTATATGATGATCTCAATTAACAAAAATTTATTATCCCTAATCTTCTAAATAAATAGACAATGCATTTGTTAATTTTTCATAATTAAATAATAATATAAAATCATTAAGCTTCTATTCTTCATTTTTCAACCAAATTAAAGATAATTAATACGATTTTTATTTGAAAGAATATGTTTACTGGTGTGTGAGAGAGCATATCATCCTTTACCATTTCTACAAAATGTATTCAAATTCATATCAATAAAGATATAATTTGTTCAGTAAATTAAAAATAAACTCTTCGGTCAAATTTTATATTTATTGATATAGGACATTTGAATTTGGACTGTTTAACTATCAACAGAATATTTCTTCTTTCCAAAATAAACTTGAACAAGACTTTAATTAAAAATTATTCTTATATAGTTGTAAAGTTTTTAAGTTTAATTTTAGTTTACTTAACTTATTAAAATATTTCAACTATTATTAATAGGTTTGTCTATTAATCTCAATATGTATATTTATATATATATATATATATATACACCAATTTTAATATAAAAATAAATAATATATAAATAAATAATAAATAAATAAATAAATAAATATATATATATATATATATATATATATATATACCAATTTTAATATAAAAATAAATAATATAATATGAAATTAATTAATAGAATTTCAGTTCATAAATTTATTTTATTAAAATTATTTCTATCCCATCTTAAAACTAAAATATTTAACATTCTAGCATTTAGGCTTATTTGGTCTATTCTGACCGGACAGGCCATTTGTTGAAAATTATGTTTTTGAACTCAGGGGAGTTGAAATTTCATATTGAATTATTCGTTTTGAAATAATAACCCCTTTTGATATTTTCGTATATTCAGTTAGCATCCTAAAGAAATTATGGTAAAAATTCAGTTCTAAATTCCTCCTGAATTTTATAAATATTTATGCAAAGGTACGTTAAATTAAATAAACATTTCTTTCTCTTTTCTTTTCTTCTTTAAGAATTCTTATTATATTAAATAAACAAAACTATAGTGTCAGATTAATCTAATTTGATAAGAGTAATTGATACATTTTTAGTGAATCATTAAAGAAAGAAATAATTTTCTTACAAGACCTTCTAAACTGATTTATCTACTGAGTTGGGGTAATATACTATCTAAAATTAAACAATCTTTATTGTTTTTGGATTTTTTTGGGTTCATCCGAAATTTTTGAATTCTTTACGTTGTTTAAAAAAAGCTGGAGTGTCTCCATTCGACTATCTCGCAAATTTGAATTGGATTAAATAACATATTAAATTTAAATTAAATTAAATTAATTAAATTACAAATTAAAATTAATAAATAATATTTATTAAACCAGCACACATGTATGGCTCTTTGTTGATGGCACGTCACGTGTTGGCGCGTGAGATTTGTGGTGTTAAAAAATTAATTCTGGTACTTTCAGCAAATAAACTGAAATTCTATATATAGCAGTTTTATACAATTATTAATCATGTGAAAAATTATCAAACATATATCTTTATTTTTACTGTCACTTTAGAAGAAAAAGACTCAAAACGTTGTAGATAATGACCCTCTTCCGGTTGAGCTACATTTCTCAAAAGTTGATAGAAAACTATGAATTTTGAATAATGCCCATGTACCAAATTTCATCATTTTAGCTTAAACCGTTTTTGCGTAATCTTGGTTACATACACACACACATACACACACAGACATTCTTCTCAACCTTAGTGAAAATGATTCAGGAACCTTCAAAACGTATAAAAACATCAAAATCTCAAAAATTTTCGTGGTCGCAATACTATCTCTTAGTAAAAATCTGCATAAACAGATCAAATTTTAGTCATGAAGCAATTTCAGATTCTATCACCATTTTTCTACACTTAAATATATAAATTTCAACATTTTTAGATATATCTTATAGGTAATTACTGGAAGGAAACATATACATATATATATAAGCTTAATATTAAATTAATTTTTATTTAATCTTTTTCTGTAACATTTATCTAATTATCTAATCTGAATAATATTTAAATTATATATATATTTATAATTCATCGTTCGATTTTCATCTCTTATAGGGTCATAGAATTTAATATGTACACATTCTCTCTAATATTATTATTGATTAAACTATGGAGTGAAATCTGTGTGGAGTAGTAAACTCCAAAGTAGAATATAATTTGCAACTTGCTTTCACACTGACAAGGCTTTGACATCAACTCACTTAAATATAAGTCTTTAGAGAACATTTCATTAATATTATTAATTTAATGCATAATAATAAAAAAAATGCAAAAAAAAAAAAAACTAAACATGATTATCCTTATCAGTTCATATATAGATACTGAATTTTAGAGTTTTTTTATATATAATTATTAAAGAAAAATAAATGATTATAAATATTATATAAATTATCCTCTTCGTTCCTTGAGGAAATATTTTGATACAACTGAGATATGAACTAAATTCTTTTCTAACAATAATTTTAATTAGTTTCTTAGAAATTGATAGGTTCGTCTCTAAGGTCCACGATCCCCCCCCCCTCTCTCGTCCTGATATATAATGAGTGAATGGGGAACCTGATCTATTGTTCTAATATTAAGGCATCATCCATCATCTGATAAACTTAACTTAATACATCCTCCAAATGCCTTCATACTATGAAAAAAAAGGTAATAATTATTTTCTATAGTTTAAAACATTTTCTTTTCATTTTTTGTCATATGTTATATATATATATATATATATATATATATATATATATATATGTATTTATATATAAAGAGAGAGAGAGAAAATTTAAAATAATATTATATAAAATATTAATATGGATGCTATTCTTAATTAAAAATCCAAAGACATTTATCTTGGAAAAGATATTCATTAAAAAAAAAAGAAAATTAATTTATTCAGAATAAAATATTAAAATATTTAGCTAAAAAAAAATCTTATATTACCATTTGCATTAAAATTCTTCGATATATTTCTATTTATTTTATTTTTTTATCATTTATATTTATATTAAACTAAATAAAAATTTATATTCGTCGTTTTACTGAAATAAAAATAATAATTACAAAATAAAAATTTCAGATAATTTAAAAATTGTTATCATATAATTAACATATTTTAATTAATGGTTAATGGACAGATAAATCTTCCACATTATTACATTATTACTACCCACACAATCATGATTTTTTATCTTCAATGATGGTTTCTTAAAGACTTTATGTCTTCTAAAAATCTTGATTTTTATTTTCATTTTTCCTATAATGCGCATAAAGTTTCGTGATTTAAAGCGTTGTAAGAAATAAATAAATAAATGAAAAAATTAAAAATAATAATCCAGAACTATTCAAGTATTTTCATTTTTATCTCTTTTTCATTCTTCAGATGAAGTATTATTGCTGGAAGTTTATTACCTAATCATTATCAAAGTAGATTTTTATATATAAATATATGCACCATATATTAAAGAGTAGTATTGTTTAATTCAGGCCTGGCCAACCCAAATGACTCCATGGGCCTTTTGATTAGGAGCAATGCTACAGGGTCCGCATTTTTTTTTAAATAAAATAATACTTTTTTTTAAATAAAAATAATAATAACAATTTAAAATAAAAATATATTCTCTATTCATTACTATTATTTCTAACTTTTTTCTTCTTTTTTATGGAATCAAATATCTAGTTTAAAAATTGTAATACATATTTTAAATAAAAAAAATGAATTAATTATAATTATTTCAATTATATTCTCAGTTTTTGAATATACAGACGAGAAATGAAAGTTACAAAAGAAATAGAAAGTTAACTGGCGGGCCGCACAATTTTTCACGGTGGGCCGCATACGGCCCGGGGGCCGCGGGTTGGCCAGGCCTGGTTTAATTCTTAATTTCATTTTGAACAATTTCAATTTTTTTAATGATGAATAATTTTTAATTCAAATCATTCATTCAGAATGTCATTTGTCACAAAGAATTCTGATCCAGCTTTGAGAAAATTACTAGTAGATGATGTTATTTTGCGTTGTATAAATAGGAATCAATATTACATAAAACAAATGATCGCTCGACGGATCACTTTCTATGTGCTTGAGGCTTAAGAGGGCTTAGTCTCTAGGCATTTAGACCTCTGTCTACAAAGCTACATCTAGACGGGTTGACTGACTAATGTAAAACCGTTCTTAAAACTCAATGAATTATTTTTAAAATTTTTACAAAAAAAAATTATCAATATACCGACGATAGTAAGGGAGGTATCGTTTTCACACAAGATTTCACTTTTTGGGATTTTTACATATCTCCACGAATCATGCGTTTTCTTAACCGAAAAAAGTATTTTTAGCATGTCTGTCCGTCTGTGTATCCGTATAGATGTGTACAGCTTGAATAGCTCAACGGATTATGATAAAATTTGGTATATTTAGCATCAGTAGCATGAATTGATCAACTTTTGGTGTATATCTGGAAAACGGAAGTGGTAGTTTACAAATTATTAATTTTATATTCATTGTCGGAAAATATTTCACTTATAATATACACTTGCGTGCAGCTAAATCGACTCAACCCAAAAGCGCGAATACAAAGTCTTATTTTTTTGAAATGGCTAAGCCGATATTTATAAAATGTATATATTTTAAAAGCTTATTAATTTAGCTTTACATTGATATCAATATCAAGTAAATTGGTTGATTACTTTTTAAATTATTTGATCTGAATGACTGAACTGGAAAAAATGTTGTTCCTAGCTGCCGCTAATGCTTATTTACAATTGCCTTATAAAATTCCATACAACCAATTATTCTTATTAATCGCATTTCATATGTTTTTTGGATTAAATTTACACAAATTGACAACCATTTTTATCAGAAAATCATGGATACAAAACCAGAGGTTGCCTCTCAAGTTGTTGTTTTGATAAAACAGGGTCATTGCCAAAGAGAAGTCGCTCGTCTGTTGAACTTAAGTCAGTCTGCTATCTCAAGGATCTACAGGAGATTTCAGCAAACTGGTGGCTTTACTCGGAGACCAAATACCCGCTGCCGTCGGTCAACGTCTGCGAGAGATGACCGTTTTATCGTTACGACGTCTCTCCGAAATCGCCATCTCACTGCCGTAAGTCTTCAGCAGCAGCTGAGAGAAGTTCGAGGTGTGGCTGTCAGTCAGTGGACAGTGAGAAGACGCTTGAAGGAAGCCAACCTCACTTGCAAAAGACCTGCCACTGGCCCGAAATTAACCACAACCCACCGTGTAGCTCGACTTCAATTTGCTCGAGAGCATCTCAATTGGAGTATCGACCAATGGAGGGCAGTTCTATTCACTGATGAGTGTAGAGTGTGCCTTTATGATAGTGATAGGAGAAGTCGAGTGTACAGGCGTCCGGGTGAGCGATTTTCCCAATGCTGTTTCTCTGAAACAGTCTCTTATGGTGGTGGTTCTTGCATGATTTGGGGTGGCATTTCCTTGGACGGAAAAACAGACATTGTTTTTGTGCCTGGCGGAGGCCGTGGAGGGGGTCTAACAGCTGACCGATATATTGCGGACATTCTCGTGCATCATGTTGTTCCCTACGCCGGATTCATTGGCGAAAATTTTTTATTGATGCATGATAATGCCAGGAGCCACACTGCGGTGGCCACTCGGAAATACTTGACTGAAGTTGGTATCGAGACCATGAAGTGGCCAGCGCTCAGCCCGGACATGAATCCAATAGAGCATATGTGGGTCCACCTCAAACAAAGGGTACGATCAAGAAATCCCGCACCTTCGACCATTGTTGAGCTCCAAAGAGCTTTGTTAGAAGAATGGGAGAACATCCCCCAAGATTTTATAAAAAATCTTATAAGGTCGATGCGGGATCGCATGAGGGCTGTCATTAAAGCTAGAGGGGGGAACACCAATTATTAAGAAAATAAATTTTCTTTATTATGATTAAAATTATTGTTTTATTTAAATTTTTAACATTCCTACTTTTCCTTTCCTTAACATCGTTTTTCACTTTCATTGTCATTCAAATAAAATAATTTAAAAAGTAATCAACCGATTTACTTGATATTGATATCAACGTAAAGCTAAATAAATAAGCTTTAAAAATATATACATTTTATAAATATTGGCTTAGCCATTTCAAAAAAATAAGACTTTGTTTGCGCGCTTTTGGGTTGAGTCGATTTAGCTGCACGCAAGTGTAGTAGTAATTAATAATTGAGTAACTAAAAATAAAAAACAAGATAATATAATTTAATTTTTTTTTTATACTTTATATATTATTATATGTATATATGGTATTATATATATAATGTTGTTTGGAAATTAATTTATTTCACAAATCGTCGATCGGTTCTGTGCCTGGCCACAGCTCATATTTATTTAATAAATCGAAATTATTATATGATAAATAAATTATAATGATTATTAATTTATTATCCTTTTTTACTTTTCAATATATGTAAAATCTCTATGAAGGGCATGATTATCTTTATTTATTTAGAATATAAATTGGTTGAAATTCATAAAATAAATCAATTTTATTAACAAATTATAAAAATTTAGTAAATAATTTTCAACAAGATAAAGCCATAACTTTTAATAGCTGAAAAGACATTTCAAGTGGCAATTTCTATTGATAATAACACCTATCCAGAGATTGCCTCTGGCATTTACTAAGCAGCTTTTGGATTATGATACACGTTTAGAAACTTGCAAGCCAGCTAAGGGCTTTAAACGTGGCCAGCCATAACGACCAATCTGCCCCATTGCGAGATTTTCAATTAAACTTCAACAGCTTTAAATAAACAACATCGGACAAAAAAAAATTACATATATATATATATATTGCTAAATACCCTCTAGCAACACAAGTTAATATTTAAACAAAATTATTATTATTATGAATTAATACAATCCGGCAGAAAGCTAATTATTTTAAAATGAAAAATTTAGTCAATGTTTCTATATTTTTTTAAAAGTTAATCAAAATAAAAAAAAACAAACTAACTTTTAATTTCTTTCATTCAAATTAATAAATATCATTCTAGTAAATCCCTGTTTACTAGAATAGTATGAATGATATAAAAAATAACTTCAAATACCCTCACTTCTTTCTTATTTTTTGTTGTTTTAAAATTTCGAATTTTCATAATTTATTTTTATTATAGTGTTTTTATCAACTTCTCTTCATGTCTGTCTGACTGTCTGTCTGTTCGCACTTTTGACAAATTGAAATCGATTTTTCATGAACTTTATATTGAGATAGACTTTTGAAAATTTTTATAGATATTGCACTGGATCCCTAGAAGGTATGGAAGAAATATAATTAAATTATAATTAATTAATTTTAATGTAATTAACGATTATTTAATTTAATATTTGAATTTTCATTCACTCCATCTGCCGTATAAATATTGAGTTGGTTTTCATTTTGAAAGAAATTCAAAATAATTTATGACATTAAAAGATAAATGTTTAATCAATATAATAATAATAATAAATATTTTTTTAAAAACATTACTTCAATAATAACATTTACTTAATTATAAATTTAATTAATTTTATGTTTTATTCTATTTGCCAGTAGCTAATCCTTTTGTATTGCTCCGATTAATTTTTTTTTTCAACAGATTCTGAAGCATAAATATTGATTTCAGGATAGATTTTCATTTTGAAAGTAATTAAAAATATTTTATAGCGTTAAAATTAATGATGAATTCTTATTAATCAGTTGTAATGCCAATGAAGTAAGGGGAGTTTCCCCCTCAAATGGCATAGAGAAAAGATCCTTTATATATATATATGTCTCCGAGAGAAAATGAAACAAAGCAATGACCTTTTTATGAAGATAATGAGTACAAAATTCTATATATATTTATAAAATTTCATATTAATATTAATTATTTATTTATAAATATAATATAATAATTATTATTCAATAATAACATTTACTTAACATAAATACTTACATAAAATCAATTTTAGAAGATTAATATTTTTTTTTGTTTTATTCAACTTCATCTTTTCTATTTCTCTTGTTATATTAAATAAATTTATTCAATTAAAATTGCACTAAAAAGAATAAAATAATATAAATATAAAAAATTTTATAAATAAATATTATTCATCCAAAAAAAATATTTTATTCTTTTTAGTCTATGAGAAAAACATTATTTTATAATTTTTTATTTTTATATTTATATTATATAGAAATGAAGTATAACTGTATAAATATTTAATTAATGAGGAAAAATAGGAAAAAAAGCACTCTAATTTATTTAACCCCCTTTAGACTGAGGTTTCGGTTTTGGTTAAGACTATATTTAGGGCTTATGAATCCATATATTTACATTTCACCCACTGTGAAATGTACATTTATTGACACTAGGCGGCCTTAACCGAGACAGAAACGTCAGCCTAGTGAGCTTTAAATAAATGAAATAAAACAAAATGCTTTTCTTATTTTTTTCTCATGCATGACATATTTTATTTTATTTATAATAATTCACAGTATAAGAGTTATTTTACTCTTAATCAGTTTAGGCCTCATGTTGCAAATAGACCAATTAAACTTCTCGAGTGAGAAAAAGAATTAATTTTCAACTTTCTATCAACTGGAAAATAAGTATTTTGAAAAAAGAAATATATTTCGATTAGAAAAATAGAACCGCGACGTCAGCGTTTTTAAACCCCATTGAAACTATTTTCTGAATGGAAATTAAGAAATAAATTGGCTTTATTTGTACCTTTTCCCTTTCTTTTTATTTTTCTTTCCGAAAGAATAATTCATTTGCATTAAAGAAAGTAAAAAGAAAGAAAAGATAATTTTAGAGAATATTAAAGAATGAAGGCTTTAAATCTCGGTTAAATTATCTTTTTAAAAGTCCAAATATTTATTAATCATCTGAATTTCTTTTCTCTTATTTTTATTTATTTATTTATTTTTCGTACTACCTACCATAAAGTTTTAAATGATAAGTTTTTCTTTTATTTTAACCCCTTAAGAAAACCTCTTCCTTCAATTAAATTAATCAATTGAATTATAATAATTTATTTATTGATTTAAGAAAATCTTTACCATAATTTGTTTCTAAAGTGTTTTTTTTTTTAATTTTTTATTCAATTTATTTTTAAATAATAAAATGATAATAAATACATTTTAGGTATAACAATAAGCCATTTCATATATATATATATATTTGCTTGATGCGCATTTCGGTTGTCCCACCATCAACAAAAGCTCATAGTAATTTTATTTATAAATCAATTTTAAAAATTACTAATTTTACTGATTCGTAGTTTCAATGTCTCATCATCTCTCATCTTATTTATTTTTATTTATTTATTCATTTCTCAAATGCATACAGGCGCATTGGGCATTACATAACAATTTACAATATTGTAAACATAACAATTTTTTAAAGTTCATCAATCAACTTTTGTGATGTCGTTTTTTTCCTCAGAGCGTGTCTTCTCATTCGGTATCTCGATATAATCAACCGCCAGAAAATCCTCTTCACACACCCCAAACAAAACCATCAGAGCACCAACACCCAAAAACCACCACCACACAGACAAGACAAACACATATCAACAAAAAAACACCAAAACAGCACAACAAACAAACACACCACAACATCCATCCCACCAGTCCCACCCACTCACTCATTCAGAACAAACGACCTCAATCTGAGGGAACCCCCAATCATAAAATATAATCTGTTCCCTGTGTCGATAGGTCGCAGCAACTGTGTCCAAGGAATACTCTTGTCTATATTCAGGCCATCTCGAATACAACTATATAAGGGGCACTTATAAATGTGCTCCAATGTTTCGAATTCTTTCAGGTTGCACATTGAGCAGATCACATTTGGACTAATCCTATGTGCACATCCATCCAACCAGAAGTAAATCGCATTTTGATTTTCGTCCTATTTTATACCATCATCCAATTTAAAATTCCTCTTTAAATAATTATTTATTTTTCATTTAAAAAATAAATAAAAAGAGTCGGAATGAAGATTTTGAGATACATTTACTGTCGATCGTATTTAATTCAACCAACCATATTTCACCCCGCGTATATGCCACGTGTTTACCTACGTATTTCAAATCTCCATTCTACAAATCTCTCTCATGTTTTTCAATTCAAATATTTATAATGATTTATTCTACTTTTGTCGAGTGGTAGATATTTTATTGAATTCATGATTAAATGCATTTGCTCTCATTAAATCCGATAAAGTGATTTTTGATTTTGTTATCCGCCTTTCTGTGAATTCATCATTTGCTCTTTAACAGATCAAAGCTTCAAACTATTGGAAATGTTCAATTCGAATTTTTTTTTTTTAATAAAAATGATCAATAACTAACCATCGGACAACATTTAGCTTCTAGCTTAAATCACGAATAAATCTATAACTTATTTTCAAATTTTCATTTGCCATAATTTAATAAAATACCACCTGTTCTATTATAGAATATATTTATATCCTTATAATTCATTTGACTTGTTATATTTTAAAATATTTTATTTTATATCAAATATATTTACATATTTTTTTTTCTTTAAATAAGAATAATTAAATATATATATATAAAATACATTTCTATTTGGCATTAATATATTTCATTTTGAAGGTTATTGGTTTTTACAAATTGGCATGCTAACTTTGTATCTCTGTCTGACAATTTAATACAAAGAGAAATTAAGGATTTTACAAAGATTGAAAAATGAAAAGAAAGAAATAATTTCGAATAAAAATAAAAATTTCTGCAAATTAATTTCTTAGGAGGGGAGATTTAAAATACATTTATATTTGGCTGTAATATAATTCATTTTGAGGGTTATTTGGTTTTTGTAAGTTGGTCTCACAACATCATGTTATTTAAATCTAATCAAAAACATACCTGTTAAAAAGGAGGCCAAGTTCCTATCGGCTATTTGTTTGCCTAAAAAGGGTTCAAATCCATCCCAATGCCAAGTTTAGATGCACTTTAAAATCAATCATAATCATTTTCATCAACAGCCTGATCCACTGGTATACATTTGGCATTCCCAAGAATCGCCACCACACCCAGTCCTCCGCCTCCTGCATTCAGGCACGCTACTTTATTCGCGTCAACGGTCCATCTGGCCAAAATTCACTTTATCATACACCCAACTTAAATTATGGTATAGTTGTTAAAATACGTAGGTACATGGTTTAAAATATCTAAAATTATAATACTTAAAGAAATTTGAACTTGGCAGGTTTTCGTTTTGTACGTAACACTAGATTAATTGTATAATTATATTTATTATTTATATATATAAATTAACCTTTCAAGTTGGGTGTATGGTAAACTGAATGGCCAGATGGACCGTTGCCGTGAATAAAGTGGCGTGTAGTGCCTGGATGCAGGAGGCGGAGGACTGGGTGTGGGACTGAGTGGGGTGAAAAGTTTCCGGCCAGACCAAGAAAAACGATGTTTTTAAATTTTTTTTGCTTTATTTTTCAACATTCAAGATATCTGAGACCTGTACCATGTCAGCTGAACGTGTGCGAAATATTTTGCACAGCCATTTGAATATGGAAAGCTAGGTGCAACGTGCGTGCCGAGTTTGCTAACGTTAGACTAAAAACTTTCAAAAAACCCTTTCTACCGACAATTTGCCGGTGTAGGCGTAATCCAAACGAATTTTTGCGTCGATTCATAACTGTTGATGAGACTTCAATTAAATTAATTAAATTAATTAGAACACCGTTATGAGAAATGTATCAGTGTTGATGGAGAAAAATATAGCAAAAAAAAAAAAATTTAAAAACATCGTTTTTCTTGGTCGGGCCGGAAACTTTTCACCCCACCCTCGTATATATTAAATAAATTAACTTATTGAGAATTATATAATTTTATATAAAAATATTCAATTTTAAATATAAATCGAGCCTAATATTTTTTATATATAAAAATACTCTTTAAAAAAGTAAAGAATAAAATAATGTGTTATATATCTGAATAGATTATTACTCTAGATTCACAAGAATTAACTCAAAAAAATGAAAAAATTTAAAATGAAAGTTGTTATATCATATATAATTAAAATTTTATAATAGTAATGGGATGTGGAATTATAGAAATAAAATATTTTGTGATAAATAATTTTCCTATACGTTTAATTAATTGAATTCTTTTGAAATTGTTATGAAAAAAAAAAAAGAAAATCTTTATAGCCAGACATTTAGGTTAATTGAACTATTTCAAGAATTTAAAATTATTAACAATTTTGTAACATAAACAGCAGTTATAAAATAAAATTATATTAGGACCTCTCTTGGGATCTTTTGAATATTTAATATGATTTACATGAAATTATCTAGATGGATTTAAAACCATCAACAAAATGAATTATAATTTATAAATTAAAAATTATAAATTAAAATAAAACGCATTTCAAAATTTTTGATAAGGATTTTTCTAGTGATTCTTTACATGTTAATTTCCTGTTGCTAGTTTATATTTATTTATTTATTTATTTTTTTGTAAATTGATTGCACCTTCAGGCGAATTAAAATTATGAAGGGAACCGGCTATCTTTCCATTGTTTGAGTAGCAAAAGCTTCACGCATATTTTCCAGAGGGAATCACACTTATCTGATTGGTGTGGTGGAAAGGGAGCCAGGGGAAGGGATCCCTTTAATTGTACTCCTATTCATTACCAAGTTAATTGGTAGAATATATTCAATGCAGTCTTTTTGGATATTAATTAATTGAGTTTTTTTATTATATATATGTAGTTAATTATATCATAAAATGAATACCTTACTCTTTAATTAAATTAATAAAATAAAACAAATATCGCAACACTAATTTTTCTCTAAATTAGTATAATCTTAAAAAGATTTTTCTATTAAAAAATTTAACAAAATTTTTAAATTAAAAAGTAAAAAAAATAAGTTGACCTGTGGCCAGGTCCGAACCGACCGACGGTTTGAAGTAAATTAATTTCCAGCTACAGAAACAATTTCAAATAATTTTAATATATCTATTAATGTAATCAAAAACAGATATGGATATAACATAAATATTTTTAATTTTATTTTATTTATAATATATAAGCAAGAGCTGGATGTGACGTCATGAAAGGCTGGGTGACGTCATATAATTTTAAATTAAGAAAACACTAATAAATTGACCTTTTTTGTAGTTTGTAACACTTGTTAATAATTTTTTTTTTAATATTAAATATTTTTGTGTTTATATACTTTTATAAAATGGTAGAGGAAGCGCTAAATTATAAAATATTTATAGTGGAGCCGCAGTAAAATAAAGTTTGGAAACCACTGAGCTAAGTTAGTTCAAAAATAATTTCAAAACCAATTTTTTTTTAAATTTCAAAATTTATAGAACTCTTAATGAAAGATGTGCATATAATGTATCAATCTAAAATCCATTTTACATCATTATTTATCAGTGTTTCCCATAGCATAATTGAGACGTATAACCCAAAGGGTACGAGAAAAGTGGGGGAGAAAGACACGGAGATGTTTAATTATTTTGTTATAAGGTAAAAATATATTTCTGTGATTGGTAAATTATAATGTTTTAACTTACAGTAAATTAAATTATAAAAATCTGGAGTGTCTCCACTTGACTATCTCGCAATTTTAGTATATTTACTCTTCAATTAATTTAAAAAAAAAATATAAATTTTGTTTTATAAGATAATTAATAATAATAAATAAATTTTAAAATTATTTATTTATTTATTCATTTATAAAATTAATTTTTTTAATGATATTGGTTAATTTGAAAAGGTATAATGGATAGGGGTCAGCAGTCAGCCAGCAGGAAAACTGAAGCTTTAGAAATGACATTCTAACTTGTTTTCAATCAAAGTGATGGCATTCTG
The DNA here is from genome assembly GCA_963082975.1 of Labia minor. NCBI lineage: Eukaryota > Metazoa > Arthropoda > Insecta > Dermaptera > Spongiphoridae > Labia > Labia minor. The sequence continues at coordinate 50,813,245 of OY720350.1, read as the reverse complement.
ATTCAGTAATATCTAAAATATATCTGATTATCGCTCTCCAAAAAGATCTGGAGTGTCTCCAATTGACTATTTTGCAATTTGAATTGGATTCAATAACATATATATTATTAAAATTAAATTTAATTAATTAAATTATAAATTAAATATAATAAATAATATTTATAAAACCAGGGCGTGTTTGGCTCTTTCTTGATGGCACCACGTCACGTGCTGGCGCGTGATTGCCAGTCATCGTGTTAAAAAATTATTTCCGGAACTTTGGCGAGATAGTAAAAATAAAAACTTATGGGTGAGGGTAAATAGATGGTCAAAACTTTGGGAAAGACGGATCTAAATGATGACTTTTAAAATTTTTTTAATCTTTTTAAAAATGGCTTGTAAAACTTTATTTATATTTTATGAATCTAAATTTATTTAATGTTAAAAAAAATTCTTAATTAACTGGTATAACTTCTTTCTTTTATGGATTTCAGTAAATAAGTCCAATTTACCAGCTTTAATGATAATTATATAATAATTAATCATTATAATTGAGAAACACCCATATATATATATAAGTTATGTAAATTATATAAATAAATGTTTAGAAAAAAATCTTATAATCTTCTAAGTATTATTAATGATATAGTGTGAATTACATTTAATTAAGTTGATGAACACTTGCAAATATCTAACGACTATTTTTTCGACTTTGAAATTTAAAACTGATTCGCTTGTTTTGGTTATGATAGCATTCTTTTTAACATTTTCATGCCTAATTGTGTGTACTGGAAATAATTTCGTTTTATCATTATTATGATAGAGAAATACAATATTGATGTTAATAACGTTCGAAAATACCAAATAGATTCTTTTCGCTCTTCTAATTATATTTTTGGTTATTCTTTTTTTTTTCTTCTATTTTTGATGTGTTTTTTTACTTGAATTAATTTAAAGAGAAAGTAAAACTCACTCTTCCGTAATTTAAATATTCATATTTTTCTTATTTAATTAATTATTTTATTTTTAATTGTATTAATATTTTTTTTCATTTCAATCCCTGTTTAAATACCTGGATATACTTTTTTCAAATTCTATCTAATTAGAAAATGGGCAACATGATGAGATCAATCAATAACGCAAAAAAATTGATATACTTTTTTTTATATATAGATTTTAATTTGAAATAAAAATTTGATATTACAGAATCGTGGAAGAATACATTTTCTTTATTGTCCAAGAGCCCCTTTCTCTTATCGATTTCATTCTATTTTCTTTTCATTCCCAATCTAATATAACTAAGTTTTGAAGGAAATTTCTATTTGGATCTTTTCCCAAACGAATTAGGCTATTTCAGGACACTGATAGGTCTGTCAGTCTGTCAACCGGGCAAACAAATCGATCGAAATGAATTTCTTAGAAATAAATAAAAGCATAAAATTCAATGTGCCACAAGTTGGTCGATGTAAACACATTTGTCTAACTCTTACCTCCATCCATTTCCTATCCTTTCCTAATTTCCTGACTCCTACGTTTTATAATATCTGTTCTTGGGTTTCACATTAATCAATTAATTTGCTAATTTTTTACATTACACAATTTTTTCAAAATTAAATTATTTTAAAGATAATTAAATAAAATAACTAAAGAAAACTGAATTTTCACATTCTTATTTAGATAATAATTTTTAAATTTGGCCAAATTTGACTAATTGAAATCAAATAAAATATCTAACTAAAATATTTTTTTAATAGTTGTATTTTCATGAATAAAGTTCGGTTATATTTACCAATTAACGAATTACATTAATATTAATTCATTTAATAGAATTATAATGAATAACAGGCGAAAACTAATATACTAGTATTTACAATAAATATTTTAATTGAACGCTTGGAAGATTAATTAAAGCTAATGATTAGGATCATCGTTTATTATCTTAGTTAAACATGATTTACTGATTTAAAAATAGAATTGTGCTGCTTCTATTAAAATCTTTAATTAAAATAAAAAAGATATCACATAAGTGTATAATCGGCAATGAAATCTACTCATTCATTTGATATTAATAGTATATAAGTATACTGTTTTTTAACCAAATTTTAATTTTTAAATTGAAAGAATATTTATATTTCTATATATATACAATATATATAAGAATTATGTTAAACTTGGTACATTGAATATTCAATAGAATCTAAGAATAGAATTTCAATGTTCTGAATCTACTTGCACTCTCCCTCGAAATCAAATCGGAAATTACCTACAAGTATAAGTTATATTTATATCCTTGACTAATAATGCAGAAATTTCTGTTAAAATTTACCGTACAAAATTCATACTTTTATTCTAAAAAAACACACTTTCAATCTCGTACTTGAAGATTTCCTTTTATTTAAAATTTAATAATCTAATCCAGGCGTCGGCAACCTATGGCACGCGTGCCAGGCTTGGCACGAGATGGGGTTCTGAATGGCACTCTACAAAGTAATCAGGGAAATCGCGAAAATATCGAGACGAAGTGATTTTTAAATAAGAGAAAATGTTTAATTATAATTATTAACAACATTTCCCCGAATTGAACGATAAAGAATGTTATGTAAATTGATGTTTCTGACTGATATAACTAAACATCTCAATGAACTAAACTTAAGATTGCAAGGAAAGCGCCAAACTGTGCTCGAACTTTTTGAATATTGGACAGGATTTGCTACAAAATTAAATATATTTTTATGTGATATTAATACTAGTACCTACAAATACTTCCCAAATGATATAGCGCTTGCAAATAAATCGACCATAGACAAAGATGAACTTAAAACCTTCGTTGAAGCACTTAAAGATGAATTTTCCAGAAGATGCAAAGACTTTGAAGCTCATGTGCCTATATTTTCTTTTCTCATAAAACCAGATTTAATAGATCCATTAATAATACCGTTTGATTTTTCAATTTTTGAGCGGATGAATGTTGATAATTTTGAAATGGAACTTATCGATAATATAATATACTAATATCTTCAGAATTATGGAAAACAAAATTTAAAGAATTACGAAAAAATCTGGAAGATGAATCTATGAACAAATCGACTGCTATATTAAATTGTTGGATGTCATTGCCGGAAAGATTTAATTGTTTAAAGAAACCGCTTTTGGTTCCACATATCTCTGTGAACAAATTTTTTCTCACATGAAACATATTTTGAGTCCACAAAGAAGTCGTTTAACAACTGAACATTCAGGATCTTGTATTAAATTAAAAGTCACAAATTATACCCCTGATATTGAAATATTAAGCATAAATGTGCAGGGGCAAGGTTCGCTTTAAAAATTTTTAATTTATGTTAGTATTTTATGTTATTTTTTTAATAAATATGTTTAAAAGATAAATTTGGTAAACAATTCTTCTTCTCTAGAATTATATAATTTAGAATTAAGGCGGCACCCTGATCATATTGGTAGAGTGGCTTGGCACACCACAGCTAAAAGGTTGCCGACCCCTGATCTAATCATATTTGATGAAAAAATTGTTTTAGGGGTGTGTTATTAACATTCAAAAAATAATAATTATATAGATCAGTTTTATAATTGTATAAGCATTTATTGTAAATAATAATAATAATAAATAATAAATAGTAATAATAAATAATAAATAATAATAATAAATAATAAATAATAATAATAAATAATAAATAATAATAATAAATAATAAATAATAATAATAATATTTATTTATGAAATCTTTAAACAATATTTTTACTATCTCGTAATTTTGATATTTCTTTCCCCTTTTTACTATCTCGCCAGAGATAGTATTGCGATGACGAAAATTTTCGATATTGAGATTTTGATTTTTTTATACGTTTTGAAGGTTCCTGAATCTTTTTCACTAAGGTTGAGAAAAATGTCTGTGTGTGTGTGTATGTATGTAACCAAGATTACGCAAAAACAGTTTGAGCTAGAATGATGAAATTTGGTACATGGGCATTATTCAAAATTCATAGTTGTCTATCAACTTTTGAGAAATGTAGCTCAACCGGAAGAGGGTCATCACCTACAACGTTTTGATTATTTTTCTTCTAAAGTGACCGTAAATAAAAAGATATATGTTTGATAGTTTTTCTCATGATTAATAATTGTATAAAACTGCTATATATAGAATTTCAGCTTGATTGAATCGCTGAAAGTACCAGAATTAATTTTTTAACACTGCAAATCACGCGCCAACACGTGACGTGGTGCCATCATCAGCCAAACATGACCTGGTTTAATAAATATTATTTATTAATTTTAATTTATAATTTATAATTAATTAAATTTAATTTAAATATAATATATTATGTTATTTAATCCAATTCAAATTTGCGAGATAGTCGAGTCCAGATTTTTAAATAATAAATTTAAAAAAAAAATTAAAAAATTGATTGATTTATTTAATTAGAATAAAAAATTAGGATTCAAAATATTAGTTACATAACTCACAACTAGTGGAAATTCAATTAAATTTAAATTCCATAGTTTTTATAAAAAACTAATTAATGAGATCAAATTCGTTTAATTGTTAATTATGAATTGAAAAAAATCAAATTGAATTTGACCATTTATTTATTCTTTGTGTTGATCTATTTCTTTAAATAAAATACTATCATATTATAAGATGCCGATTTCTAATTTAATAGTATTAATAATAATGAAATTGAATCCGCGATGATCCTTTTACAGCCACTTCGATAGCATTTGACCATTTATTTATTCTTTGTATTGATTTATTTCTTTAAATAAGATACTATCATACCGATTTCTAATTTAATAATATTAATAATAATATGATTATTAAAATTACGATTTCATGAATATTTTATTTTAATTTATTAAATTCACATTATATTTAGAAATGAGATGATAGTATAATTTAAAATTATATTGTTTGTTATAAAATGGTTATTATAAAAGAAGGACCGTATAAATATCAGATTGAAGCATCTTATGATAATAATTATAAAATGATATAATAATAATAATGAGGTGGCTTGGCCGAGAGTGTAGCGTGGCAACCTTCTACACAAGAAGTCGGCGTTCGATTCTAACCAAGAACGGATTTTTCTAATAAATTCAATTTAACATCAGCTACCTCCGGCTCCAGGAACTGACAAGCCCTGGTTCTATACAACCCTGGACCAGCAGGACTACTTCAAAAACAAGCAACCATAAGCAACAATGGATCGTGATGAGAATAACTCCAGGTGGTACCCAATCTACCCGTCACCTGGAGGATCCGGATCTTCACGAGCACACAAAAAGAAGAATAAAAGTTAACACCTAAAGAACATTCATATATGGGCCCACTTAACATCAATACCCTTGTATTTGGGAGCTTTGCGTGATCCTAGATGGTTCAAACGCAAATAATAATAATAATAATAAATAATAATAATTATAAAAAAAATATAATAATAATTATAAAATGATATAATAATAATAATTATAAAAAAAAATATAATATTAATTATAAAATAAATAAAATCTATCAGATAAAATAATTTTTTTTCACATTTAAAAATAAAACAAATAATTTTCATAATCTCATAGTACAATACATGTACGATTAAATCACTGATTGGGATTATTTTTTTTTAAAAATAAATTATACACCGAATTTTCATTTGATCTCTCATTTGGTGACCGCACACGTTCGTAATATTCAGTGCATTTCCTATTTATCCACTCGCACGCGTTTTCGTTCCTATTTCCGGAATCCTTATCGAGTGTTGATTGATGTGGTGATTAATTAAACGAGATCATCTTTATTAGAAAATCATCGGGTTGTCAAACCAACGTTCATCTTATGAAGAAGGAAAGGGTCGACCACCACACAAGATTTATTAAAATCAACTAATAAATATAACTACATTTAACTTATAGTAGATATAATGGATATAAACACGAATTTTTTTTTTAATCTGATTCCCTTTGATTTTTTTTTAGAATTAGTTTTCTTTACAAAATTTTCCCAAATATTCAGATAAGGTTTAAAATATTTTAAAAATGTAAAAATTTTTCTTTGTTTTTTTATTTATTAAATTTTTTTATTTTATGGGTAAAAACCTGGGTTAACTAAAATTGTTAAATAAACAAAATCTAGATTTTTCATTGAAATCTTATTTTATTTTATCATGTTTAAATTATTTCCTTTATAATATATTAAAAATATTATTATTATTAGTATTATTATTAATATTAATCATTTTTATTCATAATAATTATTAGGATTAGTTAATATTTTTACTATAGTATTGCGATCACGAAAATTTTCGATGTAGAGATTTTGATGTTTTTATACGTTTTGAAGGTTCCTGAATCATTTTCACTAAGGTTGAGAAAAATGTCTGTGTGTGTGTGTATGTATGTAACCAAGATTATGCATAAACGGTCTGAGCTAGAATGATAAAATTTGGTACATGGGCAAAATTCAAAATTCAAAATTCATAGTTTTCTATCAACTTTTTAGAAATGTAGCTCAACCGGAAGAGGGTTATTACATACAACGTTTTGATTTTTTTTTCTTCTAAAGTGCCCGTAAAAATAAAGAAAAATGTTTGATAATTTTTTACATGATTAATAATTGTATAAAACTGCTATATATAGAATTTCAGTTTGATTGAATGACTGAAAGTATCAGAATTAATTTTTTAACGCTGCAAATCACGCGCCAGTACGAGCCAAATATGCGCTGGTTTAATAAATATTATTTATTAATTTTAATTTATAATTAATTTAATTTAATTTAAATTAATATATGTTATTTAATCCAATTCAAATTTGCGAGATAGTCGAGTGGAGACACTCCAGTTAATTTATACTTTTGTCAATCTGGGAGTGGATAGATTGAAGGAAGTAGCAGACTCTCTTCCTCTTCTATTTACGCCCCTTATTCAAATGAATTAAATAATTAACTTCTAAAATATTTTTGACAACATCTGTTTTTTTTTAAATGTTGAATTATTGGTCATTGGAAAAAAAAACATTTCTGACCAGCTTTTCTTGATAAATTTATTAATAAATTTTGCCAGGTTGGATTCCATGAACTTCAACGAAGCAGGACTATAAGTTCTTGTCTAGAATGGTATCATAATATGAGCAATAACTCAATTTATAATCTATATATTTAATACGCTAGTGTCCGTCTGTACGCAAAAAACTCCAGAGCCTAAACTACAAGGAGTAAGGTAACCAAATTTTTCTGAGGTGAAGGGTACCTCAAATGATGAAAAATAAAAAAGAAATTAGAATCTTAGGTAACTCCTGAGCTGAGCTGCGGGTGTTCCATTTTCCAGAAATATATATAAAGGAGAGTGTTTGTATGTTTATAATTTGTTTACTTTTTTGCTGTCATAGAAACAGATATATATATATATATATAATTAGAACCTCTCTCTCTCTCCCTCTCTATTTAAAATTTTAAAAAATGGAGTGTTCTAGCCAAATTAAGAAATTTAAATTCCTTATGCAACATTGATAGGTAAATGAATTGGACTGGAAGAGGAGACATATGATTAGAGAAATTGGGGAAAAATCAACCGAAATGTAATTAAACAAAAAAATTCAAGAATTATGATACGGATACGACTTACATACAAAATGTAGAATTTGAAAATGTATAAATATTTAAATACTTAAGATCTCTAATCACCAAAGATAATAATATTCGAGAAGAATTTAAATCGACGTTGTAATTGAGTAACGCCTGTTATTATGCAGTAAAGGGGCTTATCTCATCAAAGAGGATCAAAATTAAAATATATAAAACAATTATTTTTCATGTTGATCCATGACTAGGGTGACCATATTTCGAAAACACCTAACCGGGACAAACGGTATACCTTTTTTTTAGAACTAAATTGAAAAAATTTTGAAGAAAAAATTACGAAATGTCCTAAATATTGAAAAAACAGTAGGGTGTCCCGAAGACATTTTTGGGACAGAGCACCTAAAGACGGGACGTTTGGTCACCCTATCGATGACTCTGGGAGACGAGAGTAGATTTGGAGTATTTGTGAGATTAATATTGTTCGCAGCATTTATAGGCCAAAAGAAGATGAGGTCACAGGGGGATGGCGGAGATGGCATAACGAGAAATAATGTCCAGATATAGTTAAGGTTATAAAATCAAGAAGGCTAGGATGGGAAGGGGACGTGGTTGGAATTGGAGAAACTAGAAATTGGGAGAAACCGATTGGGAAACATCCGGTGGAAGACCAAGGACCAAGGTGGGTGGACAATGAAGGAAGGGACATGGGAGAGATGGGACAGGGTAGGATTTGGTTGTAGCTCAGGATAGGGACGCTTAGAGAATTGTGGATGCTGCGGCTAAGAACTTTCGAAAACTGTAGAGACAGAGTTAGATAAATATAACATATACAATAATAATATATAATTAATTTACTGATTAAATTAAAATATATTTTACAAGAAAACAAATACATGTCTTATCTACTTATACTGATTGAAACAAAAATGAAAACATTTTACATATAGACTTTCAACCAAATACTATGTATCACTCGGGGGTACAGGGGGCGGAGCCCCCGTCTAGGTGTGAAGAGCGCCGAAGGCGCTCGGAGCAGCTAGTTAATCTTAATTCTTGATCAAAATTAATTATCTAATCACATTTTAAATAGATTTAATAATTAAATATAAAATTCTTAATTAATAGAATTATATTATTTTTAAATATAATATGAAGGTAATTGTTTACAAAACGGAAAGCTTCAGGTATTTGGATCAAACTTTACCTTTGAATTCCTTGTTTAATTCTAAAGAAACTTTTCTTATAAAATTTTTCTCGGTCTCTTCTAGTTGACGAGATAAACATTATTAAAATTTTCATATAAATCTATTGATATTCTAGTTAGCTACCGTGTTTTATTCATTTGACCAGCAGATGGCTCTACTAATTTTAGTGTTTTTTTTTTAAAATTCGGTTTGGTTATATGAAAATTAAAAAAAATAATTTTTCAATACCCAAACCGAACCGGAAAATTCCCAAAATTACTGAATAAGTGAATTAGTCAATTAAAACATTATTAAATGGCTGCTCATTCATAACTAGCATAAGGAAAGTTTCTTTGGAATTAGAAAAGGAAGTCACTGGCAAAGTTTCATCAATACTATAGTAGTAAATGTTATAAATTAAATAAATTTGAAAATCAATAAAATCATCACAGATTGAAATTTTTTATTTTATATTTTAATTTCTTAATTTTATACATTTTTTTTTTAAATCTTTTTCATCTTAAAGATTCCTCGAAACTTTTAAATTGATCTTGGAAATCGTATGTGGCCTACACTCCCTCTGATGATTCGCTTTCCTTTAACTCTTCTAATTGACTTAAAAATGATAATCCGCGAGTCATTTTATTCCTCCATCTGAATCATCGTCTATTTTTCTTTTAATGCCAAACTTTAGCCATTTAAAAAATAATAACTAAATGTACAATTACTTTTCAAAATAAAAAAAAAAAAAAAAAAAAATGATGATTTATTTACTCAATATTTTTTAATCAGTTAACCATTAAATACAGTATTGCAATCCGGTTAAAAAAATATAATTGTGTTGTTTCTATGAAAATGATCGGAAAGAATACTTGTAAGTAGTTCATACTAATAATCAAATAATTACTGAAACCAAACTGATTCGACTAGAACTAATTTTATAATTTATTTTTATACTCATCTCTGAAATGATTTATTTATAAATACTCTTATCTATTAAATAAATAAATAAATAAATAAAACTTTCGTTCTTATTTATTGTTTTCTTAAATTAATCATTTCTCTTTTACATTACTGTTCAGGCGATCTCATTTATAATCCGATGACCCTATTGTATAATAGACATTGAAGCTTTTTTTTGAATTATATTGCCAATTTGTGTTATTTATAATGAAAATCAATATTATAGTTATAATTAAATGTTACATTTAATAGTCAATTTTATTCATCGATTCATTAGTTTTCTCATGAATTAAAATAAAAAATTTATAAGATTATAATATATTTAGTATTACTATTTGTACCACACATAAAATCTATATTTAATTTTAAAATTATAGTAAACATACTTCTAGTACTATAAAACATTTATTAGATACGAAATAATAATTTTCATTCTAACTTAAAAAGATCAACTTTATATAAAGTTTATTTATATTTTATTAATTTGTATATCTTTATGTAATGCTTACTATTATTTAATTACAAAAAATAATAATTGTAGATTCAAATCATGAGTGAACGCGGTCATCGAGGACCTGTGGGCGCGGTCGCCCCTCACAAATTCCTGCGCAATCGCAGATGAATAATTTTCCAACTTTTGAGACTTCTTGTATACCTGCGAGGATTCAGAGATCTTGTATATATAATGAAAATAAGCAGTTCAATGAAAGCTGGACTAGTGATTGGGAAGACCGTCCAGTCATTCCAAAGAAATAGATAGATCAATTAACTATAAGAAAAACAATAAATATGATAACGAAATTTGAAAATAACAGAGTGAATGATACGAATGAACTGAAATATGATCTGGTAGACGTTTATACGTCAGCATCATATTTTACACAATTCGATTTATACTACAATATAGACTTTGGAAATTTACCGATGTTAAATGAGTGTTTACATTCTGCTATTGCATCATCAAACTTTTAGATAGTAGATCTTTGCCATTCTGTTTGTTCCTACCTTAATGTTCTATCGTAGCGAATGGCGCTCTCCTGGATTCACTGTTTGATGGATGCAGAAGGGCTGTTGGTATTCTAACAATTTCCCCTACGTCAATACTTCCATCTACATATGGTACATGGTACCAACATTGATGCACGATTATCTTAAGAGACTCATCACGAAGGTACACCACCAATAAATTGTTTATAAACGTACCTGCCATAGCCCGATACTGGTTGATACCATCTGGCTCATATGGAGTTGTAGATGTAAATAACAATAACGCTTACAAATGTTACCTCAGACCTCTGGTGACGGCACGTTATGATGAAGCTACTCTTAAATCCAATCATGCCATTACCTTGTTATCTTATTTCCGGATAATTTATATCTATTTTCTTAGATGGATTTTCATTGATTCCATTCATCCAGAAATCCGGATGATTTTCAACAAATCTTTTCCTTTTAGTAATGATGACACCTGGCATGGAAAACTATGCTATAATGCAATGAGCTTTGAACATGTCGATTCACAGTTGCAAAAACTCTCAGATAAAATCAAAATGACACTAGTTGAACGAACTATTGAGAAAAGAGAGACCCAAACAAATTTGATCTCTTCAGAGTGCACAGATAACATACGGCCTACTGAACCAATTTGTATTCGAAAATACTCTCTTCGCAATGAGAGCCGATTTGGAAGTTTACAAGTCACAGAAGCCCTTCTATTCGGATCATGTCATCACAGGTTGGAAAATGCTCCCGGAAGCTGTATGGCTACCAAACATGGGAAAGAACCTTCTAATTGGGAAAAGACTTGGAATAATAATTTTAGTGGTCTAGGTCAGAGGTCGGCAACCTTTTGAGACGGAAGATTCAAAAATTACAATTTACAAAATCTTGTTTTTAAAGAGCTACTAACATTTTTGTTTCAATATTATAGTATTTGAATATGATGTGGGTGGTTGGTTTAGATTTTATTTTTGATTTCAAATAACTAAATAAACTGTTCTCCATGAGTGTTGTTATCATGTTTGCAGTATTTTTTTTTTTACAATATAATATTTTGAGTTTGGAAAGTAAAATAATATAATTATTAATATTTACGCATTGGAACAAGAGGTGCACGTTGCCGACCACTGGTCTAAGTATATTTGCGAAGGACGGTTTGACTTAAATATTAATTCTCATCAATCTTGGTCGCCTGGAGGTTATGGAGATATACGAACTCTATTTGCGACCATTTTAAGAAAGAATCGAAAATAACAGAAATAACATTAATATAGTTGGCGGATTATGAATTCGTAATTGTGATTAATTAAATTTTAATAAATTACCCAAGATCATCTTTAAAAATGTTACTATATTATTTCAGATTAGGCCAAGATTCCTCCGTCATTATTAAAAGTCATATTATATATATATATAATTGTGATCTTTATTATTTGTTAATTATATAGTTATTAATACCTTAATTATTATTATTTATGGATAAACCCTGAGGATCACGCAGAGCTTTAAAGATAAATTATTAATTATTGAATTTCCCTAGGCCCGAACTCGATTCTTCAGTGTGGTAGGAGTCTCTATGATCCTAACCACTAAACCACCGAAGAAGCTATTAATGCCTTAATATATATATATATATATATATATATATATTCAATAAATTAATAATTTTAAATATTTTTATTTGTCTTCTTTTTTTTCCTTTTTATTATTTATTTAGTAAAAAGTACGAATCTTCCATACTTTAGATTCCATTTTCAAAAAATTTGCATATTTTATATTAATTATTTACTTTAATTATACCTATATCTTATTTAATTACTTTAAGTAATTTTTTGAAATGAAAAAAATGTATATTTCTTATTTTTCTATCAAAAGCATCAAATATAAATTTTTGTATTTAACAAAATGAATTATTTTTTATCTTAGAGTTGAATTTATATAATATTTATTTGGCAGCTCATTTATAATTCTTCTATCTATATTATCACTTGAGATGGGAAGAATATTTGATTATAATTAAGATTAAAATTTAAATTTGTGTTGAAAGGAAAAAAAAATACTTTCAGTTTTTTTTTTTGCTAGCCTTTTAAATATGTAAATTATTTGTTAAATTAATTAATCTGAAATTAATTTTATTGTTCCTGTATGTATATAATTACAATTTTTGTTTTCTTTATTAGGATATTCAATTCTCTATGAGAAAGCATTCATTGCTCTGTGATGTTATTTAATGCATTAAATGCTGCAATTAAACAAATGTCATATATTATTACTTGGTGTCATAAAATATGAAATTTTTGCTAATAAAACAAATAAAAAAGTCACATGATCGATTACATCGTCCTGTGGGGTAGGTTAGTGAGTTCAGGCTACCTGCGCTGGAGAGGAGACAGGCGAACGATAACCATCCGGGAGCCATCTTCAGGTTGAACATCCAATAAATAGATAGCAATTTAATCAAATGATAAGGAGATGGAATGGGATTCACACAAAGCGAGAGAGAGAGAGAGAAATGAACGTGGAAGCCGGGAGAGAAGCTCCGATCGGTTCGCGTGTTTGCGAGAGACTGACGGCTCGCGCGCCGCCCCTTCCCATCCAGCCTCCGCCTGCTCTTCCCCCCCGACCCTCCCCCCTCTCTCCCCGCCCACCCCGGGCACGACACCATAGCCAAATGGGAAGTCAACCCTTGATGGTCCAGCGGATCACAAATACTCGATTCCTATCTCAGAATTATAATTAAACCTTCAACGAACTTGCATCGTAACCGGTCATAGACTTGCAGGTGTGGGTCGGGGTAGGAAGAGAGGGGATGGATATGTCGATTAAAGACAATTCTTCAAATCTCCCTCCAAATATCAACAGATCGTGGTTGGTTGGCTTTTCGGAATTATTTTATTATTATTTATTTTACTATTTTTATATTATTATTTATTTTACTATTTTTATATTATTATTTATTTTACTATTTACCTTAATTAATATTTTGAAATTAATCCACAATTTATTTAAACATTACATATACTTATATAATAATAATTGACTATTTTGTATTTTGTAAAAAAAAATAAAGTATATTGTTGCATAAAAGGAGTTGACCTTAACTATTTTATTATTATTATTATTATTATTTGCAAATAGACCCTGAGGATCACGTAGAGCTTTAAAGAGAAACGATTAATTATTGAATTTCCCTAAGCCCGAACTCGAGTCTTCAGTGTGGTAAACAGTCGTGCTAACCACTAAATTCCTGAAGCGTCCCTTAACTATTATAATAGTTATATAATATAACAATATATAAGTAGCTATTTTATTTTTAGATTAAGATTTGCATTACACTAATATCTAAATGAATCAAATTTTATGTTACTCCTTAATTATTTTTTCAAATATTGATTAAACGTTAAATAAATTAAATTAAATCTAATTTATAAATTGGTTACAGGATTCTTATTAATCAACCAAAATGTATAGAATTCATTATTATGATGATTATTGTTATTATTATTTTTGAGTTCATTATTAATAAACGGATAGATAAATATATAAAATTCTGTGCCTAATTGAATGAAATATTTAATATCTTATCGAATTATTTTTCTTTTTATTTTTGTAATATGATCCTTCCGATACTTTTTTTTTTTTGATACTTTTCTCCAACCACTCTTTCACCCTAAAATTCTCTCAACTATCACTTTGCTACCCTAAAACCATTATTTAGAAAAGTTTATCATTTGATTTTTTCCCCTTGTCCAATGACTTCTGAAAGTTGACAGACTAAGATCCCGAAAACTCGTAAAAATGCATTGAACTTGAGATGAGGAGGTCGAGCCCCTCCAGGCACAACTCAAAGTTGGAAACCATATAAAAAACGGACATACACCATACATAGCTATATATCTTTGCTTAAGTATAAATCTAAACTTTGAGAATTTCACTTAATCGAATATCATTTATTTAACCAAAAATGAATTATTCTCAATAACAGTAAATGCTGTTTTTCATAGAACTGTATACTTTTATATACCTGTAAAGAGTGAGAACTTAAGTTGAAATAATATGCGTATATACCCTACCCTCTCCCTAGAATTTATACAATTGAAAATTATAATTAATATTATCACTTCCCTAAAGACGTACAAATGTATTTTTCTCCAAAATCTCACACACACAATAATTATGATTAAATCGATGAGAAATGGGAGGAGGGGGCATCCAATAGAATTCAAATCACTTTTAATATAATAGTTTACTTTTATATTATTACGAGGGCACTAAATCCGTGACTTTTTAAATTTCTCGTCTCTTAAATGAAATGGTAACACTGCTCCTGTCAGCGGGCAACTATCAACTGACTCCTGTCGAAATTTGAATTAGCTGGGACTTTTACTTTTTGTTTGACATCCATTAATAGCAGACTACCTCGTGATTTGAGAAGAAAATAGAAAAAACTGAATTTCGTGTGCTCATTAAGCATTATTTTTTTGCGGAAAAACATCACTGAAACCGAGTTTTTTCCGCCGTTTTGTAACCGTGGATGAGACGTAGATCTACCTTAACACACCAGAAACCAAACAGTGGGTTTCTCGGGGTGAATTGGCACCAAAGATGTCCTCGACAAATCTTATTTTTTTGGAAGGGATAAACAAATTTTGGACGAAGTGTATAGACCTCAAAGGAGAATAGATCGAAAAATAAAATAATTTTTTATCCAAAAACCTGTATTTCATTCAAAAAGTTACGGAAAAAGTATTTGAACATTGGGCTATATTAATCGTTTATTTTTTAAAACTTTAGTATTATATTAAAAGTGATTTCAGCACTGTTGAGCCAAATTATTGTAAGTCGAAGATCTTACAGAAAAATATATTTTTATTTATCTCCAGTTGTTTAAGAAGGATAATCCGGATCATTTCTTTAATTTCATTTTTAAATTCTTTCTTTCCTTTTCAATTTATAAAGGAACATATATTATGTTTAAGACTATGTCATAGATTGTTAATTCTGCGAGGGTGAATTTTAAAATTTTTTTCAAAGAATTACATATATACTTTTCAATATATTCTTTACATTTCTATTTTCAAGATAATTCATTTAAAAAAAATTAATATTTAATAATATTAATTGAGGGATTATCATTTGCTCTCTCTAATTACTGTTTAGCAATATAATTATATATATATATATGTTTGTCGGTTTGTCAATCACAGAAGTAGGACGTTAATTCTTACTCGTCAACGAATACAATTCAAGATTTAAATTGAATAATTTTCTCCCTCTGTCAATTAAAACATATTATCTTATATTAGAAATAATTTTAATAATATTTTTCCTATTTACTTAGTCTTTAATCAATTATTATTAGGGGTTCCTTGCATTTGAAACTAAAAATTCTGGAGTATCTCCATTCGACTGTCTCGCAAATTTGAATTGGATTAATTAACATATATGTAGGGTTGGTGGCTTTGAAGCAGGTTTTTTTTTTAAATAAAATATCGTTTTTGTTAAAAAATATTAGCAAAAATAATATCGTTTTTGTTAAAAAAAAGAATAGCAAAAATATCGTTTTTGTTTAAAAATTAATAAACAAGTTAACAAATAAACTTCTTGATGAGCGTCGTTTTCTGAAATAATCGTGTTCTTCGTATAGGATCTTCTTAACTTGACGTCTTAAACATGAATGATGCCGTCTGAGCAAATTCGTAGCATTTTATACCACTCTGGTGACATCTTGGCTGAGGTGTAGGGGCTCTCGGCGACTAATGGGCCAATAGATGACTCAGTTATCATCACCAATCGTAGGCTTGAAGAGGGGGCACAGTAGTCTTAAATATTAGTCAGAGCACAACGAGAATTTGTCCAGTCGCTCCGAGAACAACTTAGTCGAAGGAATAAAAAAAAAAAATTATTTTTTTCAAATCCTACATATATTATATTTAAATTAAATTTAATTAATTATAAATTATAAATTAAAATTAATAAATAATATTTATTAAACCAGAGCGTGTTTGGCTCTTTGTTGATGGCACCACTTCACGTGCTGGCGCGTGATTACCAGTCAACGTGTAAAAAAAATTATTCCGGTACTTTCAACGATTCAATCAAGCTGAAATTATATATAGCAGTTTTATACAATTATTAATCATGTGAAAAATTATCAAACATATATCTTTATTTTTACGGTCACTTTAGAAGAAAAAAAATTCAAAACGTTGTAGGTAATGACCCTCTTTCATCATTCTAGCTCAAACCGTTTTTGCGTAATCTTGTCTACCTACACACATACACAGATATTTTTCTCAGCCTTAGTGAAAATGACTCAGGGACCTTCAAAACGTATAAAAACATCAAAATCTCGACATCTGGCGAGCTAGTAAAAATTCTAGTATACGATTCCTATTATTTAAAAAATATAGGTGCCGTATATATTATCTATCAAATTATATTTTATTCCGACGCTTTGTAAAGATTTATATATATTATAAAAATTAAATCCTGACGATAAATATAAACTGTCAATCAAAGTAGAGCGTAATATGAAACAGCGTTAAACAGATTTTCAATTATTATCTTAATATAGGAATACATCATTATATATTTTGTTATTCCAATAACAGCGTAAACCTCATAAAGTGGAAGCCAGAAATTGGTAAATAAATATGTAATCCCCATACTAACCTTACCTAGAGACTGCTTATTGTTTCCAGCGACTGCTCTTTACATTTTAAGTCATAGATTATAGAGTAAGGATTAACTGAATTCAGATTATTTAATTCTATTATTATGGTTAGAAGAATGAAGGACAACCGTCAGTATTACGAAGTTATAAAAACCTGTTTTATTAAACAATTAATCAATTAAACATTATATACACAAATATAAATAATAATAATACAATATTAATCTTATCATAGTAGTTACCTGTAATCTGAATTCAGTTAATCCTTACTCTATAATCTATGACTTAAAATGTAAAGAGCAGTCGCTGGAAACAATAAGCAGTCTCTAGGTAAGGTTAGTATGGGGATTACAAATATATAATAATAAAAATATATTAGATTTGTTATTAAAAATATTTGCAATTTCATTTTTATCTAATTTTCAGTATAACCGTTATTAATATCTTGCATCTTAATGTTATAAAAATTAAAATTAAACAGAACAATTTATAATGAATTTGAAATTTATAAGTATTTACTTCTATAGCAATTACAATGCAACTGATTAATCATTTCTCTTTCTTTGTAATGAAACATCATTTTACAATTAATCGATCAAAATGAAATTCATCCAATATCAATTAAAGAAATAGATTGTTTTTCAAAAATTATATTAGCAGAATATTGGTATATACAGAAAACAGACAATATTAAAGTATTTAGTGTTTTAAACATTTTACGATTTTAATTCAAGGAGTTAATCAGATTGGCTTCTGAAAGAAATTATTTATTTAAAACAAAATGTCATTTAATGATGTTATTTTCGATTATTAGAGAAATTTTTTGAAAAGAAAGAATTTGGAATCAAATAAGCGCACATCTCAAAATTTAAAACAAATTTCAAAGAGAAATTTCAAGAGAATCGATTTGGCAAGAGTAAGAGTCATAAAATAAAGTTTAATATGTGTAATAAGATAAGTCAACGAAAGTGTATCACATTCTCTGGTTTTGTAGATGCATGATTTTTGTATTGGAAATAATCATATTTTTTTGTTTTCTATATAAAAACAAAATTTTATATTTTTATTTTATTAACTAATATTATTAAATCTTCACAAATACCAAACCCCCTTTCTCGATCTCTGACTTTTATTAATAAACTCCCGTTCATTCTTAAATTAAAATAAAATTATTAATGGTTCTATAAAAAGAGAAAGAATAAAATTAGAAAAAGAACAGTGGAAAGTAAAAAATAACATCATTTTTCATTAAAAAAAAAAATATTTCTTCTTTTTATATTTAAAACAAATTTAAAAAAACAATCATTAGTCAAATAAATAATAAGAATAAGAATAAAAAATCGAATTTAATTAGATAATAAAATTATGATTTATATTATAAACATCAATTAAATTTATTATAACTAGTCTTTAAGGAAAGCCGCGGGGTTTAAATTCCCCTGCATCTTTGAGTATATTATATATATATTATATTATATCTACATAACACTATTTTTTCATTTCTTATAATAAATTATAATTTACATAGAGAATATAATGAAAAATCCAAAAAAATATATTTTCTTTATTCTGTATAAATTATATATTTATAGGTTTAAATATATATTTATAAATTATTTAATTGAAAACGCCTATTTAATCGACAACCTGCAATGATCCATTCGTAAAATTTTAGGAAAGCATTCATTTTTGCTTCTTTAAAAACAATAATTATGATTATAATTGTATTTTTTTTTCATCAAGTTCCTCTAACAGAAAATAAATTAATTCACTCAACTAGTACTAATTTGAAAATGACGGAAATATAATCTAAATTAATTATTAGAAAAAAAAAACAGTTGTCTCCTTATTTTTATAATTAATTAATCTTTATAATATAATTAATCTAAAATGTTCGGTATCGTGTATAGTGGGCAAAAGTGAAATGAAATGAGAATGGAATAACATTTAGCATAAAATAAAGATGGGGAGAAAGAGAGAGAAGCTAGACTAACTAAGTTGCAAATGAAAAGCAACGGCCACTGGAATTGTTCTAGTCCTGGGCTCTACTCCCCCTCCTTTTTTTTTCTTTTAATGAGTTTCCGCTGTCTTATTGCAGGACGAGATTACCATCTCTTGCGGATTGAGATTAAGCGGATGCAGTCGTTGACGAGGGGCTGACTATTGGGAATTGTAGAGAAGATGGGTGGTGGGGGGGATAGGGAAAGCAAGATTTAGATTAACAAATAATATGGATAAGAATCATGACTTTGGTAATTAAAAAGCCTAAAATTTGGTGAGGAAATTAAATGATATAAAAGATCTCGGGAACATTTGATTTCTTTTATACTCAAAACGAATGTGGAATATAAAATTTTAATGAAAATGTTAAAAATGAATGAAATTAAAAATAGTGGGCAATTAGAAAAGATATTTTCTTAAAGAATATAATTAATCTATAACATTTTTATTAACCTTTTTTTTTAAAAAAAAATATTAAAATATAATACTCGTTAAATTCGATAAACAAAAATGTAAAATACAATAATCAAAATTTATTATTAAGTAAAAAATTCCTGACTTTCTTGATCAGACATACTTCCGATAATTAAATAAATATTTAAAAAAAAAATTTTGTTATTAATTAGGATTTATGGGTTTATTTATTTTACCTTCTCCAAAAATAAATAAATAAATATCTATAATCGCCAATTGCTAATCATTAGAGATTCCCAAAACATTTCCTGTACTAATTTTTGGAGAAAATAAAACCAATGTTAAATTAGGTATAATAAAGTACTGACATTCAATGTCTTTAAAGTCAAATTCAGAAAGTAAATTATCTCTAGATTATTTAATATTGTATATAATATAATATTGTATATAATAATCAACTTGGCTTATATTCTTTGGAGTATTATGCATTAAAATTATTCAGATTCCTACATTTTGTCTCATTTTGGAATTTATATCATGTAAGATTTAATTTATTCGATATTTTTAATTAATTTTTAAAATTTTTAATTTTATTATTATTAATTGTAATGGTTTGGATAATTTTTACAGAGGCTCGTAGTCATGGTGTCGCATATTATGCATTCTCCCGAGACGAGCAACTACGTCAGGAGCAACAAGAGGCATTACAGCGTCTACAAGAAGAAGCCAAAGTACAACAACAAACAGCACGGGAAATCAAAGCCAAACGACAAGCTCAACTTCAACAGAGGCTGCAGGTATATACCACTTGAAGATTCTATTTCCGAATTATTTTACTTCATTTAATATCCATTTATTATTTTTAAATTAAAATAAAATATTTTGGATAATTAACTTGATTAATAATATTAATATATCAAAGGTATTATATTATATACTTATATAAAAATATATAATATATTTTGTCTTAACATATGTTTATTTATAAATCTAAACAAATTTTTATTAGTTATTTTTTCTAAATTAAACAAATAATTAATTTTAGGCTGCAAAAAGGCGTAAACGCGAACGTCTTGGATTACCACCTGAAGAAGATGAACCAGAAATGCCTGTTGAAGAATCTCCCCAACCAATACCAGAACCTGAAATGCTTCAAAGAGAACCCAAAAGAGTTGATCTCCCAATACGACCCTGGGATAAAGGAAAGGATGGGTCAGAAAAAAATGGTAATTTTTCATTTTACTATTAAAAGTTAGTAAAAGTGGAATAACTATTAAAAGTAAAAATTAATCTGATGAATATGAAGAGAAAATTTAAATATAAAAGTTTTATTATTTAAAAAAGAAATTGAATTACATTATAAAACGTAATTTTCATTATTTTAAAAATTGAAAAAAAAATTTTAATGTAATAATCATTTTTTAAGGTTTTTAAATATTGTCATAAAAGAATATTCTAAATTGACTAAAAAAAACAATGTATTTGATAGTAAATTATATTTGTTTTTATTATCCTATATTTGCCTATTTTGAGCAGGGTAATAATATTTGAGCATAAACTTAATTATATATATTAATATAAAGAAAAGGAATGAGAATATATATTAATATTTAATTTATTTATATATATATCAATCAATCGTTTATTTAATATAGATTATAAATCTACTTAATAAACTTTTCATTAACAAATTGTTTTTTTATTAAATTCTTTATTTATTGACCAAACATTTCAGTCATAAACATTGCTTATTTCATTTATTTTTTTGTTTTTAGTCATGACTCAACAGCAATGGGTTCAACAGAAACGCACCGAACGTCCAAAAGAATTTGCGCCTCCATCATCATATGCAAAAAGTCACAAAGGTACTAGCAGTCATCATGCACAGCCCCAAGCTCTAGATAGGCTTCGATTCAAATCGAAAGATTCGAAAATAAAAGAATTTCAAAATGAAGAGAGCAAAGAAAAATTGATGGAGAAAAAGAAAAAACGATCCCATGATTTTAAATATAATGAAGAAACATACATTGGACCACCAATACCCTCAACATCCTCATCATCACAAAAATCTAATATATCATTTGAGATTAAATCCACAAACTCGAAAATTAAAAAGTTTGATACAAATGATCCAATAGATGATTCTAATGATTCATTAGAAACGAGTATTGGTCCAAAAGTGACAAGAAAAAGGGCTGAAATCCCCCCACCAGCAACTATGGAGTATTATGGACCAAGTGGATCGGTGCCAAAACCAGTGCCACCGCCAAACGACCTCGAATCTTCCATTGAAGCTGGCCTCCGCTATTTAAGAGAACAATTTGAAGCGAAGGAGCATCAGAAAGACAAAGGACTTTTAGATATTATATAATATAATAATTTAATACTTTTATGTTATATTTACTTAATTTAAGCATTATATTTAATTATTATAATCATTATTAGTAAGAATTACATTCACATACATTCTTAATCATGTGCAAAAAAAGTTAAGTGAAGAATTGTTTTTTTTTTAAATATATATATAATGAAAATTATTCCATTTACACTTATTTTCATTCATACCTATAATTTTAAACTCAAAATTAAATTACTAAATAAAAATTAAAAAATATATATCGTTTCGATGTTTAAGTGAGAATTAAATGGCCAGTCCAAATACAGAGACTATGCAATACATAGTTTTATTTTCCCAACGAACAGTGCACGATCCGTCTGTTGAATTATCCCAGAAGCATGAACTTGCAGTGTGAAGCCCGGCACCATTTTTCTGCATAATTGTACAAGTAACTGAAAACAAAAATTCACATATTTTCGTTTAATTAGTTTAATGTGTTTATTTTACTTTTATTAATATTAAGAAACATAATTTTTTAGAATTAGAATCTCTTATCATACAAGTATTTAGTATTTTTATCATTTCGAATTGAGAATAAATTAATTAAAAAAAAAGAAATTATCATTTTACTATATGTAATTAATTAAAATTTATTACTCCTAATATAATTAATTGATTTTTCAAATTAAAAATAGATGATCAATGAATAATTTTTATTAATATATCTGGTTGAATTCATTTTCTATTTTTATACATGATAATTTAGAATACAATCAATTAACTTTGATATAACAATTGGTCGGTGTTAATTACATTAGCACTAAAATTTTAGCTATACATTTTTTTTATTAATATTATAAAAATTATCAAAAACAAATATCAAAATATGATTAAAATATATAATTAATAAAAGCAAATTAATTATCAAATTAAAATAACTTTTGTATTATGTATTAGATTAAATGATACAAAACGAAATTTAAATTTTTTACTTATTGATAGACATCTTATACAACAAAACTCTCTCTCTCTAGGGGAATAAAATAAAAAACAATTGATAATTGACTGAGAAGTTACATTTTAACGAAAAATAAATTTTTTAATTATATTAATTTTGCGAAAAATAATTTTTTCAATTTCTCAATTAATTATATTTAATTTAATATCCGAATGTTTTCAAAATTAATTCGATTTTACGATGCAAGAGAAAAGGAAAGGCATCGGATTGAATTCATTTAATTGTACTGAAATATCTATAGAGTCAATTTTGAAATTTCAAACTTTTCATAAATTTCACTTTTTCTATATACAAAATTGAAAATTTCAGGGTTTATAAAGAAATGATTGATCAAACTGAATGTCGAAAAATCCTTTTGAAAATGTATTTTCCTTCATTTACTTTTCTAAGTAGAACATCTATTATATTATTATTTATTTATAAGTCTTAGACAAATTCAATTTAAGGTAAAAATGATAAATCGTTAAATAAAAAAATTGATATATAGGTTTTTTTAAATATTAAATATGAAGAAAAATATGAAATAAAATTTTTGCATAAATTACCAATATATTTATAAGGTTTTTGAAGTTTAGTTAATTGACCAAGACATGCTTCTACGACTGCTGAAGTCCATTGATTTACTTTATTATGCTGATATCCATTTCCTCCAATAGCATTTTCGATTGCTTCTTTTATAATAGTACTTACTTCATCTACTACAAACTGAGTCTATAATAAAAGAAAACAAATAGGTAAGTGACAAATGAAATTTGACAAATTATAAAATAAACAATTACCTCTTCATTTACATCATCCATTATAATATAATTAATAGATAGTTATATAAATATATATATATATATATATAATTTAGTGGAAATATTTTCAGCCTGATTTTTTCAAAACAAAGATTTAATCAATCGAACAGGCAGTCGAAATAAAAACTGATTTATTCTTGTTTATTCTTGATGAAAATAATAATAAAGATTTAAATTTTTAGTGAAAAGAATAACAAAAATTTAAATGGTTATTACTGATTTTATAAAATTTCATTTAATAGAAATAATATAACTTAAAATTTATTTTAATAAATTTCTAACCTGTTTTATTTGCAACCAAAAAGTCATGAATCTAGAGAAAATAGTTGGTGAATCTGCCTCTTGGTGGCGCTATTCAAAATGTAATAAAAATGTATAACTTATAATTTAAATTATTAATTCTTACAAGGAACATTGAAATTTTAATCCTTCAGTAGAATTAGCCGAGAATTTTGGGATTTCAGTAAATTCAATATATATATATATATTATATACTATACAAATAATGTAATAACAAACTTTCATGACTTCTTCACCTTAAACTGTGTTTACTTAATATAATATACTTATATACTTAAATATTTAGATATCAAGACGTAAACATTTAATTTAATAAAATTTGCCAAAAAATGTTATTAATACTTTGATTAATGACAATAAAAATTAACGTATAAAACATATAAATGATTAATTTACAATTATATACAATAAAAACAAAATAAATTAATATATAATTTGATATCATAGCGGAAATATTTAATATAGTTTTAAATTGGCCTAAATATCATATTAATACTTTGACTAAGGCCGATAAATCGAAAACTTTAAGTGCTAATTAAACATTATCCATATATTATTACTTATTATTGTAAAATGAAGGTTTAACCACGACACAACTATGATCATATGGACTGTGAATTTGGTTGATAAACATATTAATTGATACCTATGTTTTTTACCGACCGACGATAGTAAGGGAGGTATTGTTTTCACATCAAATTTCACATGTGGAGATTTTTACATTTCTCCACGAATCATGCATTTTCTTAATAGAAAAAAGTATTTTTAGCATGATGTCTGTCCGTCCGTCCGTCCGTCCGTATAGATGTGTACAGCCTGAACGGCTGAACGGATTTTGATGAAATTTGGTATATTTACTTAATGCATCAGTGGGATGAATTGATCAACTTTTGGTGCAAATCCGGAAACCGGAAGTGGTAGTATTAGCGATCGACGATAGGAAGGGAAGGGTTATTTTCAAACCAAATTTCACATGAGGAGATTTTTTTATATATCACCACGAATCATGCACTTTGTATTGGTTTTATCCTCGGGAAAATCATATTTATTAGTTTTTTCTTGATTTAAAATTATATGACGTCATCCAGCCATTCATGACGTCACAGCCTGGTCTTGCATATATATTATAAATAAAATAAAATTAAAAATGTTTATATTTATTATTTATGTATCCATATCTGTTTTTTATTACATTAATAGATATATTAAAATTATTTGAAATTGTTTCTGTAGCTGCTAATTAATTTACTTCAAACCGTCGGTCGGTTCGGACCTGGCCACAGGTCAACTTATTTCATGTATGATATTACTCACAGACCATATGTTATGTTTTTACTAGTTAAATTAAATAAGTTGACCTGTGGCCAGGTCCGAACCGACCGACTGTTTGAAGTAAATTAATTTCCAGCTACAGAAACAATTTCAAATAATTTAAATGTATCTATTAATGCAATAAAAAACAGATATGGATATAACATAAATATTATATAGAAATGTAAAATTTATTTATTATATATCATTTTCTTACATTTCTGGTCCTAGACACGAATTAATACATATTTTCATTGTTATCATAATTTTTTTCATTGATTTCATAGAAAAAGCGTCATTTTTGATTAATAATTTAGGCAAAATGCTACTTTATTAAATACAAATGTAAAATTTATTTATTATATGTCATTTTCTTAAAGTTCTGCTACTAAACACTAATTAATACATATTTTATAGATATCTTAATATTTTCATTGATTTCATAGAAAAAGCGTGAATTATGATTAATAATTTAGGCAAAATGCTACTTTTTTAAATACAAATGTAAAATTAATTTTTTATATATGATTTTCTTCCTTTTTTGGTCCTAAACACGATTTTATTCATATTTTTTCGATATCATAATTTTTTTCATTTATTTCATAGAAAAAGCCTGAATTTTGATTAATAATTTATGCAAAATGCCACTCTTTTAAATACAAATGTAAAATTTATTTATTATTATTTTCTTCCATTTCTGGTCCTAGACACGAATTAATTCATATTTTACAGATATCATAATTTTTTCCACTGAATTCATAGAAAAAGCGTGAATTTTGATTAATAATTTAGACAAAATGCTACTTTTTTAAATTCAAATGTAAAATTTATTTATTATATTTCATTTTCTTCCATTTCTGGTACTAAACACGAATTAATACATATTTTATAGATATCTTAATTTTTTCATTGATTTCATAGAAAAAGCGTGAATTATGATTAATAAGTTAGGCAAAATGCTATTTTTTTAAATACAAATGTAAAATTAATTTATTATATATCATTTTCTTCCATTTCTGGTCCTAGACACGAATTAATACATATATACATATAAACATATATATATTCAAGTCAAAAATTAACTATACTAAATATTAAGATATTATTAATATTTTTTATATCAATTTGTTCACTTTTTGATTTTAATTAAGAAATATTTAATCATATTAACATATCTTTTATATTTCCTTAGTAATTTCGCTTTTTCATTACAAAAAATCTATTTGATTTATATATTCAAGTCAAAATTCAACTATACTAAATATTAAGATATTATTAATATTTTTTATATCAATTTGTTCACTTTTTGATTTTAAATAAGAAATATTTAATTATATTAACATATCTTTTATATTTCCTTAGTAATTTCGCTTTTTCATTACAAAAAATATATTTGATTTATATATTCAAGTCAAAATTCAACTATATTAAATATTAAGATATTATTAATATTTTTTATATTAATTTGTTCAATTTTTGATTTTAAATAAGAAATATTTAATTATATTAACATATCTTTTATATTTCCTTAGTAATTTCGCTTTTTCATTACAAAAAATATATTTGATTTATATATTCAAGTCAAAATTCAACTATATTAAATATTAAGATATTATTAATATTTTTTATATTAATTTGTTCAATTTTTGATTTTAAATAAGAAATATTTAATTATATTAACATATCTTTTATATTTCCTGAGTAAATTCGCTTTTTCATTACAAAAAATCTATTTGATTTATATATTCAAGTCAAAATTCAACTATTCTAAATATTAAGATATTATTAATTTTTTTTTATATCAATTTGTTCAATTTTTGATTTTAAATAAGAAATATTTAATTATATTAACATATCTTTTATATTTCATGAGTAATTGCGTTTTTTCATTACAAAAAATCTATTTGATTTATAAATTTCATGCAAAATTCAACTATACTAAATATTAAGATATTATTAATATTTTTTATATCAATTTGTTCATTTTGATTTTAAATAAGAAATATTTAATTATATTAACTTATCTTTTATATTTCTTGAGTAATTTCGCTTTTTCATTACAAAAAATCTATTTGATTTATAAATTTCCTGCAAAATTAAACTATTCTAAATATTAAGATATTATTAATATTTTTTATATCAATTTGTTCAATTTTTGATTTTAAATATGAAATATTTAATTATATTAACATATCTTTTATATTTCCTGAGTAATTTCGCTTTTTCATTACAAAAAATCTATTTTCTAAATTCATATTTCATATTTTATAGATTTTAGATCTTAGATGTTTGCTGGGTTTGTTTCGAATATTATGTGTACGAATGGTATGTGGGTGTCGAGTTTGATATTCAAATAATTGCGGGGAATTCGGAAGGCCAGTGGGAGGGGGTGATCTGCGGTCATTTTTTTGCGATGCCATCTATTGGGCGCCTGAAGAGTCGACCGTATTCTCCTGCAACACCATCTGATGTTCGTGTTACACCCGTTCCATTGAGGTGGACTGGGGTTGCTTAGAACACTTTTCGTTTTGTATCACTACGATTCGGACGTACTCGTCAAACCTTCGCTTATTCGTATTTCTTCGTCCGAAGCCATCTTTTCATTTCGCTTTTTCTCTCGTTTATATTTCATTTCGTTCAATATGAAGCAATTCATCCATAAACTTCGTCAGCCTTATTTAAAAAATATTTTATTCTTTTTAGGCCTTGAAAAAAATGTTAAATTTTTTTTTAATTTTTAGCAGTTAATTATATTAAATAAATTTATCGAAATAAAACTAAAACTAAAAAAAAAAAAAAAAAAAAAAAAAAAAAAAATTTTGTTATCGATAGATTTAAATTGGAGTTAATGTCTTAATAATTTAGAATAGAGAAAAGGAATATCTAATAATAAAATATTTTTTTCTCTCAGTTATTTATAATGAATTTTATTTATGTATATATATATAAAAAGAAAAAGAAAAAAATACAATTATAAATTGTTTAATTCATATTTAAATAAAATTTCTTGTCATCATTGTATAATTACATGTTTTTGATAATAATGTGTAGGAGTTTAATTAATTATTTAATGTCCATGCATTACTAATTTTAAAATTTTATACATATTTATATTGGAATTTTAACCTAACGATTAAAATTACACATTATACCTACTCGTAAACATAAATTAAATAAAAGAACTTAAAAAACTATACGTAAATTAAATAAACAATATAATACAATTATAGGTATTCATATACAATAAATAAATAAAGTTTTAATAATATATAATATTTCTATGTGGTCCATCTCAGGCATTTATTGGATGAGGCCATTTTTTTTCTTAAGGTTGACCAAATCCTTCAGTTTCTTCAATTGCATAATTAAGTTTTTCCACTAATTGATCGTAGCTGTTATATGCTGGAAGATCAAGACTATTACTGCAGGTGTGACTAATAGGAAGCCAATTAGCAAAAAGTAAATTTCCAATAGAAAATTTTTTAATTCCAAATTTTCCTATAAATAAAAAAAAAATAGATTGATTAATTAATATTCCATGTGCATACTAATGAATTCTAAAATTAATAGTAATTTCTTACCAAGTAATTCAGCAAAACCTCCAACTGGTACTCGACACGATCCAGTTACGAATTGAAGTAATCGAGCTCGCTTTTCCGAATTGGATGTTCGGACAAAGTAAAAATAAAATAATAAAATAAGCTGATTAATTTATTCATTCATTCAACAATTGATTTTTAACTTTCAAATACTCACATTCCAAAACCATCGAATTTGTTTACTATCACGGCTGATTCTAAAGCCAAATAAATTCATATTTCATCGATTACGTAAATATTTTCATTGATTTAATAGAGAAAACGTACTTTTTTTAAAACAATTATAGGTAAAAATTCTACTTTTGTAATTAAGAGGCATAAAATTATCTTTAATATATCATTTTATTCATTTTCTGATTCTAAAGCCAAATAAATTCATATTTTATAGATTTCGTAAATATTTTCATTGATTTCCTAGAGAAAACGTACTTTTATAAAACAATTATAGGTAAAATTTCTACTTTTGTAATTAAGAGGGATAAAATTATCTTTAATATATCATTTTATTCATTTTCTGATTCTAAAGCCAAATATATTCATATTTTATAGATTTCATAAATATTGTCATTGATTTCATAGAGAAAACGTAGTTTTATAAAACAATTATAGGTAAAAATTCTACTTTTGCATTGAAAAAAGATAAAATTACTTTAAAATATCATTTTATTCATTTTCTGATTCTAAAGCCAAATAAATTCATATTTTATAGATTTCGTAAATATTTTCATTGATTTCATAGAGAAAACGTACTTTTTTAAAACAATTATAAGTAAAAATTCTACTTTTGCAATGAAAAAAGATAAAATTATCTTTAATATATCATTTTATTCATTTTCTAATTCTAAAGCCAAATAAATTCATATTTCATCGATTTCTTAAATATTTTCATTGAATTGATAGAGATAAAATTTTTTTCGTACAAATATTAATGGGATAATGCTACTTTTTTAATTACGATGAGTATATTTATCTTTAATATATCATTTTATTTATTTTCTGATTCTAAAGCCAAATAAATTCATATTTTATAGATTTCGTAAATATTTTCATTGATTTCATAGAGAAAACGTACTTTTTTAAAACAATTATAAGTAAAAATTCTACTTTTGCAATGAACAAAGATAAAATTATATTTAATATATCATTTCATTCATTTTCTGATTCTAAAGCCAAATAAATTCATATTTTATAGATTTCGAAAATATTTTCATTGATTTCATAGAGAAAACGTACTTTTATAAAACAATTATAGGTAAAATTTCTACTTTTGTAATTAAGAGGGATAAAATTATCTTTAATATATCATTTTATTCATTTTCTGATTCTAAAGCCAAATAAATTCATATTTTATAGATTTCGTAACTATTTTCATTGATTTCATAGAGAAAACGTACTTTTTTAAAACAATTATAGGTAAAAATTCTACTTTTGCAATGAACAAAGATAAAATTATATTTAATATATCATTTCATTCATTTTCTGATTCTAAAGCCAAATAAATTCATATTTTATAGATTTCGAAAATATTTTCATTGATTTCATAGAGAAAACGTACTTTTATAAAACAATTATAGGTAAAATTTCTACTTTTGTAATTAAGAGGGATAAAATTATCTTTTATATATCATTTTATTCATTTTCTGATTCTAAAGCCAAATAAATTCATATTTTATAGATTTCATAAATATTTTCATTGATTTCATAGAGAAAACGTAGTTTTATAAAACAATTATAAGTAAAAATTCTACTTTTGCAATGAAAAAAGATAAAATTATCTTTAATATATCATTTTATTCATTTTCTGATTCTAAAGCCAAATAAATTCATTTTTCACCGATTTCTTAAATATTTTCATTGATTTCATAGAGAGAACGTTCTTTTTTAAAACAATTATAGGTAAAAATCCTACTTTTTTAATTACGAGGTATAAAATTATCTTTGATATATCATTTTATTCATTTTCTGATTCTAAAGCCAAATAAATTCATTTTTAACCGATTTCTTAAATATTTTCATTGATTTCATAGAGAGAACGTTCTTTTTTAAAACAATTAGAGTTAAAAATCCTACTTTTTTAATTAATAGGGATAAAATTATCTTTGATAGATGATTTTATTCATTTTCTGATTCTAAAGCCAAATAAATTCATTTTTCACCGATTTCTTAAATATTTTCATTGATTTCATAGAGAGAACGTTCTTTTTTAAAACAATTAGAGTTAAAAATCCTATTTTTTTAATTAATAAAGATAAAATTATCTTTGATAGATCATTTTATTCATTTTCTGATTCTAAAGCCAAATAAATTCATTTTTCACCGATTTCTTAAATATTTTCATTGATTTCATAGAGAGAACGTTCTTTTTTAAAACAATTATAGGTAAAAATCCTACTTTTTTAATTACGAGGTATAAAATTATCTTTGATATATCATTTTATTCATTTTCTGATTCTAAAGCCAAATAAATTCATTTTTCACAGATTTCTTAAATATTTTCATTGATTTCATAGAGAGAACGTTCTTTTTTAAAACAATTAGAGTTAAAAATCCTACTTTTTTAATTAATAGGGATAAAATTATCTTTGATGGATCATTTTATTCATTTTCTGATTCTAAAGCCAAATAAATTCATTTTTCACCGATTTCTTAAATATTTTCATTGATTTCATAGAGAGAACGTTCTTTTTTAAAACAATTAGAGTTAAAAATCCTACTTTTTTAATTAATAGGGATAAAATTATCTTTGATAGATGATTTTATTCATTTTCTGATTCTAAAGCCAAATAAATTCATTTTTCACAGATTTCTTAAATATTTTCATTGATTTCATAGAGAGAACGTTCTTTTTTAAAACAATTAGAGTTAAAAATCCTACTTTTTTAATTAATAGGGATAAAATTATCTTTGATGGATCATTTTATTCATTTTCTGATTCTAAAGCCAAATAAATTCATTTTTCACCGATTTCTTAAATATTTTCATTGATTTCATAGAGAGAACGTTCTTTTTTAAAACAATTAGAGTTAAAAATCGTACTTTTTTAATTAATAGGGATAAAATTATCTTTGATATATCATTTTATTCATTTTCTGATTCTAAAGCCAAATAAATTCATTTTTCACCGATTTCTTAAATATTTTCATTGATTTCATAGAGAGAACGTTCTTTTTTAAAACAATTAGAGTTAAAAATCCTACTTTTTTAAATAATAGGGATAAAATTATCTTTGATAGATCATTTTATTCATTTTCTGATTCTAAAGCCAAATAAATTCATTTTTCACCGATTTCTTAAATATTTTCATTGATTTCATAGAGAGAACGTTCTTTTTTAAAACAATTAGAGTTAAAAATCCTACTTTTTTAATTAATAGGGATAAAATTATCTTTGATAGATCATTTTATTCATTTTCTGATTCTAAAGCCAAATAAATTCATTTTTAACCGATTTCTTAAATATTTTCATTGATTTCATAGAGAGAAGGTTCTTTTTTAAAAGAATTATAGTTAAAAATCCTACTTTTTTAATTAATAGGGATAAAATTATCTTTGATAGATCATTTTATTTATTTTCTGATTCTAAAGCCAAATAAATTCATTTTTCACCGATTTCTTAAATATTTTCATTTATTTCATAGAGAGAACGTTCTTTTTTAAAACAATTATAGTTAAAAATCCTACTTTTTTAATTAATAGGGATAAAATTATCTTTGATATATCATTTTATTCATTTTCTGATTCTAAAGCCAAATAAATTCATGTTTCACCGATTTCTTAAATATTTTCATTGATTTCATAGAGAGAACGTTCTTTTTTAAAACAATTAGAGTTAAAAATCGTACTTTTTTAATTAATAGGGATAAAATTATCTTTGATATATCATTTTATTCATTTTCTGATTCTAAAGCCAAATAAATTCATTTTTCACCGATTTCTTAAATATTTTCATTGATTTCATAGAGAGAAGGTTCTTTTTTAAAACAATTAGAGTTAAAAATCCTACTTTTTTAATTAATAGGGATAAAATTATCTTTGATAGATGATTTTATTCATTTTCTGATTCTAAAGCCAAATAAATTCATTTTTCACCGATTTCTTAAATATTTTCATTTATTTCATAGAGAGAAGGTTCTTTTTTAAAAGAATTATAGTTAAAAATCCTACTTTTTTAATTAATAGGGATAAAATTATCTTTGATAGATCATTTTATTCATTTTCTGATTCTAAAGCCAAATAAATTCATTTTTCACCGATTTCTTAAATATTTTCATTGATTTCATAGAGAGAACGTTCTTTTTTAAAACAATTATAGTTAAAAATCCTACTTTTTTAATTAATAGGGATAAAATTATCTTTGATAGATCATTTTATTCATTTTCTGATTCTAAAGCCAAATAAATTCATTTTTCACCGATTTCTTAAATATTTTCATTTATTTCATAGAGAGAAGGTTCTTTTTTAAAACAATTAGAGTTAAAAATCCTACTTTTTTAATTACGAGGTATAAAATTATCTTTGATATATCATTTTATTCATTTTCTGATTCTAAAGCCAAATAAATTCATTTTTCACCGATTTCTTAAATATTTTCATTTATTTCATAGAGAGAACGTTCTTTTTTAAAACAATTAGAGTTAAAAATCCTACTTTTTTAATTAATAGGGATAAAATTATCTTTGATATATCATTTTATTCATTTTCTGATTCTAAAGCCAAATAAATTCATTTTTCACCGATTTCTTAAATATTTTCATTGATTTCATAGAGAGAACGTTCTTTTTTAAAACAATTATAGGTAAAAATCCTACTTTTTTAATTACGAGGTATAAAATTATCTTTGATAAATCATTTTATTCATTTTCTGATTCTAAAGCCAAATAAATTCATTTTTCACCGATTTCTTAAATATTTTCATTGATTTCATAGAGAGAACGTTCTTTTTTAAAACAATTAGAGTTAAAAATCCTACTTTTTTAATTAATAGGGATAAAATTATCTTTGATAGATCATTTTATTCATTTTCTGATTCTAAAGCCAAATAAATTCATTTTTAACCGATTTCTTAAATATTTTCATTGATTTCATAGAGAGAAGGTTCTTTTTTAAAAGAATTATAGTTAAAAATCCTACTTTTTTAATTAATAGGGATAAAATTATCTTTGATAGATCATTTTATTTATTTTCTGATTCTAAAGCCAAATAAATTCATTTTTCACCGATTTCTTAAATATTTTCATTTATTTCATAGAGAGAACGTTCTTTTTTAAAACAATTAGAGTTAAAAATCCTACTTTTTTAATTAATAGGGATAAAATTATCTTTGATATATCATTTTATTCATTTTCTGATTCTAAAGCCAAATAAATTCATGTTTCACCGATTTCTTAAATATTTTCATTGATTTCATAGAGAGAACGTTCTTTTTTAAAACAATTAGAGTTAAAAATCGTACTTTTTTAATTAATAGGGATAAAATTATCTTTGATATATCATTTTATTCATTTTCTGATTCTAAAGCCAAATAAATTCATTTTTCACCGATTTCTTAAATATTTTCATTGATTTCATAGAGAGAACGTTCTTTTTTAAAACAATTAGAGTTAAAAATCCTACTTTTTTAATTAATAGGGATAAAATTATCTTTGATAGATGATTTTATTCATTTTCTGATTCTAAAGCCAAATAAATTCATTTTTCACCGATTTCTTAAATATTTTCATTGATTTCATAGAGAGAACGTTCTTTTTTAAAACAATTAGAGTTAAAAATCCTACTTTTTTAATTAATAGGGATAAAATTATCTTTGATAGATGATTTTATTCATTTTCTGATTCTAAAGCCAAATAAATTCATTTTTCACCGATTTCTTAAATATTTTCATTTATTTCATAGAGAGAACGTTCTTTTTTAAAACAATTAGAGTTAAAAATCCTACTTTTTTAATTAATAGGGATAAAATTATCTTTGATGGATCATTTTATTCATTTTCTGATTCTAAAGCCAAATAAATTCATTTTTCACCGATTTCTTAAATATTTTCATTGATTTCATAGAGAGAAGGTTCTTTTTTAAAACAATTAGAGTTAAAAATCCTACTTTTTTAATTAATAGGGATAAAATTATCTTTGATATATCATTTTATTCATTTTCTGATTCTAAAGCCAAATAAATTCATTTTTCACCGATTTCTTAAATATTTTCATTGATTTCATAGAGAGAACGTTCTTTTTTAAAACAATTAGAGTTAAAAATCCTACTTTTTTAATTAATAGGGATAAAATTATCTTTGATAGATCATTTTATTCATTTTCTGATTCTAAAGCCAAATAAATTCATTTTTCACCGATTTCTTAAATATTTTCATTGATTTCATAGAGAGAACGTTCTTTTTTAAAACAATTAGAGTTAAAAATCCTACTTTTTTAATTAATAGGGATAAAATTATCTTTGATAGATGATTTTATTCATTTTCTGATTCTAAAGCCAAATAAATTCATTTTTCACCGATTTCTTAAATATTTTCATTTATTTCATAGAGAGAACGTTCTTTTTTAAAACAATTAGAGTTAAAAATCCTACTTTTTTAATTAATAGGGATAAAATTATCTTTGATAGATGATTTTATTCATTTTCTGATTCTAAAGCCAAATAAATTCATTTTTCACCGATTTCTTAAATATTTTCATTGATTTCATAGAGAGAACGTTCTTTTTTAAAACAATTATAGGTAAAAATCCTACTTTTTTAATTACGAGGTATAAAATTATCTTTTATATATCATTTTATTCATTTTCTGATTCTAAAGCCAAATAAATTCATTTTTCACCTATTTCTTAAATATTTTCATTGATTTCATAGAGAGAACGTTCTTTTTTAAAACAATTAGAGTTAAAAATCCTACTTTTTTAATTAATAGGGATAAAATTATCTTTGATAGATGATGTTATTCATTTTCTGATTCTAAAGCCAAATAAATTCATTTTTCACCGATTTCTTAAATATTTTCATTGATTTCATAGAGAGAACGTTCTTTTTTAAAACAATTAGAGTTAAAAATCGTACTTTTTTAATTAATAGGGATAAAATTATCTTTGATAGATGATTTTATTCATTTTCTGATTCTAAAGCCAAATAAATTCATTTTTCACCGATTTCTTAAATATTTTCATTGATTTCATAGAGAGAACGTTCTTTTTTAAAACAATTAGAGTTAAAAATCGTACTTTTTTAATTAATAGGGATAAAATTATCTTTGATAGATGATTTTATTCATTTTCTGATTCTAAAGCCAAATAAATTCATTTTTCACCGATTTCTTAAATATTTTCATTGATTTCATAGAGAGAACGTTCTTTTTTAAAACAATTATAGGTAAAAATCCTACTTTTTTAATTACGAGGTATAAAATTATCTTTGATATATCATTTTATTCATTTTCTGATTCTAAAGCCAAATAAATTCATTTTTCACCGATTTCTTAAATATTTTCATTGATTTCATAGAGAGAACGTTCTTTTTTAAAACAATTATAGGTAAAAATCCTACTTTTTTAATTACGAGGTATAAAATTATCTTTGATATATCATTTTATTCATTTTCTGATTCTAAAGCCAAATAAATTCATTTTTCACCGATTTCTTAAATATTTTCATTGATTTCATAGAGAGAACGTTCTTTTTTAAAACAATTAGAGTTAAAAATCCTACTTTTTTAATTAATAGGGATAAAATTATCTTTGATATATCATTTTATTCATTTTCTGATTCTAAAGCCAAATAAATTCATTTTTCACCGATTTCTTAAATATTTTCATTGATTTCATAGAGAGAACGTTCTTTTTTAAAACAATTATAGGTAAAAATCCTACTTTTTTAATTAATAGGGATAAAATTATCTTTGATAGATGATTTTATTCATTTTCTGATTCTAAAGCCAAATAAATTCATTTTTCACCGATTTCTTAAATATTTTCATTTATTTCATAGAGAGAAGGTTCTTTTTTAAAAGAATTATAGTTAAAAATCCTATTTTTTTAATTAATAAAGATAAAATTATCTTTGATAGATCATTTTATTCATTTTCTGATTCTAAAGCCAAATAAATTCATTTTTCACCGATTTCTTAAATTTTTTCATTGATTTCATAGAGAGAACGTTCTTTTTTAAAACAATTATAGGTAAAAATCCTACTTTTTTAATTACGAGGTATAAAATTATCTTTGATATATCATTTTATTCATTTTCTGATTCTAAAGACAAATAAATTCATTTTTCACCGATTTCTTAAATATTTTCATTGATTTCATAGAGAGAACGTTCTTTTTTAAAACAATTATAGGTAAAAATCCTACTTTTTTAATTACGAGGTATAAAATTATCTTTGATATATCATTTTATTCATTTTCTGATTCTAAAGCCAAATAAATTCATTTTTCACCGATTTCTTAAATATTTTCATTTATTTCATAGAGAGAACGTTCTTTTTTAAAACAATTAGAGTTAAAAATCCTACTTTTTTAATTAATAGGGATAAAATTATCTTTGATATATCATTTTATTCATTTTCTGATTCTAAAGCCAAATAAATTCATTTTTCACCGATTTCTTAAATATTTTCATTGATTTCATAGAGAGAACGTTCTTTTTTAAAACAATTATAGGTAAAAATCCTACTTTTTTAATTACGAGGTATAAAATTATCTTTGATAGATCATTTTATTCATTTTCTGATTCTAAAGCCAAATAAATTCATTTTTCACCGATTTCTTAAATATTTTCATTGATTTCATAGAGAGAACGTTCTTTTTTAAAACAATTATAGGTAAAAATCCTACTTTTTTAATTACGAGGTATAAAATTATCTTTGATATATCATTTTATTCATTTTCTGATTCTAAAGCCAAATAAATTCATTTTTCACCGATTTCTTAAATATTTTCATTGATTTCATAGAGAGAACGTTCTTTTTTAAAACAATTAGAGTTAAAAATCCTACTTTTTTAATTAATAGGGATAAAATTATCTTTGATAGATGATTTTATTCATTTTCTGATTCTAAAGCCAAATAAATTCATTTTTCACCGATTTCTTAAATATTTTCATTTATTTCATAGAGAGAAGGTTCTTTTTTAAAACAATTAGAGTTAAAAATCCTACTTTTTTAATTAATAGGGATAAAATTATCTTTGATAGATCATTTTATTCATTTTCTGATTCTAAAGCCAAATAAATTCATTTTTCACCGATTTCTTAAATATTTTCATTGATTTCATAGAGAGAACGTTCTTTTTTAAAACAATTAGAGTTAAAAATCCTACTTTTTTAATTAATAGGGATATAATTATCTTTGATAGATCATTTTATTCATTTTCTGATTCTAAAGCCAAATAAATTCATTTTTCACCGATTTCTTAAATTTTTTCATTGATTTCATAGAGAGAACGTTCTTTTTTAAAACAATTAGATTTAAAAATCTTACTTTTTTAATTAATAGGGATAAAATTATCTTTGATATATCATTTTATTCATTTTCTGATTCTAAAGCCAAATAAATTCATTTTTCACCGATTTCTTAAATATTTTCATTGATTTCATAGAGAGAACGTTCTTTTTTAAAAGAATTATTGTTAAAAATCCTACTTTTTTAATTAATAGGGATAAAATTATCTTTGATATATCATATTATTCATTTTCTGATTCTAAAGCCAAATAAATTCATTTTTCACCGATTTCTTAAATATTTTCATTGAATTCATAGAGAGAACGTTCTTTTTTAAAACAATTATAGGTAAAAATCCTACTTTTTTAATTACGAGGTATAAAATTATCTTTGATATATCATTTTATTCATTTTCTGATTCTAAAGCCAAATAAATTCATTTTTAACCGATTTCTTAAATATTTTCATTGATTTCATAGAGAGAACGTTCTTTTTTAAAACAATTAGAGTTAAAAATCCTACTTTTTTAATTAATAGGGATAAAATTATCTTTGATAGATGATTTTATTCATTTTCTGATTCTAAAGCCAAATAAATTCATTTTTCACCGATTTCTTAAATATTTTCATTGATTTCATAGAGAGAACGTTCTTTTTTAAAACAATTAGAGTTAAAAATCCTATTTTTTTAATTAATAAAGATAAAATTATCTTTGATAGATCATTTTATTCATTTTCTGATTCTAAAGCCAAATAAATTCATTTTTCACCGATTTCTTAAATATTTTCATTGATTTCATAGAGAGAACGTTCTTTTTTAAAACAATTATAGGTAAAAATCCTACTTTTTTAATTACGAGGTATAAAATTATCTTTGATATATCATTTTATTCATTTTCTGATTCTAAAGCCAAATAAATTCATTTTTCACAGATTTCTTAAATATTTTCATTGATTTCATAGAGAGAACGTTCTTTTTTAAAACAATTAGAGTTAAAAATCCTACTTTTTTAATTAATAGGGATAAAATTATCTTTGATGGATCATTTTATTCATTTTCTGATTCTAAAGCCAAATAAATTCATTTTTCACCG
Source organism: Labia minor (assembly GCA_963082975.1). NCBI lineage: Eukaryota > Metazoa > Arthropoda > Insecta > Dermaptera > Spongiphoridae > Labia > Labia minor. The sequence goes on along the minus strand of OY720350.1, from coordinate 50,773,548 downwards.
ATTTCTTAAATATTTTCATTGATTTCATAGAGAGAACGTTCTTTTTTAAAACAATTAGAGTTAAAAATCCTACTTTTTTAATTAATAGGGATAAAATTATCTTTGATAGATGATTTTATTCATTTTCTGATTCTAAAGCCAAATAAATTCATTTTTCACCGATTTCTTAAATATTTTCATTTATTTCATAGAGAGAAGGTTCTTTTTTAAAAGAATTATAGTTAAAAATCCTACTTTTTTAATTAATAGGGATATAATTATCTTTGATAGATCATTTTATTCATTTTCTGATTCTAAAGCCAAATAAATTCATTTTTCACCGATTTCTTAAATTTTTTCATTGATTTCATAGAGAGAACGTTCTTTTTTAAAACAATTAGATTTAAAAATCTTACTTTTTTAATTAATAGGGATAAAATTATCTTTGATATATCATTTTATTCATTTTCTGATTCTAAAGCCAAATAAATTCATTTTTCACCGATTTCTTAAATATTTTCATTGATTTCATAGAGAGAACGTTCTTTTTTAAAAGAATTATTGTTAAAAATCCTACTTTTTTAATTAATAGGGATAAAATTATCTTTGATATATCATATTATTCATTTTCTGATTCTAAAGCCAAATAAATTCATTTTTCACCGATTTCTTAAATATTTTCATTGAATTCATAGAGAGAACGTTCTTTTTTAAAACAATTATAGGTAAAAATCCTACTTTTTTAATTACGAGGTATAAAATTATCTTTGATATATCATTTTATTCATTTTCTGATTCTAAAGCCAAATAAATTCATTTTTAACCGATTTCTTAAATATTTTCATTGATTTCATAGAGAGAACGTTCTTTTTTAAAACAATTAGAGTTAAAAATCCTACTTTTTTAATTAATAGGGATAAAATTATCTTTGATAGATGATTTTATTCATTTTCTGATTCTAAAGCCAAATAAATTCATTTTTCACCGATTTCTTAAATATTTTCATTGATTTCATAGAGAGAACGTTCTTTTTTAAAACAATTATAGGTAAAAATCCTACTTTTTTAATTAATAGGGATAAAATTATCTTTGATAGATCATTTTATTCATTTTCTGATTCTAAAGCCAAATAAATTCATTTTTCACCGATTTCTTAAATATTTTCATTGATTTCATAGAGAGAACGTTCTTTTTTAAAACAATTAGAGTTAAAAATCCTACTTTTTTAATTAATAGGGATATAATTATCTTTGATAGATGATGTTATTCATTTTCTGATTCTAAAGCCAAATAAATTCATTTTTCACCGATTTCTTAAATATTTTCATTGATTTCATAGAGAGAACGTTCTTTTTTAAAACAATTATAGGTAAAAATCCTACTTTTTTAATTAATAGGGATAAAATTATCTTTGATAGATCATTTTATTCATTTTCTGATTCTAAAGCCAAATAAATTCATTTTTCACCGATTTCTTAAATATTTTCATTGATTTCATAGAGAGAACGTTCTTTTTTAAAACAATTATAGGTAAAAATCCTACTTTTTTAATTACGAGGTATAAAATTATCTTTGATATATCATTTTATTCATTTTCTGATTCTAAAGCCAAATAAATTCATTTTTCACCGATTTCTTAAATATTTTCATTGATTTCATAGAGAGAACGTTCTTTTTTAAAACAATTATAGGTAAAAATCCTACTTTTTTAATTACGAGGTATAAAATTATCTTTGATATATCATTTTATTCATTTTCTGATTCTAAAGCCAAATAAATTCATTTTTCACCGATTTCTTAAATATTTTCATTTATTTCATAGAGAGAACGTTCTTTTTTAAAACAATTAGAGTTAAAAATCCTACTTTTTTAATTAATAGGGATAAAATTATCTTTGATAGATCATTTTATTCATTTTCTGATTCTAAAGCCAAATAAATTCATTTTTCACCGATTTCTTAAATATTTTCATTGATTTCATAGAGAGAACGTTCTTTTTTAAAACAATTAGAGTTAAAAATCCTACTTTTTTAATTAATAGGGATATAATTATCTTTGATAGATGATGTTATTCATTTTCTGATTCTAAAGCCAAATAAATTCATTTTTCACCGATTTCTTAAATTTTTTCATTGATTTCATAGAGAGAACGTTCTTTTTTAAAACAATTAGATTTAAAAATCTTACTTTTTTAATTAATAGGGATAAAATTATCTTTGATATATCATTTTATTCATTTTCTGATTCTAAAGCCAAATAAATTCATTTTTCACCGATTTCTTAAAGTTTTTCATTGATTTCATAGAGAGAACGTTCTTTTTTAAAACAATTAGATTTAAAAATCTTACTTTTTTAATTAATAGGGATAAAATTATCTTTGATATATCATTTTATTCATTTTCTGATTCTAAAGCCAAATAAATTCATTTTTCACCGATTTCTTAAATATTTTCATTGATTTCATAGAGAGAACGTTCTTTTTTAAAAGAATTATTGTTAAAAATCCTACTTTTTTAATTAATAGGGATAAAATTATCTTTGATAGATCATTTTATTCATTTTCTGATTCTAAAGCCAAATAAATTCATTTTTCACCGATTTCTTAAATATTTTCATTGATTTCATAGAGAGAACGTTCTTTTTTAAAACAATTAGAGTTAAAAATCCTACTTTTTTAATTAATAGGGATAAAATTATCTTTGATAGATGATGTTATTCATTTTCTGATTCTAAAGCCAAATAAATTCATTTTTCACCGATTTCTTAAATATTTTCATTGATTTCATAGAGAGAACGTTCTTTTTTAAAACAATTAGAGTTAAAAATCGTACTTTTTTAATTAATAGGGATAAAATTATCTTTGATAGATGATTTTATTCATTTTCTGATTCTAAAGCCAAATAAATTCATTTTTCACCGATTTCTTAAATATTTTCATTGATTTCATAGAGAGAACGTTCTTTTTTAAAACAATTAGAGTTAAAAATCGTACTTTTTTAATTAATAGGGATAAAATTATCTTTGATAGATGATTTTATTCATTTTCTGATTCTAAAGCCAAATAAATTCATTTTTCACCGATTTCTTAAATATTTTCATTGATTTCATAGAGAGAACGTTCTTTTTTAAAACAATTATAGGTAAAAATCCTACTTTTTTAATTACGAGGTATAAAATTATCTTTGATATATCATTTTATTCATTTTCTGATTCTAAAGCCAAATAAATTCATTTTTCACCGATTTCTTAAATATTTTCATTGATTTCATAGAGAGAACGTTCTTTTTTAAAACAATTATAGGTAAAAATCCTACTTTTTTAATTACGAGGTATAAAATTATCTTTGATATATCATTTTATTCATTTTCTGATTCTAAAGCCAAATAAATTCATTTTTCACCGATTTCTTAAATATTTTCATTGATTTCATAGAGAGAACGTTCTTTTTTAAAACAATTAGAGTTAAAAATCCTACTTTTTTAATTAATAGGGATAAAATTATCTTTGATATATCATTTTATTCATTTTCTGATTCTAAAGCCAAATAAATTCATTTTTCACCGATTTCTTAAATATTTTCATTGATTTCATAGAGAGAACGTTCTTTTTTAAAAGAATTATTGTTAAAAATCCTACTTTTTTAATTAATAGGGATAAAATTATCTTTGATATATCATATTATTCATTTTCTGATTCTAAAGCCAAATAAATTCATTTTTCACCGATTTCTTAAATATTTTCATTGAATTCATAGAGAGAACGTTCTTTTTTAAAACAATTATAGGTAAAAATCCTACTTTTTTAATTACGAGGTATAAAATTATCTTTGATATATCATTTTATTCATTTTCTGATTCTAAAGCCAAATAAATTCATTTTTAACCGATTTCTTAAATATTTTCATTTATTTCATAGAGAGAACGTTCTTTTTTAAAACAATTAGAGTTAAAAATCCTACTTTTTTAATTAATAGGGATAAAATTATCTTTGATAGATGATTTTATTCATTTTCTGATTCTAAAGCCAAATAAATTCATTTTTCACCGATTTCTTAAATATTTTCATTGATTTCATAGAGAGAACGTTCTTTTTTAAAACAATTATAGGTAAAAATCCTACTTTTTTAATTAATAGGGATAAAATTATCTTTGATAGATCATTTTATTCATTTTCTGATTCTAAAGCCAAATAAATTCATTTTTCACCGATTTCTTAAATATTTTCATTGATTTCATAGAGAGAACGTTCTTTTTTAAAACAATTAGAGTTAAAAATCCTACTTTTTTAATTAATAGGGATATAATTATCTTTGATAGATGATGTTATTCATTTTCTGATTCTAAAGCCAAATAAATTCATTTTTCACCGATTTCTTAAATATTTTCATTGATTTCATAGAGAGAACGTTCTTTTTTAAAACAATTATAGGTAAAAATCCTACTTTTTTAATTAATAGGGATAAAATTATCTTTGATAGATCATTTTATTCATTTTCTGATTCTAAAGCCAAATAAATTCATTTTTCACCGATTTCTTAAATATTTTCATTGATTTCATAGAGAGAACGTTCTTTTTTAAAACAATTATAGGTAAAAATCCTACTTTTTTAATTACGAGGTATAAAATTATCTTTGATATATCATTTTATTCATTTTCTGATTCTAAAGCCAAATAAATTCATTTTTCACCGATTTCTTAAATATTTTCATTGATTTCATAGAGAGAACGTTCTTTTTTAAAACAATTATAGGTAAAAATCCTACTTTTTTAATTACGAGGTATAAAATTATCTTTGATATATCATTTTATTCATTTTCTGATTCTAAAGCCAAATAAATTCATTTTTCACCGATTTCTTAAATATTTTCATTTATTTCATAGAGAGAACGTTCTTTTTTAAAACAATTAGAGTTAAAAATCCTACTTTTTTAATTAATAGGGATAAAATTATCTTTGATAGATCATTTTATTCATTTTCTGATTCTAAAGCCAAATAAATTCATTTTTCACCGATTTCTTAAATATTTTCATTGATTTCATAGAGAGAACGTTCTTTTTTAAAACAATTAGAGTTAAAAATCCTACTTTTTTAATTAATAGGGATATAATTATCTTTGATAGATGATGTTATTCATTTTCTGATTCTAAAGCCAAATAAATTCATTTTTCACCGATTTCTTAAATTTTTTCATTGATTTCATAGAGAGAACGTTCTTTTTTAAAACAATTAGATTTAAAAATCTTACTTTTTTAATTAATAGGGATAAAATTATCTTTGATATATCATTTTATTCATTTTCTGATTCTAAAGCCAAATAAATTCATTTTTCACCGATTTCTTAAAGTTTTTCATTGATTTCATAGAGAGAACGTTCTTTTTTAAAACAATTAGATTTAAAAATCTTACTTTTTTAATTAATAGGGATAAAATTATCTTTGATATATCATTTTATTCATTTTCTGATTCTAAAGCCAAATAAATTCATTTTTCACCGATTTCTTAAATATTTTCATTGATTTCATAGAGAGAACGTTCTTTTTTAAAAGAATTATTGTTAAAAATCCTACTTTTTTAATTAATAGGGATAAAATTATCTTTGATAGATCATTTTATTCATTTTCTGATTCTAAAGCCAAATAAATTCATTTTTCACCGATTTCTTAAATATTTTCATTGATTTCATAGAGAGAACGTTCTTTTTTAAAACAATTAGAGTTAAAAATCCTACTTTTTTAATTAATAGGGATAAAATTATCTTTGATAGATGATGTTATTCATTTTCTGATTCTAAAGCCAAATAAATTCATTTTTCACCGATTTCTTAAATATTTTCATTGATTTCATAGAGAGAACGTTCTTTTTTAAAACAATTAGAGTTAAAAATCGTACTTTTTTAATTAATAGGGATAAAATTATCTTTGATAGATGATTTTATTCATTTTCTGATTCTAAAGCCAAATAAATTCATTTTTCACCGATTTCTTAAATATTTTCATTGATTTCATAGAGAGAACGTTCTTTTTTAAAACAATTAGAGTTAAAAATCGTACTTTTTAATTAATAGGGATAAAATTATCTTTGATAGATGATTTTATTCATTTTCTGATTCTAAAGCCAAATAAATTCATTTTTCACCGATTTCTTAAATATTTTCATTGATTTCATAGAGAGAACGTTCTTTTTTAAAACAATTATAGGTAAAAATCCTACTTTTTTAATTACGAGGTATAAAATTATCTTTGATATATCATTTTATTCATTTTCTGATTCTAAAGCCAAATAAATTCATTTTTCACCGATTTCTTAAATATTTTCATTGATTTCATAGAGAGAACGTTCTTTTTTAAAACAATTATAGGTAAAAATCCTACTTTTTTAATTACGAGGTATAAAATTATCTTTGATATATCATTTTATTCATTTTCTGATTCTAAAGCCAAATAAATTCATTTTTCACCGATTTCTTAAATATTTTCATTGATTTCATAGAGAGAACGTTCTTTTTTAAAACAATTAGAGTTAAAAATCCTACTTTTTTAATTAATAGGGATAAAATTATCTTTGATATATCATTTTATTCATTTTCTGATTCTAAAGCCAAATAAATTCATTTTTCACCGATTTCTTAAATATTTTCATTGATTTCATAGAGAGAACGTTCTTTTTTAAAACAATTATAGGTAAAAATCCTACTTTTTTAATTAATAGGGATAAAATTATCTTTGATAGATGATTTTATTCATTTTCTGATTCTAAAGCCAAATAAATTCATTTTCACCGATTTCTTAAATATTTTCATTTATTTCATAGAGAGAAGGTTCTTTTTTAAAAGAATTATAGTTAAAAATCCTATTTTTTTAATTAATAAAGATAAAATTATCTTTGATAGATCATTTTATTCATTTTCTGATTCTAAAGCCAAATAAATTCATTTTTCACCGATTTCTTAAATATTTTCATTGATTTCATAGAGAGAACGTTCTTTTTTTAAAACAATTATAGGTAAAAATCCTACTTTTTTAATTACGAGGTATAAAATTATCTTTGATATATCATTTTATTCATTTTCTGATTCTAAAGACAAATAAATTCATTTTTCACCGATTTCTTAAATATTTTCATTGATTTCATAGAGAGAACGTTCTTTTTTAAAACAATTATAGGTAAAAATCCTACTTTTTTAATTACGAGGTATAAAATTATCTTTGATATATCATTTTATTCATTTTCTGATTCTAAAGCCAAATAAATTCATTTTTCACCGATTTCTTAAATATTTTCATTTATTTCATAGAGAGAACGTTCTTTTTTAAAACAATTAGAGTTAAAAATCCTACTTTTTTAATTAATAGGGATAAAATTATCTTTGATATATCATTTTATTCATTTTCTGATTCTAAAGCCAAATAAATTCATTTTTCACCGATTTCTTAAATATTTTCATTGATTTCATAGAGAGAACGTTCTTTTTTAAAACAATTATAGGTAAAAATCCTACTTTTTTAATTACGAGTATAAAATTATCTTTGATAGATCATTTTATTCATTTTCTGATTCTAAAGCCAAATAAATTCATTTTTCACCGATTTCTTAAATATTTTCATTGATTTCATAGAGAGAACGTTCTTTTTTAAAACAATTATAGGTAAAAATCCTACTTTTTTAATTACGAGGTATAAAATTATCTTTGATATATCATTTTATTCATTTTCTGATTCTAAAGCCAAATAAATTCATTTTTCACCGATTTCTTAAATATTTTCATTGATTTCATAGAGAGAACGTTCTTTTTTAAAACAATTAGAGTTAAAAATCCTACTTTTTAATTAATAGGGATAAAATTATCTTTGATAGATGATTTTATTCATTTTCTGATTCTAAAGCCAAATAAATTCATTTTTCACCGATTTCTTAAATATTTTCATTTATTTCATAGAGAGAAGGTTCTTTTTTAAAACAATTAGAGTTAAAAATCCTACTTTTTTAATTAATAGGGATTAAAATTATCTTTGATAGATCATTTTATTCATTTTCTGATTCTAAAGCCAAATAAATTCATTTTCACCGATTTCTTAAATATTTTCATTGATTTCATAGAGAGAACGTTCTTTTTTAAAACAATTAGAGTTAAAAATCCTACTTTTTTAATTAATAGGGATATAATT